>OY804577.1:71054777-72254777 GCA_963680875.1 Bathymodiolus brooksi | reverse complement strand
AAGTAGCAAACATGTTCCGATGACAAATAAACTTAGCTGTGTCAAGTTCTTTGTACATTTTACTGTAGCTTTACGTGGAAACCAAACCAGAAAAACACGTTCCACTGTTACTGCTACCAGTATCCATGATGAAAAATCCAAAAAGAAATAAACGAGCCACGTGTGTATCTTACATCCAGCTGATCCCATGTGACGTACATCAACGTCAAACGTTTTATAAATCCATTGTCTCAGAAGTCCAGTGTATAACACAAGAAGGTCTGAAACAGCTAGAGCAATAAAATATATACTGCACACTGACTTTCTTATCTTTGGACGACGCAACACAATAATGGACAATACATTTCCTATAGTCCCAAAGAAAATTAAAAATGGAGGAAATATATTCCATATATAAACTGACGTGGTAAAATCAGAATATGTTTCGTAATCGATATCACTATAAACATCCGAGCCACCAGTCGTATTCATAGCTGTATATTTTCTGCTTTACCTCGCAATAAAAAATGCATTTATAATTTCAACATTATCATACTGAGCAAACGAAAAAATATAAAAATAATCTTGGCATGAATCGTTGTATAGTCAGCTGTTATATTACAGATAAATAGCAGATTTGTGTTGATCGAATTCAAATAATATTAAATGTCAACAATGTGATGAATGAACTCTGAATATTCAACCTGTCCAATATGACGAATGTCGGTTATCGTTATAGGTGAAATGATTCAAGGACTGACTTAATTATCCATATTCTGTTTTGTTTTCTTTCTATATCAATAATCCAATGATGGAATTGATATTCAATAAATTGAATTAAAGAATTGCCATTATTTTCACCAACCTTGCTTTTATTACACTAAGTAAACTTATTTTAATGATATTATTTACCATGTGGCCGGCCATCCATCCAGGATTGGAAAGTTAAGTATTCCATTATAATATAGGAATTGACATATATTGACAAAGAGAAACAAAAACAACACTTCAACTATTAATTCTATGAGACTTGAGTATAACGAACAATGTTTTAATATCCACAGTACTCAGTAATTCTATGAGACTTGAGTATAACGAACAATGTTTTAATATCCACAGTACTCAGTAATTCTATGAGACTTGAGTATAACGAACAATGTTTTAATATCCACAGTACTCATTAATTCTATGAGACTTGAGTATAACGAACAATGTTTTAATATCCACAGTACTCAGTAATTCTATGAGACTTGAGTATAACGAACAATGTTTTAATATCCACAGTACTCAGTAATTCTATGAGACTTGAGTATAACGAACAATGTTTTAATATCCACAGTACTCAGTAATTCTATGAGACTTGAGTATAACGAACAATGTTTTAATATCCACAGTACTCAGTAATTCTATGAGACTTGAGTATAACGAACAATGTTTAATTCCCACAGTACTCAGTAATTCTATGAGACTTGAGTATAACGAACAATGTTTAATTCCCACAGTACACCATGCTTGATGGATCAATTAAAGTTGTGTCATCAAAGAAAGTAATTTGTTCAGTTTAGTTTTGCCTAATGAAGTAATTAAAAAAACGTAGATATGTAATATAGTGCGTACGACACGTTTCTAGAATAACCTTCGTGAGGTACGCCTAAAGTCGATAGATTGGAAAGCCAAATAATTGAAAACTTTTGGGGAGCAAGTAAACCAAAGGGCCTCTAAGCATGATAGCCAAAACCAGCTTAGGATATTCCAAAATGCGCACCAAATTAGATATATACGTTTTTGTTATTAGCATTGTGTCGATACATCTGCTGGTGGAATATTAGTGTCCGAGGGTATCATCCGCCAAGAAGTTAACCTCTTGGTACTGACATGATTTATTAAATATATTTATGCTTGATATTTATAGTTCCTAGATTAATTATGAAAAATAAGGTAAATATCCCTCAAATATTGGTAATCTTCGTTGATTTTGGATATCTTTTTATGTAGTTTGGTTTAAATGGTTTTAGAAAGACTCTTGAATTGTATAGCTTTCTAATATTTTGAATATGAAACGAAGGTTATTTGAGAAATACGTCGTGTTCACTAAATTATATATTTACATTATTTTTTGTTACCAGACCGTAGGTTTTGGTCTTTTAGCGTTTTATTATTTTTATCGTTGGCTTGCCATTGATTTAGGTTTTCAGAGTTGACTTCTGTTATATGTTTTTCTTCGTCTATGTTGCCAGTTTCTCTGGATTGTCCATTTCTGAATTCCCCTTCGGTATTCTCTAGCGTTTTTATTTAGAGTTGACTTCTTTTATAATTATACATTTCATTTTGGCAGTCTTCATTTAGTAGGTTCATTAGAAAAATAAAAAAATTCTCGAATGTTATATTATAAGAAACCGGTTGCAAATATCTTATTTCCAAATTTACCAAGACATATCTGAATTTATTTGTTGTTAGAGGTCATTTATCAATTCTATTTTGCCAACATTGGTAGATCATGAGACGCAAACCTTATTTGGGAATATGATCTCCCTCGAAGGTTTTGTGAGAATTCTCGGGCCTTTTGCTCGTTTGTTTTGAAAAACCGTTCTTCAAGCGTCTCGGTACTCTGACATTCTTAGACTTGTTGGTAAAAATAATAAAATGTCGTATTACCACAGCTGGCCTATTTATGGATGTTATTTCTTAAAACGGGCTCGGGTGGCTTATTGAGTTAGGTAGTTGGATTATCTAACACATCATACAAGCCTATATATCACCAATACGGCGTGGGTTCGCGCCCGGCTTTGTAAATTACAAAAAGGATGCAATCGACTCGCCGTCGCAAGTGATAAAGCTTACCAGTTGCTTGCTCATGGTCGGTTGTTCTCTCCGGGTACTCTGGCTTCCTCCATCACTAAAATTGGTCGCCATGATATAGCGGAAATATTGCTGAACACAATAAAACAAACAAACAATTATTTCTTGAAAATATGTCTGTTGATTTATAAATTATGAAATTACAAATTAATAAATTATCAGACAAATATCAATACCTCGTAACATAACAAATTAAGACAAATTTCAAGACACCGTGACATAACAAATTGACATACACATTTCAAGAAATAACATTGAGGTCATTTGTAAAGCCTTTAAATTGGTGCAAATTGATCAGCAAACTTGCTGAATTGATTTTTGCATCTGTATGAAGTGGAATGTATAGACAGGATTCTAAATAAGAATAACTGAATATAGAATTTTTCAATATATAGATAATGTTTTGTCACTGAGCAACCTTAATGTCAGTGACCACTCCTATTATGCCTGCAATACAAACTCAATTTTAATTTGAACATACGTGTACCAATATTAGTAGTTTTGTTACTTTTTCATTTCCATTCAAACATGCCAGTTGATAGTCTAGTCTAGATGATGCTCCGTTCATCAAGATTAACATCTGTTAAATACATTACTTTTTCAGTCATACCTAAGCAAATCATCTCTCAAAATATTTTATGGTTGCCATCACGAATGAAACCATTTATGAATTTCCGTATCGCAACTACTAAAGGTATGTTCCTAACATGTCCTCCTTTGATCTTTGCACCATGCATCGACTTCAGAAATAAGAACAAGGATGTTACAGAACCAATGATTCCTATTGGTTAAGCTGAAGTCATCGCTTCGAAAGTTTTACGGACTTACGGAATATCTGTGTCACAAATAACCACGGTTATGTTTCGTTTGTCGTAATCACAATCAGATCACTGAATTTGTACCATGCGTAATGTAACAGATGCCACTAGTAGTACAGAAACTGCATCCCCTTCCGGAGTACCCCAATTCACTCCCGTTAAATCATTGTTTCTGGGTTTTTTTCTTTTGTCATGCATTATTTGTCCCTTTTCAGTCACGGCTTCTGATTACCACTTTGGTATCTTCAAACTTTTATCTTATTCACGATGAATGTCATGCATAAATAAAGAGAAACATACCCTATCGAACCACCCCTGTTTTTTGTTCAGCTTGAGTTGATGTACTGTTTTATTATTTATCTTTAATTGTATGCTTCACCGGTGTTGTTGTGTTTGTCCAAATTCTGATCATTATGTATTGTTACCAGCAATATGTCTAGTAGTGTATCTTTAAGACCTGTACTGAAACTGATATCATCAAAATGCTCGGGAGGTTTTGATTGACAAAATATTTGCTATATTTGGTGGACGTGTTTTTCAACAGACAGTCGGCATTCCTTTGGGTACCCACTGTGTTCCCCTTCTTGCAGACTTGTTCCTTTATTCACACCAGGCAGACATCATAAAAGGGCTTCTGAAGAAACACCAGAAGCAGCTAGCCAGATTTTTTAATTTAACGTTCCCTATATAGATGATGTCCTTTCACTAAATATTTCAAACTTGGGATTTTGTTGGTCATATCTATCCCATGGGTCTTGAAATAAACGATACCACCGAGACAGATAGGTCTTTCTCATGCCTTGACATACACTTCAAATTACAGTTGACAGTCATAACCAGTTAAGAACGAAACTTTACGACAAAAGAGATTATTTCAATTTTATCATAGTGAACTTTCCATTAATATATAGCAACATTCCAGCAGCACTTGCATATGGGGTATATATCTCTAAATTGATTCGATATTCCAGAGCTAGTTGTTCCTATCATGATTTCCGTGATAGAGGGTTGCTGTTGACAAGGAAGCTACTAAGTAAAGGGTTTCTAGTGGTTAGGTTAAATCAATAACTAATAAAGTTATTACAAATGACCACCGATATGCTTCGCTTGTCATAATCAAAATCCGGTCCGTTCCTGATTTATGACGTTTCACCGGGATTGCAACAAAGTAACACGACGGTGTCACATGTGGAGCAAGAACTGCTTACCCTTGCGGAGCACATGCGTTCACCCTCGGTTTTTAGTGGGGTTCGTTAGTTTTCTGTGTATTGCCTTGTAGAATATTGTTGGCCTTTTGTCTTTTTTTCCTTTGGCCATTGTATAATCTGTCCCTCTTCGCCTGACGGCTTCTGATTACCCCATTGGCATCTTCAAACGTTTCTTATACGTGTTCATATCCGTCACCATGGCGCACTTCGTTGTATATGTGTGTATGACTAATCACACATGTTAGCTTGCTGAGTACTGACAAGAGTGCCCAAAGCGCAAACACACAGAGCTGCTCAGTGCATCCCCGAGTAGTGGAAAGGGGAGCCATATCGATGGGAGATTGTCGGGTTATAATACGGCGAGTTTCACAGTCCCTGCATGCACTGTGTGTTGTAATTCCTCACATCTTTTTTTAATTTCCATGTTTATTTGACACTATTAAATATTATCGATTTAAATGTAACACATTGACAATTAGTCAAATGTATGTTTGCATTTTTGTCGGAGAAAATGTAATAGGTATTTTTTATTGGAATGTGTCTATATCCAAGAGATATAGTATGCTTAACCTATCAAATTATGTGACTGTGTCATGGTGTTATAATATGTTTACCGTATAAATTAGTTGTTTGTATCTTGACACTATATGTTATGTCTATCTAACTATTTGTCTGTATCCTAGCAAACTAACATTTTCAACGTATCTGGCCAATTGCCTGTATGCTGGCGATATAATATGTTAAACGTGTCTATCTTTTTTTTCTCTACATCATGGCAAAATCATTTGCTTAACATATATAACTATTAGTCTCTATCCTGGCAAAGTAATATGTTAATCATGGAAGAAGAGTTTGAAGATACAAAAGGGGTAATCAGAATCAGTATATCGAAGAAGAACAGACAACACAATGGCCAAAAGAAAAAGTACAAAGGGAGAAAAAACGATCTACAAAACATACACATAAAACTAAAGATCGAGTAACACGAAACCCACTAAAAACCGGGGGTGAACTCAGGTGTTCCGGAACACCATATTATATCGCCAAGTTATCTAACGGTTTACTCGCACCTTAATATCAAAGTTACAACATTTCTATAACATGCTTAAAACAGAAATTTCCATCGATATTATTTTGCATATATAATTATGACAATAGTCTAATGTTTTATTGTTTCCCCGAGTATTTCAATTATAATGATAGCCTTATGTTTATGAAATGATATGGATGTAGATGAACACGAGAGACTATCCAATATTGCATTTAGGCCACAAATTAAAGTAAAGGAACAGTGCTTTTACTGCTGTTCTACATTTAAGTATTACAATAAAAGAGGCAACCTTATGCTGATTCCTGGAAATACACAATTTGAATAGAAGGATTATGTTGTTTCGTGAAAGCATTAGAATAATACTAGTAGCATTATAATGTTTCCAGAAAGCACTACAATAGAATGGTAGCCTGAAAGTTTCCTGTAAGTTTTGCAGTAATAATACTAGCATTATAACATTCCCTGTAAATACTACACAATCATGATAACATTATGCTGCTTATTATGAATACTATAAAATCATGCTAGCTTTATGCTGCTTACTGTAAATACTATACAATCATGCTAGCTTTATGCTGCTTACTGTAAATACTATAAAATCATGCTAGCTTTATGCTGCTTACTGTAAATACCACAAAATCATGATAGCTTTATGCTGCTTACTGTAAATACTACAAAATCATGCTAGCTTTATGCTGCTTACTGTAAATACTATAAAATCATGATAGCTTTATGCTGCTTACTGTAAATACTATCAAATCATGATAGCCTTATGCTGCTTACTGTAAATACTATAAAATCATGCTAGCTTTATGCTGCTTACTGTAAATACTATAAAATCATGATAGCTTTATGCTGCTTACTGTAAATACTATAAAATCATGCTAGCTTTATGCTGCTTACTGTAAATACTATAAAATCATGCTAGCTTTATGCTGCTTACTGTAAATACTATAAAATCATGATAGCCTTATGCTGCTTACTGTAAATACTATAAAATCATGCTAGCTTTATGCTGCTTACTGTAAATACTATAAAATCATGCTAGCTTTATGCTGCTTACTGTAAATACTACAAAATCATGCTAGCTTTATGCTGCTTACTGTAAATACTATAACATCATGCTAGCTTTATGCTGCTTACTGTAAATACTATAAAATCACGATAGCTTTATGCTGCTTACTGTAAATACTATAAAATCATGATAGCCTTATGCTGCTTCCTGTAAATACTATAAAATCATGCTAGCTTTATGCTGCTTACTGTAAATACTATAAAATCATGCTAGCTTTATGCTGCTTACTGTAAATACTATAAAATCATGATAGCCTTATGCTGCTTACTGTAAATACTATAAAATCATGCTAGCTTTATGCTGCTTACTGTAAATACTACAAAATCATGCTAGCTTTATGCTGCTTACTGTAAATACTATAAAATCATGATAGCCTTATGCTGCTTACTGTAAATACTACAAAATCATGCTAGCTTTATGCTGCTTACTGTAAATACTATAAAATCATGCTAGCTTTATGCTGCTTACTGTAAATACTTCAAAATCATGCTAGCGTTATGCTGCTTACTGTAAATACTATAAAATCATGATAGCTTTATGCTGCTTACTGTAAATACTATAAAATAATGCTAGCTGTATGCTGCTTACTGTAAATATAATAAAATCATGATAGCTTTATGTTGCTTACTGTAAATACTACAAAATCATGCTAGCTTTATGCTGCTTACTGTAAATACTACAAAATAATGCTAGCTTTATGCTGCTTACTGTAAATACTACAAAATAATGCTAGCTTTATGCTGCTTACTGTAAATACCATAAAATCATGATAGCTTTATGTTGCGTACTGTAAATACTATAAAATCATGATAGCTTTATGTTGCGTACTGTAAATACTATAAAATCATGATAGCTTTATGTTGCGTACTGTAAATACTACAAAATCATGATAACTTTATGTTGTTTATGTTGTCAATTATTACAAAAACAATGGTAGCCATATGTTGCTTCCTGCATTATAATTAAAATGGGAGACACATGATGCTTCCTGTAAGTATTTCAATAGTTGTCAACCCGACGGTGGTTGTTTAAGCCCGAGGGGAAACAACCTTTCGTGGGTTGACAACTTGATATTCACCTCATATAAAGACAGTAACTGTTTAATTATATCGGAACTACTCCAAGATGCTTGAAAACTTTAATGTTTTGTTTTATATTGTAGAAAAGAATATGTAAGGTATAATAATAATATTTGTAGCCTTATGTTGTTTCCTGTAAGTAGATTTATTCCAATTATGGTGATGCATGTGTAGCTTAATGCTGTTTTCCTGTAAGTACTGTTCTGATTTCCTTTCTGAATAGGCTACCACTTAGAATATACATCAACAAGTTGATACTATTACTCAAATACATTAAAATATTAACAATAGACCAAATTAAATCAATGTTGGCTTTGTCTTTTTCACTTAAATCACTAATCCAGAAACGTAGTCCGATCAGGTAAATACTAATAGGTGTATTACATATTAAAAAAGTTGTATTAATTGTTAATAACATTACACTCATAGAGGAAAATTTTGAATCTTTACATTTTGGAGTTCCAAAGCGATTAATGGTAGCATTACGTTTTACTGCAAGCCGTGAAAGACGCACCTTTACACATATTAGTATATTTCCAATCAGTAGACAAAAGAATGGCACTCCGCAGAAAATAGCCATATCAATTGACTGCCATGTAGATTCCCAAAATGTTTTATAACTCTTAGACACAAAGACACACATGTGTATATATGTGGTCCCATTTCTTTGTTCTAAATATTGACCTTTTCCATAAAGGATATGGCTATTGACTAATAGTAAACATATGCAAATCGCAATTATACTTATCGTAACTGTTCGTTTTGTACAAGTTGTCTTTGCTACAATAGGAAACCAGACAAGCATTATGCGTTCGATAGTAACGGCCACCAATATCCACGATGAAAAGTGCAGAGAGAAATACACAAGCCATGTATGTAGTTTGCAGCCAGCCGTTCCAAGATGACGAACGTCAAAATTAAAAGTATAGTAAATCCACTGCCTTAAAAGACCTGTATATAAGACGAGGAGGTCAGAGGCAGCAAGAGCAATAAAATAGAAACTACATACAGCTTTCCGGACTTTTGGTCGCCGCAGTACTATAATGGATACTATATTTCCAACAGTTCCACACAAAATCAGGAGAGGTGGACATATTTTCCATATGTATTCTGAAGCAGTAGATTCCGGATACGTTTGATAATCACCGACACCATTACTACCTGAAGTATCACTCATGTTCATATTTCCCTTATTAAAGGCTTCAGATATACATCAAGAGTATTTCCGTCAAGTGTTATTATTTTGCAAAATGTCAGTGAAGTTCCTGAAACGGAGAGATAAGCAATTTTGCCCCTATAACAATTATATATTTTCTTGCAACTGATCAAGTTTATCGACAATGAAAAAACTCGTATCAAATCAAATTTGGAATCTAGGGAAATTGATTTTTATTGATATACAAATGTACATAAACAATATTTACTGTAGATAAAAGACAATATCGTGTATCATATATTGACAACGTTGAATGACCAAACAATATAAAATCTCTAGGGTACGTCACCATGTAACAATCCGACATTTAGATAACCAGATATGTTTACGCTGTGCACACAAATGCATTGTCATCGTAGCAGACGATGCGATATATCAAACATTGTTTTTCAGATTTGTATTATTGTATTTGTGTTATTGTGTCCAAAAATGTGCATGGATGGTTGGCAATCTATTTCATGTTGTCAGTGCAGAAAGGTTGGATATGACGCTATGATGGCCAGCTTGACATGTTAAACGGCGAGACACAGGCTGGACAAAAGTAATCAAATCTTTTTTTTCTCTCATTGTAGTGTGATCGATCGCTACTAAACGAACCAAGGAGCTTTATATTTGTCAAATGCGGCTGATTTTTAACAATATTTTTTGCATGAAAGCCAGATATTATCTTTTTATTACATACTTAGTTCAAATAAAGGCATTTTTGTATGACCAATATGACCGGAAGTAAACTGTCCATATTTTCAACCCCGGGAAAATAACCGGTTATTGGATTACTACAAGATCATTTCCATATCGTGGCCCATATTGACCCGGGCCAATATGGGCCTCAACTTCGTCTCGGGCCAATATGGGTGTCTCTTTTCTAGATGTCGGAAGTATGTAATAAATAGTTTAATACATGGGTATTTCCATATTTGTCTTGTTTTCATCCCTCGACTCCGTCTCGGGCCAATATGGGGGTCTAGGGATGATAACCAGGCCAATATGGAAATGCCCATGTATTAATCTGTATATATTATGTTTTTTTTATTGTGTTTCAATTCAACATATAATTGGTGTTTTTAAAATGTGTGATGTGACGAGAAGTCTAGTGACTACCGGGTAAATCGGAAGTGACGTCAAATAATTTATAAGATAAAATAAGCCTGGTTAGATTTAATCAACTTCTGTGACGTCATGAATAATTAAGCGTCCATGATCCGAGAAACTTCAGATATATCTGATATTATAGGTGTATTGGTATGTGAAAATATAAATAGTTTGCCACAAAATGGCAGAGATATTCATTTTTACTTTGGATATAGAATCCTGTAATTAATATTGAATTCGTTATGAATAAAATGTAGATATATAATAAGGTGCACACGAACGACGGGTTTCTGGAATAAGAAGAGTTTGAAGATACCAAAAGGGTAATCAGAATCCGTAAATCGAAGAAGGACAGACAAAACAATGGCCAAAAGAAAAAGAAATTTCATCACGTTCGCTCAAAATCGAAAGATGGTTGAAAGTCTTAGCGACCAAGAAAACAAATGGGCTTAAACAGGATAGCCAAAATCGGCTATGGTCATCTATGCCAGAAGGAGGATGAATGACAACAAATAGAAATAAAGATAACAGACAAGAAGAAAAATACATAGTGTACTTCAGGGTAGATTCCACATGTCCAGGAATAAATACAGAATGGTTTGGTTTTTGACGCCATTTTCAACAATATTTAAATTATATCGTGGTGGTCAGTTTTATTGGTGGAGGAAACCGGAGTACCCGAAGAAAACCACCAACCTGTCGCAAGTCACTGACAGACTTTATCACATAATGTTGTATCGAGCATACGCTTCGCCATGAACCGGGTTCGAATACACAATTTTAGTGGTGATACTGATTGCACAGGTAGAATAAGAACGGAATAAAAAGTTGGATAACAAAAGTGCTTCCAGAATAAAAGTCATATTATTTTCTTGAAAAAAATATTAGGAATGGACATTATTACATTTATGGAATTGTTCTCATGTTTGTCTCCACTATAGGATTAATTAAGCATTAAATATTACATGAAATGTTTGAAGGGATCTTAAAATGCTCTTTCGGAGTGGAAAAAATATAATTATAATTGAATTGTGACATTTCTGACATTAATCTGGTAAAATTATGATTTGACTTCCACTTCAGTGCACGACGAAAGTTAATACAGTTGCTTAGATACATTATAATTTCTAAAAGAGTTCAAATCAATTTGCAGTTGATCACTTAAAACGTCTAGATCATTTAGAAGTGCGGGTTGATACACACTCTAAAGAATATATTTGAATCAATAGATTTAAACTAAGCCACAAAAAAGGTAAATTACTACAATCGTGTTATCCAGACCTAAGTACGGAGTGACTCTCGGCCAACGGGATACCCCCGATACAAAACACTAGAACACGCACAAGAAAAGTAAACACTTCCCGGTCTTTTCCTCGTTCACTGCTTATCACCGGGTTTGTAATTAGATTAACACGACGGGTATCACTAGTGGAGCAGGAACTGCTTACCCTTCCGGAACATCTGAGTGGGGTTCGTGTTATTCGATCTTTGGTTTTAAGTGCATGTTTTGTATATAGTTGTTTGTCCTTTTGTTTATTTTTTTTTTGGGCAACACCGTCGGGAACATTTCCAAAATAAAAAAAAATAAAGAAAATAAAATAAGCAAAATCGATACCCCTAACACACATATACAAGAAGTGTTTTTTTTTAACATCTTTCAAATACTGTGAGATAGGTAGCACATGTATTGTTCTTTTGCCTGATACGGGTCATCTCTCACACACTGAGGTTATATTCATTATTTAATTATATTATTTAGTTATATTACCATTAATAAAACTATGTTTTTCAACTTACATTTACCGTTATATGTTAAGTTTATGGATACATTATGTATACCAAAATCTTATACCTGACAAATTATTTAATAACTATTGATGGACGTTGAATTTTAAACATAGATATCAAATTTAGTGCGCACGACGCGTTTCTGGAATAACCTTCACCGGGTACTCTCAAGTTGAAGTTAAGATTTCACAAATGTTTCCCATCTAAGACAAATATTTCACTTGTAATTGTCACTGGTTCCATTAGTAGAGGTCATACAATATATTAATGTAATTATAGAGTAAATACTGTCATATAATTGTGTTAGAAAGGCTTCGATATACTAAACAAAACTGGTCACATGTCAGAAGTAATACACTTATTATTCTTAATTGACAGTCAGCAAGAGAGGTTTAGTGATAAATACTCGCTTGCTTGCTACACGGGACATGGATGATTAATCTCGGAAAGAACGGTACAACAACAATGAAAATAGAATTGAAATATGTGTACGTTTAAACTCGATATAGCTGTATTTAAGTAATT
Source organism: Bathymodiolus brooksi (assembly GCA_963680875.1). NCBI lineage: Eukaryota > Metazoa > Mollusca > Bivalvia > Mytilida > Modiolidae > Bathymodiolus > Bathymodiolus brooksi. The sequence goes on along the minus strand of OY804577.1, from coordinate 72,242,087 downwards.
TATTTCTCTACCAGTAAGAACATACGAGATTTAAGTAAATAACATAATATCCAAGTAAAATTGCTTGTTTCCATGATTATGTACATTGAAGGTAGCAATACAAGTACATTTGAAAGTCATATATGTTATTTGAAGGATCCTGTTATTCGCAATTAAAGGTTGTTTAGATTATTTGCTTTATCATATAAAATATTACAAATGTATCTTTATCAATTACGTATTATAATACCTTGTTGTTTCATTACTTTGGGTGGATTATTCAATTATAGATATTTCCCCACAACTGATTTATTGATACTTATAATAACAATAGTAGTTCACATGTATTGAGTATGTGTCAACTTCTAGTCAACTCTATCCATTACAATTTATTGGAGCAAGGTGGAATATATTTATTGCTTTTATTGAATGTTGTTCTGGGCCATAAATTCCATATTTCTAAGCATGGGAATAATATAGTCTGTCCATTTATATGATATTTCGTTTATTATTATTATTATTATTATATTATTATTATTATTATTATTATTATTATTATTATTATCATCATCATCATCACTAAGATGCCCTATTGAATATGCTAAACCTCTTAAGACACCATTATCTTGATTTCAAACTATTTAAAGTGACGTCATGGCCGACACGACAGAAAAGTCTCCTTCTGATGTTAGAGAGGCGATAATTTCATTGATATAGGAAGAATACAACCTTTGTCATATAGTTTGGAACCGATGTAATATATGTTATGAATGATGCAAATATAAGACGGTAAGGTGTAAGTTAATTATGATTTGTATTATAACTCTGTTTGGACTTATATGTATTATGATTCGAACATTTCGACATGCAGAAGCTTCAGACGAACAAAGAATACTAATGTCTATGCAAGCTTTGGAATGCAGGAACGATCAGTGGAATCCAAAACAATTAACAAACTAAACAAACAAACAAATACACAAGCAAACAAATGTTCTGGCAAAGGGAACTCCCACGATGTCGAATAGCACACCATTTCCACTGATGATCAAGAATGCTTAATACTCCTATATTGGAGATTGAAACATGTTTTATGCACTTCATTAGCAAAACTACAAATCTATCGTAGTTAATTTAACATTCATATTCCGTCGTATTGTCTGTGCATAATCATTGACAAAGCATATTATCACGATGTCATCCTATTTTAACATTGTAGTTCCTAACCTCTCCTTACAGTCCACACACTGCTGCTTTAAATACGTCCAGGGAGGTTACCTAACAACAAGATGTGTAGCATGTTACTTAGTGTATTTTATAGGTGACCTTAGCCGATTTTTGCTATCCAATTTAGGCCATTTGGTTTTCATGCTCCCAAATACTTTAAAATTATTTGGCTTTCCCATCTTTTGTCATTGTGCGCACCTGATGAAGGTTATTCTAGAAACGCGTCGTGCGCACTAAAATTGATATCTACGTTTTTAATCTGTACAATGAGCAATAAGTGGACAATTTCATCAAATTTGAATTTAATGTCTTGATTATGTTACAATGTTGCACTATTCACAAACATGATTATTTGGAAGCCTTATACATGTATATTGCTATTTTACGTCAAACAAATATTATATTTATGCCCTAAAATGACATTTTTGTCAATTTATAAGTATGATAAATTAAATGAAGCATGTTTTGTCAATAAAAAAATGAATTTTTATGTATTGATTTTACTTGTTCATGGGGCAATCAGTATTATTTTTGTATGTCCTAATATGATTTAGACTGATATGGAGGAGTAGAACAAGCCTTTATGTAGAGTACTTTAAATAATACTATTTTCCCTTCTTTAGAAGTAACATTCTTGTCTTAAGTGTTTTGATGTGTGGTATACTTTGTTTTTCATATTATTCATCAAGGGAATAAGATTTATAAATATTGCCGAAAAAATTTGTTCCGAAAATGATATACCAGAACACGACCACAGAGTAAGTGATATTGAAGTAGGAGTACGATAGGAATATAACATAAAACAACAGCCAGACATTAACGTGAGATACAACCAAAAGGACAACTAAGAGCTTCCACAAAATCCAAACTCGAAACCAGGTGCTCTTGAAGGATAACATTATTTTGCTGCACCATGACATGTGTCGTGTATTCGTGTATTGTATGTCAACCATGAATAAAAACTAAACGGAATATATCCATGGTCATCTGTGGCACAGTTATTTCGTAAGTGTACACGAAGTCATGATGGCGACCACAAAACTTATGAAGCGAAGACTTTAACGAAAACAGTGGTTCAGTAAATACCTCGTTAGCAGAAACCCCTATTAAGGACATCCCGATAGGAACCACAAGCTCTGGAATACCGTATCAACTTAGAAATATATACATACAATACTTGTGCACTGTCGAAGCATATAGATAATATGTGTATGAGGCTTAGAAATGGGGGAAAGACGAGGCTTCGCCAAGCCTTTTCCCGCGTTTCGCACCGAATACACATATTTACCTATATGTTTCGACAGTGCACATGTAGTGTATTTATTCTGCAATTTTAAATCGTAAATAAACGTTTACTGGACGATGATAAAAGTATTTGAAATAATTTTGTGTATGTATTTGAAAACAATATCCCCCGATGTGCCCCGATGTGGGCGGAGCTTGCATTTGTATGTTGTATTTATAACAGACCAATATCAAAAACAATATTGGGCAAGCTATATTGGTCGGTAAATGCTGTCATTGCAGGATAAAATCTATACACTGGCGATCCTGTAATAATTCTACCTTTGAATGGAGAGTTCACAATGGGAAAATTGAAGATATCGGTTTTGGAGTAAAGTTTCGTTCTTAACATGTAGTGTTGAACCCTTAAGGGCATGTCATGAACGACTGACCCACTACCGTAATGGTTTGTCTAACTTTATTGACAGCTGTGTTATATATTACTAATTTCACAATTAGACTCAAATTCATAAAGTTCTGAATAAACTCCCTGTGATATATGTTGTTGCTGCGCTGCTAGTGCAATTAATCCTTGTATCAAACTATGGGCTTACCTGATGCAGATTATTAAAGAAACGCATCGTGCGCACTACATTTGGGGCCGTCGTGGTCGTGATCGCATGGTATTTGGATTTACAACTACCTGGACAATCAGTGCCTATCAACGCATAAGTCGTGAGTTCGAATCTCGCTTATGGTGATGTGTACTCGATACAACATTATGTGATCAAGCTTGTCAATGACTTGCGGCAGGTCGGTGGTTTTCTCGTGATACTGCGGTTTGCTCCACCAATAAAACTGACAGCCTCGATATAGCTAAAATATTGCTGAAAGTGTCGTTAAACACAATAGCCTCCATAGCCCTAACCCCCACTAAACTTATTCATGTAGATACAAAATATATGTCAGAAAAAAACAAGCAATTTTGAAATTTACTTTCACTAAGAATATTACATATGACAGTTTGCATTCTTCTTTTCAATACACTAAAATGTTCACAATTACTATATCCATCTGTGCAATGTCCGTTTGATTTAATTTGTTTTCCTATGTATCATATTCGATCACAAATACACAAAAAGATATATTAAAAAGAAAATTATTTTACTCTATTGAGCAAAACATCTCTTTTATCCTGCTTATGCAATTCTAATTGATAGTTATTCTAGAGCTTGTGCTCAGTACAGTGGTTTTCTGGACAGAGCTCAGCTGTTGACGCAAAACCTACTCAAATAAGGCTACGGTGCTCCTAGGTTGAAGTCATTCCTACAAAACTTCTACGGTCGTCATCGCAATCTGATTGACCGGTACGAAATATCCATATTTCAAATGACAATGGATCTTTTACTTTTTACGTAGATGTTTTCTTTCCTCTATCACTACCAAGACTTGTACCGGACTTACCTGTATATATGAGTAATACGGCGGGTGTCTTATAAGAAGCAGGAACTGCCTACCTTTCGCGAGCATCTGAGTTCACCCCGGCTTTTTTGGTGGGGTCCGTGTTGTTCATCTTTTTAGTTTGTTGTGTTGTCCTATTATGTGTCTTTGCGTTCTGAGTTCCGTGTTATGATGTCCGTTACAATTTCCGCATAAACACGATGTTCGGTTCGTCTTTACCTCCAGTTGTTTATAGGAGGGCGGATGTCTTATTTACGTTATTTGCCTTTGCTTGCGCATAGTGGTGTCCAACACATATTGTGTTGTGTTTGTCTTCGTCTTGTGTGTCCTGTGTTACTAGTTTCTCTGGATTGTCATTTTTTGACTGCCACTTCGATATTCTCTAACGTTTATTTAGTCTGTTCGTTTGTAACAGTAACCGTCTGTCAAAAACCTGAGCCAGTATCACATGCTTAAGTCATCTTTAATTAGTTCTATATCGCCATCATGGTTGTTTGCCACATACTTAATTACAAATAACTATAATGATTTATAACATGCTCTGTTCTTTGAATTGTTGTATTTTATTTGTTGTATGCTGATCGTCCCGTCTTGGAAATCTTTGGATATATTGGGACTGTCGTTGTCTTTCCAAAACTCTTCATTGTTGCATGGGTATCTATTAAATACATTGAATCTTGCTACTCAAGATATGTTTTGACAGTTGATATGACAATGATAAATCAAAGTTAAACATAATTGATATTGGTCGTACATTATCATAACAAGGAACAATTATAAATTAAACATTTGACCCCTCTCTCGAAGGTTACACCACATTTTCCCTCCCTTTAGATTAATCATATCTGTAGTTTTATAAGAATGTTGATATTCATCCGATATATTGTGTACCACAGGAAGACCTAACGTCTAAATAATTGATATTACAACAATTGATAAACCATTTAATATTGTCAATAAAGAGTCACATGAGATCTTCCCACGATCACATGACTTCTCGGGAATGTAAACTTCTAAAGGATACAGAATCAAATAATCTGATTTTGTATTTGTAACATTGTATCAATAAAAAATTACGTTGTAAGCTTTATCAAAATAAAATGGACAAGAAATAAAAAGATAGATCAAAAGTTGCATCACTTAAGGTAGAGAAGGACACTATGGGCAAACAAAAAACTAGTCGATGATTTTTTTTGAATTTCATATATATTGTTCTTTGGGATGTACCTAACAAAATATCAAAATTTGAGAATAGGTTTCCAGGCTTATTTTAAAAATATTCCCTGAAAGAGTTACCTCCCTAGTAAAAAAAAATGTAATTTTTTTCACTTCTCCGTGTCATTAAGGTACAAAAAAAATAGCATATATATATTTTCTTAATTATCTGAGTATAATATGATAAATGAATATTTTGCAATATCTAAGACATAAATTTTTATAATTTTTTCATTTTTATTTTCAAAATGGCTACCCTTTTTTGGCAATATGGCCTGTAACTGACTTTGATCCAACAAAATTTGATTTTAAAGTGGAATAGAAAAAAATTGTGTCAATGAATTTAAAAACAAAAGCTATATCACATTACTTATATCCATGCTACATATCATTAAAAAATAAAGATATGTTTCCAGGCAAAAAAAAAGTTAGGGGTTTAGAAAGACACCCTGACATATACCCTTTTTGACATTTTAATCACTTTTTTAATAAGATATTGAATAAATGAAAATAAAACAGGCAAATATAATGTTTGTAAGGGAACGCTTTCCTTTCTAGGTGATATAGTTAGCAAATTAAGCTGTTTACAATTCTTCCAGGGCAGGAAAAGTACATTTTTAGTGCTAATTTTGCACTCTTTACGGTAGAAACCCACATTTCATACTAAAATAATTTGTCATTGAATTTCCTTAAAACTGACCTGATTTATTGCTTTTGTGGCAGACTTTAAGGAATTTAATTAAAATATATAGGTCACCAGACTAATTTTCAAGATATAAAGCATTTAAATCTTCAACTTTTATTATGCATTATGTGAAATGTATAAATTCTCCTCAAAATTCTTGAATAGCGAAAAATCCTGTCATTAAACATTTCTAAATTTTTGATATAATATGGTGCATTTTGTTTTATTTTCAGAAGTGTAAGGAAAGTCTGGGGTCATAATATTAAAAACTTCAATATTTAACAAAAACATGCAAAACTCATCATATTCTAATATCATTTGAGACATGATTACCTCCCTTGACGAAATGCTTCATATAGCATTTTACACATATAATGTATTATTGCCAAGAAATTACTGTATTAAATTTGTATTTCAGTTTAATTTGAGAACTTGTACAAATCATATGCAGAAAATTCAAAAAGCAAAATACCTCATAAGAAATACTGAAAATTTGAAAGAGTTGTTCCCCTTTTGAGTCACGCAATGGATTGTTTACCGGGAAACAATAGGGTTGTTACCCGGTAAACAACTAGTTGTTACCCGTTTGGGTTAATTTTCACAAAACATTAAAATTGTTTCAGGTCATGTGATTTAATTTAAGCCAATGAGAAGTTATTGAGGTATAATAATCAATATTATCGTTTCATAAGAGCGTGGCTGTCCAATCTTTCGATTTTGAGCATACCTTTTGAAGGTTATGCGTCGTGCGCAGTAAATGTGATATCTACGTCTTTATGTAAGTGACACCTATCATCACTAGGGTTTGTGAATTCTGTGGCATCCCATGATGGGTAGACGTGCTCTATTTCTCTATTCATGTCTCGTCAGTTATTTGCAGTAGGCTGGTGGTTTTCTCATGATAATAAATTTTTGAAAACTGAATACAGTAAACCAGCACAATATCATTATGAGAAAAATTGTCGAAAGTGGCGTTAAACAGTCATTATATCAATCTTAATCCCAGCCATTGTTGTCAGAGCATTTGTCCCTTTTGTTTCATCCTGTTTTGTCATTAATTTTTTTTAAAATTATTATTATGAAATATCTAATTAAATTGGGATATATGTGCTTGTACTATTAAACACGTTCTTCAAAATCATTCAAAGTAAAAGAAACCCAGATATTTTCGATAGTTTTTTTTTTATCAAATGCCAAGAAAGAAATTAAATTTAAAATGTTTATAGTTTTGACGTAAGTACCACTTTCATCTCATCAAACAACTGTCTGAAATGAAACGATATTTTCTCTAACTTTAAACACTGATCAAATTAGATTCAAAGTGCTATTAGCTATTACAACAAGACGGGTAATACAAAAGAGTTGTTTGAATGACATTTAATGTAAGAAATAAATATTAGTCATATTTTACCCGCATCCGTTTGTTCTACGAAATATTTGAAGATACCAAAGGGGTATTCTGAAGACGTAAATCGAAGGACACAACAGATTAAGTAAAGATGTGCTGTTATTATATCTTTAAGTTTGCGATTCGTTGTGCGAATGTGGAACGCATAGTCCATCGGTGTTATTAGTATACTTCACGCTAACAGTACGGCGTGCCTTTTTAGGTTTTGTCGTGAAAAGGACAAGGGCTTTCTTTTTGATCAACTGTAATACACATACGAGTTCATTTCTAAATCGTCTTCCACTGAGAATATATAAGAAAAAGTTTATACTATTATTTGAATACATAAGAATATTAACAATAGACCAAACTAAATGCATTTCAGCCCTTTGTTCTTCATTTAAGTTATGTATCCATGTTTGGCGAACTATCATAAATACACATATCGGAATATTACATATAAGAAATGTTGAGTTGATGACCATCAGAGTTATACTCAATGAGTAAAATTTTGAACGCTGATGACGAGTTTCGATTGTACTAATGGAAACCTGTCGGTTTGCGGCTCGCCTTGAACACATCACTTTAACAAAAATTAAAGTATTTCCAATCAGTAAACAACAGAATGGAACAACACAAAATATGGACAGGTCAATCCATGGCCAAGTAGACGTCCAAAAAGCTTTGTAGCTTAGCGAAGCCAAATAACATGTATAAAGTGTGGATCCGTTTATTATTTCAACATACTGCATATCAAGTCCATATAAGGTATGACTGTTTAGTATTAATAAACATACTGCAATAATCACTAAGCTTATTACTGCCACTTTCTTTGTATACCTAGCCTTTGTTTCACGTGGAAACCACACGAGAAAAGTCCGTTCTATAGTGAGAGCCACGAGAATCCACGAGGAAAGTTGTAAAGAAAAGTAAACAATACCTGTGTGAAATTTGCACGCTGTTGATCCAATATCACGTATATCAACATCAAAGGTCTTGTATATCCACTGTCTTAGTAAACCAGTATATAAAACTAGAAGATCAGAAACGGATAAAGCAATCAAGTAAACACTACATACGGACTTCCGAATCGTTGGACGAAGTAGTATAACGATAGATAACATATTTCCGAACGTTCCGACTACTATAAGAATTACTGGACATATTTTCAATAAGGAAGTGGCAATGTGATAATCCGGACATGTTTGATAATTGATCTCGCATTCATATTCCAAATATCCACTGTTGTTCATGACGTTTCGCTGTTTACATCGCTTGATTAATTTTGAATTGAGAATTTTGTTTTCCTATTGAGGTCTTATACGTATGCAACACAGTCGATGGAGTGATAAGAAATGGTCCATTACAATAATGACGTACCTTTCATTAATAGATTATTATCATACAAGTTATAACGTAATTACGAATAAAGTTCAATCCAATCTAATGACAAACGGAGATTAATCAGCATTGAATTGTTAACAATAATTATGAAATGCATAGGAGGAATGGTATTATTCGTCAATTTCAATAACGACAGTGTTAGACGAATATAATAAGATGGCAAAACTGACCATGTAAATAAATATGAAGTAGGCAAAGTTATTAGTTGTTAAATAAATAGATTACATGTACTATAAAAGAATTATTATATCTCTATTTGATCAAATATGAAAATACCTCTAAGACTATAGGGGCTGTTGTGGCCGTATTCGTTTGGTAGTTGGATTTACAACTACCTGTGCAATCAGTGCACTAAGGTTTCGAGCTCGAACGCCGTTCATGGCGAGGTGTACTCGATACAACATTATGTGATAAAGTTTATCAGTGACTTGCGACAGGTCGGTGGTTTTCTCCAGGTAGTCCTGTTTCCTTCACCAATAAAACTGACCGCCACGATATAACTGACATATTGTTGAAAGTGACATTATGCACCATAAACCTTTACCCAAACCTAAACCATCTAAGAATATAACAAAAACCTCTGATCTATAAAAATGTTGGAATCGTCAACTACTTAATTTGTGATTTTCCCTAGTGTACAATATTGTTGCTGACTTTATTTCGCAGAAAATTCACTTTTCCATTTGCTGGTGATTAAGTTGTTGCCTCAGGATATAGTCGTACTGTTCTGTGAGAAGACAAAAGCAATCTCTGATGGAATGTAAAATATTACCCAGGACAATTCGTTAAACATTTGATATAAAATATGATTTATAACATCAAATTGTACTTTTAAGCGTATTTCTAAAATAATAATATTAATATCATTTTTGTGCGGAAATGGACGTGTCCTTATTCAGCAGTAATTTTCGAATTAATTTTATTATGTTTAAAAATTTGTATAATATCCCTTCAAAATTTTCATTTTAATTTTGAAAAATTAATATTCACACGTCTGCTAATAGGAATGTCACTCCATATTAATATTCTGCTCAGGTTATCTGTCATCTGTAACAGGTGAACACGTTTTGTTCTTCTGATTTTCTACTAAAAATGTATAACACAACTGACATTAATAGAGCACGTACAGTTACATCTACTCATTTTAGTACATGTCTTATGCTTATTACTGTTAAGTATCCACATTTTGTACCCTTCACAGTGATACGACATGTGCCACTCGTGTAACAGGAACTGCCCACCCTTCCGGAGCACCTGCGTTCGTCTGGATTTTTAAATAGACTTTGTGTTATTGCATTTTTAGTTTTCTGTGTAGTGTGTTGTCTCAAGTCTCAAAAATGTAGTTATGATTGTGTTTATATCATCGAAAGTTGGGACCATAAGACTAATTTAACCCCGCCAACCTTTAAGTAAATGCCTTTCATCTTGAAATTGTTCCAACAGTGATATTTTTTGTTTTTTATTTCATTAACCACTTATTGAATATGACAAGCTGAATAAACTACGTGGTCTCCTACTATTCTTATTACTTCAAAACGAGGCTTGCATTTAGAATGACAAAGATAAACAACGGTAACTTCTTCAACACATAAATAACAACAAATACCTCAACTTATGATGCATAAAGTAATTCATGTATTTAGTGTTGAATTGTCAATTGTTGAATTATTAAATTTTAGTTTTAAATAGCTCCGTCCATCCCACTTAATTGGTATGCATAAAGCTCCTTAAAATAAAAATACACTTAAAGAGGCATTAGCTACGATTTTGACCAAAAAAATTATATGTTTTGGAAATTGGTAAATAGCTTTAAAATGATGAAATAAAGGTAAATATTTCACATTAAACAGCTTATCGTACCACTTTTCGCCTTTTGAGAACGAAAATTACCATCATTTATTATTTCCTTGCAAGCAAATAATTTGACCTTGCTTTGTCCTTATGCAACTGACCTTACTAGTGACAGGTAAAAACGAATAATTTGTATTTTGTCGCTTATTAACTGCAAGCTTGCATGGTTCTTTGTCCGTATTTAACGCCGACTAAAAGCAGATTCACAGAAAATAAGAATGAAGTGCATTTTTGTACTGATTTAATGACGATTCGGCAAACTCCGTAAACAATGCCGATAATTAATAAGATGGCGTCCATTTCTTGATCGATCTCAAAACACGAGCAGTTGCACCTTTTTCCCCGATGCGCGTACATTTCATAACATTTATAACTTACAGAAACACGTTTTATTAAGGCATCAATCATATCTGATAGCTTTTATGGGTAACAAAAATTCATTCTTTCCTTATTCCATGTAGATATACCATTTTTGACAAATTTTATAAACATTACTTAGCTAGCACACTACGTATTCACAACGTTACAGTTTGGTTGCTGTTTGGTCAGGTCCCTTTCTTACGTGAAAATTACGTTGCCACAACGTATTTTAGATACGTGATATGCAAGTCGTTGTGACAACGTATTTTCCAACGTTTTTGTTACGTACGGATATGGTCTTGATGCTAACGTAAAAGCTCAAACGTAATTTGTACGTCCTGGTAACGTATTCAGAATACGTTATATGCAAGACGTTGTGACATCGTACTTTCCAACGTTTTTGTTACGTACGGATATGGTTTTGATGCTAACGTAAAAACTCAAACGTAATTATTACGTCCTGGTAACGTATTCAGAATACGTTATATGCAAGTCGTTGTGACACTGTAGTTTGAACGTTTTTGTTACGTACGGATATGGTCTTGATGTTAACGTAAAAGCTCAAACGTAATTTTTACGTCCTGGTAACGTATTTCAGGATATATTTTATATGCAAGTCGTTGTCAGACAACCGTATTCTAATATAAAGATAAATCATTAAGGTATTTCACTGGAAAAGGGAAATGATCTTAATTAAAAAGTGAATTGTTCAAATTGGAAGGTATTCCCTAGATATGACTTTGAATTTGATAGTAGTTGATCTCCTGATTCCAAAAATGCATGGTTGATAGGGACTTTTTGCATTTCCAGGTTCATCAGTAAAAATGTGACTAAGTTGTGTTGTTATTTAGCTACATTCAAAGTTTGCGTTAAGATGATACAACTGGCTATAGTTGTATATCAATAGCAATAAAAAAAAACATAACAAAAACGCCATGTACGAGGATCGAATCGGTGGCAAAGACAAAGACAAAGGTGGCCTCTTGATCGTTAATCGTTCTTCTTTCCACTGAACTTAGTAGAACGTGATATATAAGGCAATATATACAAATGTACAGACAATGGACAAAAGTATTCGCATGCTTCCAATTTTCCCTATATATTTCATATAAAACTACAATTTTTCAGAAGCTTATCCTGAAGTCAATTCACACCCGATTTCGATAATTTTTATATCAATAAAAACAGAATTGTATGTAGTTTTACTGTATAATTTCAATATAATTTTCTATGATAAACATTTTTAGAATATACAAGCTAAACACACAACTGAATTAATTTCTTTCGAAATACAATGCTTTAATAGATAGTACCTTTGTAGACAAATTATTTACGTTTGTGTTTAAATCATGGCGATTTGAAAAACATGCTTCAAAAAGTTATTTCAAAATTACTACTATAAACTATATATCTTTCTGCTTTCCTTGATGAAATAATGATTAAAATCGGACGTGAATTGATTTCAAGATAATATTTTGAAAAACTGTAGTTTTATATGAAATATATAGGGTAAATTGGAAGCGTGTGCATATTTTTGACCATTGTCTGTATCTCCAAGATTTAATTACTTGCAATAAAATTACCATATCCAAAAATTAGAAGTACTTTTCCTACAATGCGGAAATTCAGTGTGTCCGTCAACGATTCGATAATAGAAAGTTATTGCTATTTCCGGAGTTTGAATGGACCAATTCAGAAATGACGTTGCATTATGGGTAAACAAATTACGAGGACGCTACGACGCCATATTTATTGAACCAGAAAACGTAAACAAAATCAGCTGAGCCGTAAAAATGCCAAATATTTGCATCATTTGTCATAGGACTTCCAGAAAATTCAAAGATATCAATTTCATACCATTTCCTAAGAAATTTAAAATACGAAAAAAATGGTTGAAAGCCCTTAAATTGAGTGAAAACGATCTGAAAGCGTCAAGTCGAGTTTGCTCTTTTCATTTCTTTGGTAACGAACGTAAGAAAAATGACGTTCCGTCTCTCGAAATTGGAGAAAAATTTGGTGCAAAGAGTGGTAGGAAAAATACTAAAGATAAAATGAGACAATATGAAAAGAACCAAGTGAAGCAAGACGGCAAAAAAATAAATAATACTTCCCAAAAATCGCCCCACCCGGAGGTCACAAGCTTGCCGGTATCTGAACTTAATAATGTTGAGAAAATCGAAGTGGGACAGTCTGTCTGGTGATAACGTTCCCAGTGCATTGAATCCAAACATTGATCTAATAGCCAAAATAAATGAACTTGAACGAAAGAACAGGCAATTGACAGAGCAAAATTTAAAACTGCAAACACAATCATTTTCCGTGAACAATTTTTTGTCTTCAGATAAAGACATCTCATACTATATATACAGGTTTCCCAAATGTTAAAATATTATGTCAGTGTTGGAACTTGTTGGAAATCCCACGCAGTATTATGGATATTTAAAGAAATGCCTCAATGAAAATCATGGTCGCAAGCGACTCCTTGATCCTCTGGAAGAATATTTTATGTATTGGTTTCGGCTTCGACACAGCATTCCAGAGAAAGTTTTAGCAGATTTATTTTATGTGAGCACTGGAAGCGTAAATGCAATTTTTAAAACCTGGTGTATGTTGATCAACTCTGTATTCATGAAACTCCCAATATATCCTACAACGGAAGAATTCAATTCTGTTTGTCCTGAAAAACTGAAAAAAATGTTTCCACGGTGTATTGATCAGAGACCTGTCTTACCTTTTATTTTACAAATGAATCGATATTTTTATAACTATACTATGTATATTTTTGGGGGATGACTAAGTGTTACACATCTGTCAAAAATATACAGAGGCTAATAAGGGAAATCTTATAAATATAATTTTTTGTACAATGTTCTTCTTGAATTACAACATTCAATTGTACATTAAATGATTTCTGAAATGGAATTTCATTTGTGTGTGTTTAAACAACAAAACGGGGGATAAGTGGATAAGTCCACCTTCCAATTTTTCAATCCCCAAATGGGCATTAGCACAGTTTCTTTGCGAATGTAAATAAGCACAGCGACCACACACATGCATGCACAAGGAATATGAAGACTTAAAGATAGCGAAGGTAAGATTCATTTTGCTTTTATTGAATAAGAGAACACATTCTCTGTGCCTAACTTACCCTGCAACACAAGTACATTCTGCATACCGGATCTTTATTTTCCTGGATAAGGGTTCATACTGGTAGAGAGATAATTTTGTTTGGTACTGAGCATTTTTCATACTGGCTTGAACAGATGCAAGAACGTGGAGCCCATTTTCAATGAGTTCGATCTCAGAGGGGTCTTTGAGACAGAATGAAAGATCTCTTACATGTCCTGCAGCATGATGTTGGATTCCTCTCATCAATGCACGGTTATGGAATCCCGTGTGTCTCTGGTCAGCCATCACCGCGTAATAATTGAGTATCGCTTTATGATCAAAGTTTTTCAAATAACTCAAGGTTTCTTGAGAAATATCATCAGAAGTCTCCCATTTTACTGATTTGGACGGAAACATTGGTGGTTTAAGAGACGGAAATACTTTTAGGATACCTTCGTTAAGGTCACCACTGTCGTAGCTTCATAATGTTTTTGTCTGTAAAATGAGGATATTGTGGATCCACAATAGGTTGGCTCATTAAGTGGTCGTTTTTCATGGCCTTTTCAACAACCTCTACTGCCTTAGCTTTGTTCATATTGGTGGAACTTATTCCTCTACATTTTAACCAATATTTTAGTGTGCTTAGAGAACATGATGCTGGGTCCGATCTTTCCAAAGAAGCCGCCGGGACATTCTCTTCACTCAGTGACCACGGCCACTCATTTTCACTTGGAAATAGCCTAGCACATTTATAGGGCGAAAAACAATCATCTTCATCCCTCATTGTCAAATTGCTGTCAATTCAGATGTGGTTAAACGAGTTTTGGTTGGTTGGTCGGAACTCGCCGTTGCCAATGTAAACAAATTTGGATCAGCTGATTTGTTTACGTTTTCTGGTTCAATAAATATGGCGTCGTAACGTCCTCGTAATTTGTTTACCCATAATGCAACGTCATTTCTGAATTGGTCCATTTGCTACCAAAATTCAAATCATTTTGATGTTTTGTGACAATTTTAACAATTTCTTTGATGTTCCGAACATACAACAGCCTCGAGTTTAGAAGCTAGAAATATAAGGTTAGTCAATAGAATTACATCTATGAATGAGCAATCCAAATTGATTTAAGAAAATGCTGTGTTGACGCCAAATGTCATTCAGAATTTCAATCATTGTTAAATTTTGTGTCGAGCCTCATTGCAGACATGGGGTAATCGTAATCGGTTGTAATCGATTACATTTTTCATGTAATGAAATGTAATCTGTAATCGGACATTTTTTAGATTACATGTAATCGTAATGTAATTGATTACATTCATTTTGACCTATGCCTATGGTCCGCAAAAAAAAATAAATATATATATCCTACCGTGACATCTGCTCGGTCATGCAATAAAGTCAATCACTTGTTTTGATTTACAATTCTCGCCCAGCACGAGACCAATGACGTCATTCTGTATATTCATAGCGTACATAAACACTGAGTCTGAGGGAATACTTTTCAACGTCAAAATTACAAGATGAGATAAAAACAGAGAAGTTTGAATTGAATAAATTCCATGCAAGTAATAAAGATCCTTTTTACTAATGTCTTTTTTTCCTGGTCATTATGCTTGTTAAATATGTTTCCATGATGGTATTCCCCAAACATTTGTATTTTTCCGGTTTGTTGACATAATCGTCATCACAGTTCATGACCGTTTCTGGAATGTAGGCCAAGCAAATTGTTTTTTACCGGGAAAATACATGCAAGTGCTCTCCATTAGTCACAAAATGGCAGATTATTTTGCATTTCCACTGCTGCTTTAATAACAAATATACCCCTTACTTCTTGGGGTATTGAAATGAAATTCACAGAGAAGATAGAAAAAGAATTAATTTAACAGCAATAATCAAAATTTATAGCATAAATTGAACAGAGAATTAAATTAAACCAGACAGAAAAATGAGATTATCTGGGTTAAAAAAAACCTGTCATTATTACAAATAGCATCAACAAAACTGTATTGTTACCACTCTGTGATAATAAATGTGATTAAAATAAATTGAAATCAGTCATTAATTGTTTTACCAAAATATGTCGGTCTAATAGATTGTATTGACAAAAGCAAAAACACAAAATTCACTGGATTAAATACTTTTTATGTGGGTAAGCAAGTTTAATTTTTGCATCACATAATTAATTTTTAATATTTCAATTTCAAACTATTTAAAAAAAACCATCTTTTGAAATTTTTCAGACAAATCAATTACAATGAAAAAGCTAAAATACTGTACTTTCTTAATCTGGTTTACTTTTTAAGTTTGGTTGGCCTATGACAAAATCATGTGCTTTATTGAACTTTGACCGGCTTTATGTGACGTCATACGACGCCATTTGGAAAATGGATGGTAAACAAATACAGGTCAGTGTGTTATTATTATCGATCTTTTTTCCATGGAACTTTACACATGTGAGCAAGAATAGAAGAGGAACATAATTAAAAAGAAAAAAATGTTTCCTTTTCAAACATGAAAAAAATAATCAAACATTATCCAATGACTGACCGACTTATTGTCAGACGAGGATATATAAAGGACCATAAAGGGCTACGGTTCCGCAGCTAGTATATTACAAATTAACTGATAAATAACAAGTTGTAATATTTGTAAAATTTTGGATTTTTTTTTAAAGAATATGCTAATGGGGCTATCTGATATTCAGATATATGTGATAATATAGCATCGTGTTATCGGTTTTCGTGCTATTATCGATTTTCAGATATAGCGATTAACAGTATTAACCCTTCATTTTTCAAAGAATGGCTAGTTAAATATTTCTCTGTACATAAGATTGTTTTTAAAGCCATTCTTGTATTTTAATATACTCTCGATTATCTGGCAACTTTTGTTGTCAGTAAAATGGCGTCATCTGTTTTCGTGTGAAGTAAAAACAAGACCGATATACGGGATGGAAACGAATATATAATCCGGAAATGGCTGATTTTAAAATTTCATGGTTCTGGCCATCTACCAAATCATACTACATCTAAATAAATTAACAGAATGTTTGAAAATTACCACTTTCAAAATTGTGTTTACTTTTGATGTTTTTTTTAGTGCTGAAACCACAATGCACTGCAAAGTGACATGTATTTTATTTAAGAAACAGGCACATTTCAGTCAGCTCTTTTGTTTACAAGTACGATCAGTGACCCCATGACAGGAAGAGGCGGTGTCTGAGAGGCAGATGACATAGTTAAATTTTATATAGCCCTTCTGGATTTTTTTCCAGCTACTTTATAAATGAAGTAATTTTTTAGCATTACAAAAAGTATGGTTCAGTAGGTAAGTTCACTGTTCTTGGTACTTACGTCTTTAAAAGCAAACTTTAACATCTTTTACAGATGTCACGCTGTAGTCTTGTTTATGTTCCATAAATAGAAACCGTAAGACATGTCAAATATAATGCGTGCGCTGTGGAAATCAAAATAAAATGGATAAAACGAAAACACATACCGTGACGATATGTGATATTTCTGCATTTTATTTTGGTGCTGATTTTCCTTTTAATATTGGATTATATGATAATTTGTTCATTACTTGTGGGTTACTATGCAACTTGTAATGGATATTTTATTAAACCTATTTACCTAAATTAAGGATTTAGTTTTCATATTTACTAGACTGAGAAATTATGTACATTTTTAAGCAAGTTTTTAGAATCAGAATGATTTTTGTTTTATTATCTTCTGAATTATATATCAAGGACAAACATTCAAATGGTGTGAAATTTAGTAATGGTGATTGTTACATAATTTGGTGTCATAAATATTATACCTTAATTACAAATTTTATCAGGTAATTAACTGCTAGTTTATTATCCCCAATAGACTTTCACAGGATGTTTGAAATTATTTGATATATATTATTAAAATGTGCAAATGTATGTTATAATATTTACTAATAGTATAAGATGGAATCAATATTGGTCATATATAGTAATAAGGGAAGACATATTTTACGAAAAATAGGAAAATGAGAATTGCTGTTATTAATTTACAATGTACTGTTTGTTATTGCATGTAATGATCACATTACAACTGAATTGTAATTCATAGTTCTGATTAAGAAATACATTAAAAAAAAAGAAGAGATATTGGACAGATGCACACGAGACAAAATAACATAAAACACTAATATATTCGTTGTCATGACATTAAATGTAATCAGTAATGTAATCGATTACATTTACAAAGTGATTGTAATTTAATCGATTACATTTGAAAATTGATGTAATCGTAATGTAATCATGAAAATTGCAAAGTAATTGTAATGTAATCGATTACATTTGAAAGTAATTGACCCCAAGTCTGCCTCATTGGTCTCAATTGCATGTATTACAGACATTTTTACATAGACTCTTAAGATCAGATGAAGGTTAGAGGCATGCGATTTTCATTTTGTCCAGGAACCTCGAACATTTAATTTGTATTTCATTTATTTTATTAATTCAGCTTGATTTAACTTAAATTTTTATTTTAAGCCAAAGGTATCATTTTCAAGTTCAGAAAATAACATGCATGCAATTAGAAATTATATCTTTAATGTAGATCATATGAAAATTGCAGACTTCCTTATGATGTCCCCATCTTAGATATGCAAATTATCAAATGGCACCTCATTTCTGGCTATACTACATTTGTATTAGGAGGCAGGGGGCAGTAGCCTCTTTTTTTTTTATTGTTAAGACAGTATGATGATATATATAAATGAGACTGAATAAAATAACTTAAATTTCTTCTTTATGATTTCAGAGCTGGTTCATTTCTGTAAAAGTGGTAAACAAGTACAATTGGATTTGAGGTTATAAGCTGTTATAGGCACATACATGTACAAATGTAACTGATCATGACCATGTGACTTTTCAACATAGCAAACCAGTCGAAATAATTCCTGCCCCCATGTAATATTGGAAGCCACAGATGTCACCTGTTTCATGTCCTGTAATGTCAGACCGATCAACACATAGCTATAGCTAGACAATAGCAAATTTCACCATCATGTAATCAGAGGTAATCAAGTTCATGTTCTTCTAGCCAGACATCAACATTATATTTTACTATCAAATAATCTAGTCCTGAGGCAATTTTATAGGGATTAAACTCTATCGGATCACGAAAGCTACCATGATGAACCAGAAATTAGATTTCATGCACAAAGGACATATTGATATATATAAAACTAATGAAAGTAAGTTAATGATACATTATTTGTACATGCATACACTTATACCAATAGAGCTCCTCCCATATTTACAGTGTGTGGCTATTACAGAAACAAAGGGTTCTTTAGATGAACTTGTTACATTTAATTACATGTACACAATCTACTTCAAATACAGAACATTTCTTAAGAAGAGATTTACATGTATGTTAGATATCATGAGTTACAGTTGACTATAAAATCAAAATAAACAAATTTTAAAAAGGTCAACCTACAAAAAATGTATCTGATAGAGATCCCACCTCAAAAACAAATTAACTACAGTACCTGTAATGAAATTTTGAGAAATCAATTAATAAGGAATATAGTTATGTAAAAAAAATTGCAGAAAAAATGCCTAACATTCCCAAGAGTAAATAATTATATTAAATATGATCCTTTGTCAGAGCTTTGTAACATGGACTTATTTTTTTTCTTCTTTTCTTTTTAAAGTTTTCTATATTAAGTGTAGAAATAATAAAAGTATAATAAATGAAGATACATTTTTTTTGTAATATTGTTCAATAGAGAAGTACTGGGCATGGGTGATTATGCAGCTTAATTGCTATTTAATTAGATCACACCACTAATTGATCGATATAAATTTCCTCCCCACTGATTGCTTATACATGTATGTGCTTTTGTAATTTTCG
The DNA here is from genome assembly GCA_963680875.1 of Bathymodiolus brooksi. NCBI lineage: Eukaryota > Metazoa > Mollusca > Bivalvia > Mytilida > Modiolidae > Bathymodiolus > Bathymodiolus brooksi. The sequence goes on along the minus strand of OY804577.1, from coordinate 72,222,294 downwards.
TAATTTCTCCTTAATGAAATGAGATCATGAAAAACATTTTACATGATATGTTTATATCAACAACAAATATCAAAAACTGGAAGATAAGTGCTGTCTTAAATCAATTTTTAATATAGAGATGTTTAGTTTGTTGCATATTAAGTGTAAGTTCCTTTCCGAGTCTAATGTTTTACATACTGTAATGCTTCTTATAAAATTAGGTTTTAATTTTGATAATATTGTAGTCTTGCAATAGATCTAAATGTTTGAACTGCACTATTTCTCTTCTAATTCTCCTCTGTTCCCATGGTGTTTTTTTTTTACATAAATGGAGATGTATCTTTTCTAGATTTGTCCTATCAATAAAATTTAACATAACTATATGTTTGGTCACTGTTTTTGGATTTCTTTCTTTAGCTCTGTAATATATATCCATGCAATATATTTCCGAGTTATAATCAATTAATTATAGGTTTTACAATATGTCTTCACTTACAGTCACAAATATCTGTTTACCTAACTACGCTATGCATCGCTAGGTAAACACATTTTGTGACCGTAAAACCGACGATTTACATCCACAAAGCTTAAAATACAATACAGTTATGATCTCCTAAATATAATAATTTCAAGCTTCTGATCATGAATAAAATAGTTACTAAAAAATACTTTCACCCCTAAAGTTGTTCGATTTAGCTGAAAATATTAATATCATATTATTTTTTTCCGAACCAATCCACCAATTAGGGGAGCTTTCCAGATGCTTGATGGAGAAAAAAAACTTTATAGTTTAAGGAAACCTTTCATTGTTCATTTAACTTTATTGTTTTTTTATATCTTACATTTTTTTGGTGACCAAATGTTAGAATTTGTATGTGGTTTTTTTTTGTATGCAAGTTTTGTGATTTCTATCGACAAAAAATTATTCTATTTTTTAAATTAGTGTACGTGAATAAATTTATCTTGGAAAATTGTACAAATGTCAAATTAAACCTTAATAGTTTTTCATTGTTGAGACTAATTAGTTAAGAAAAGTCAAAATATGTTGTAAAAAAACATTAGTTAAAATAATTTAGTAGTATTAGACTGGATGAATATGATAGTTGTAAAATTGGGTTTGCATAAGGAGAGACACAAAAAATGTCAGGAGTGTGACATTTGATCTTAGTTGTATAGTACTATGTTGTATGCTTTAATAGTTCACAATTTTCATTATTTTCCTAAAGCTTCAGACCCAATCAAAAAAAAAAAATTGGAAATAGCTCTGATATATAACATATCATAGCTAGGAAATCAAAATAACTAATGTCAGGAGTGTGACACTTTTAATGGGCATATCTTTTAAATAAAAAAATAAATAAACAATGCTTCTACAAACTTCCACAATGTTTTCAATTTAATCATATATAAACAATAAGTAATAATTGTAGTATTTTTGTATATTGCAGGACACCTTTCTCATAATAAGTGATGATAAAGGGTTATATTTTCTTAAAACATGTCAAAATATGGATTTTTTTCTAAATGAAAAATTGATGTATGTTGCTTTAGATAAACAGAATACTTACTTTAATATATCTTGCCTTTCATAAAACATTTTCATTCTTTTGATATAGCATTTTTGAAAATTTATCAATAATTTTTCATTCAACAGTAATATGTCACACTCCTGACATAAAAACATTAAATGTCGATTACAATTGCAGTAGGAAGTTTTTTTGCAGAGTAAATTATTGAGAAACATGGGGAAACTAATTTGAAAACCACTAAAAAGTAATTTTATACTAAGAAAAGATGATCTATTGCTAGTTTTAATAAATTTCAAATCCATTTTAACCATTTTTAGCTCACCTGGCCTTTAGGCCATGTGAGCTATTGTCATCACTTTTCGTCTGTCGTCCGTCCGTCAACATTTCACATTTTAATCTTCTCCTCAGAAACCACTGGACCAATTGCAACCAAACTTTGGTGGAATGGTCCTTGGATGGCCGCCTTTCAAAATTGTGTCCGGTGATCCCGACTTCCAACCAAGATGGCCACCAAGCTAAAAATAGAAAAAAGGGGGGATGAAATTTTAATTGTCCATTGCTGCTTTAGTGTAAGTCAAAATGAGCTCAAATTTTAACTGCAGCTACATGGCAAGGAGTAGTTTAACATATATTCCGGGTTTTTCTGTGAAATTTTTCTTTCAGCCGATATATACCGATTATGCAAATTAGGCATATTTTGATAAAAGATCACATTTAAATCTTCTCCTCTGAAACCGCTGAACCAAATTAAACCAAACCTGGCAGGGATGGTCCCTGGGTGGGTCCCTTTCAAAATTGTGACCAACAGCTCCGCCCTCCATTCAAGATGGCCACTGTTACTAAAAATAGAAATTTCTTCAAATGGCCAAAACTGCTCTATTTTAAGCCAGAATGTGCCCAAATTTGAACTGTATAAGCATAATGATGAGCTTTTTAACATGTATTACAGGATTTTTTATGAACTTTGAACTTTTGCCGATTTTGACCGATTATGCAAATTAGAAAAAAGGGGGGATGAAATTTAAAAAAAAATCTTCTCCTCTGAAACTACTGAGCCAATCTCAACCAAACTTTGCTGAAATGATTCTTGGATGGCCCCCTTCCAAAATTGTGTCCGGTGATCCCGACTTCTAACCAAGATGGCCGCCAAGCTCAAAATAGAAAAAAGGGGGGGATGAAATTTTAATTGTCCATTGCTACTCTAGTGTAAGTCAAAATGAGCTGAAATTTTAACTGCAGCTACATGGCAAGAAGTAGTTTAGCATATATTCCGGGTTTTTCTGTGAAATTTTTCTTTCAGCCGAGATATACCGATTATGCAAATTAGGCATATTTTGATAAAAGATTGCATTTAAATCTTCTCCTCTGAAACCGCTGAACCAAATTAAACCAAACCTGGCAGGGATGGTCCCTGGGTGGGTCCCTTTCAAAATTGTGTCCGACAGCCCTGCCCTCCATTCAAGATGGCCGCTGTTACTAAAAATAGAAATTTCTTCAATTGTCCATTGCTGCTTTAGTATAAGTCAAAATGAGCTCAAATTTAAACTGCAGCTACATGGCAAGGAGTAGTTTAGCATATGTTCGGTGGGTTTTTTTGAAATTTTTCTTTCAGCCGATTTATACCGATTATGCAAATTAGGCATATTTTGATAAAAGATCACATTTAAATCTTCTCCTCTGAAACCGCTGAACCAAATTTGTGTCTGGTGGTCCCGCCCTCTGACCAAGATGGCTGCACAGCTGTACTTAGTTTAACATAGGACCCTATGGGAAATTCACATAAAAACCATCTTGTCTGGAACCAGTAGCTCAATTAAAACCAAACTTTGATGGAATAGTCATTGGATGGTCCTCTTCCAAAATGGTGTCCAGCAGTTGCGCTCTCCCGCCAAGATGGCTGCCAAAGTGCAGTTGCGTTGTTATTGAAAGCAGCTTTGATCCAGGTGAGCGATTACAGGCTCCTGGGAGCCTCTGGTTGATGAGATAAATTCCTAAAGGGCAAATAATTAGCACACTAATCATTAGAAAAAAAATTGAATCTTCTTTTAATATTTACTGTTAACTGTAAGAAATATAAGCTTTTGAAGAAATATAACTTTTAGTTTGGAAAGAATAAGTTGGTTATATTATTTTCAGCTCGACAGGTTTATTTTCGAGAGGGAGTCAGGAGTGTGGCAATTTTATTTAAGAAATAGATTATTTTGTAAGCATATAGCCTCCATAAAACTGCTTGTAATTGTCTCGGGGAATTATTTAATTCTCAACAAGCACTATACTCTTGAAAAGATGTATAAATGGTTGAAAATTTAGTTGTCATTTTTTATAATTATGATAGTATTACTTAGAATATGATAAAATATGATTGAAATAACATCATAACAATGCAAAAATGAAATATATTCAAGGGAAACCTTTTTTTCAGTCAAAATAGATTATGTACTACTACTTAAAAAAGTTATTGTGACCAACAATGATTGCATTTAGCTTGATATTTGGTGTATATATCTTTTAGAAAAATGTGTCAGGAGTGTGACAAAACTTCAAAAAATGGACAGTATTTTCATTTGGTTACCTCTAGTTTATACCACCAATGATCAACTTAACTTAAATTTTGTTATATTTATTAGGCATATATAAATAATTGATTTACAACTATTAAGCCACATTAGATCATATTTTTTATGCTCGTATGAAAACTTTAATTACCAGATTTTTTTAAATATACAGTAAAAATAGTGTTTCTTTGATATACTGAAACAGTTTTCTAATGATATATACAAAGTTTGGTACCAAAATGTGCCTTTTTCATATCATTATCAAATGGAAATACATTTAGGTCTTTTACCATACCCCAAAAAAAAATGATACCTCTGAGGAAGTAAGTCTGTATTTGTTATCATATTAACACTTTGTTGCTAATAAAAGTTGAAAAAAAATGTTTTGCCTTCATATATTGCACTGAGCAACTGAATCTGAAAAATATATCATATTGACATTATTTTACGACCAAAATTATGTCAATTTGTCCATTTTGAAATTTCACCCTCTATGTCACACAAAGTCTTCATTTTTTTGAAAATCACCCAAATGTATTTGATTTGTTTTCAGATTTATATGATTGTGTGTATTTATACAAGTTTCATGTTTTTCTTATTGGATTTATCATGTTAAACGGATAATTAATAGATAGAGTTAGGGTTATGCCATATGGTGTTTAACACCACTTTCGACGATATTTAATTTATATCATGGCAGTCAGTTTTATTGGTTGAAAAACCGGAGTACCCAGAGAAAATCACTGACCTGCCGTAAGTCACTGACAAACTTTATCACATAATGTTGTATCAGGTACACCTCATCTAAGCGGATTCGAACTCACAACATTAGTGGTGATGTGCACTGATTGCATAGGTAGTTATAAATCCCACAACCATACAATCACGACTGCCCCCATATTTAATAATATATATTTTTATCTCCCCGCGATAGCGGTGGGGGATATAGAAATAGCCACCGTCCGTCTGTCCGCCATCACACTTTCTTGTTTATGCGATAACTTAGTAAACATGGATGGATTTGAATAATTTTTTGCATGTGGCTTGTAATTATCATTATCTTGGATGGGTTCTTACATGGTAATATTTGAAGCAAGGGTTTTGGGGGGAAATCATAGTTTTTGGTTGAAAAATCACCAATTTTGAGAATTGTGTCTTGTTTATGCGATAACTTTAGTAAACATGGATAGATTTGAATAATTTTTTGCATGTGGCTTGTAATTATCATTATCTTGGATGGGTTCTTACATGGAAATATTTGGGAGAAAATCTATATTTACATCAGAGGTTTACACAGTGTTCAAAGTGGAGTACTTCCTGTATATTATTCAGGTCATGCTGCAATTTACTCCATCCTTCAATAAAGTATGTTATACATTAAGACTGCAAGGCTGCTTTCTATAAATATATAAAACTAAATATTATGCAAGTGCGGGGGATACGTCATGCATTTATGCGCTAGGCAGTTCTTTTATTTCTTTATATTTTTTTCTCTGTACTGTGTAGGGGATGTGATATATTGGTTTTGATATTTTTATTTTGAATTGCTAAGCTTAAAAGATTATTGTTCTTTGTTATATTTTTACATACAATTAACAAGAATATTTTGGGGTTACAGCTTTTTCAGGATTGGGATGTGTACACTGGTAGATCTTACTATGAAGCTTACGCTTCAGGGCCCCTTATATCCTGGAAACAACTTTTTTAATGAACTAACTTTTCAACAAAATTAATGGAGTTTTTTTAAGTCTTTGTTATTAAAATAAGGCTATTTTAGTAATAGAATCATAAGTCAATGGGTTAAAGTACTTAATATTGACCTTAGAATATGCTCCAATTCCAATTTCATATGGCCTCAAAATGTCCCTGTAATTAGTAAAATTTCCAAACTTGTATGGGGGGTTTCAGCACTTGAATCCCAAGCTGTATGGGCTCCTTGACTTAGCCAGAATCTATTCATAGCCTACATTTTGGCAGTTGGATCCTCGAATCCTTCGTTGGTGCACAGCTTAATAGTTTGACAGCTCAGTCCTTATGTTAGAACCAATCAGAACCACAAACAGACATGAATTCTTAATTCAGGCTGCACTCCTCTGGCTTGTGCATTCAAACACCAAAAATCAAGACTATCACCTCTTTATCCTAACGATCCCCCATCTAATGACCTTCATCTCTAGTAATTTAAAGAATGAACAAATTCTTTTTTCTGTGTATTGATGTTGGGTGGTGTGATCTTGGTTCCTACAAATTTTTCTTCGTTTTTGGTAATTTTCTATTATATCTTTTTTAGTGTTTAATGTTAAACTAAAGAATAGATGTACAAGTCAAGTTGTTCTTATAAGTTTGGTCCATAGTTAACAGGCCTAAGCAGGGTGATATTTTTATATGTATACATGTATTTCTGCTGTTTCCTTAGCCAGCAACTAGTGCTTCAGTTCCCATATTTATTGAGATATTTCTGTTTTCTAGCATAAAATGCTTATAACCCAGTACAGCAATTTTAATAAAAATCTGAGATATAGTGGTTAAATTAAAAAAAAAAAAATTATCAAGATCTCCCATGGAACAACACCATTGAAGAAGATACCTTCCGTTACCCAGACCTCTTTGCTGGTGGGAAAGGGATCAATGTTTGGCCCATTGTCAAGGACTCCACCCCAACACCCTGTTCATGGCCCTTTTGACCTTGTTGGTTATTCTTGCTGGCTGCAAAAGGGCCTACATAATAGTTCAGGGAGCTTAAAATGTGTGTCCTCCACTGGATGTGTACCTATTCATTACTTCTAGAAATGTTATCTATATACATCTAAAATTTTGTCAAATGCAACATTCACAAGATAAAGATTTTTAGTACATTTATTATACATGTTTTTTAATCTGATATATTTATTATTACTGGACATATTTATATTTGTATAATAATTACATCTAAACATTTTGGCATCTTTAAAATAGATTATGATGGGAGGAGTCTGAGAGTAGAAAGAGTGTTTCATCATCTGTAAAAGTTGCAATAATTTGGATTAATAAATGTTTAGAACTTTATATTTTATTAGTTAACTCAAAAAAATTAAGAACATGGGATGGAAATAAGAACATCACAAAAGGTCCTTAAATACACAAAAAATAATGTAGTTGGTAGTTGCATGGTGTAACGGTCTTAATGTGATTATAGTTACCCTACTATCCAAATTAGGTTGTCACAATGCTTTGACAACGTAATTTGGCTATAAAAGTCCTTTTAGGGTTGTATATTGTAGTTGTATAACTATAAAGAGATGGTTGTAGTTGCGTCGTCTAAAGGTCTTTAGGTCGTCGTAGTTACATTGTGTAAAGATCCCTAGGTGGTCGTAGTTGCGTTGTGTAAAGGTCCCTAGGTGGTCGTAGTTGCGTTGTGTAAAGCTCCCTAGGTGGTTGTAGTTACGTTGTCGAAAGGTCCCTATGTGGTTGTAATTACGTCATGTAAAGGTCCTTTGGTGGTTGTAATTACCTCGTATAAAGGTCTTATGATGGTTGGTAGTTACGTTGTGTAAACGTCCTTAATTAGTTGTAATTACCTCGTATAAAGGTCTTGTGATGGTTGGTGGTTACGTTGTGTAAACGTCCTTACATGGTCATGGTTGTCGTTTGGTTGTAGAATGGTCTTTTACTAGTAGTACCACAGCGTGGTATTTACGTCTAGGGGAGTCTACAAATCGGCGTAGTTAAAACGTAAAATTATTACGTTGTAACAACGAAAAAGTTACGTTGTCACAACGTTTTGACAACGTAATTTGGCTAGTAGGGGACGTACCTTTTATTAATAGATTATTATCATACAAGTTATAACGTAATTACGAATAAAGTTCAATCCAATCTAATGACAAACGGAGATTAATCAGCATTGAATTGTTAACAATAATTATGAAATGCATAGGAGGAATGGTATTATTCATCAATTTCAATAACGACAGTGTTAGACGAATATAGTAAGATGGCAAAACTGACCATGTAAATAAATATGAAGCAAGTAAAGTTATTAGTTGTTAAATAAATAGATTACATGTACTATAAAAGGATTATTATATCTCTATTTGATCAAATATGAAAATACCTCTAAGACTATAGGGGCTGTTGTGGCCGTATTCGTTTGGTAGTTGGATTTACAACTACCTGTGCAATCAGTGCACTAAGGTTTCGAGCTCGAACGCCGTTCATGGCGAGGTGTACTCGATACAACATTATGTGATAAAGTTTATCAGTGACTTGCGACAGGTCGGTGGTTTTCTCCAGGTAGTCCTGTTTCCTTCACCAATAAAACTGACCGCCACGATATAACTGACATATTGTTGAAAGTGACATTATGCACCATAAACCTTTACCCAAACCTAAACCATCTAAGAATATAACAAAAACCTCTGATCTATAAAAATGTTGGAATCGTCAACTACTTAATTTGTGATTTTCCCTAGTGTACAATATTGTTGCTGACTTTATTTCGCAGAAAATTCACTTTTCCATTTGCTGGTGATTAAGTTGTTGCCTCAGGATATAGTCGTACTGTTCTGTGAGAAGACAAAAGCAATCTCTGATGGAATGTAAAATATTACCCAGGACAATTCGTTAAACATTTGATATAAAATATGATTTATAACATCAAATTGTACTTTTAAGCGTATTTCTAAAATAATAATATTAATATCATTTTTGTGCGGAAATGGACGTGTCCTTATTCAGCAGTAATTTTCGAATTAATTTTATTATGTTTAAAAATTTGTATAATATCCCTTCAAAATTTTCATTTTAATTTTGAAAAATTAATATTCACACGTCTGCTAATAGGAATGTCACTCCATATTAATATTCTGCTCAGGTTATCTGTCATCTGTAACAGGTGAACACGTTTTGTTCTTCTGATTTTCTACTAAAAATGTATAACACAACTGACATTAATAGAGCACGTACAGTTACATCTACTCATTTTAGTACATGTCTTATGCTTATTACTGTTAAGTATCCACATTTTGTACCCTTCACAGTGATACGACATGTGCCACTCGTGTAACAGGAACTGCCCACCCTTCCGGAGCACCTGCGTTCGTCTGGATTTTTAAATAGACTTTGTGTTATTGCATTTTTAGTTTTCTGTGTAGTGTGTTGTCTCAAGTCTCAAAAATGTAGTTATGATTGTGTTTATATCATCGAAAGTTGGGACCATAAGACTAATTTAACCCCGCCAACCTTTAAGTAAATGCCTTTCATCTTGAAATTGTTCCAACAGTGATATTTTTTGTTTTTTATTTCATTAACCACTTATTGAATATGACAAGCTGAATAAACTACGTGGTCTCCTACTATTCTTATTACTTCAAAACGAGGCTTGCATTTAGAATGACAAAGATAAACAACGGTAACTTCTTCAACACATAAATAACAACAAATACCTCAACTTATGATGCATAAAGTAATTCATGTATTTAGTGTTGAATTGTCAATTGTTGAATTATTAAATTTTAGTTTTAAATAGCTCCGTCCATCCCACTTAATTGGTATGCATAAAGCTCCTTAAAATAAAAATACACTTAAAGAGGCATTAGCTACGATTTTGACCAAAAAAATTATATGTTTTGGAAATTGGTAAATAGCTTTAAAATGATGAAATAAAGGTAAATATTTCACATTAAACAGCTTATCGTACCACTTTTCGCCTTTTGAGAACGAAAATTACCATCATTTATTATTTCCTTGCAAGCAAATAATTTGACCTTGCTTTGTCCTTATGCAACTGACCTTACTAGTGACAGGTAAAAACGAATAATTTGTATTTTGTCGCTTATTAACTGCAAGCTTGCATGGTTCTTTGTCCGTATTTAACGCCGACTAAAAGCAGATTCACAGAAAATAAGAATGAAGTGCATTTTTGTACTGATTTAATGACGATTCGGCAAACTCCGTAAACAATGCCGATAATTAATAAGATGGCGTCCATTTCTTGATCGATCTCAAAACACGAGCAGTTGCACCTTTTTCCCCGATGCGCGTACATTTCATAACATTTATAACTTACAGAAACACGTTTTATTAAGGCATCAATCATATCTGATAGCTTTTATGGGTAACAAAAATTCATTCTTTCCTTATTCCATGTAGATATACCATTTTTGACAAATTTTATAAACATTACTTAGCTAGCACACTACGTATTCACAACGTTACAGTTTGGTTGCTGTTTGGTCAGGTCCCTTTCTTACGTGAAAATTACGTTGCCACAACGTATTTTAGATACGTGATATGCAAGTCGTTGTGACAACGTATTTTCCAACGTTTTTGTTACGTACGGATATGGTCTTGATGCTAACGTAAAAGCTCAAACGTAATTTGTACGTCCTGGTAACGTATTCAGAATACGTTATATGCAAGACGTTGTGACATCGTACTTTCCAACGTTTTTGTTACGTACGGATATGGTTTTGATGCTAACGTAAAAACTCAAACGTAATTATTACGTCCTGGTAACGTATTCAGAATACGTTATATGCAAGTCGTTGTGACACTGTAGTTTGAACGTTTTTGTTACGTACGGATATGGTCTTGATGTTAACGTAAAAGCTCAAACGTAATTTTTACGTCCTGGTAACGTATTTCAGGATATATTTTATATGCAAGTCGTTGTCAGACAACCGTATTCTAATATAAAGATAAATCATTAAGGTATTTCACTGGAAAAGGGAAATGATCTTAATTAAAAAGTGAATTGTTCAAATTGGAAGGTATTCCCTAGATATGACTTTGAATTTGATAGTAGTTGATCTCCTGATTCCAAAAATGCATGGTTGATAGGGACTTTTTGCATTTCCAGGTTCATCAGTAAAAATGTGACTAAGTTGTGTTGTTATTTAGCTACATTCAAAGTTTGCGTTAAGATGATACAACTGGCTATAGTTGTATATCAATAGCAATAAAAAAAAACATAACAAAAACGCCATGTACGAGGATCGAATCGGTGGCAAAGACAAAGACAAAGGTGGCCTCTTGATCGTTAATCGTTCTTCTTTCCACTGAACTTAGTAGAACGTGATATATAAGGCAATATATACAAATGTACAGACAATGGACAAAAGTATTCGCATGCTTCCAATTTTCCCTATATATTTCATATAAAACTACAATTTTTCAGAAGCTTATCCTGAAGTCAATTCACACCCGATTTCGATAATTTTTATATCAATAAAAACAGAATTGTATGTAGTTTTACTGTATAATTTCAATATAATTTTCTATGATAAACATTTTTAGAATATACAAGCTAAACACACAACTGAATTAATTTCTTTCGAAATACAATGCTTTAATAGATAGTACCTTTGTAGACAAATTATTTACGTTTGTGTTTAAATCATGGCGATTTGAAAAACATGCTTCAAAAAGTTATTTCAAAATTACTACTATAAACTATATATCTTTCTGCTTTCCTTGATGAAATAATGATTAAAATCGGACGTGAATTGATTTCAAGATAATATTTTGAAAAACTGTAGTTTTATATGAAATATATAGGGTAAATTGGAAGCGTGTGCATATTTTTGACCATTGTCTGTATCTCCAAGATTTAATTACTTGCAATAAAATTACCATATCCAAAAATTAGAAGTACTTTTCCTACAATGCGGAAATTCAGTGTGTCCGTCAACGATTCGATAATAGAAAGTTATTGCTATTTCCGGAGTTTGAATGGACCAATTCAGAAATGACGTTGCATTATGGGTAAACAAATTACGAGGACGCTACGACGCCATATTTATTGAACCAGAAAACGTAAACAAAATCAGCTGAGCCGTAAAAATGCCAAATATTTGCATCATTTGTCATAGGACTTCCAGAAAATTCAAAGATATCAATTTCATACCATTTCCTAAGAAATTTAAAATACGAAAAAAATGGTTGAAAGCCCTTAAATTGAGTGAAAACGATCTGAAAGCGTCAAGTCGAGTTTGCTCTTTTCATTTCTTTGGTAACGAACGTAAGAAAAATGACGTTCCGTCTCTCGAAATTGGAGAAAAATTTGGTGCAAAGAGTGGTAGGAAAAATACTAAAGATAAAATGAGACAATATGAAAAGAACCAAGTGAAGCAAGACGGCAACAAAATAAATAATACTTCCCAAAAATCGCCCCACCCGGAGGTCACAAGCTTGCCGGTATCTGAACTTAATAATGTTGAGAAAATCGAAGTGGGACAGTCTGTCTGGTGATAACGTTCCCAGTGCATTGAATCCAAACATTGATCTAATAGCCAAAATAAATGAACTTGAACGAAAGAACAGGCAATTGACAGAGCAAAATTTAAAACTGCAAACACAATCATTTTCCGTGAACAATTTTTTGTCTTCAGATAAAGACATCTCATACTATATATACAGGTTTCCCAAATGTTAAAATATTATGTCAGTGTTGGAACTTGTTGGAAATCCCACGCAGTATTATGGATATTTAAAGAAATGCCTCAATGAAAATCATGGTCGCAAGCGACTCCTTGATCCTCTGGAAGAATATTTTATGTATTGGTTTCGGCTTCGACACAGCATTCCAGAGAAAGTTTTAGCAGATTTATTTTATGTGAGCACTGGAAGCGTAAATGCAATTTTTAAAACCTGGTGTATGTTGATCAACTCTGTATTCATGAAACTCCCAATATATCCTACAACGGAAGAATTCAATTCTGTTTGTCCTGAAAAACTGAAAAAAATGTTTCCACGGTGTATTGATCAGAGACCTGTCTTACCTTTTATTTTACAAATGAATCGATATTTTTATAACTATACTATGTATATTTTTGGGGGATGACTAAGTGTTACACATCTGTCAAAAATATACAGAGGCTAATAAGGGAAATCTTATAAATATAATTTTTTGTACAATGTTCTTCTTGAATTACAACATTCAATTGTACATTAAATGATTTCTGAAATGGAATTTCATTTGTGTGTGTTTAAACAACAAAACGGGGGATAAGTGGATAAGTCCACCTTCCAATTTTTCAATCCCCAAATGGGCATTAGCACAGTTTCTTTGCGAATGTAAATAAGCACAGCGACCACACACATGCATGCACAAGGAATATGAAGACTTAAAGATAGCGAAGGTAAGATTCATTTTGCTTTTATTGAATAAGAGAACACATTCTCTGTGCCTAACTTACCCTGCAACACAAGTACATTCTGCATACCGGATCTTTATTTTCCTGGATAAGGGTTCATACTGGTAGAGAGATAATTTTGTTTGGTACTGAGCATTTTTCATACTGGCTTGAACAGATGCAAGAACGTGGAGCCCATTTTCAATGAGTTCGATCTCAGAGGGGTCTTTGAGACAGAATGAAAGATCTCTTACATGTCCTGCAGCATGATGTTGGATTCCTCTCATCAATGCACGGTTATGGAATCCCGTGTGTCTCTGGTCAGCCATCACCGCGTAATAATTGAGTATCGCTTTATGATCAAAGTTTTTCAAATAACTCAAGGTTTCTTGAGAAATATCATCAGAAGTCTCCCATTTTACTGATTTGGACGGAAACATTGGTGGTTTAAGAGACGGAAATACTTTTAGGATACCTTCGTTAAGGTCACCACTGTCGTAGCTTCATAATGTTTTTGTCTGTAAAATGAGGATATTGTGGATCCACAATAGGTTGGCTCATTAAGTGGTCGTTTTTCATGGCCTTTTCAACAACCTCTACTGCCTTAGCTTTGTTCATATTGGTGGAACTTATTCCTCTACATTTTAACCAATATTTTAGTGTGCTTAGAGAACATGATGCTGGGTCCGATCTTTCCAAAGAAGCCGCCGGGACATTCTCTTCACTCAGTGACCACGGCCACTCATTTTCACTTGGAAATAGCCTAGCACATTTATAGGGCGAAAAACAATCATCTTCATCCCTCATTGTCAAATTGCTGTCAATTCAGATGTGGTTAAACGAGTTTTGGTTGGTTGGTCGGAACTCGCCGTTGCCAATGTAAACAAATTTGGATCAGCTGATTTGTTTACGTTTTCTGGTTCAATAAATATGGCGTCGTAACGTCCTCGTAATTTGTTTACCCATAATGCAACGTCATTTCTGAATTGGTCCATTTGCTACCAAAATTCAAATCATTTTGATGTTTTGTGACAATTTTAACAATTTCTTTGATGTTCCGAACATACAACAGCCTCGAGTTTAGAAGCTAGAAATATAAGGTTAGTCAATAGAATTACATCTATGAATGAGCAATCCAAATTGATTTAAGAAAATGCTGTGTTGACGCCAAATGTCATTCAGAATTTCAATCATTGTTAAATTTTGTGTCGAGCCTCATTGCAGACATGGGGTAATCGTAATCGGTTGTAATCGATTACATTTTTCATGTAATGAAATGTAATCTGTAATCGGACATTTTTTAGATTACATGTAATCGTAATGTAATTGATTACATTCATTTTGACCTATGCCTATGGTCCGCAAAAAAAAAAAAATATATATATCCTACCGTGACATCTGCTCGGTCATGCAATAAAGTCAATCACTTGTTTTGATTTACAATTCTCGCCCAGCACGAGACCAATGACGTCATTCTGTATATTCATAGCGTACATAAACACTGAGTCTGAGGGAATACTTTTCAACGTCAAAATTACAAGATGAGATAAAAACAGAGAAGTTTGAATTGAATAAATTCCATGCAAGTAATAAAGATCCTTTTTACTAATGTCTTTTTTTCCTGGTCATTATGCTTGTTAAATATGTTTCCATGATGGTATTCCCCAAACATTTGTATTTTTCCGGTTTGTTGACATAATCGTCATCACAGTTCATGACCGTTTCTGGAATGTAGGCCAAGCAAATTGTTTTTTACCGGGAAAATACATGCAAGTGCTCTCCATTAGTCACAAAATGGCAGATTATTTTGCATTTCCACTGCTGCTTTAATAACAAATATACCCCTTACTTCTTGGGGTATTGAAATGAAATTCACAGAGAAGATAGAAAAAGAATTAATTTAACAGCAATAATCAAAATTTATAGCATAAATTGAACAGAGAATTAAATTAAACCAGACAGAAAAATGAGATTATCTGGGTTAAAAAAAACCTGTCATTATTACAAATAGCATCAACAAAACTGTATTGTTACCACTCTGTGATAATAAATGTGATTAAAATAAATTGAAATCAGTCATTAATTGTTTTACCAAAATATGTCGGTCTAATAGATTGTATTGACAAAAGCAAAAACACAAAATTCACTGGATTAAATACTTTTTATGTGGGTAAGCAAGTTTAATTTTTGCATCACATAATTAATTTTTAATATTTCAATTTCAAACTATTTAAAAAAAAACATCTTTTGAAATTTTTCAGACAAATCAATTACAATGAAAAAGCTAAAATACTGTACTTTCTTAATCTGGTTTACTTTTTAAGTTTGGTTGGCCTATGACAAAATCATGTGCTTTATTGAACTTTGACCGGCTTTATGTGACGTCATACGACGCCATTTGGAAAATGGATGGTAAACAAATACAGGTCAGTGTGTTATTATTATCGATCTTTTTTCCATGGAACTTTACACATGTGAGCAAGAATAGAAGAGGAACATAATTAAAAAGAAAAAAATGTTTCCTTTTCAAACATGAAAAAAATAATCAAACATTATCCAATGACTGACCGACTTATTGTCAGACGAGGATATATAAAGGACCATAAAGGGCTACGGTTCCGCAGCTAGTATATTACAAATTAACTGATAAATAACAAGTTGTAATATTTGTAAAATTTTGGATTTTTTTTTAAAGAATATGCTAATGGGGCTATCTGATATTCAGATATATGTGATAATATAGCATCGTGTTATCGGTTTTCGTGCTATTATCGATTTTCAGATATAGCGATTAACAGTGTTAACCCTTCATTTTTCAAAGAATGGCTAGTTAAATATTTCTCTGTACATAAGATTGTTTTTAAAGCCATTCTTGTATTTTAATATACTCTCGATTATCTGGCAACTTTTGTTGTCAGTAAAATGGCGTCATCTGTTTTCGTGTGAAGTAAAAACAAGACCGATATACGGGATGGAAACGAATATATAATCCGGAAATGGCTGATTTTAAAATTTCATGGTTCTGGCCATCTACCAAATCATACTACATCTAAATAAATTAACAGAATGTTTGAAAATTACCACTTTCAAAATTGTGTTTACTTTTGATGTTTTTTTTAGTGCTGAAACCACAATGCACTGCAAAGTGACATGTATTTTATATAAGAAACAGGCACATTTCAGTCAGCTCTTTTGTTTACAAGTACGATCAGTGACCCCATGACAGGAAGAGGCGGTGTCTGAGAGGCAGATGACATAGTTAAATTTTATATAGCCCTTCTGGATTTTTTTCCAGCTACTTTATAAATGAAGTAATTTTTTAGCATTACAAAAAGTATGGTTCAGTAGGTAAGTTCACTGTTCTTGGTACTTACGTCTTTAAAAGCAAACTTTAACATCTTTTACAGATGTCACGCTGTAGTCTTGTTTATGTTCCATAAATAGAAACCGTAAGACATGTCAAATATAATGCGTGCGCTGTGGAAATCAAAATAAAATGGATAAAACGAAAACACATACCGTGACGATATGTGATATTTCTGCATTTTATTTTGGTGCTGATTTTCCTTTTAATATTGGATTATATGATAATTTGTTCATTACTTGTGGGTTACTATGCAACTTGTAATGGATATTTTATTAAACCTATTTACCTAAATTAAGGATTTAGTTTTCATATTTACTAGACTGAGAAATTATGTACATTTTTAAGCAAGTTTTTAGAATCAGAATGATTTTTGTTTTATTATCTTCTGAATTATATATCAAGGACAAACATTCAAATGGTGTGAAATTTAGTAATGGTGATTGTTACATAATTTGGTGTCATAAATATTATACCTTAATTACAAATTTTATCAGGTAATTAACTGCTAGTTTATTATCCCCAATAGACTTTCACAGGATGTTTGAAATTATTTGATATATATTATTAAAATGTGCAAATGTATGTTATAATATTTACTAATAGTATAAGATGGAATCAATATTGGTCATATATAGTAATAAGGGAAGACATATTTTACGAAAAATAGGAAAATGAGAATTGCTGTTATTAATTTACAATGTACTGTTTGTTATTGCATGTAATGATCACATTACAACTGAATTGTAATTCATAGTTCTGATTAAGAAATACATTAAAAAAAAAGAAGAGATATTGGACAGATGCACACGAGACAAAATAACATAAAACACTAATATATTCGTTGTCATGACATTAAATGTAATCAGTAATGTAATCGATTACATTTACAAAGTGATTGTAATTTAATCGATTACATTTGAAAATTGATGTAATCGTAATGTAATCATGAAAATTGCAAAGTAATTGTAATGTAATCGATTACATTTGAAAGTAATTGACCCCAAGTCTGCCTCATTGGTCTCAATTGCATGTATTACAGACATTTTTACATAGACTCTTAAGATCAGATGAAGGTTAGAGGCATGCGATTTTCATTTTGTCCAGGAACCTCGAACATTTAATTTGTATTTCATTTATTTTATTAATTCAGCTTGATTTAACTTAAATTTTTATTTTAAGCCAAAGGTATCATTTTCAAGTTCAGAAAATAACATGCATGCAATTAGAAATTATATCTTTAATGTAGATCATATGAAAATTGCAGACTTCCTTATGATGTCCCCATCTTAGATATGCAAATTATCAAATGGCACCTCATTTCTGGCTATACTACATTTGTATTAGGAGGCAGGGGGCAGTAGCCTCTTTTTTATTTATTGTTAAGACAGTATGATGATATATATAAATGAGACTGAATAAAATAACTTAAATTTCTTCTTTATGATTTCAGAGCTGGTTCATTTCTGTAAAAGTGGTAAACAAGTACAATTGGATTTGAGGTTATAAGCTGTTATAGGCACATACATGTACAAATGTAACTGATCATGACCATGTGACTTTTCAACATAGCAAACCAGTCGAAATAATTCCTGCCCCCATGTAATATTGGAAGCCACAGATGTCACCTGTTTCATGTCCTGTAATGTCAGACCGATCAACACATAGCTATAGCTAGACAATAGCAAATTTCACCATCATGTAATCAGAGGTAATCAAGTTCATGTTCTTCTAGCCAGACATCAACATTATATTTTACTATCAAATAATCTAGTCCTGAGGCAATTTTATAGGGATTAAACTCTATCGGATCACGAAAGCTACCATGATGAACCAGAAATTAGATTTCATGCACAAAGGACATATTGATATATATAAAACTAATGAAAGTAAGTTAATGATACATTATTTGTACATGCATACACTTATACCAATAGAGCTCCTCCCATATTTACAGTGTGTGGCTATTACAGAAACAAAGGGTTCTTTAGATGAACTTGTTACATTTAATTACATGTACACAATCTACTTCAAATACAGAACATTTCTTAAGAAGAGATTTACATGTATGTTAGATATCATGAGTTACAGTTGACTATAAAATCAAAATAAACAAATTTTAAAAAGGTCAACCTACAAAAAATGTATCTGATAGAGATCCCACCTCAAAAACAAATTAACTACAGTACCTGTAATGAAATTTTGAGAAATCAATTAATAAGGAATATAGTTATGTAAAAAAAATTGCAGAAAAAATGCCTAACATTCCCAAGAGTAAATAATTATATTAAATATGATCCTTTGTCAGAGCTTTGTAACATGGACTTATTTTTTTTCTTCTTTTCTTTTTAAAGTTTTCTATATTAAGTGTAGAAATAATAAAAGTATAATAAATGAAGATACATTTTTTTTGTAATATTGTTCAATAGAGAAGTACTGGGCATGGGTGATTATGCAGCTTAATTGCTATTTAATTAGATCACACCACTAATTGATCGATATAAATTTCCTCCCCACTGATTGCTTATACATGTATGTGCTTTTGTAATTTTCGTAATTTCTCCTTAATGAAATGAGATCATGAAAAACATTTTACATGATATGTTTATATCAACAACAAATATCAAAAACTGGAAGATAAGTGCTGTCTTAAATCAATTTTTAATATAGAGATGTTTAGTTTGTTGCATATTAAGTGTAAGTTCCTTTCCGAGTCTAATGTTTTACATACTGTAATGCTTCTTATAAAATTAGGTTTTAATTTTGATAATATTGTAGTCTTGCAATAGATCTAAATGTTTGAACTGCACTATTTCTCTTCTAATTCTCCTCTGTTCCCATGGTGTTTTTTTTTTACATAAATGGAGATGTATCTTTTCTAGATTTGTCCTATCAATAAAATTTAACATAACTATATGTTTGGTCACTGTTTTTGGATTTCTTTCTTTAGCTCTGTAATATATATCCATGCAATATATTTCCGAGTTATAATCAATTAATTATAGGTTTTACAATATGTCTTCACTTACAGTCACAAATATCTGTTTACCTAACTACGCTATGCATCGCAAGGTAAACACATTTTGTGACCGTAAAACCGACGATTTACATCCACAAAGCTTAAAATACAATACAGTTATGATCTCCTAAATATAATAATTTCAAGCTTCTGATCATGAATAAAATAGTTACTAAAAAATACTTTCACCCCTAAAGTTGTTCGATTTAGCTGAAAATATTAATATCATATTATTTTTTTCCGAACCAATCCACCAATTAGGGGAGCTTTCCAGATGCTTGATGGAGAAAAAAAACTTTATAGTTTAAGGAAACCTTTCATTGTTCATTTAACTTTATTGTTTTTTTATATCTTACATTTTTTTGGTGACCAAATGTTAGAATTTGTATGTGGTTTTTTTTTGTATGCAAGTTTTGTGATTTCTATCGACAAAAAATTATTCTATTTTTTAAATTAGTGTACGTGAATAAATTTATCTTGGAAAATTGTACAAATGTCAAATTAAACCTTAATAGTTTTTCATTGTTGAGACTAATTAGTTAAGAAAAGTCAAAATATGTTGTAAAAAAACATTAGTTAAAATAATTTAGTAGTATTAGACTGGATGAATATGATAGTTGTAAAATTGGGTTTGCATAAGGAGAGACACAAAAAATGTCAGGAGTGTGACATTTGATCTTAGTTGTATAGTACTATGTTGTATGCTTTAATAGTTCACAATTTTCATTATTTTCCTAAAGCTTCAGACCCAATCAAAAAAAAAAAATTGGAAATAGCTCTGATATATAACATATCATAGCTAGGAAATCAAAATAACTAATGTCAGGAGTGTGACACTTTTAATGGGCATATCTTTTAAATAAAAAAATAAATAAACAATGCTTCTACAAACTTCCACAATGTTTTCAATTTAATCATATATAAACAATAAGTAATAATTGTAGTATTTTTGTATATTGCAGGACACCTTTCTCATAATAAGTGATGATAAAGGGTTATATTTTCTTAAAACATGTCAAAATATGGATTTTTTTCTAAATGAAAAATTGATGTATGTTGCTTTAGATAAACAGAATACTTACTTTAATATATCTTGCCTTTCATAAAACATTTTCATTCTTTTGATATAGCATTTTTGAAAATTTATCAATAATTTTTCATTCAACAGTAATATGTCACACTCCTGACATAAAAACATTAAATGTCGATTACAATTGCAGTAGGAAGTTTTTTTGCAGAGTAAATTATTGAGAAACATGGGGAAACTAATTTGAAAACCACTAAAAAGTAATTTTATACTAAGAAAAGATGATCTATTGCTAGTTTTAATAAATTTCAAATCCATTTTAACCATTTTTAGCTCACCTGGCCTTTAGGCCATGTGAGCTATTGTCATCACTTTTCGTCTGTCGTCCGTCCGTCAACATTTCACATTTTAATCTTCTCCTCAGAAACCACTGGACCAATTGCAACCAAACTTTGGTGGAATGGTCCTTGGATGGCCCCCTTTCAAAATTGTGTCCGGTGATCCCGACTTCCAACCAAGATGGCCACCAAGCTAAAAATAGAAAAAAGGGGGGATGAAATTTTAATTGTCCATTGCTGCTTTAGTGTAAGTCAAAATGAGCTCAAATTTTAACTGCAGCTACATGGCAAGGAGTAGTTTAACATATATTCCGGGTTTTTCTGTGAAATTTTTCTTTCAGCCGATATATACCGATTATGCAAATTAGGCATATTTTGATAAAAGATCACATTTAAATCTTCTCCTCTGAAACCGCTGAACCAAATTAAACCAAACCTGGCAGGGATGGTCCCTGGGTGGGTCCCTTTCAAAATTGTGACCGACAGCCCCGCCCTCCATTCAAGATGGCCACTGTTACTAAAAATAGAAATTTCTTCAAATGGCCAAAACTGCTCTATTTTAAGCCAGAATGTGCCCAAATTTGAACTGTATAAGCATAATGATGAGCTTTTTAACATGTATTACAGGATTTTTTATGAACTTTGAACTTTTGCCGATTTTGACCGATTATGCAAATTAGAAAAAAGGGGGGATGAAATTTAAAAAAAAATCTTCTCCTCTGAAACTACTGAGCCAATCTCAACCAAACTTTGCTGAAATGATTCTTGGATGGCCCCCTTCCAAAATTGTGTCCGGTGATCCCGACTTCCAACCAAGATGGCCGCCAAGCTCAAAATAGAAAAAAGGGGGGGATGAAATTTTAATTGTCCATTGCTACTCTAGTGTAAGTCAAAATGAGCTGAAATTTTAACTGCAGCTACATGGCAAGAAGTAGTTTAGCATATATTCCGGGTTTTTCTGTGAAATTTTTCTTTCAGCCGAGATATACCGATTATGCAAATTAGGCATATTTTGATAAAAGATTGCATTTAAATCTTCTCCTCTGAAACCGCTGAACCAAATTAAACCAAACCTGGCAGGGATGGTCCCTGGGTGGGTCCCTTTCAAAATTGTGTCCGACAGCCCTGCCCTCCATTCAAGATGGCCGCTGTTACTAAAAATAGAAATTTCTTCAATTGTCCATTGCTGCTTTAGTATAAGTCAAAATGAGCTCAAATTTAAACTGCAGCTACATGGCAAGGAGTAGTTTAGCATATGTTCGGTGGGTTTTTTTGAAATTTTTCTTTCAGCCGATTTATACCGATTATGCAAATTAGGCATATTTTGATAAAAGATCACATTTAAATCTTCTCCTCTGAAACCGCTGAACCAAATTTGTGTCTGGTGGTCCCGCCCTCTGACCAAGATGGCTGCACAGCTGTACTTAGTTTAACATAGGACCCTATGGGAAATTCACATAAAAACCATCTTGTCTGGAACCAGTAGCTCAATTAAAACCAAACTTTGATGGAATAGTCATTGGATGGTCCTCTTCCAAAATGGTGTCCAGAAGTTGCGCTCTCCCGCCAAGATGGCTGCCACAGTGCAGTTGCGTTGTTATTGAAAGCAGCTTTGATCCAGGTGAGCGATTACAGGCTCCTGGGAGCCTCTGGTTGATGAGATAAATTCCTAAAGGGCAAATAATTAGCACACTAATCATTAGAAAAAAAATTGAATCTTCTTTTAATATTTACTGTTAACTGTAAGAAATATAAGCTTTTGAAGAAATATAACTTTTAGTTTGGAAAGAATAAGTTGGTTATATTATTTTCAGCTCGACAGGTTTATTTTCGAGAGGGAGTCAGGAGTGTGGCAATTTTATTTAAGAAATAGATTATTTTGTAAGCATATAGCCTCCATAAAACTGCTTGTAATTGTCTCGGGGAATTATTTAATTCTCAACAAGCACTATACTCTTGAAAAGATGTATAAATGGTTGAAAATTTAGTTGTCATTTTTTATAATTATGATAGTATTACTTAAAATATGATAAAATATGATTGAAATAACATCATAACAATGCAAAAATGAAATATATTCAAGGGAAACCTTTTTTCAGTCAAAATAGATTATGTACTACTACTTAAAAAAGTTATTGTGACCAACAATGATTGCATTTAGCTTGATATTTGGTGTATATATCTTTTAGAAAAATGTGTCAGGAGTGTGACAAAACTTCAAAAAATGGACAGTATTTTCATTTGGTTTCCTCTAGTTTATACCACCAATGATCAACTTAACTTAAATTTTGTTATATTTATTAGGCATATATAAATAATTGATTTACAACTATTAAGCCACATTAGATCATATTTTTTATGCTCGTATGAAAACTTTAATTACCAGATTTTTTTAAATATACAGTAAAAATAGTGTTTCTTTGATATACTGAAACAGTTTTCTAATGATATATACAAAGTTTGGTACCAAAATGTGCCTTTTTCATATCATTATCAAATGGAAATACATTTAGGTCTTTTACCATACCCCAAAAAAAAATGATACCTCTGAGGAAGTAAGTCTGTATTTGTTATCATATTAACACTTTGTTGCTAATAAAAGTTGAAAAAAATTTTTTTGCCTTCATATATTGCACTGAGCAACTGAATCTGAAAAATATATCATATTGACATTATTTTACGACCAAAATTATGTCAATTTGTCCAATTTGAAATTTCACCCTCTATGTCACACAAAGTCTTCATTTTTTTGAAAATCACCCAAATGTATTTGATTTGTTTTCAGATTTATATGATTGTGTGTATTTATACAAGTTTCATGTTTTTCTTATTGGATTTATCATGTTAAACGGATAATTAATAGATAGAGTTAGGGTTATGCCATATGGTGTTTAACACCACTTTCGACGATATTTAATTTATATCATGGCAGTCAGTTTTATTGGTTGAAAAACCGGAGTACCCAGAGAAAATCACTGACCTGCCGTAAGTCACTGACAAACTTTATCACATAATGTTGTATCAGGTACACCTCATCTAAGCGGATTCGAACTCACAACATTAGTGGTGATGTGCACTGATTGCATAGGTAGTTATAAATCCCACAACCATACAATCACGACTGCCCCCATATTTAATAATATATATTTTTATCTCCCCGCGATAGCGGTGGGGGATATAGAAATAGCCACCGTCCGTCTGTCCGCCATCACACTTTCTTGTTTATGCGATAACTTAGTAAACATGGATGGATTTGAATAATTTTTTGCATGTGGCTTGTAATTATCATTATCTTGGATGGGTTCTTACATGGTAATATTTGAAGCAAGGGTTTTGGGGGGAAATCATAGTTTTTGGTTGAAAAATCACCAATTTTGAGAATTGTGTCTTGTTTATGCGATAACTTTAGTAAACATGGATAGATTTGAATAATTTTTTGCATGTGGCTTGTAATTATCATTATCTTGGATGGGTTCTTACATGGAAATATTTGGGAGAAAATCTATATTTACATCAGAGGTTTACACAGTGTTCAAAGTGGAGTACTTCCTGTATATTATTCAGGTCATGCTGCAATTTACTCCATCCTTCAATAAAGTATGTTATACATTAAGACTGCAAGGCTGCTTTCTATAAATATATAAAACTAAATATTATGCAAGTGCGGGGGATACGTCATGCATTTATGCGCTAGGCAGTTCTTTTATTTCTTTATATTTTTTTCTCTGTACTGTGTAGGGGATGTGATATATTGGTTTTGATATTTTTATTTTGAATTGCTAAGCTTAAAAGATTATTGTTCTTTGTTATATTTTTACATACAATTAACAAGAATATTTTGGGGTTACAGCTTTTTCAGGATTGGGATGTGTACACTGGTAGATCTTACTATGAAGCTTACGCTTCAGGGCCCCTTATATCCTGGAAACAACTTTTTTAATGAACTAACTTTTCAACAAAATTAATGGAGTTTTTTTAAGTCTTTGTTATTAAAATAAGGCTATTTTAGTAATAGAATCATAAGTCAATGGGTTAAAGTACTTAATATTGACCTTAGAATATGCTCCAATTCCAATTTCATATGGCCTCAAAATGTCCCTGTAATTAGTAAAATTTCCAAACTTGTATGGGGGGTTTCAGCACTTGAATCCCAAGCTGTATGGGCTCCTTGACTTAGCCAGAATCTATTCATAGCCTACATTTTGGCAGTTGGATCCTCGAATCCTTCGTTGGTGCACAGCTTAATAGTTTGACAGCTCAGTCCTTATGTTAGAACCAATCAGAACCACAAACAGACATGAATTCTTAATTCAGGCTGCACTCCTCTGGCTTGTGCATTCAAACACCAAAAATCAAGACTATCACCTCTTTATCCTAACGATCCCCCATCTAATGACCTTCATCTCTAGTAATTTAAAGAATGAACAAATTCTTTTTTCTGTGTATTGATGTTGGGTGGTGTGATCTTGGTTCCTACAAATTTTTCTTCGTTTTTGGTAATTTTCTATTATATCTTTTTTAGTGTTTAATGTTAAACTAAAGAATAGATGTACAAGTCAAGTTGTTCTTATAAGTTTGGTCCATAGTTAACAGGCCTAAGCAGGGTGATATTTTTATATGTATACATGTATTTCTGCTGTTTCCTTAGCCAGCAACTAGTGCTTCAGTTCCCATATTTATTGAGATATTTCTGTTTTCTAGCATAAAATGCTTATAACCCAGTACAGCAATTTTAATAAAAATCTGAGATATAGTGGTTAAATTAAAAAAAAAAAAATTATCAAGATCTCCCATGGAACAACACCATTGAAGAAGATACCTTCCGTTACCCAGACCTCTTTGCTGGTGGGAAAGGGATCAATGTTTGGCCCATTGTCAAGGACTCCACCCCAACACCCTGTTCATGGCCCTTTTGACCTTGTTGGTTATTCTTGCTGGCTGCAAAAGGGCCTACATAATAGTTCAGGGAGCTTAAAATGTGTGTCCTCCACTGGATGTGTACCTATTCATTACTTCTAGAAATGTTATCTATATACATCTAAAATTTTGTCAAATGCAACATTCACAAGATAAAGATTTTTAGTACATTTATTATACATGTTTTTTAATCTGATATATTTATTATTACTGGACATATTTATATTTGTATAATAATTACATCTAAACATTTTGGCATCTTTAAAATAGATTATGATGGGAGGAGTCTGAGAGTAGAAAGAGTGTTTCATCATCTGTAAAAGTTGCAATAATTTGGATTAATAAATGTTTAGAACTTTATATTTTATTAGTTAACTCAAA
Organism: Bathymodiolus brooksi; assembly: GCA_963680875.1. NCBI lineage: Eukaryota > Metazoa > Mollusca > Bivalvia > Mytilida > Modiolidae > Bathymodiolus > Bathymodiolus brooksi. The sequence goes on along the minus strand of OY804577.1, from coordinate 72,196,072 downwards.
AAAATTAAGAACATGGGATGGAAATAAGAACATCACAAAAGGTCCTTAAATACACAAAAAATAATGTAGTTGGTAGTTGCATGGTGTAACGGTCTTAATGTGATTATAGTTACCCTACTATCCAAATTAGGTTGTCACAATGCTTTGACAACGTAATTTGGCTATAAAAGTCCTTTTAGGGTTGTATATTGTAGTTGTATAACTATAAAGAGATGGTTGTAGTTGCGTCGTCTAAAGGTCTTTAGGTCGTCGTAGTTACATTGTGTAAAGATCCCTAGGTGGTCGTAGTTGCGTTGTGTAAAGGTCCCTAGGTGGTCGTAGTTGCGTTGTGTAAAGCTCCCTAGGTGGTTGTAGTTACGTTGTCGAAAGGTCCCTATGTGGTTGTAATTACGTCATGTAAAGGTCCTTTGGTGGTTGTAATTACCTCGTATAAAGGTCTTATGATGGTTGGTAGTTACGTTGTGTAAACGTCCTTAATTAGTTGTAATTACCTCGTATAAAGGTCTTGTGATGGTTGGTGGTTACGTTGTGTAAACGTCCTTACATGGTCATGGTTGTCGTTTGGTTGTAGAATGGTCTTTTACTAGTAGTACCACAGCGTGGTATTTACGTCTAGGGGAGTCTACAAATCGGCGTAGTTAAAACGTAAAATTATTACGTTGTAACAACGAAAAAGTTACGTTGTCACAACGTTTTGACAACGTAATTTGGCTAGTAGGGGACGTACCTTTTATTAATAGATTATTATCATACAAGTTATAACGTAATTACGAATAAAGTTCAATCCAATCTAATGACAAACGGAGATTAATCAGCATTGAATTGTTAACAATAATTATGAAATGCATAGGAGGAATGGTATTATTCATCAATTTCAATAACGACAGTGTTAGACGAATATAGTAAGATGGCAAAACTGACCATGTAAATAAATATGAAGCAAGTAAAGTTATTAGTTGTTAAATAAATAGATTACATGTACTATAAAAGGATTATTATATCTCTATTTGATCAAATATGAAAATACCTCTAAGACTATAGGGGCTGTTGTGGCCGTATTCGTTTGGTAGTTGGATTTACAACTACCTGTGCAATCAGTGCACTAAGGTTTCGAGCTCGAACGCCGTTCATGGCGAGGTGTACTCGATACAACATTATGTGATAAAGTTTATCAGTGACTTGCGACAGGTCGGTGGTTTTCTCCAGGTAGTCCTGTTTCCTTCACCAATAAAACTGACCGCCACGATATAACTGACATATTGTTGAAAGTGACATTATGCACCATAAACCTTTACCCAAACCTAAACCATCTAAGAATATAACAAAAACCTCTGATCTATAAAAATGTTGGAATCGTCAACTACTTAATTTGTGATTTCCCTAGTGTACAATAATGTTGCTGACTTTATTTCGCAGAAAATTCACTTTTCCATTTGCTGGTGATTAAGTTGTTGCCTCAGGATATAGTCGTACTGTTCTGTGAGAAGACAAAAGCAATCTCTGATGGAATGTAAAATATTACCCAGGACAATTCGTTAAACATTTGATATAAAATATGATTTATAACATCAAATTGTACTTTTAAGCGTATTTCTAAAATAATAATATTAATATCATTTTTGTGCGGAAATGGACGTGTCCTTATTCAGCAGTAATTTTCGAATTAATTTTATTATGTTTAAAAATTTGTATAATATCCCTTCAAAATTTTCATTTTAATTTTGAAAAATTAATATTCACACGTCTTCTAATAGGAATGTCACTCCATATTAATATTCTGCTCAGGTTATCTGTCATCTGTAACAGGTGAACACGTTTTGTTCTTCTGATTTTCTACTAAAAATGTATAACACAACTGACATTGATAGAGCACGTACAGTTACATCTACTCATTTTAGTACATGTCTTATGCTTATTACTGCTAAGTATCCACATTTTGTACCCTTCACAGTGATACGACATGTGCCACTCGTGTAACAGGAACTGCCCACCTTTTCGGAGCACCTGCGTTCGTCTGGGTTTTTAAATAGACTTTGTGTTATTGCATTTTTAGTTTTTTGTGTAGTGTGTTGTCTCAAGTCTCAAAAATGTAGTTATGATTGTGTTTATATCATCGAAAGTTGGGACCATAAGACTAGTTTAACCCCGCCAACCTTTAAGTAAATGCCTTTCATCTTGAAATTGTTCCAACAGTGATATTTTTTGTTTTTTATTTCATTAACCACTTATTGAATATGACAAGCTGAATAAACTACGTGGTCTCCTACTATTCTTATTACTTCAAAACGAGGCTTGCATTTAGAATGACAAAGATAAACAACGGTAACTTCTTCAACACATAAATAACAACAAATACCTCAACTTATGATGCATAAAGTAATTCATGTATTTAGTGTTGAATTGTCAATTGTTGAATTATTAAATCTTAGTTCTAAATAGCTCCGTCCATCCCACTTAATTGGTATGCATACAGCTCCTTAAAATAAAAATACACTTAAAGAGGCATTAGCTACGATTTTGACCAAAAAAATTATATGTTTTGGAAATTGGTAAATAGCTTTAAAATGATGAAATAAAGGTAAATATTTCACATTAAACAGCTTATCGTACCACTTTTCGCCTTTTGAGAACGAAAATTACCATCAATTTATTATTTCCTTGCAAGCAAATAATTTGACCTTGCTTTGTCCTTTTGCAACTGACCTTACTAGTGACAGGTAAAAACAAATAATTTGTATTTTGTCGCTTATTAACTGCAAACTTGCATGGTTCTTTGTCCGTATTTAACGCCGACTAAAAGCAGATTCACAGAAAATAAGAATGAAGTGCATTTTTGTACTGATTTAATGACGATTCGGCAAACTCCGTAAACAATGCCGATAATTAATAAGATGGCGTCCATTTCTTGATCGATCTCAAAACACGAGCAGTTGCACCTTTTTCCCCGATGCGCGTACATTTCATAACATTTATAACTTACAGAAACACGTTTTATTAAGGCATCAATCATATCCGACAGTTTTTATGGGTAACAAAAAGTTACGATTTTGGCAGATAATGCCCCTTTAAGTATTCCCTTAAATCTAAGGTACCTATTGAGGTATCTTAAATATGTAAAATGCAGCGACTTCGAACCAATTAACAACGAAATATTTTCAATATCGTTGATATTCATATTTAAATGAATATCGGATGGGTATATTGTTCGAAATATTTTATATGGGCTCTAATTTTTAATTAAGTCATATCTCAACAGAAAGTATACGTAACTTTTCCGTGGTAGTTTACTTGGTTTATTGCGTCAAAAATATCAATATTCGTTGTTCGAACCATATATTTATGTCATATGTTTACCCCTTCTTACTACGCATATGTAAAGGGGGGGGGGGGGGGGGGGTAATAAAACATACAACTTTTGTTTGTCAACATGTACTGAGGCTTGTTTAGGGTATATGGGTTTACTGGCTATTGGCCCTTTTAATTAATGGGATATTGGATATTTGTGTAAATAATCAATCACGGGGATATGGGGTATTCAAATTGAATTTTAGGGATATCTTAAATTATTTTATGCTTTTAATTACAGGGATATTTGTGTCAAAACTTCAAGGGATACGAGATATTTCTACCCCCTCTAAATAAGCCTTTGTAATTGCCTCGCCTTAATGGGAGCTTGTGAATTATGAATTCCAGTGTCGAAAGAAACCTGTTTTTATGGTAGCACATATATTGTCCCATTTTTGTGTATTTCTTTAATGTAACTTTTACGGAATTCCCGGCATTTACTATGTTTGCAATTTCCTGCCATTCCCTATTGTTGCCCCCAGAAGTTATCGACGAGGAAAACTTTGCTTTCAAAATAACTTTTCTCTTCTCGTGCTACTCCAACAATACAATTTTTCTCTATCTGTCGAATTTGGCTTCCGTTAAGACATTTTTTATTTTCAACAGTCACGAATAGTAACATTCAAACACACCCGACCTTGAATGTTTATCCGCACAAAGTAATAAAAGCTTGCATTATCTATCTATTGAAAAATTAAAGTAAAACTACCAAGGATGAGTAAATATAATATTAAACGGTAAATGGAGAAGAGTTCCGATAATTTCCACTTAAGATTTCCTTAGTTAAGTCCAAATGTAAGTAGTTATGTGCATACTACTTAAATTATCACTTAACTAAGGGATTCCTTAGTGAAATGTTAGTTTAAGAAATACTTAAGTTAAGATGTTTTATGCATACGGGCCCAGAACAGTCATATTGTTTAACTTTACTAATCCTATTTATGATCAAGAACAGGCAAACTGTTTAACATACTAATCTTCTTCACGGCGAGTCCGCAAAATACCAAAGCAGCCTTTGTCAGAAAGACAAGTTGTAAATGGATATTAATGTGAATTTTAGTGTGTAATAATATTCAGTGAATTAAGACTGTAGAAACCTTAATAAGACTGGATACAATGTCACATAACAGGATCGACATTTCATTCTCTAAGGACTCGTTATGATATTTTATAGTTCAATCAAATAAAATGAAATAGAAATTATATTTGTGGGTCATGTATCAAATAGAGAACAAAAAAGATAACATAATTTTGATTTATCCTCGGGAATAACGTTTTGCTATCTGAATTAGATTTCTCATGAGGTTAAGATTAACACTGAGAGCAATTTGTATCTGTTGGAAAGCAAGCTTACTCTCACATATTATATATCTGGGTCACAATGTGTCTGGGTGACAATAATAATAATAAAATCTTCGATTGTCATTAACTTGTTATTAACATTGTCATATAGATTAGTAATTTTAAATCTTATATGAACAATTATGCAAATAAAAATATAATTTCATTATAGCGACAACAATAATCGCGTCAACCACCTTATTGTTAAGTACTGGATTGTTGTTTTATTTTGTCTGCACTGTATTCAAATGAAATATATATAAAATATTTGTCAAGACTGTTGCACACATTTTGTCAATAGTTGTATTATGTGATCCAGACATTCGACAGTTTCTGTGTTTATTTGATTACATTATGTACCTTTCTGATATACTAGTCAACATTGAATTAATATCATACTTCATGTTGACATTCGGAATACAGTGTTAGTTACACGTAAAAACATGTATGGATTGTTTATTTTTGGATACTTGTAACGATTAATGTTGCAATGTGTTTGTCTGGTTTGGTTTCAGAATAAAATAAAGGATAACTGCTCAAAGTACGTTTGGTTTATTTGCTCCCAAAATTTTAAATCAATTGGCTTTCCAATCTTTTGATTTTGAGCGTTCCTGATGAAGGTTATTCAGGAAACGCGCCGTGTGCCCAAATTAGATATCTACGTTTTAACTACAAACCCGTTTATTCACCATTACAACATATTTGTTATTAGTGAAGTCATTTTATCTCCGACTACAAGATATATGTATATTATTAAGATAGAATGACAATCGTTGAGAATGAAACATGCAATTACATTTCGGACGATTAGATATACAATATTGGTGTATTGATGGTAAATATAGAATTTAAGTGCCGAGGCTTCGAAACGTGGAAATACGAGCTTCAGTTCAGTTTTGTTCAACTTACAGTGAAGTGTTTAAAATAGTAAGCTACGATAAGCCATACACACAATATGCTGGACATTGCACCATCCAACCTTCTGAAACGGGGCGAGTATTGAAAGTCTTCAAACATGAACTGTGTCAGTATGAACCGGCAGACATAACTACTGACTTCCACGAGGACTCCCAATCTGACATTTCAGTCAGGCCAATTAACTGAACAGCCATAAACACTGGATGACCTAGACCGCTTCGATTTGAAATATTTGCGTAATTGTCCTATTAAAATCGAAATAATTACCGGTAGCCATTCTTATTAACAAGAGTGTGTTCTCTGCTTATATGAGATTGGAAATGTAATATATTCTACACATTTCTAATATTTTCCTATATATAATTTCGAGAAATCTGAACATTTTCAATAACACTGACGTTTTTTTAAAAATAAAACTAAATATATGTTATATAATTATTATTAAAACAAAAATACAAAATATAATAAAGTACTGCTGAACCATTAACAATGAACTTTTGTTGACCTGTCTCTTCCATTTATTATTGTATATAAAATAAGTTATTATATTTACATGATATACTATGGTTCATGTTTCATGAAAGACAGATAAAATAACAATTTTGTCACAATAAAATTAAATTCTGAATTTCAGTTAATAGGTTTAATGATTATAGTGAAATAACATCAATGATGACTATTTTACCCAACTGCATCGGTGGTATAATGGTTAGCGTGCTCGCCTCGAGTATGGTAGATCGTGGGTTCGACTCCCGATCGGGTCAACTCAGACTATGCAGTTGGTATTTGTTGCTTATCCGTTAAGCACACAGCATTAAGGAGAAAGACAAGTTGGTTTGGAATCAGGATAATGTGTCCGTGCGAGACGACATGTCTATCAGCGGACTGTTGTTTCAGTGAGCTAGGACTATGAAAATCCAACTAAGCGGGTTGGTCTAGTACAAAGCGAACCTCATCATCATCTCATTGAAAATTAGCTTAATTGCCCTCGTCATGATATAGCTGACAAATTGTTGAGTTGGCGTCAAACAACAATCACTCACTCACTCTTCAAACAGCACATATACCATTTACATTTTTATCATTTGGATAATTCTAATTAAAATTGTCACTGCTAGCCCCACTCTCCCAGGGATTTGAGAAAACAGTTGAGGAAAGTACTTCCCATAAGTTCATTAGAGTTGTTATGTTCTAAGAAAAAACGGTTCTATTTGTCTCTTTTTAAATTGCCACATTGTTTCAGATTTTCTTAGTTAGCTAGATTATTGTCGGTCGGTCGAGATAACACTTATTTCCCGACTCGAAGCGGAGGCAACTTAATGTTATCGATGGGGATACTAAACGTCTAATTGTCTGAATAACCATAAGATAGGTGTTTTATTGTACCAAAATCAACCTAAGAAATCTGAAACAATATGGTTATTACCCATAAAAAACTGAAAACATTGTTTTAATTTCTGTTCCAATGTCATCTTACTGTTGACCAGTAATTCTCTCTTCATTAATCCAATATGGCTAACTACATTATCATACTTGATTCTTGTTATTTCTAAGCTAGCAGAAATGATTGGTGTCTTTCAAGGAATTTTCTCAGCAGTCAATCCGCTGGATCAGTCAGGATCAGAATAGACACAGAATGATAATCATAAAACATCTAAAAAAAATCAGTATTTATTCCCTTTTTTGTATCTAATGATATTATTGGACTTCCATTTCAGGAACCGATCATTGCTTATGACCTCGTGTAAATGCATATCATATAATATATAGTCTAAGGGAGATAAGTCGGATGTACATTATCTCTAGTTTATAGTAAATTTGACTATGATAATAATTGCTGGAGCACATTGTATATGTGAAATATATAGTATTACAAAGCAAATCGTTTCTGTTTATAATGAGTTTTTAGTGTCAGTATTACTAATATGTGGCATTTTTGTCAATCATTTTGATAACAAAAATAATATTTATTTGATCATCACTAAAGAGAACAGGTCATATACCGCTTATTGTAATCACAATCCCATCCTTTACTCATTGGATTGTAGCATGAGTAACACATGTGTCACTAGTGACACAAATAAATAGTGACAAATATTGATTTGTTCTATTGTGTATGCTTATTATACTATGTCTTTTGTAGATTATATTTTAGGAGAGTAAAACATAGATATCAAACCTAGTGCGCACGACGTGTTTCTGAAATAACCTCCAAATCAAAACCACGGATAGAAATTCAGACAATTTAGGAGAAATGTGAACATTGCTTTAATTGAGTATGATTTCCTCGAGTTTCAGCTAAAAAAAAAGGCTTGCCGCACCTGAAAGCATGGTTTATGTTTGCCTGGTAAGCTTGTGATAACAAAATATATTTATATTCGTTTGAATAGGATGGTCTATTTACATTTTATTACAATATATCCTATTACCAGAGTGTGTGTTCTGCTTATTTGAGAATAGAAATGCAATATTCTACACATTTCTAATACTTTCCTCTATAATTCCGAGAAATCTTGAGAATTTTCAATAACAATGGCCTTTTATTTAAACTGAATATACTTTATATAATTATTATTAAAACAAAAATACAAAACATAATAAAGTACTGCTGAACCATTAACAATGAACTTTTGTTGACCTGTTTTCTTCCATTTAAATCAACTGGGCAATTAATATATTTAAAATAATTTTTATATTTACATAATATACAAGTGTGGACACTGGATTACTATTTTTGCTTAAAGTCCGGTCCTGTGTTTTTATTTCAAATTTTCATCATAGCCCCCCCCCCCCTCCCAAGGGATACAAAATTGTATCATTAATAATAAATTAATAAATAATAAATTCAGATTTTTTATTTAAAATAAATCTCATTTACAAAACCACTGATATTTGTTCAATTTTTAACGCTGATTTAAGCTTTAGTCGCAACAAATTTTTATTTTTCTCTTTAAACTGTCGAAACATAACATTTATTTCACTGTAAAATTCACAAATAAAATCCCCCCCCCCTTTTTCCATTTTTTTCTTGTTTAAATCAATGATCAACAATATTCCAGTATCAAACAAATGAATAAATATAACATAGATTTCTTTTACATGCATCTTTTTACCATGTGTTGTCAGTGTGTTTTAAATCGGTCATCCAATCAGGACGCTCATTATTCTTGTTCAAGATAAAAATACATCGCTAAAATTACCTGTGGGTGTTTCCCCACTTCAACTCGTAAATTTACATAGAAATCGGAGATATTTCGTCATAAAACTTCACACATGGTTTTGTCTATCATATTTCTTGAAGACAAACATAACATTTTATTGCATTTATCAATATTTTATGAGTATCAACAGTTTTTTCAACACCGTATCTGTTTCTCGATACAGCCGCAACTTCAACTCGTAAATTTACATAGAAATCAGAGATAGTTCGTCATAAAACTTCAAACATGGTTTTGTCTATCATATTTCTTGAAGACAAACATAAAATTTTATTGCATTTATCAATATTTTATGAGTATCAACAGTTTTTTCAACACCGTATCTGTTTCTCGATACAGCCGCCCGATTACAGTGACCCGTGACCCAGATTAGCTCGTTCCAGCAGTTTTTTCTTAATAATGTTGTTTAACTATGTTCAATGTAACATTAAACACAGATACAATAACTATTTTGTCACAATGAAATCAAATTCAGAATCTCAGTTAATAGTTCAAATGAATATTGTCCTTAGTGTAATAGTCTTAATGATGACTATTTACCCTAGGGTTAATAGTCTTTAAACAGGAACCACATCGGTGGTGTAATGCTTAGCGTGCTCGCCTCGAGTGGGGTAGATCGTGGGTTTGAGCACCGATCGGGCTAAGCCAAAGACTATAAAATTGATATTTGTTGATTATCTGCTAAGCACGCAACATTAAGGAGAAAAACTGGTTGGCTTGGAATCTGGATAATGTGTCCGAGTGGGGCGGCATGTCTATCTGCGAGTTGTTGTTTCAGAGAGTGAGCACTATAATAATACAATTAAGCGTATTGATCTAGTACAAAGCGGACCTCGTCATCGTCTCATTGAAAATAAACTTGGCGTTAAGCAAGAATCAGTCACTCTTTAATCAACAACACATTTCCCTACATTTGTATGACCTGTATAATTCTAATTGTTCACTAGAGGATGCAATTGACAATACTAGCCCCACTCACCCAGCGATTAGAGAAAATATTTGATGATCGTGCTTCTCATCAACTGATTAGATTTGTTGTTCTAAACAAAAGTAAAAGTCAGGTTCCTGATAGTTTTTCTTAATATGTCTTCAAGAAGTTCTATTTGCGACTTTTTAATTACCACATTGTTTCAGATTTTATTAAATAGCTAGTAATGTTCGGCCGAACCCCCCCCAACTATTTCCCGATTCGAAACGGAGTCACAGTTTTGGTGTCGAGGGGGATGATAAACTTCCGATTGTCCGAATAACGAAAAGATAGGTGTTGTATTGTTACAAAGTCAACAGAAGAAATCTGAAACAATATGGTTATTAAGGAGACACACTATAACTTCCAGAAGATCCGAACCATAAAAAGCCTGCAGAAATTTGTTTCAATTTCTATTCCAATGTCATCTTGTGGTTAACCAGTAATTGCCTCTTCATTAATCCAATATTGCTATCTGCATTATCATACTGGATATTGCTTATTTCTGAGCTAGCAAAAATGAAGGATGTCTTTTAAAGGATTTTCCCAGAAGTCAGTCCGCTGCATCTGTCAGGATATGAATTGACAAAGATAGCTTAATTATACAACAAATATAGGTAAGCTTCTAAGAATCAGTATTTTCTTTTGTATTGTATTTAATGATATAATGGAGCTTCCATTTCAGGAACCGAACAATGCATATGGCCACTTGTGCAAATCCATACCATATAGTACATAGTCTAAGAAAGATAGGTCAGCAATCCATTATCTCTATCTAATAATGAATTTGACTATGATAATACTTGTTGGAGCACATTGTACATAGGATATGTGAAACATACAGAATGAATTCCTCCAGTACTACAAAGTAAATCTTTATTTTTGTTTATAATATATAAAGAGCTTTTAATGTCACCCGTTTTTTGATGGCGTTCGAGTTGCTCAATCTTTAGTTTTCTGAGTAGAGTTATGTAGACATTTGTTTGTCTTTTTGTCCTTTGAATTAAAATATAAACAAAACAATATGTTAATTATCTTAAGCATAATATACAAAGTAGAACTCTGAATGATTCCATACATTAATAAAGCAACACTAAATGTCGATGTATGTGTGTCAAATAACAATAATTATTACAGAGGTATGAACACACTAGTTCAACCAATCAAAGCTTCAAACATACCTAAATGTAATAGTTTTGTCAACAAAAGAGTTCCCTTCACTTTGTTGTATTGTGAAAAATATTTGATGAAATTACAAAATTTGTAATTAAAGGGCCTGTGATGATGTCTCGGCTGAAGTATCCTGTGGACTAGACGTTCTTCGTCGTTTCCTAGGTGGAGCCATTGAACACTAAAGTTGTTGAGCTAAATATGAAAGAAACAAAACAAACATGAAGTTCAGAATTTTGAACATTTTTTAGATTTAAGCCCTTGTACCTTAACAATAGTACTTTGTAGCCTATAAGCATAATTAACCAACAAATTTATGTGATAAAGGTTCAAATAATTTGAACTGGGTTCTTTGAGTTACAACACAACATGATTTTGTTGCACATACAAATGTACTAGAGCAAAAATGTTTTTTTCAAGTCTGTGTGACGGGACTCAGAAATCGCAACAATATACAAATGTAGCTGTGTTTTGCACATACCTGTGCAAGAGTATACCATAACATGTCCTGATGATTTAACTTGTTAGCCTGGCATACTAATAATTAATCGGACATACATGTACTCTAAAAGTGAAATAACAAATTAGCTGTAAGATACCACTGTGTAACAATCTTTTTAACTTTGGCTCAGATACCACTGAGCACTTCACACAAAAGTAACATGTCCTGATGACTTAACTTAGTAGCCTGATATACTGTAAATAATTAATCGAAAATATGTGTAATGTACTCTACAAATGAAATAACACATTAGCTGCAAGATACCACTGTGCAACCTTTTAACTTTGACTCAGATACCACTGAGCACTTCACACAAATACCCTTGTATGAAAACCAAAACATGTGTATGGTGTCTCAGATACTGCTGAGCATATGATACTATTTGATAAGAATCGAGGCATATTTTGCCAACCATTAATGAAGGTATGTGACACTACATTGTAAGATAAATAACCTTCTAGGGTTTACGGGTTAATAATTTGTGTACCAACTGAATAGTATTCAGTATACACATGTACATGTATACCAAGTACCAAACCTTACCTAGCACATTAGAAGCATGCAAAACAGCACTACGCACACTCCTCATATATTTAAACATGCCATTAGAATTTAAATGCACACCATCTCTCCCAAGGAATGATAGATCACTCCAAAATATTATGCAAGAATTATTGTCTTGTCTTGTTATATGCAACAGGTTTGCATTGACTTCGTTGACTTTGTCATTATAGTTCTGGTTGGTTGACGATGGATCCCTCCACAATAGTTGACGAATAACAACGATTGGAATATGTATGCCATAATGAAGGAAACTGGCAAATAAATACACTTCATTGGCTACAATGTCGCTCGATGTGGACGATAAGTCATTACCACCCATTTGTAAATAAATAATTTTGGGCGAGGTATGCAAAAAACAAAACATATCACTTCGCTCATGAATTAAACGTTCGATAGTAAGACCACCTTGAGCACGACACGATATCATAAAATGAGCAGGGTGGTCTTAAAATATGATTAACGTGGTTATTATTCATATAATCCCTTATTCTTCTTATAAAACTACAAAAATGTATGTCCAAGTAACACAACATCAGTCGCCATTTTAAACAAATAAGTCAGGTCAATCTAAATTCAGTCACGTGATCTGACAAAACAATAGTCACGTGATCTGACGATTAATTGAAGAAGAAGCCACCAATCGCCATTTTAATTTGACCAGAATAAAATTAACACAAAAAATACTCACAATTACAAATTGAAATAGAGCCTGTTAATGTTATACTCCAGTTCTCATAACTTCCATCTAATTTGTGACAGATTAAAATTTTAATAATACGTGGCTGGTAGCAAATAAACAAAACAATTAATTATGATAATAAACTTGACGTCCACTCTGCTTAATTATAAATAAATTAATGACACAAAGTGACAAACTCATTTGATTGGTTACAATTTTTGATTTAAATAAAATAACAATAAGTAGTAATTATTTGCACCAATTCATAAAATAAATGTAACTTAATTTATCTAATTAAGACACGTGACCTAATTACCCATAATCAGATTACTTAACAATAGCTTGTCTTGCCTCACATAAATTCTTTTATTTCCATCAAAATATTATTGTCAGAAAAAGTAGTTAGATCTCATTGGTTATTAGACACAACAATAACACAACCCATCTTTTTTTGTATCCTCGTATGACAATAAGTCGGTCAGTCATTGGATAATGTTTGATTATTTTTTCCATGTTTGAAAAGTAAACATTTTGTTCTTTTGAATTATGTTCCTCATCTATTCTTGCTCACATGTGTAAAGTTCCATGGAAAAAAGATCAATAATAATGACACACTGACCCATATTTGTTTACTATCCTTTTTCCAAATGACGTCCTATTACGTCACATAAGGCCGGTGAAAGGTCAATAAAGCAAATGCTTTTGTCATAGGCCAACCAAGCTTAAAAAGTAAACCAGATTAAGAAAGTACAGTATTTTAGCTTTTTCAGTGTAACTGTTTTGTTTGAAAATTTTCAGATGTTTTTTTTAAATAGTTTGAAATTGAAGTATTAAAAATTAATTATTTGATGCAAATATTAAACTTGCTTACCCATATAATAAAGTATTTAATCCAGTGAAATTGGTGATTTTGCTTTTGTCAATACAATCTATTAGACTGACTACATCCTGCCATATTTTTGTAAAACAATTAATGACTGATTTCAATTTATTTTAATCACATTTATTATCAGAGAGTAGTAACAATACAGTTTTGTTGATGCTATTTGTAATAATGACAGGTTTTTTTACCCAGATAATCTCATTTTTCTGTCTGGTTTAAGTTAATTCTCTGTTCAATTTATGCAATAAATTTTGATTATTGCTGTTAAAGTAATTCGTTTTCTATCTTCTCTGTGAATTTCATTTCATTACCCCAGGAAGTAAGGGGTATATTTATTATTAAAGCAGCAGTGGAAATGCAAAATAACCTGCCATTTTGTGACTAATGGAGAGCACTTGTATGTATTTCCCGGTAAAATCGGCCATTTTCTAGAAAATGGTGGAATCTGAATGGTCAATCATCATATTTTCAAAGTATTTTAAAATACAATTTGCTTGGCCTACATTCCAGAAACGGTCTTGAACTGTGATGACGATTATGTCAACAAACCGGAAAAATAAAAATGTTTGGGGAATACCATCGATGGAAACAAATTTAACAAGGATAATGATCAGGAAAAAAAGACATTAGTAAATAAGGATCTTTTATACTTGCATAGAATTTATTCAATTCATACTTCTCTGTTTTAATCTCATCTTGTAATTTTGACGTTGAAAAGAATTCCCTCTGTGTTTATGTACGCTATGAATATACAGAATGACGTCATTGGTCTCGTGCTGCGCCAGAATTGTAAATCAAAACAAGTGGCCGACTTTATTGCATGACCGAGCAGATGTCACGACATGATAAATTAATATTCTATTGATAATTCTTTTGCTATGTAATGTTTTTGTTTTCCAGAAATAGTAGTTTGATGTCATTGGTTATTTGATATTCACCATGGCAACGACATTGTACCCGTAGAAAGTATTCTATAATTAGCCTCTATGTGTGATATTGACAGGTGCAATGATTTAATGTGCCATATGTAATAAAAATACATGTTTCCATAAGTAATTTCCATTCTCACATGACACAATATCGATTGTAATGAAACACCTGCTTATAAATTTTACATAGATGGAAGATCATAATTTCTAACATGCATGCATTTTCCTGACAGATCTATTATCCAGCATAAAATATTTTCACACTTCCCGTTTATGACTTTCTCTGGTCATGTTCAAGTTCATATCCAGCTTCATGAAACCACGTTGCATAGTAGTTTTACCTACAATGTATATAATAACATTAGAAAATCACTTTCATAAGGTATGCTTTATTAGATATATTATACCAGGCATGCATAATCGTCCTTAAAAATGTCTACAGAACGACAGCAATCTAAACTCAGCAATATCAATATATTGTAAAGGATGACGAAGAATTCATCATACAGTTACTGAAATAAAGTATATTATACAAACGTCTTATCACGTGACAACCATACAATATATCTCCCCCACTGGATTTCAAAGTTACTTGATATATGTATATTTAGAAATAATTTCTCAACCACTCGTCTTTTTCAGTGTTTAAGAAAGAATTATTATAACATCATTTATGGGATTGCTAGATGACATTATAGATTATCTGAGAGAAATTGATGATATTTAACGCCACTTTCAACAATATTTCAGTTATATCGTAGCGGTCAGTTTTATTGGTGGACGAAACTATCCGGAGAAAATCACCGACCTGTTGTAAGTATATATGGCAACAAATATTGTCAATGTTCAATTTATATTTGCGAACATAATTGTTCATACGACACATATCCTTTCATCTTTATTTACATCTAGATAATTTCTTATTTAAAATAAAGAGTGTTTCATACAAATGTATGAGCAATCTAAAGTTATATTTTTTCTAAAGTGTGCTCGAGTGGGCGAGGGTGCTGAATATAAGGCTTAGCGAATGGTACAATATTGCATCAAAGGTGCGAGTTCGAATCCCGGCGAATGTAGAACACAATATTAGTCAGTTCATAGCTCTAATTCTAATACAGACGTAAAACCTTTGCTTTAAAATTATTTATTGTCCAACAAATAGACTAATGGAAAAGACACATGTTTCATACGTTACAGTGACTTCCCAATGGCATATAACTAATCATTTCAAAATATAAAATTGGCAAAATGTAAAATTGGGTCTACATATTCATTACAAAACGATGACCATTACAGAAATCTTAGGTTAATGGTAGCTTAATTCCATTTTATAACCTTACTGTCTGATAGAATAAGTACAAACGGATTCAATAAAAAAAAGTATTCAATGAAGCTAAAAATTGCGACGAGGAAAATGAGGTTACATTAATTTTTGTTATGGCTATGTAAAATAACCTGAGTGATAGACTTGTATTAATTGTCAGATTAACATCTATTAGGCTACTAAACCTGGTTGAAAGACAAATAAATAGCAAAGTAAATTTTATAAATGAAAACATTCACTAATTTGAAAGAGTCATACAAGTTTGAAATCATAAGAAAATGCATGTGGATGACAAATAGTATTGGTTTAACTACTAGGCTAAAATATGACACAACAACACGGCGTCTCAGTAGTATATACCTATTCTTTGAACCAAAGTATTAAAGACTCAGCACATTTACCTAAATCAAATATAGTTGTAAAAAAATAAAGCTGATCGTCTAGAACAATATGACATTAAAATATGATGAATAAAATATGATGTTATTATCGTTTAATACGTCTAATTATCAGAAGACGTTGCATCAGTCTTACATTACAATATTTCAGTATATTTCATCGGAATTTTGCACACATATATAATATTCCTTGTAGTTTTTTTTCCCGATATGCATATATAATGCATTTCTCTAAATTGGGAAGAATTCAATAGAGAAAGAAGAGCTTAAAGATACGAAAGTGGTAATCAGAATCCGTAAAACAGACAGACAACACAATGACCAAAAGAAAACAAGGACAAAGGGACAAACGATCTACAAAACATACAAATAGATCTACAGATCGAGTAACACAAACCTCACGGGGGTGAACTCATGTGCTCCGGACGGGTAAACAATTCATGCTCCACTAGTGACACACTTACATCGGCTTGTATTCTTATATCATCGACATTCAAGTACAAATTCCAAGAATTGTGGACCCTATGTTGCCAGTTTCTCTGTATTGTCCATTTTTGATTGTCCTTCGGGTTTCTCTAACAAATATTTGATATTGACAAGAACAAAATATAATAAAACTAAACCACTAAAATTAATATTACAATAGATTATGCTTTGCTCATATAAAAAATGATTTTATAAGACGAAAACTAATTACCCAATCAGAAGATATATTCGACTAGACGACTAGAACAACATAAAGTAACAGTACAGACAAAAGCACAAATATTTAATGCAGATTAATGCACTATTGGACAGAGAGAGTGAGGAAGTTTTGGCCCCATTAACATTTGCTGCTGAACGTTATGCAAGTTACAGATACAATTGTGCGCATATACAGAAGTTCTTTAACCAGTTATCGAATGCAAAATGGTATCAATTCGTCCAGAATAATCAGGAACAATAGCAAGACACGGAAGACGCAATGCCATTATTGACGTCCATTATAAGTTATAAAAACCAAACACCATTATATATCATTAATTAACACATATTTTGTTGCAATATGTTCGTTTTTGCATGTCCAATAATAGCTAAAAGTCAATGTTGGTTATTAACCTCGAATATCCGTATTTGCCCTCATATATCCGTATTTGCCCCCTAATTCAACTTCCGGTATCTGCGCAGTGGTCTCAAAGTACAAGGAAAGATGATGCATAAAGATATGCATAAACTCGTATTTCAATCAAATTAACACATTTCAACATATTGGAATAAAGTTTAAATAACTTGAAACGGAATAATTAACTCAAATATATACGTCATGTTGAATAGGAATTTCCATTCAAATGTCAATGTCTTGGGTAGATTTTACAAACAGTTTCTAACGCCATTGTACATACAGATCGACATTGTTTGGTATATTTTTGAAACCAGACTCGAAACAAAAATATATGAAAGTTGAACAAAGGCAACCCTCTTAAGGATTTATTTTCGCAATTTGTCAGTTCAAAGATCTTTTTTGCAATATAAAAGTCAATGCTTGGAAAAGGTCAATGTAAAATATGTGATAACAAGATTATGACATGAAATTTTCCATATCGTCCCTGGTATCAACCCTCGACCCATATCAGCCCTCCAGCTTCGCTGTCGGGCTTGACATGGGAGTCTCGTGCTAATACCAGGGCCGATATGGAAAATGTCATGTAATAATCTCTTATTACAGATTAATACATGGCCTGGTTATCATCCCGAGACCCCCATATTGGCCCCAGACGCAGTCGAGGGCCAATATGGGTCGAGGGATGATAACCAGGCCAATATGGAAATGTCCATGTATTAAACTATTTATTACATACTTCCGACATCTAGAAAAGAGACACCCATATTGGCCTGAGACGAAGTCGAGGCCCATATTGGCCCGGGCCAATATGGGCCTCGATATGGAAATGATCTAGTAGTAATCCAATAACCGGTTATTTTCCTGGGGTGTGAACATATGGACAGTTTACTTCCGGAGATATTGGTCATACACAAATGCCTTTATTTGAACTAAGTATGTAATAATTTTAATTACCGCATATTATGTAAGAACAATAAGGACATATCAGAAAACTAATCGATAAGACAGTTCTTAACCGATATTTCAATCCTTAGAAGTTCTAAAACATATACCATCATATACTATCAATTTTAATTACCGCATATTATGTAAGAACAATAAAGGGCATATCAGAAGACTAATCTACAAGAAATTTCTTAACCGATATTCACCATCATCTTTAATATAAAAATGCTGTAAAATGTAATAATGTTCTACTGGTTATAAAATGCCATTAAATGCAGAAAACTAATTATAACTAATGGAAATCAGAAAAACATATACTGTTTAATATCATTTCATAGATCATTAGCTTGACATTACCGATATAACATACATGTGCACTGCGTTAATTTCTATGGGTTTGATCACATTAGGGAAACTCCCGAGTGAATGTAACTCGAATAATACTGCGCCCTCTATCGGCACTATCGCTGGATGAGGGCTTGAACTCTCCTTGTGATAAAAACGCGTCAGCTGCTCTCTGAAAGAGAGAGCCAATCAGCGATGATTATTTGCCGAGTATGGGCAAGATGGTTCTTTCAATTTCCGTTAATGTTTACAAACAACAAGAAATGGAGATCGACAAGTTGATTAACGATGTTTAATTCATTATTTAGTTTTCCTACATTTCTTCTCTTTTCACCTTTTAGATTAGTAAGGTCAAACACGTGGGTACAATGAAAACATTTGACACCTGAACGCTCCATTGACCTATGTTTACAAACTTTTCCTAAGCTCCTCCTTCTTTTAGTGCCAAAAGTCACCACGCGCAGTTTATACCCAGAATGCATTGTTAATTTGAAGCTTCCGATTGACGCATTTTATCGAGAAAGTCGTTCAGGCGTTAATATAGCAAAGCGTTATATAACGACTGGATTATTCGGGTTAGAGTGAATGATGAAATTAATATCTTGTATTTTTACAGAACATGTCTAATACCCAAATAGACACTAAATATTACAACACAAAGACAACGTACTACAATACAAGCAATCCATTTATATAAAGCTAATTTGTACCGACTACAAATATACCTGGATTTATTGCTTAAATGCCCATAAAATGTTTGATCTCCTGTGGATTTATTTTGATCTTATTTTTGCGTTTTATGCAGGTGCGTGATAACAAAGCTTTATTATGTTGGTTTCCGGTAATTAGTTTGATTGTGCTTTCTTGTATTTGAATTGGTCCGGATGTTTTACCTCTATCTTATCAAATATATTTTAACTTGTAAAGAAATAACTTTTAGTTAATTGAAACAAATTTGTAAATACACTTTGATGTATATTTGTCATTTAATTTAATATTTGTATTATTACATTGATCGGGGTCGATATCACTCCTTTTGAGACTATTAGTGATTAATTCGGACCTTGGTGATTACGTATGATTTAATTAATACTTTTTCAGGGGTACACAGTTGACATTGAATTTAATAAAGTGTTGTCAGGCATACATACATATATCTAGCATTGCTTAGTATTTTGTTTAACTATTCTTCAAATTCTGTTAAATTTGTCTTACCAGGAAAAGCTTAATGTCACCAAAGGGGTAATAAAAAGACGTAGTTTGAATAAGGACAAACAATGCAATGGCCAAAGATAAGGACACATCGTTGGTTCACAAAATGCTACCCAAATAAAATGTGATTCAGCAACACCAGTCCCACGTAAAATGAGAGCATACTAGATGCTTCGGAAGGGTGAGCAATTCCCGTGACATGGTTGGCATTCTCGTTGGAAATTCTGTGATAAGTCTTGAACTTAACCTTATTTCATTAGCTTTCATGCTAGCAGCAATCTTCTATTAAGGAAATCTTGATAGCAATTACAAACTCCATATGCAGGTGCCGTTGTAATGACCATGTAACATGTTCCGTTGGTCGTTATTACAATCCAGCCCTTCCCCCAATCATAGCTTATCACGGTTTGTAACACGACGGGGCTATGTAGTGGAGCAGGAACTGCTTATCATTACGGAGCACCCAAGTTCGCCCCCGGTTTTTAGTGGGGTTCGTGTTGTTCAATATTTAGTTTCCTGTGTAGTGTTTGGTAGGCCATTGTTTGTCCTTTCGTTCTATTTCTTTTGGCCATTGCATTGTTTGTCCCTTTTCAATATACGACCACCCGTTTAGCATCTTTTTTAATGCTATTACAACTGTTTGGAGTCGAAGACTGAAATATCCATCTAATGAATTAATATAGGTATCACTCATATTTTAATATTTGCGTCATCATAGATATTTATATTGTTTTTATTCACTGTATCACTGCCTTCGTTTGTAAGATTTTAAGATTGGAGTGAGTGAGTGATTGTTGTTTAGCGTCAATTCAGCAATTTTTCTGCTATATCATGGCGAGAACAAGTTAATTTTCAATGAGATGATAAGGTCCGCTTTGTTCTAGACCAATACGCTGAGTTGCATTTTTATAGTGCTAGCTCACTGAAACAACAGTCCGCGGGTAAACATGTCGCTCTACTCGGACACATTATTCTGATTCCGAGCCAACCAGTCTTTGCTCTTTCTCCTTAATGCTGCGTGGTTAGCGGAGAAGCAACAACTACCAATTTTATAGTCTCTGGTTTGACCCGACCGGGGCTCGAACCCATGATCTACCACACTCGAGGCGATCACGCTATCCATTACGCCACCGATGCGATTTCTAAGACTGGATTCCGCAACTGTTCTGAATGTGTGGTATTATTTGTGTTTCATTTTTCTACGAATTCAAGCAATTGTTTGCATATTTACTGATATAATTATCAACAAAACACATATCCCCATTCTTTCTAAGAGTGGCGGACAAATGACAACCCACGGACACAACAATAATGATTATGTTAGTTTTTAAAGACATTAAATGAGTAGGATGTTTCTCTTCTGTAACTTCTCCTTTCAGTTTGTTCTGGATTTACTACCAAATGGGCATACTCCTGTAAATTTCAACCCAATATTGAGCTCATTGTGGTGAAGTCGACCGGACCGGAGAATTACCTTTTATCAGCCTAGAATTAGAGAAACCCGGATTAAATCAGCTACTACACTATAGACGGGCTAATGCTTACTTCAAGATATTCAAATATATCACTTATTCTACTTCGAGATATTATGGCTTAACTGTACATCGCATATCAATTGTTGTTTTTCTTTCGATGGAGAGATATCCTAGACAAGTCATTCCAAAACCTACATATTATCTTCTTAGTAATGGAGATGACAGAAATTGTAACAATATATAATAGTGTGATATCTGATCAATTGATCATCGTATTTGTAGATCATAAATATGAGCTTCACCGATTTTCTTCTTCTGAAAGCCATGAACCTTCTCATTAAATACTAGAAATAATACATTCGTGACACTGTTAAAGACAAAACGTCGATGATAATAACAGTATGATACTACTGATTATAGACGCGACATATGCTCATGTAGACTTATTAAGCCTTATATAATCTAATTTGTGATATGTCATTCCGTCCTAAATACTCGGTCTCAAATCCATGGTTTTACACAGGTTCGTGTTGGCAGACACATTGGTGCCCTGTCCTCGTTTTAGTTTGTTGTTTGTAACATTTGGATATACATTTTTGTATTCATGTATTTCGAATCCCACATATAATGTTTTTAAGGAAACAAATATATTAATTGCTTTAGACTCTATAAGAGTTCTAATGTCAAAGTTTTCAAATGTGTAGATTAAACATTTTTCTTTGAAAATTGATATTTTTTCAATGAACACGAATGACTATTTATTATGCCATATAAGATGATTCTTGACTTATGTCTAGACGCAATATATGTGTACGTGATCAACTAAAAACTATGAACAACATTTTTCCCATTTGGTGTCTGGATCGTGAAAAAAAATTGTTTGTACAGTACATAAAGGTTTTACTACCGAGAGTCAATATTAGAAATAAGAAACAATCGTGAGATCCTAGGCACCAATTTTGAGAAATATAGACCAAGAAAATATATTTTGATAAAATTGCACTAAAATCTTAAATAATTTGTTTTTATCTATACCAGACATATTACCATAATTGGCAAAATTACAGAGGAGAAATGTCGTACTGGAAAATACCATGTTGATATCTTGTATGTAATTACCATTAATTACAAACCCTATGTAATTAAATATATTTTGTCCGCTGTAGTAACTGTGTATCTTACTTCAGCTGAACACTGTATAACTTGTTTTAATTAGGACTGAATTAATTACATATATATTCCATAGAGATCGATTGAAACAACTTAACAATTTATATTTTAATAGTTCAAGTTTATGGAAAGTGATGTGATATCTATATGCATAATTCACGGGATTATAAAGACGATGCAAGTCTTTCAGTCCTTATCAATAAAAGATTTATTATGCTTTAAAAACAATTGATTAATAAAACGTACATGGGTTATGCAATCAAATCTGCCAATGAGGTCACCTCTATAATAAAATAAAAACGTAGATATTCAATTTAGTGCGCACCATACGTTTCTGGAATAACCTTCATCACGTGACGCTGAAAATCGAACGATTGGAAATCCAAACAGTTTAAAGCAGTCAATTGTATTAAAAGGTAGCATTTGTCATGTCATAGAGAAATTAAATATGAATTAGAACCTCTTTTAAGAGGTCACCTGTTCTACAAGGCAACGTTTTCTTTGTCCCAAAGGTGACCTCTTAATACAGGTTTGACTGTACATTGTATTTGTGTATGCTTGTTTCGTTCATTAAGATGTAAAACAAAAATACCACACTCGTAACAGTTTCAAATTCCAATAGAAAAATCCCAGAAAAAGTCAAACTCTATACCCCAACACACTAATACATGATTGCTGACTTTCCAGGCTTGATATAGGCACTTCAAGAGAGAGTAGCGAGGTTAAACTATTATTCAGTTTTAAACCTGGACCTGCCATCTTTCAAAGCATAGACACAAGCATAGGTAATGGGATTACAACCGCTTGCTACATATACCAAGTTCTGAGAACACATGTGGTGCCATTTTTTCATGTCATCGAAACTACACTTTCCACCCGTGCTCATTCTACAGATGTGCTGTTGTAATCACCGCCAAATGGAGGACATACACGATACTGATTTGTGTTCCTCATTCCTTCTAAAACTGTGATGAATTTTGACAAAAGTATCTGATTTTTTTCATGTAATTCAAAGAAATCTACTGGAATATAACTTTCCGGTATTAAATATGCAATACGTGTATGCATAAGTATTATAATGCAGATACATGTCATAACAAGCCAGCAAATCTGACCAGACCTGAACAAGAGGACACTGATCCAGACTATATCCCTCCAAAAGTATCATGACCTTCAAAGCCACTTGCTAGTCCTCCATCTGTATCACTAAATATACCAGGTGCATCAAACAGCCACGCAAGATGTGTTGTGTGCAAAAAACCAGGCCCAAAACTACTTGTCATTTCACATGATGCTAGGTTTCAAGCATTTATTGATGGAAATATATTAATAGCAGCAGGAACAAGGGGTTGTCCCACTCATCTACTCGAAAATGGCCACCTTAAAACAGAATGCTTTACTATTATGTCAACATCAGAGAAGTCTTGTTTTTCAAACAGAACATCAATAGTGAATCTACTGACACATATGCGAAAAATATGTATAAATAATCAGAATAAGATCGACTTTGACAATATTGATAATAGAGACTGTAAAAATCTTACAGGCTTTCTGCTTGATCAATTTGAGGACACTTGTTCATTTATATTGATAAATATCAAAAGCACTCCTTCACGTACTCCCAAGATTTCAGTTGGATTGTTTCTAATGAAAATGAAATGTGCGTTATCACATAAATTACTTTCAATCCTTTTTAAAATAAGCATTTCGAGCGTGCGGAGAGCTGTGCATACCATTAGACAAGCATTCATGCGATCATTTGTTCCTCTATATCTTGGTTTTGAAAGTATTACCCGGGAGCAGATTATAAAAGACCACACACGACCACTTGCAAAAACATTGCTTGGAGGGGATGATGATGGACTGATACTGGTGTTAGATGGTACATATATATATATATATATATATATTCAAAAAAGCAACAATTTCACCTTTCAAAGAAGATCGTACAGTGTTCATAAATCCAGACCGCTCGTTAAACCTATAGTTGTTGTAACAACAAATGGCCAATTTGTGGCTATTCATGGTCCATACATAGCCAGGAACAATGATGCTTCAATATTAAACCACATGTTGAAATGCAACATCAATGACATCAAAGGTTTTGTTAAAGATAACGACATATTTGTGGTGGATAGAGGATTTCGAGATTCCCTCACTATTTTACCTATTTTGTTCCTGTATTTAAATACTGTTACAGTGACAGCCGGAACCTTTGAACCGTAATGAGAGCGGGAGGTTTGGCGCCTTAAAATCTGATTCAACCCACCATTTCTTTAGAAATGCCTGTACCAAGTCAGGGTCATTACGGTTTTCACAGTTTTCCGGTTGTTGACTGATTTTGTCTGTTTATATAATTATGAGTTTTGACTTTCCCTTTGTAAGATTGTTCGGAGTTCGGTAATTTTGTTATTACCTTTATTTACTAGATGACCTTGGTATTAAGGCAGCTATGCCATCTTTTATGAAGAAAGGCGAAAAATAGATGTCTGATATTGATGCAAATACAAGTAGAAAGTAACAAAGGTAGGCAGTTCAATTAATTAATCGAAATTACTAACAAACATTACTGGATTATCAACCAATCAATAAATCAATCAAACATAGGAACAAAATTAAAAAAACAACAAAAGTGAGTTAGAATAGTAAATGTACAGCAACGGTTTCAACAAATAAAGTCAAAAAACGAACCTCATTAAATATATGAAACATTCAATAAGTTAGCCTTTTTGATATTATATACTATCAGAGTTGATCATACTGCATAATCACTGGGAGATTGTATGGTAACATTCTTTCTCTCGTGTCTGTTTCGATGAAAATTACAACACCACATCTTATATTATTTATATGATATACATTTACGACCAATGACATATATATTGACTTAACATTTATCTCCCTTAAAGAGATAACTAGCTGTATTGTAGTTGAAAAAAATGCTGACATCAATTGGTGAGTTTACATAAAAACAGATATTTGCGACATTTAAATTAGCAAATTGATGTGTTAATCCTTCAAATAAATATTGTTATTTCATTTCTAAGGAAATGTTTATTAATAGCTATTTTTTAAAGCTCTCACAGGTAAACCATGCATTTTACTGCTACAAATATTGAAAGTTAACTAATCAGAATCGTTGTTATATCATATGTTGCATTATATTAATCATATTAAAAGTCAAAATAAAAACAGCAACAAAATGTAGGGGAAAATAAGCAGTACAAAACACTGTAAGAGTTCTGACAGATAGGATGGATGTGAAAAAAGTATTTTCAATATAATCATTATTTCAGATAAGATGGGTGGTGGAGTCGGCAAATGCTAGAATTAAAAACTTCAAATGGCTTGACAGAGTTCTTCCAACTAACCAGGTGCCTTTCATTGGTGACTATGTACGCATAGTATGATGCCATTTCCAATCGGTATTTTCCAGCTCTTGGTAGAACTGTAAATGAAGATGATGACATACAACTGGCAAGAGAAATGCAATAGAAGTCTACAGAGGTATTACAACTTTGTCCTTTTTTTGCCCATTAAAAAAAAGATACAACATACATCTAATTGTAATTAATTTGTTTTCTGAGCAACTTACATATACACAAAGAAAGCTAAGCAGTGATATCGCCAACATCAATAGAAAGAAAGAAAAAACAACCTCAAATCATTGAAAACAAAATAGATCATGGCATATGGCTTAGGACAGGCACACAAATATGGAGTGTTAAACCGGTTAGAGGAACTCTAATCCACTTCCTCTTATAATTGGATCTCCAACGGCAGTGTAAATATATACAAATTGGATCTCCAACGGCAGTGTAAATATATACAAACAATACAATCAACTGCACTGATTTGCTTCCGCTCAAAATGTTCTTCTACTCGTTTCAGATAAATGCATTGAAAACATATGTGGTGGAAAACAAGTTAGAAAGGCGGTCTGCACAGTGGGTCCCAATAGATGACAGTGAGGTTTCTTTTCCGCAGCTAATGAGGGAACAACTAAGATCCATCACGTTTGGTGTTTACCAATTGAAGCTAAGTTCTTCTTATATACAAGAATATATGGATGGTGAATCTAGAATATGTGTTCACAAAGATGATAACAATCCCATTCGTGTTCGCATACAAAGTCGACATGGATCAAGTATTCAGAAACAGAAGTCCTATCTTGGTACTGCACATATCGTGCAGGTGCCCGCGTTGTAGGCGTTTGTGCCCATATTGCTGCCATCATTTGGTATTTAAGCGGCGCAAGAGACAGAACGGCATTTGGTGTACCAGACTGGAGCACATATTTGTCAGATGCAAATAATTTACCGGAAACAATAGACACATCCGATTCTGAAACCGAGAGCATTGGTAGTGTGATAGAGGAGTGACCTATTAAGACCTTTTGTCTTTTGTTATATTAAACTATGCACATTTATGTTGTAAATTTTTATCCTGCACTGATTCTATTTGGGCAGTCATATTGCACTGACTGGATCATTTTTGTATATATAAGGTCACTGAGGTTCGAGCATATAAAACTAGTTTAACCCCGCCACTTTTTATTGAAGTGTCTTTACCACGACAGGACAGTGTTCTGACAGTGTGGTATTTTTATATTGTGTATACATCTTTTTGAGATACAAGTTTGAAAAATTGCATAAATGCTATATATTGATAATTTTGTGTTGAAACGTATTTGGTCACAAATAACTCTCATATATCGGTTGCTATGGTAGCGAAAATGTAACTGACAATTGTACATGTATTTAGTTATTAATTATTACCAATTTAGATTGTAATCAGTTATCAAGTTTATTTCAAAATTAGATCTTTTTAAGGTTGCTATGGTAACCGATAGGCAAATGACAATAATATGTATTATTTATTTATATAATTAATAACCTTAGATGATAGTTGACAAATCTGTACCAAAAATACATTATATGGGTGCTTATTGCAACTATCATCATGTCAATTTAAAATATTTCTTACATTCTGATGATTGGGTGCCATGGCAACAACCTTTACCTTTTGGGTTAAAAAATGTCATTTTAGGTTGTGTGATAGCCTCTTCTATTGAAATAATTAATATGATTAAATTCTGACATGGGGCCGATTTTGGTAGTTAGTGAACTTAGCACTTTGCTATATTTCAAAATAAAGATGTTTAATATATGAGACGTTTCTTTTGTAGTTCAATATATAAATTCATTTTTTTTTTTTTTATATTTGAATTTATTTTAGGCTAATAATAATTCTAAGCGCACTGCACTACTTAAAAATGAGGATATCAACGTATTGCTATAAAAAGACATTGATGGTATAATGAAATTTTCTTTTTTCTTCTTGATTATATTGATAAATAAATAACAGTTATTTGGAGTGTTGTAGAGAAATATGTAATCGGTTGTTTATATATGTCTATGAGTAAGAATCTTATTTTGTATGTTGATTCTGAACTGATACTTGCTGATCTTTTGAAATGGAATTTCCCAATGCAATACCGGATGCATTATGACGTCGCCTTATCAGGAATGGTATACTTTAGAGCACATGGCTGGAAAATTAGCCTCTTTTCCATTTGGTAACCATCAGAATCGGACTTAGTAAATTTTCAGGAAGGTTTCTCAAAATATTAAAGATGGACAGTTTTCGCACAAGTTTCATTTTGTATTTTTGGAAGACGGCATCGCTATTACTATCATGACTAATATTATTAGTATGCCTTTATAAGTAAGCCGTGATGATATATTGATTGATCCCTGTGGTTGTAGCCTTGATCGTAATTATGGTACATGCATTTTGATATCCATTTACCTTAGATGCTATAACGACTAATGTGAGATGTACTCGATACAACCTTACGTGATAAACTTGGTGGTGTCTTGTGGAAGGTCGGTGGTTTTTCTCCCGGAACTTCTCATATATAACTGAAATACTGCTGAAAATGGTGCTAGATAAAAATAACACTTCCCGTAATAGAAAACACGATTGTATCATATACTATACAAGTAATTTAATTTGATAAACATTTATATCTCAAAAATATGTATTTTCTATATTATTTTTCAACTATTGAACTTAATTATAATTATTATAGCAATAAAATGAAAAAATAATAATACCACACTGTCGGAATAGTTCAATAATCAAATATCAAAATCGTAGAAAGAGGCAAAATCGATATCCCTAACACAATCACATGTTCGATCACTTTCCTGGCTTGGTACAGGCACTACTATAACAAGTGGCGGGATTAAACTAGTTTTATGTGCCCAAACCTCCCCCCTTAGTGAAATGATATCGTCATACAAGTGCGCCCCACGTGTGAGTAAAATGCTGATCCTCACAAATAACGTTATTATAGAGAACGCTATAATCTTGAATAATGCACACTTAGCTATTATTCCATTATATCAATATTAATAACATTTCTTTGTTAATTGATTTTCCAACGTTATTGGCACTAGTCCGTTCATACTGACACCAATTTAATTGGGATGAGTGTAAATTGTAGTACAGTTATCATTTTTCAAATTCTACATTGATAAGGTCAATTATTTTAAATAAACGTTCGACAAAATCGAAGGAGCAATCAAGAATGGTAAATCCAGAGACATTGGAAACATTATGAACACAAGTCAAAGGACGAAGACATAGAAAACAAAAGACACAATAACCAACACAACACATCACAAATAAAAATGTTTTCCGTCCATTGGCACTTATGAGATATGCTCCTCTTGGTATTGTGGTGGTCATTGATATGCCAGGAAAATATAATAGCCTTTTATAGTAATTTAATTAGGAAGAAAGTAATACAGTGCCCAAGTGCGAACGGATTTTTCGAGTAACGTAATGATCCCGATGAAAATGACAATAACAGTACACTCATAAAGTTAAAGTGAAACAACAGAACAAACAAAAAAACAAAACAACACCTTTCGATGTGTTCTATGTGTATTTAATTGAGAAGAATTGATTAATTAGTTAAATCATTTGGCATACTTAAGATGACCTTTAGCTAATTTGAAACCAAATTGTAGATTTAAAAAGCGTTGATTATTGGGTTCTGGATTTCAAGTCATACCATTTTGTTTCTTAGCAGGCCAATGTGAATAATAAGCTGCCTTCTTTCTGTGACTTATTTTAAAAGGTATTAAAATGTATGAATAATTCACTTAAAATAATGATATTTAAAAAGCATATATTTTCTCCCATAAGGATACGAATCACTTTATTGTTTGATTGTTATCTTTTACTGCAACAGCTTTTAAATTTATTTTTTATTTTTATTTCTTTTGTAAAATACATGTATAGTAAATGTGTGTCATCAACAACTATGTTAAAATCAATAACTATACAGTATGATAAATACCGCCGTACACACGTTGTATATTAGATACATATTGCTAATTGATAATGAACAACATCGATACATGATACCTTGTTAAAATCAGTGCGATTAGCAATGTCACCTGCCTGTATATAGTTTGGAATCTACAAATCCAAGCCACTGATATATATATATAAACTGGTGGACAACTTAGTGAGAGGTAAATAAAATTTACCAATAACATAGACATATTCATTCAGCATTTAAGACGTCACTTTAATATTGTAAAAAAAAAAAGATTTTTAAGACATGTTAGTATTTTTCAACTACAAAGCCACGAAGTGAGCTAACAGTTATCCAGGATTATAGATACAATATTGGAAACAAAATCTGGGTATAACCATATGAATACAAAAATTTAAACTTTTGAGACTTTTGCTGAAAGTATGAATAAGAGTGGTGAAGATATTTATATCGAATATACAGAATATTCTGAATATAAGGCAGGACTATATATTTGGAAAATTCTACCACCCATTCTGATTCTATTCGGAACAACCGGGAATATCCTATCAATTATTGTGCTCCGAAGGCCAAATATTAAGAAATCGGTATGTAGTATTTCCTTAGTTGTCTTGGCAGTTTCAGACCTCATCGTGTTGTATACTGGGCTTTTACGTCAGTGGATTTATATGGTATTTGACTTGGACATTCGAAAACTTGGACCTGCTATTTGTAAGCTGCATACATGGATTGTTTATTTTTCATTGGATTTTTCCTCTTGGATTCTAGTTGCAGTTACTGTAGAAAGACTTGGTTTAGTCTGGTTTCCACATATAACCAGAGCGAGATGTACGAAGAGATTAGCAGGTACCAGTTTAGTCATCATAGCTGGGAGTTTGTTGTTGTTTAACAGTCATATTCTATATGGTGTAGGCGATGTTTCAAAAGACGTTAATGGCACTCGTACAGGAACAGTTTGTGGATATATTACTGATGGATACTACGACTTTTGGCATACAAAATGGCCATGGATCGATCTTACACTATTTTGTGGTGTGCCATTTTGTTGTTTGCTACTCGGAAACCTTCTAATATTCATCAAGGTTCTACTCTCACACAGAGCACTTAAACGTAAAATTGCACCTGTAGTAACGTGTCCAGGGATAACACCTCCCAAAAATGATTCGAAAGTATCTTCGATGAGCATAATGTTGTTCACCCTGAACACAATGTTTCTGATATGTACTACTCCTATAAGTGTATATTTGATAGGTTACCCATCGTGGGAGATTGGCTCGATTGGTCGAGAATACGCCATTCTGGAAATGATGTGGGCCGTTGTTAATATATTGATGTACACTAATAATAGTATGAACTTTTTATTGTACATTTTAAGCGGCAGTCGATTTAGGCGTGAATTCAAAGACTTATTTAGAGAAAAAGTAAGTAACAGAAATACAACGCTCAAGAATGACAGCATGACAAGACTACCACCGATTTCATCAGCCACTTGTATTCCGGTAAACAATGTACACCATGATGATTTTACCGCACAAACTGCCATTACAACAATATAAAGAATATGGGATGAGAGTCAATCTAATTATAACTTTTTTTATTCACTAACAGTATCCCGTAGTAGGTCATTTGAGGTTTCCATTTACTAACTGGGACCGTCCAATCATATTTAACACAATAAAAGAGCTTGACCATTTTCAGATTGTACTGGTTATAAAGATAGCAAAACAATATCCATGATAGAAACTTGTCGTAAAAGCAATCCTGATTAAGTAATTTTGGACACGAATATATCACATATTACTTATAAATTATTGTGTTTTGTTTGTGTATGTTTGCGTATAGTGATGTCCAACATTTTGTTCTATCAAATGTTATTACGTTCTGTAGTTCCGTAAGGCATTAAAAATATGTTCCGTTCGTCTTTACCTCCAGTTGTTTGTAGGAGGGTTCATGTCTTGTTTACGTTATTTGTGTTTGTTTGCGTATAGTGGTGTCCTACACATATTGTGTTGTATTATTTGTCTTCGTCTTGTGTCTTGTGTACTCAGTGTTCCCAGTTTCTCTGGATTGTCTTCATCTTGTGCACTCAATGTTCCCAGTTTCTCTGGATTGTCTTCATCTTGTGTACTCAATGTTCCCAGTTTCTCTGGATTGTCTTCATCTTGTGCACTCAATGTTCCCAGTTTCTCTGGATTGTCTTCATCTTGTGCACTCAATGTTCCCAGTTTCTCTGGATTGTCTTCATCTTGTGCACTCAATGTTCCCAGTTTCTCTGGATTGTCTTCATCTTGTGTACTCAATGTTCCCAGTTTCTCTGGATTGTCTTCATCTTGTGCACTCAATGTTCCCAGTTTCTCTGGATTGTCTTCATCTTGTGTACTCAATGTTCCCAGTTTCTCTGGATTGTCTTCATCTTGTGCACTCAATGTTCCCAGTTTCTCTGGATTGTCTTCATCTTGTGTACTCAATGTTCCCAGTTTCTCTGGATTGTCTTCATCTTGTGCACTCAATGTTCCCAGTTTCTCTGGATTGTCTTCATCTTGTGCACTCAATGTTCCCAGTTTCTCTGGATTGTCTTCATCTTGTGCACTCAATGTTCCCT
This sequence comes from Bathymodiolus brooksi, assembly GCA_963680875.1. Classification (NCBI taxonomy): domain Eukaryota; kingdom Metazoa; phylum Mollusca; class Bivalvia; order Mytilida; family Modiolidae; genus Bathymodiolus; species Bathymodiolus brooksi. The sequence goes on along the minus strand of OY804577.1, from coordinate 72,163,629 downwards.
GTTTCTCTGGATTGTCTTCATCTTGTGCACTCAATGTTCCCAGTTTCTCTGGATTGTCTTCATCTTGTGCACTCAATGTTCCCAGTTTCTCTGGATTGTCTTCATCTTGTGCACTCAATGTTCCCAGTTTCTCTGGATTGTCTTCATCTTGTGCACTCAATGTTCCCAGTTTCTCTGGATTGTCCATTCTTTATTTTTCTCGAACGTTTATTTAGTTTATTCGTGAACGTTGCGTTGAGTCGGCAACAGTTGTAACGGACATATTATCTGAAATGTGGAAACTACGCTTGGTTCGGGTACGCCGATATCTTGGATTTCAAAACATCAATATTTGGTAGGCTCGTCACTGATTGACCGGAAAGGCCCGGGTGGCTCAATATGTAAGGTAGTTGGATTACCTAACAACTCGTACATGCCTATCACCAATACGGCGTGGGTTCGCGCCCGGCTTTGTAAATTACAAAAAGGGTGCACTCGACTCGCAGCCGCAAGTCATAAAGTTTACCAGTTGTTTGTCCATGGTCGATGGTTCTCTCCGGCTTCTTCCACCACTAAAACTGGTCACCATGATATATCTGAAATATTCTTGAAAGTGGCGTTACACACCAAAAATCATCAAATTTGATTGACCGGTTAAAAATATGATCTCTGACCTATCCTCATACAGGATATCATTATGTGTGTGTATCAGAGTTCGACTAAATCCCACCATAGGAATTTGCCAACTTAATGTAGTATATGTGTCAATTTGTATTATTTAAAGCTGTATTCATAACCACAACGAAATACATAAAAACGCATTATCATTTTTGTTGCATTGTTATGCTTTTGTTTTTAATTTTGTACCATGCTAATATTATTTTGCATAGTATTATATTCAAAGCTATCGACCATTGTTACATGTATGTGTTGCATAATATAATTGGTTGTAACTATAGATCACTGTCAAACTTTTATGTCATTAAACAGTCACTTGTATTGAGATATTTTAATATAATTTGAAGTCCAATGTTCAAAGAAAATATTTCGAGTATATTTTCACTACCTTTGTGCCTAGAGTCTTATATGACCTCGATCGCCAGTGACCTTTTGCGATACAATTAGTCAGCTTTAGGGAGATTATGTGGGTTTCGCCTGTAACTTAATTTTCCTGTACAAATCAAACTGACATTCAAGATAGGACTGAAATATATTAAATGTGATGACAAGTTCCCAGAACTCGTTTTCCCTTGAATGAATACATTGGTATCACACGCACCCACAAGTCCTAACCCGCCATACGTGTGTGTGTCTTATGTATCCAGTTATTAAAACATTCAAAACTTAAACATAATCTTTAAATTGCCGTAAAATATCGCAACGTCACCCATTTTCGACGGTCACTTGTTTTCAACTGTTTGTTTCACGTTATTTCAATCGGTTCATAGGTAAGAGGTTATGGTATGATTCTGAAATAATGTAAAGCGATCTTGAAATGTTACTTTTAAAGGTCGAAACTGCAATGTCCATTATTTCAAGTTGAAAAATGTACTTTTTCGTTATTCCATTTTTTCTATACCGTGAAACAAGCTTTAGTCATTTAGACAACTCGCTGGCGCTGTCCGAATTTGGTTTAATCGACTACATTGTCATTAATAATGTACATACCGACGTCATACCCACCAAGTAGCACACTCTTCATGTTTTATTACCTTGATTTTCAAAAACTGGTGACGAAGTACACATGGTTTATGAATAAACATGTTTTGTTTTTCATACCAATGTTTTCAAATAAAAGTAAATACTTGGGTTTTTAACTTAGTAAATCTCCGAAGCTTCCATTCTGATCGCTCTATTGAGATATTAATATTTGTGATAGACTGTCGAAAATCGGTAATACCAGATTATATATACATTGTATATATATATATTCGTTATACACAATTGTTTTTATTGGCCATAGTCAGATAATTTTCATCTGAGAACCTGAAATCCAATTACATTCGGTATTGAATCAACCTTTCCTATTCTGTCTTTTGAGACATGATGACAATTCCATAATGTAAGACAAGCGACATCTACAAAAAGAATAGAAACATGTTCTAGACATGGACGCGTGGAAATATCAGGTGAGGAATAATGAAATAATAACAATTACAACGCCGTGCATAAATGAGGTATTATAAAACATTGTACTGAGCGGCATTAAAAATCCACCATCGGATTTTTTTTTATATTAATTAAGAAATAATGATAATAATGTATGTTAAATAAACCCGGATGTACCCCATATACAAACATAACACCAAAGGGGCGTAGTCAGAAGCCGTATATTGAAAATGGGTTATGGCGTTTAACGCCACTTTCAACAATATTTCAGTTTTATTGGTAGAGGAAACCGTATTACCCGGAGAAAATCACCGACCTTCTTCCAGTCACTGCCAATCGAACTAACATACGATCACGATGACTCATATTGAAAAATGACATACAATACTACGGCCAAATGACATACAATACTACGGCCAAATGACATACAATACTACGGCCAAATGACATACAATACTACGGCTAAATGACATACAATACTACGGCCAAATGACATACAATACTACGGCTAAATGACATACAATACTACGGCCAAATGAAAAAAGGAAAAGACAAATAATGGTTCAGCACTTCCTACAGAAAACTAAGATTGAACAACACGAACACCATAATAAAACAGGATGAATTCAGGTACCAGGCCTTTTACTCATGTTATAAGTCCAGTGTTAAGTCACAAGCTATGAGAGGATGCAATTTGAAGACGACAATTTTTTTTTAATTCTTTATTTATTTTATGAGGATTACATACAGCCAGAGGCTACTAGTAGCTCTCCTCAACATAGATAAATACAATAACATCGTGAATAATACAAATTAATAAAGAGAAAAGACAAGACAATATAATACAAGACAAGACAAAAATAAAGGTGATCATTATAGATAATAATAGGGGAAGATCAGATGAACCAGTAGTTTATAAGAAAAACAAATCATAATGGCAAGTATGGGTAAAATAAAATAATTACTGGTAAAACACTGATTATAAAGTATTCTGACTAGGGGAAAAAACATTACCAAAATATTATCAAATAAACCTGTGAGTAGACTTAATCAATTTAAATACATGTGTAAATAATTCTTGATTCATTACTTCCCTCAATAAGAAATTTGGTTAGATATGTTGGGCAAAGATCTCGTAACAACGTTATGTTAATACCAGACGACATACGAAGTCTATCCGTATATTCTATATCAGAGACATTTCGTAACGATTAACGAAGTCATGATGGCGAAAGTTAAATGTTAGAAGCTATGTCCTTAAGTTTACAACTAGAACCTAGGTTAATTGGAGTGGACCAGACTGGAATCCTTACCATTGGATAAGCGGTCAGATCAGGGCGTGCAGTCGTACATGTACATGGGAACAACTGGCACGTCTTAGCATAAAGAAGTTTATTATTGAATGAAAACATATGACGTGTTGTACAGATGAAGGACACCGCGTAATCATCTTAGTACTAGTGTGTTGTCCAGACGAACCAATTATGTACAACCACCTTAATACCGACGTGATGTACATATTAATTCGTTCTGTTTAACCACCTTTATACTGAATTGTCGGACAGATGAATACATTCCCTCCGTATAACAACCTTTATACTGAATTGTCGGACAGATGAAGACATTCCCTCCGTATAACAACCTTTATACTGAATTGTCGGACAGATGAAGACATTCCCTCCGTATAACAACCTTTATACTGAATTGTCGGACAGATGAAGACATTCCCTCCGTACAACAACCTTTATACTGAATTGTCGGACAGATGAATACATTCCCTCCGTATAACAACCTTTATACTGAATTGTCGGACAGATGAATACATTCCCTCCGTATAACAAAATTTATACTAAATTGTCGGACAGATGAATACATTCCCTCCGTATAACAACCTTTATACTGAATTGTCGGACAGATGAATACATTCCCTCCGTATAACACCCTTTATACTGAATTGTCGGACAGATGAATACATTCCCTCCGTATAATAACCTTTATACTGAATTGTCGGAAAGATGAATACATTCCCTCCGTATAACAACCTTTATACTAATGTGTTCTACAGATGAACGTGTTCCGTATAACAACCTTTACACTAATGTGTTGTACAGATGAACGTGGTCCGTATAACAACCTTTACACTAATGTGTTGTACAGATGAACGTGTTCCGTATAACAACCTTTACACTAATGTGTTGTACAGATGAACGTGGTCCGTATAACAACCTTTATACTAATGTGTTCTACAGATGAACGTGTTCAGTATAACCTTTACACTAATGTGTTGTACAGATGAACGTGGTCCGTATAACAACATTTACACTAATGTGTTGTAGATGAACGTGGTCCGTATAACAACCTTTACACTAATGTGTTGTACAGATGAACGTGGTCCGTATAACAACCTTTACACTAATGTGTTGTACAGATGAACGTGGTCCGTATAACAACCTTTACACTAATGTGTTGTACAGATGAACGTGGTCCGTATAACAACCTTTATACATGTACTAATGTGTTCTACAGATGAACGTGTTCCGTATAACCACATTAATACGGATTTGTTGTACAGTGTACATGTTCCCTGTGACCACCTTAATACTGATGTGCTGTACAGTACACTTGTTCCGTGCAACCACTTTAACATTGATGTGTTGTACAGTGTTCTTGTTCTGTATAACCACCTTAATACTAAATTGTTGTACATAAAGAGTATAATTGTCTTACTACTGTTGTCTTGTACAAACTGAGTACTGGTGTTGTACACAGGAATGTGGTTCATACGCAAACTTACTACAGATATATTCTAAAGATAAATGCGTACTGTATCACGAACCTAATAATAATGTGTTGTGCATGCCATAGATACAATTTTACAATGCTCTGGTATAAACAGGATCGAGAACATCAAACAACTGCAAATATATATTTTAACTACAATTGTGCATATTTCAATATCATCACTGACGGAAAATGCAAACCATTTGACAAAACACAATGAATACGAATTTCCATATGTCTGAATATAATCTTAAAACTGACGGACCGAGTGAACTTCCTTAATTACTGAAATTATATTGATTGTCTTTTCCGAAAATATTGAAATGTAATGAAAAGCTATAGAAAGATATTTACTACTGTTTCCAATGATTTGTCTAAAACTCTCGAAATTGTATAATTCACGGATTAGTCTTATTAAATTCTATAGGTGTAAATTAATTAAGAAAAAAAAAGTAAAATCTAAAATCATCTTTTGTTAGAACACAATATCAGCCTTTTATTTAAAACAGGAAATACAATTTACAATATCCGCTAGCACATAATTTTATTTGCCAAATGTGAGCTAAAGAAGACTTTCTGATAGTATATGAAATGGAAAACAGCATATCCACACAGGAGGAAGGAGACAGTAGTTAATTTTCCTCGTACAAGAAATACATGTATTTATAAATACATGCCAGTACCGACACACGGATCAATGTCCCAGGGACGTAATAGTCTACCAGCTGAGATATAAAATGAGTGACAGTAATAAAATATAGAAAATTTATTTAGTGCAAGAGATGCGTTTTTGGAATAACCTTCATAAAATGATTCGAAAGTAAAATAATTTAAAAATCTTTACGAACATGCAAACAATGGCATATTTTAAGGTAACCTATACACGAGAGAAATTAACCTTAATTTTAATAATTACATTATACAGCTGTGTTGTGCAGATCAGTACATTCCATATACAATTTACAGTCAAATCTGTAAAATGGTCTTTTAAAGACAGGTGACCTCTTAAAAGAGCTTAAATTCACATGACATTTTCTATGTCAGGACAAGACATGATGACCAATTAAAACAGATAACTACTTCATAGAGGTGACTACGTGGGTTGGTTTGACAATAAAAATCTCGTGTTTCGTTAATGGCCTTGTATAAATGTCCCGAACATCACGAATATAAAGTACAGGGAGAATCATAAATGCGTTATACTAGCGAATACAGTGCAGATTATATTTTAAAGTAAGAGACAATGTGGGTAAAGTTATGTCACACGAGATCGTGCGAAGCAATAACGATACATTAAAATGTAGCATACGGAACTCTCATAAACAAAGGAGAGAAATATTGTGGAAAAGTGTCAGATTTTCCTTCATTTTCCTATAGACAGTACCGAACGTATTTTAATTCATAGGCTGTAAATGATTCTAAGATGGCGTGCTACTTTCGCTTTAAAAACAATAGAGGGCTCTTAAATATCACAGAACACCCTAGCACATGCGTAGAAGGCATATCTAATCGACAACGTATTTTGCATATTTGTACTTTATGTATGTTAAATTAAAAGAATAAAAATAAGAAATATACAAATTGTGCCGTTTTCATTATACTTCATTCATTTTTGCACCTACAATTGAAAAGGAAAAGCTATATCCAGGTTCTTATAGCGTCCGTATGTGGCTGTTCCTTTCATATGTTTAAACTCCCACGTAAAAGCACATTTAGAGTAAAAAGTTCGTCTGCCGTAAACATTCCAAAGAAATGGTGACACAAGCGCTGTCATCGCTGAAAATCGGACTTATGGTAGAACATAAAGGTTAAACATACAAGATAATTGACTACTTTATAGAGCCATACTCCGTTAGGAAATATGTCATCCAATCTGTGACAACTGGGGCTACCAAAAGAGTGTTTCGGCATGAAATTTGAGAAGTGTCTATTTCCTCAGCCTTTTCTAAGCTGACAGAAGAGACAATTTTCAATTTTGAGAAAGACTCTCAATCAGAGGATGAAATGTTAGATGTGGATATCTCTGAACCAGTGATGAAAAAAACCCAGATTTAAACAGGCTGTAGCTGAGGATACATTCAATCTCTAGCCAAAGCAAGAAAGGAGCCTAAAACAAACCAACAGACCAACTGGGGTGTGAAGCTTCTTCGAGGTACACTGTCTGTCATTTAGCAGTCTTCAAATTTAGCCACAAGCCTGACGACCCAGGCCAGTAAATTCATGGTGACATTTGTTCGAAATCTGGAGTTACAAGCCAGTAATATATAATTTAATTAAGAAAAATATAAAAAATTGTATGCCAAAAAGTTAACCGTGAAGACTAATTTATTAAAATTATTCTCAAGATCTTCAAGTAAATAATTAACATATTTATACCCTACATCAAACAAGTTAACAACACTGAAAAATGCCACCAGAGTGCAGTACAGCAATACCTTAAAAACCAGTAACCCTAGTGGGGATTCGAACCCCATTATCCTACTAACTAAGTAGGCGTATTATCCATTATACTACCAGGGTCTTCTTAAGTTAATAACGTACGCTTTTCTACATACAGTAGACATCTGAAGTTTTTGATAGAATTGTGCATTTCAGAAATAAAATGTACCACCATCAGAGCAACCATTAAAAAAAGGTTATTAATTTTTTTTCTAATTTTTTCGTCCCAATATTTGTTCCTCGAGGAACCGGCAATTTAACCTGTAAAGGGGGGGGGGGGTATGTTTTTTATTTTTAAAAAAATATTTTGATCGGGAATGTGGAGAAAAAAATAATCTGGTCAGGGAAAATATTCTATCCATGATTTCTGAAATTACCCTAATAATGTAAATAAAATAAAGCTGAATTTGATGGGCAGCGTTAAAAAATCTAATAAAATGATTCACGCCGAGCACGGAAAAATATTCTCGCACCTGGAAAAACCATAGCCCCTGCAAGTTAAATGGTCGGTCCCTAAGAATGAAACTAAAAATTCACCATCCTAATATTTGTTCCTTAAGAATAAAACATGTTAACATTTTCTCATTTTCAGACTGGTTGATTGAAAATGGTCAAGACAGCAACTTTGAGAACTTGAATGATGCCTCTTTAAATGAAAAGTTGTGCCATTTCTAAGCTAGCTTGCAAACAAAAAATGGCAACGATTACTCTAAATCAGCACTTGTGGGCATTAGGGCAGCCATATCTCGAAATTTAACCAGTCCTCCTTTCAACCGCCAAATAAAAATAGTACATGATCTGCAATTCATGAGCTCTAACCATGTCCTTACTGGTATGATCAAAAACCTCAAAAGGGAAGGAAAGGATGTATCTATTCACAAGAAACCAATAGCCGAGGGTGATATTGAAAAGCTTTATACCAGTGGGGTTTTCAATACTGACAAGCCAGTTACACTTCAATACAAAGTCTTCTACGATATTCTGTTTAATTTTGGAAGAAGAGGTCAGGAAGGTATTCGAGATCTCAAGAAATCATCTTATGGAAAATTCAAAGATGACAGGGGGCAAGAATATCATCCAATCATGTACAATGAATGTGATAAGACTCATCACGGAGTGGACTCGAGGGAAACTTCCAAAGAGGTTAGGATGTATGTCAACCCTAACAGTAATCACTGCCCTGTTGCAAGCCTAGACTTGTATCTCAGCAAATTAAGCCCTAAATGTGATGCATTTTTTTCAAAAACGTTTACTTCATCCAAAAGTTAATGTTTGGTATGCAGCACAACCTATTGGAAAAAACACACTGGCTTCCATGATGTCTACAATTTCAAATGAAGCAGGCTTATCAGTTCGCTATACCAATCATTGCATAATGGCAACAGTGGCTACAGGCTTAAAGGGAAGTGGAGTTGATGATTTATCAATCATGTCCGTAACAGGTCATAGAAATGTTAAGTCATTGGAAAGCTACATCGCAGGGCCTACCGAGCAACAAAGAAGGGAACTCTCACATACCTTACAGAGGGTCGCTAGTGCCGACAAGTCTGCCCTTGGCTTGAAAGACCTAAACATGTTTAGTCAGGTATCAATAAGCGGTGGAACAATAAACATCAATGTGATCAACAAACAGTGAAAATGACTTACCTTGCTTACTCTGTGTCTCCGATCGGCGCCATTTCCACCAGCGGACTCAGTCATGTGACTTTCGATTTAAAAAGTTATTTACTGTTATTATTTGTTTTCATTTGTTGATTACCATATTCATTGTAGAAAAAAAAATCAGATGAAACTAATTTTTGATCGTTATCAATTTTTATAACGTTTCTGTAGCATAATATATTCTTGTAAATAATAGCGGGAGGTAATACGGTAGTTTCGAATCATTTCCATTTGTCAAAATTTTGTTATTTTCGTCCGCCAGATCACGTGATTTCGATGGAACTCCTGGCACTGAACTTCCGGTGTCAATGTACACAACAAAAACTCCAATCGATATGTGCCGTTTTAACGTTCGATCCTCAACTTAAAAAAATCTTAACATTTTCTGTAAAAGACAGATATCAATTAAATTATTTTATTTGTATCAAAGACTTTAGTGCAGAGACAAATACTTCTTTAAAATTAAATTTGTTTTCTTTCTTTATTTGCGGCTGTCAGCATCATCAAAGGAAAACGATCTGCCTTTATGTATATATTTCTGATATCAGACAGATAGTGGGGTACCGAACACCAGTATTTATTCAGCGGTTTCCTTGGCGTCTCCATATTACAATTACTTATAATCTACCGCATTTACGACTATGATATGCTGACGTTGTCACAGTAATAGCGTAAACACCGGAAGTCGCCTGCCGATTTGTTCAGACGTCAAGACAAGAAAAAGACGGAACGTGGTCGGAATTGACATGATTCGAAACAACCGTATTGGAACAGCGCCCAAAAATAACATCTGTCTAGGTACGCTTGATTGAATAAAATTACCGTAAATGCATAATGACAAATATAATGCCTACCCATGGTAAAATAAGCATAGAGTCCGGCATCCGAGAATTATTTCTCAAACAGTGTCGTAATAAAATATTCTGCTCAACTCATTTCGTGAGTTAAATCGATTCATGGTTTCAAACAGTACAAAATAGCCAACTGCAAGAAATAAATTTCTATGTGAAACCTCAAATTTGCAATTACATAAAGAATAACAAACGCGGTTACTAATATCCCTGGTGGCGAAACAGAAATAGACAAACAGCAAGCGAAAATTAAAAAAGGAACTGCACATGTTCTCATGAAGCCAAACAGGCCATGCATACGCACGGAAATGGCTACAAAATAAATATGGACATTTCAACAACTGGATAAATAAATTCACGCATGCAACGGACTATTAGCTAAGCAGGCGAATACTTCAAGTACCAAGAAATATACGTTAATCAATAGTATAGAGAATACAACCACGACATTTAAAAACATTGATATGTTTCGAGCTACCATGGAATTTGATTAAGCGTGAAACTGTCTGAAAGTTATTTTCTTGTGATGACGTTTTGTCTTTTTCTTTGGTAATGTCTAAGAATTATTCACATTGCGATATTCAATCATATAAGATAAAGGGAAAATACTGAGTAGAGGGGAAGTACCACAGAATTACAATCCGGACAGTATGACCGAACAACGACAGCAATTCACTCACTCATTCATGAATTACTGCGTTGTTCGTTTACCCGTGATTTATTTTCAATATTCGGAATGCAAGGATATTCATACCATACTTATTTGGGTGCAGGGTAAATCATTTTAAAGAGGTAAGAAAGAAACCTAACATTAGATATGTGTTTGTTTCCAACGGTTGAAAAGTACGATTTTTATTTTCATGAGTGCCGCCATGGGTATTGAAGAGCACAACAAATGCATTATTTTACATCACATCTATTCCGGTTGATTGCGTCTATGCAAAAGAACATTCGCTAACGCCAGTTTCTCAAATAGCCAGAGATAAGCAAAAGTCTTGAACCATTTTGTCACACAAGTTTTTGGAAGAAATTGAGAACAATATTTTATAAATGGGTTGTTAAAGTTCTGAAAGATGATTGGAGTTGTACAGGAAAGGAGGATGGTCGTGATGTTGTTTGAGCGATTAACTGTTGACGACTGTTATTTTCCTCTACAGAATATTCTGGATAGACATTATAAGGATCTAAACCCATATTTTCCGATTCCCTATTCATTAAATCTCAGTAAATGTATATTTTCTTGATTGGTTGAAACTGACTATTATTTTCATAATTAATGCGTCAGTCGGAAATGAAGGACTGACCTTGTCAATATGGCAGCTGTTTTGCTGATGGGAAATTTATATTTGATATTAGCATACCCAATTAATAGATTTCTACGATTATTATTACCAGCAATTTGGAGGGTATCACTTTTTTATTACGTTTCTGTAACACTACAGTATGATTGGGGTTTCTCTCTTTATAATGTCACAAGATTAGCTATTCCCCTATGACAAATTAATTCATTGATATTCTGCATACCTGCTTGTTAGAGTAAACTAATAATCTAAACTAATTAACCCCTTCTAGGCAGAGTCTCTCAAATAATCACTCCATTTAGTCTCAATACCTAGTTGAATGCAACATAGCGTAGCAAAAGAATATTAACTGGATTTTTTTTAATTGTTTTAAAAAAGTGATAATGCTTTGTATACCACTAACCGGCTTAACGCCGCCACATTGTGGTGTCTGTCCTTAGCAAGACCCTAGATATCCACCCATTTCTGTTAGCATATCTGCATGTATTTGGAAGTTTGATGTTTGGCCTGAGGAGTGGTTCGTATTGTTGTCTTTGATGATATCTTTATTTACTATCTCTTATTGAACTGCAATACAATAAAACAACATGTGACACACCATTCAACATGACTTAACATCAAATAAACCTACCTTACTCATTTACATACAAAAGTACTTTAGGTAATAAAAATAGCTATGACCATTGATTTTCGAACCTCGATGTTTTAAAATGTATTGTAAAGACATGATATGTCTATGTTATAGTTCATTTGTTAGTGTTTGCCATTCATTTTTATTTATTGACATTATGTGTGATTCAATATTAATTTGACTACGATAACATCTTCTAACATTTTCTTATGTTGACTTGGTTCTGAACGTGACGATGTAGTCCAGTTATAATAAAGGTTTAGCTTTAAAAAATTCCAACAGAAATAGTTTTTGCGAAATAGTTGAGATTTGATATTAATAAATAACATAAAAAATCGGAAAACGGGAAAGTTATAAAATTTGGGTTTCAATTTTCGTGTTTTTCGTCGTAAAATATTTCCCGTACAGCACGCCGTACATCCAGAGGGGAATAACCCATACAAATGATTTTCAATACTAACAAATGCAGCGACGTAAATAGTTAAACCTAATTATGGAATGGTGCATACAACAAAGAAGGTAATCTTAGATGTCATTATTGTAAATTCCAATCACGAAATAATATGAAACCGGCACGGCCATGAATGCTCGCGAATCTGAAAATTATCTGGCAATTTCACGCTCATCCAGTGCATCAAAAAGTGTCGAGAATTTTTGGGCCGAGATATATCGGGGGCGACTTTTTTTTAGGGCCGACTCTAGTCTCATTCAATCGAGCTGTCCACAGGGGCTCGCAGTTATATTTTCACATCGCCAGGTATATGTAAAAAGAGAAGGGAGGACACTTTTTTTGCTGCCCAAAGTGAAAGTAGAATTTCGGCACCTTTTTTTGCTTCAAAAATGGTTTAGTCTTTGTTCTTACCATAATATTAATGCAAATATCGTTGTTTTTTGCTGATTGACTGGTTTACAGTGGAATAACACTCGTTTTTAAATTCCAAGCGGTCTGGACAACTTCTTATCATGCTCAATTCCGGTTTCTACGGACTTAATAATATTGATAGAAATAAAAAAATCGAAATATAATTTTAAAAAGTAGGAAAAAAGAAAACTTAAATCTCTTGCATTAAAATATATTTTTTCCTTGTCTCATTCAATCTGGAAATATAGGAAGACAGCATTTTAAGAATATCTTTTGACAAGATGAGTAAATAATTTCCCGCAAAAATGCCAGTTTAAATCCTTCGACCAATGAAAACTCACCTTAATATTAAGTCCGTATAAACCGGAAATGAGTATGCTAAGAAGTTGTCCAGACCGCTTGGAATTTAAAAACGAGTGTTATTCCACTGTAAACCAGTCAATCAGCAAAAAAACAACGATATTTGCATTAATATTATGGTAAGAACAAAGACTAAACCGTTTTTGAAGCGAAAAAAGGTGCCGAAATTCTACTTTTACTTTCGGCAGCAAAAAAAGTGTCCTCCCTTCTCTTTTTACATATACCTGGTGATGTGAAAATATAACTGCGAGCCCCTGTTGAGCTGTCGTTCCTTACGAAATCTCAAAAGTTAACTTCCGCATAGAAACAACAATTCTTGTCAGTATGTCAGAAGAGATTTAATAAATAAAAAAATATCTATATAAGTAAAACAAGCTAACAAAATGACTTTTTTACACACGGGTTCCGGTGGTATCGGACGTACGAGACTTCACGATCACCTTTGCGCTTTATGCTAAGAAGATCTTCATTAGTGGAGTATGTTAGTGTGTTACACGGAACGTGTTTACAAAGCGTCGAATTTGTTTTATTCATCACTATGTTTGTAAACAAATCCTAAGTACACATATTATACCATAAAGAGCTCGCTAACGCTCGCATAATATGAAACCAGCACGGCCATGAATGCTCGCGCATCTGAAAATTATCTGGCAATTTCATGCTCATCCAGTGCATCAAAAAGTGTCGAGATTTTTTGGGCCGAGATATATTGGGGACGACTTTTATTTAGGGCCGAATTTAGTCTCGTTCAATCGAGCTGTCGTTCCTTTATTCGAGTTATCGTTCCTTACGAAATATCAAAAGTTAACTTCCGCGTAGAAACAAAAATTATTGTCAGTATGTCAGAAGAGATTTAATAAATTAAAAAATATCAATATAAGTAAAACAAGCTAACAAAATGACTTTCATTACACACGGGTTCCGGGTTTCAGTGGTATCAGACGTACGAGAGAGGGTACGAGACTTCAGGATCACCTTTGCGCTTTATGTTAAGAAGATCTTCATTAGTTGAGTGTGTTAGACGGAACGTGTTTACAAAGCGTCGAAAAAAAAATTATTCGTCAATATGACTTTATATGTACAGCCATGTTTGTTAAAAAATCCTAAGTACACATTTTATACTATAAAGAAATCGCTGACGCTCGCAAATTAAGTTTCAAAGTCCTGTTATAAAGTTACAAGACAGTTTTCAATGTCAAGGTAATCGATATGTTTGGCTTTAAATTCTTAGAAAAAAGTTGCATTAATTTTTTTTTGACAATTTCTAGTGTTACCACGCAAATATAGCCATCATTATTTACAATTCTAATGAAAAAATCGTACGAGTTATTTTCTAGGTGTCCCCCTTTTTTCGGAAAAAAAACTACGGTTGTCACTATAACAGCATTTATAACAATACTGGAACAAAATAGGTAAAATAGTAATCAACGCAGTACATGTACCTATAAATTTAGTTAGGAAGGTAGAATATTTCTCGTGAACCATCTCCATCATAAACTATGAGTCCTTTGAAGTATTTTAATTACGACAGTAAATGTCAAAAACATTTTTACGTCACATACTAAATCCTTATCTTTATACATTTTCACTATATGACAATCTATCGTCAAAAGGTTATTATTCAAATTTCGAAATAATTATGTCTAATATCATTTTTCAGGTGCCAATGTGCGACTGCTGTTGATGTAGAGAACCACTTTCCAATCGAAAACCCACTGTAGCAATAAGAGAGAAGGGTGCCAAGAACATCAATGAATACAGAAAACTACGAAATGATTCATTATGTGTTGAGCCTGGACAGACATTGCATCAAGATTGTAGACGAGAGTATACAAATATGAAATCGTTTAAAAGTAAAGGAGCACAACAGCCAAAATCAGAAAGTCGTGTTCTCGGGTCGAAAGAACAGTTCACGTACAAAGATAACTGCCTTTTTTGTGGACAGCAAGCCAGTCAAACTGATACTAGTAAAAGGGGTATCGATGTATTTCCAGTGCGAACTAAGGACTTCCAGATCAACATCGAAAAAAATATGCAGAGCGAAATGACAGCTGGTCAACTAATGTTCTATCAGGGATTCAGTTTGTAGAGGATCTTCATGCAACAGACGCAGTTTATCACCAGAAATGTAGCGTCAACTTTCGCACCGGAAAAAGTTTACCATCCCCAACACCAAATAAGAAGAAGACCACAGGTAGACCTCCTAAACAGGACGTTCAGATTGCCTTTCAGAAGACCATGGATTATTTAATTGAACATGAAGATGAACAAATCACCGTTATAGAACTAATAGACAAGATGAGCGAATTGTGTGGAGACATGGCTTACACCTCGGTACATATGAAATCAAAATACCCACCATTTCTTTAGAAATGCCTGTACCAGGTCAGGGTCATTACGGTTTTCACAGTTTTCCGGTTGTTGACTGATTTTGTCTGTTTATATACTTATGAGTTTTGACTTTCCCTTTGTTAGATTGTTCGGAGTTCGGTAATTTTGTTATTACCCTTATTACAGAACTGAATGGCAAACGGAATGTGATAACGCTACGTAAAACTGCAAGAGTTATCCTTCATGAATTTCATCAAAATCAGTCTTTGAGTGACCCTGAAAAAGAAAAAAGAAACATAATAAAAACTGCTGCCAATTTAATCAAATTAGACATAAAATCTATAGAAAGTGCCAAGAATGAATATCCGTCAGTTTCAGATATTGAATCGATTGAGAAGAATCTTTAATATTTACCTGAAAGTTTGAAAATATTTCTAAGCAGCATGTTTAGTGAGCGAGAGTGTCTCGTAAAACTATCATCGATTGGGCAGGCTATAGTCCAAGCCACAAGACCTCGGTCATTGATTGTACCTTTACAGATTGGACTTGCCGTGCAGATGCATCACACATTTGGTTCAAGGTTCCTGATTGATAGCTTAAATAGTTGTGGCTTTTCTTCATCCTATTCGGAGGTAAAAAAAAGTACGAGTTAAATGTTGCTATTACACATAACACCGATATCACAGAAGCTTTAACTAGTTCTCATCTGCAATACATTGCAGACAACGTAGATCATAACATTCGAACGATAGATGGGCACGGTACCTTTCATGGCATGGTGATAGTGGCAAGTGTAACACCTGGATTTAAACGAAATAGTACTGTACCAAGAGTAAATGTTGACACAGAAGAATTGTAAAAGCTGGCCAATATCGACATTAAGTTTTATGGGCTTGATTTAAATATTCAGTCGCCATTGAAATACAAGAAACTACCACCAGTTCAGGCAACGAGCTGTTCAGAAGACATAAGCTTACTATCTATTGACACATGGCCTGTTAACAGATTAGGATGGTCTGCATTGTGTCAAATGGTTTACAAAGAACCTTTTCCAGGCAAATCTAGCGTTGCCTTTTTGCCGATGATCGACATGGATCCAAGCGACATGACTTGTATATATTCCACCTTAAACTATGTATCAAAAGAAGCCAGACGTCACAATTCTGATCCAGTGTTGACTTTTGATCAACCGTTACACTGGAAAGGTAGGAACATTATTCAGAACGAGCCAGATGATAGTGCATTGAAATCAATAGTCTTAAGATTGGGTGGATTCCATACAGAGATGAGCTTTCTGTGATCAATAGGTAACATTATGAATAATACTGGACTATCAGAACTATTGGAAAGTATTTATGCACCAGCAGCGGTGGTTCACATGCTCAGTGGAAAGGCAGTATCAAGAGCTATTAGAGGTCATTTTCTTATGTATACCGCGTTGTCATTGCTAATGATAACAGAAATTTATGAAATAGATATAAACATTTTGGACAAAATTCATTGGGACGACAAAGAGAACATTGCACATGAGGTAGATGACAATGAATCAGAATATGGAATCAATATCCCAGACGAGGTAACTGAGTTGTTACATGTAATTGATAAACTCCTGGATGGCATAATTTCTGTCACAGAACTCGGAGAAAACAATGCCGTGAAAACTCTGAAAAAACGCATACAGGCTTTTAATGGCTCCTTTGGCCAAAATCGCACTGCAAAACTTTGGATTGAATATATGAATAGGATTGATTTGTTGCGTCAATTCATCACCGCTGAAAGGTCAGGACATTGGCTTCTTCATTTGAAAAGTCTTCAACAAATGCTTCCGTATCTGGCTGCCTCTGGACACAACTTGTATGTTAAATCTGCTTAGGTATATTTACAGGATATGCTAGAATTAGAACAAACACATCCCAATTTAGATGCAGCCTTCAAATCTGGACTTCATGTTGTAAGACGAAGTGATCGATTTTGGTGTGGCTTGTCCACAGATTTGGTAATTGAACAGGCACTTGTGAGAAGCATCAAGTCCATAGGAGGTTTAACACGAGGCAGAGGCTTAACCGTAACTCAAAGAGATCAGTGGTTACTGAACATGCCACATTGTGCGGAAATGAATCAAGCTATGCAAAAACTAACAGATGTAAATTATCAAACCAGTGAACAGCATAACGAAATGGGAAAAGCTAGAACAGAACATGACCACAAAGATGCATCTACATTCTTAGAGTTCTTGAAGGAAAGGAATCCCTTTACATCAGGAACAAATTTGCGGAATATTGAAACTGGAGTAATAGCAGATGGAAAAGTAGATGTCGATAGATCAGTAGAATTTTTTTTTGTAATTTGTTTATTTTTCCAAGAACATTTATACATACATGATTCTATAAACACAATGTTTCAATGCACAAAAGTTACAATGTAAAAACAAGTTGATCTTCATAACATACTGTTTTGTAATAACTTTTGAAATTCAAAGTTAGCAATGCATTTTAAGTTATACAAGATAACATATATTTTAGTATAATAGATATATATTAATATTACGAATTTAGTTTGTTACACACATTTTCATTGGTTCTTCAACCCTGAATGTCAGCATATATTCGGAAAACAGACGGGGTATATATGTACGTTTTCGGTCTCCCTCATTTGGGCCCCAAAAAACAATAACAACACGGTTGACAAAAACAGAAATATTTACGCTTCACTGAATCAATATCATAATACGGAATAATAAATGTATATTTACCAAATTAAATGCTGTTTTGTCATTAGAATTTATTCAGTCACTGGCAGGAGATATGTAATGAAAAAGGTGGACGAATTAACTAAAAATCGTAGGGAAATGGACAGAGAAAATATTTCTGGGCATATGCCGGAGGATCGTGAAATGCCTGAATATTGTCCAGTTAGAAATTTCGAGACCTACCTTCAAAAACTTCACCCTCAGTGCAACAGGCTTTGGCAATTTCCTACAGACAGTTTTAATATTTCCGATGAATGTTGGTTCCAAAAAAGACCGATAGGAAAAGACACATTGGCATCATTTATGTTCATATTAAGTAAAAAAACAGGCCTTTCACAAATCTACACCAACCACTCCATTCGTGCAACGGGTGCAACTATCCTCGGAAGAAACTGTTCAATGACACAAATTATGGCAGTTACCGGACACAAATCTGCCTCGTCAGTTGCAGTATATCAACGTGTTTCATCAAAGGAAAAACAAGTTATGGGAGACATTATCACAAGTTCTGTTCGTGGAGAGCAACCATCTCAACTATCCTCAATAATGCCACCGCACAGTACTTCCCGGTTGCAACTCATGCCGCCGACACAAAACAGTTCAAGTTCAACATCACTTGTTCAAATGAGAGCCAATACACATGTTTCATCGTCGGTTACGGACGTCGTTGACATTTTGGATGTAATTATGATGATTTATTTTGTGATTATAACACTCTTACAACAGTTAATTCCGTCACAAACACCAGAACAATTCAGCAAACTCCCATGTTCCACGGCTGTACCATTACAAATTTGAACATAACAATCAACAAGTGAAAGTGTGTTAAACTTTCCGCCTTTAAAACTTTCGAGGTCACGGGGCCACACCAAGTTTTTGCTTATTGTTGACATTTTAATTATTGAAATTGTTTCACAAACTCGTTGTTTTGTTATGTAATATATTAATGTTATAATTATAAAGTTTATAAAATTTACTGCATATGAAATTGTGTTGATTTAGAAATATTGAACAGGATTTTCCTTTATGAGACACCTCAGTACATAAAATATCACGTGACAAATATTTGACGTCATTGAACAAAGAATGTCAGAGGTACGAAAAGGGACATCTAGAAATACGGAAAATGAAAATAAAAGACGAAAAATATTTAATAAAGTTTTAAATATGAATTGGGACTATGTACGTGGTAAAAAAAAAACAAAAGGAAAATAAAAATAAACAAACAAAAGGGAAACAAAAAAAAATAAAAAATAAATAAAAATTTAAAAAAAAATTATACGACAGTTTGGTTCTGTATTTAACAAAAAGATGGTTAAATCCGTAATATATTTGTTATTCAGCTATCAGACAGGGTATATAATGTGACATTCCCGGCTTATGATCTATATTCCCTGAGGCGCAGCCGCCGAAGGGAATATAGATCATAAGCCGGGAATGTCACATTATATACCCTGTCTGATAGCTGAATAACATATGATATTAACCACTCAATACCGATCAGTAGAAATTGGAAACAATAGTTTACGGTCAATGGAAGGACAACAGATAGACGATTATGTATTCAAGAAAAATAAACAAGTGGTAACGTTAGCTAGCAAGACAAATCTGAAAGTTGATGTTGATGAAATATCTGTTGATCCGCAATTACTGTTCCAACGACTATTGTCAGCAGCAAGTGGCATGTTTCCTGATTTGTCTGAAATATTCCGGTACGAACTTTGTAATAACCCTGCTGCTTTGTTTGAACCATCGGGAATTATGAGACAAGCCCAAAAAGCTAACCTTGCAGATAGCATTTGGAACTTAGGTGATTGTTCAGCAGCTGACGTCGTCATACAAGATAATACTAGACATGTCATTGACGGTGGATCTTTGATTCAACATATTCCATGGAATAAACGTGCAACCTTCGGACAAATTTGTCAAATGTACTTTGATTATTTGACAAAAAGATATGCACATCCAGTTGTATCTGATGGTTACTCCTTGGGGCCAAGCACTAAAGATCACGCACATGGTAGAAGAACCAAAGGCATAGAGGGTACAAAGATTGAATTTAGGAAAAACACACCATTCAAGAGTAAAAAAGAAAATTTCCTCTGCAATAATGAAGATAAACAAGCATTCATGAACATGCTTAGTGAATTTCTTGTCAGTAATGGTATAAGGACTGAACATGCTGAAGCAGATGCTGATGTTTTGATTGCAAAAACTGATATCGACTTGGCGGAAAATTATCCAACTATTATAATTGGTGAGGACACGGATGTCTTAGTACTTCTCTATTTCATTCAAGTACAAATATGACGCTACACTACAAATCGGATCAAAGCAATCGCCGTGCTAATACTTTGAAGGTGTGGGACATTTCGAAAAGAAAGAAGTTGTTAGGAGATCAACTTTGTCATGTGTTACCAGTAATACACGCAATTACTGGTTGTGACACGACGTGAAGGTTATTTGGTATCGGGAAAGGTCTAGTACTGAATAAAGTAATGGGAAATCAGGATCTGATAGAAATAGCTGGAAAGGTTTTCGATGTGGATTCATCTGATGTTGTAACAAAGTTTGGAATCCAGCTCCTAATTTTTTTTTAGGTTCAGCTGTAGATTGACTGGACTAATGGTACAATATATATTGACGAGTTCTGTGGCTTATTGCGTAGCGTGACCTATTTTGAAACAATAAGTTTGTTCGGATTTAAATGGAAATATACCTGTGTCATTCTTTGAAACATAAATAGAACAATGCGTGTTTTTTTATTATCAGAAACTGCTATTTATATTTCAAAACGCCCCCAACGTATTTCTTTTCTTTAATATTTCGTTCGCTAAAATGTATTTCCTGAGAAAGTCTTGAAGCCATTCGTAGGGTTGATATTCCACATCTTAGTCAAAAATACGGATTATTAAATTTTCATATCAAGATCTAAGAGGATTAACAAAAGATCCACTTATGTGTGAAAATACCAGATATTGAACTAGTTACACATTTTATTTACCAGCGATTAAATGATAATTTCTTTCGGCAAATAATAAACAACAATAGCATGACGGGTACCACTAGTAGAGCAGGAAATGTTTACACTTCTGGAACAGCTGTGTTGAACCTCGGTTTTAGTGGAGTTCCTGCTACTCAAATTGAAGTTTTTGTTTACCATCGTTTGTCATTGAATGGTATATCCTGTGATTGATGTCTACGGATTACCCCTCTTTGGTACCTTTGCATGTTTCCCAGTAGTGTTGCTAAATGATGTCACAATAATTTTTCTTTATTTTTTTGTTTCTTTTTATACAATTATTGTAGTATTAATAACTGTTAGTTTGTATAACTTTGTAGTAATAAAAAGTAATTCATCATGTGCTCTCTTTATTCTGCAGTATTTACTCTGTTTAAATAATGCAGCATAACCTTTCGTGTCTAGACATCTACAAAGCAATTCCTGATCAAAGCAAATGTAAGAGCAAACATTTTAAAAGTGTAAAAAGTGTATTTATATTGATTATTCAGATAAACAAATAAATTTTAAATTTAAAGAGCACATCCATGTTGTTTCATTGGAAACATATATTTTAGTCAATTTGTTTTGCAAATATTAGTTCTGTCCTATTATATGTCTTTACGTTCCGAGTTCCGTGTGGTGATGTCCGTTACGATTTCCGCATAAAAGCGATGTTCGGATCTTCTTTACCTCCAGGTGTTTGTAGGAGGAGGGTTCATGTCTTATTTACGCTAGTTATATTTGTTTTGTCCTATGTTGTCAGTTTCTCTAAATTGTCCATTTTTCATCGCTCCTTCGGTATTCTCTAACGTTTATTTACAATTGTAGATCGCTCACACAATTAGCATAAGCAACTTTTAAACATTATTTAAAAAAATCTTTATTTCATTCTACTGATAATAAATTAAAGCAAAACAATCTGGTTTAATCCCGCGACATTTTTGTGCCTGTCCGAATCAAGTACTTGGATTTCACTATGTCATAGTCTCTTTTGTGTGTTTAATTATTTGAGTTGAGATGTAGTTTTTTATTTTATTTTTTAATATTGTTGGAATTGTTGACAACCACTATTTAAATTTTCCTTTCATATTATTACCTTCTCAAATATTCATTTGCAATGAAACAAAGGATATAATAAGGAAGTAAACTATTTTTAATACAAAATGTAATTGATTTAATTGATTGATTTATTGTGTTAAACGCCACTTTCATCAATATTTCTGCTATATTATGGCGACCAGTTTTAGTGGTGGAGGAAACCGGAAATATGCGTCGAGAACCACCGACCATTGACAAGCAACTGGTAAACTTTATCACTTGCGGCTGCGAGTCGAGTGCACCCGTTTTTGTACTACAAAATGTACGAATGTAATGTAATTACAAAGGCTTTAAAGAATTATGTCGTATTGCAATACAATCACTTGACAAAGCTGAAGTAGTTGACTATTCATATTCACATCTAACTCTTAAAACCTGTATTACATTTCAGCAAAATGCAAAGCAGTATTTTAAGCGGATACATGCTTGCTTAAAAATATGATGATTGCATATATTCAAATGTCGTGGTAAATAAATTGGTGCTTTGATCTATCGGGTACATATCGTACTGTTTCATTCTACTTGATGACATATCCTCTGTCTCCCACTAATTGCGTGTCTTTTCCGCTAAGGGTCTGTTTCACTCCGCCGATGTTAATCCTG
Organism: Bathymodiolus brooksi; assembly: GCA_963680875.1. NCBI lineage: Eukaryota > Metazoa > Mollusca > Bivalvia > Mytilida > Modiolidae > Bathymodiolus > Bathymodiolus brooksi. The sequence goes on along the minus strand of OY804577.1, from coordinate 72,140,869 downwards.
TTTGAAGTAAGTATAATCCAGTACCTTGCACATATTCGAAAAATAACTGCCATGATATCTTATAACCTTTCTATAAAATCGCAAACGTCGAATGTAGACAATTTCTGGATAGAAGAATATTTTGTAGAACTTCGTCAGAAATATCCCATTACATAGAAGTCTGACTTTTAACAACAATAAATGAGGTAAAGTTTTCATAGTTGGCTCGTCACCATAGTTTTAAAAATGATATTTTCACAAAAGCTATTGTTGCGAAAGATCATACTGTGATGTGATCCAATGTGGACGAATCAAATAATCAAGGAACATCTAAATTCCAAAGCACCCCCCCCCCCCCAAAAAAACCCCCCATGGACACCGTCTATAACGTGTTGCAGTTTCCTAAGCCATGAATTTGATTTAAACATATTTTATTGTCAAATATATACAATGGGATTGAACACAAGTTTTACAACTTATATAAAGTTCTCTCCAGTATCATACATACATAGGTCTGACTGAGAGCATGACGGATAGTAAGTGTATAAGCATTTATGATATAGAAAAATTGAACGATAACAGATAAGTAAAAAAAAGGGGGGAGTTATGTTCCTTCAGTGAATCGCCTACTGTTCTTATTAAATGTCTGTACTGCATTTGATAGCAAAATATTTTGAGCCTGGTCTTTTTGAGAGTCTCCAAATAACAAAGTTCCAATATCTTGCCGAAAATTGTGGTGGTGCAAAAAATTTAGGAGAATTGTCCTTTGTTCGATATATAAGCGGCAGTTCAAGAGAAAATGGGAAGCGTCCTCCCTGATATATCCACAAACTCATCTCGAATCTGTTATTATATTGGATCGAAATAGGTCATACTTAAGCGAGCTACAATTACGACGTAATCTTGCATATAACACATTGGGTCTTCTATCCCCAACTAAGAAATGAGACGGGATTTTAGCCAGTACAACTTGACGTTTAAGGTTAATTTTAAAGGTATCAAATGTTCTGGTATTTCTTTCTGGTGTCGTTGTCGACTGTTCCAATGATTTATGACAGACGGGATGAACGAAGATTGGTATAACGATAAGCAACATCTTAGGACAGTGTAATCATTGCTGTTTCGAACAGGGTAGTTGGTAACATCACTAACAAGAGGGGGTAATAGATCACACAGATAAGATGGGGCGTGTCCATGATACATATTATACATTAAGCATAACTTTTTGCGTTCCCGTCTACTCTAATCCAGACACGGTCAAATGCCTTACTTACATCACAAAACGTAAATGACAAAGGAGTCTGATTTTCAAAAGCAGTCATAATTCAATGGTATATTTCAACTAGTTGGTGTGAAGTGGAATAGCCAGGAAGAAAGCCAGACTGGAGTTTATGTATATACTTATGTCGAAGGATATGGTTAAAAACATATCTAAAGACAGTCCTCTCAAAATTTTTACTAACACAACTAAAAAGCGATATTGGTCTATAGTTCGAAGCGATTGATTTGTCTGATTTCTTAAAAACTGCTATAACGTTAGCAAGTTTCCAAATCGACGGGAAACATTTTTTCCTTAGAGACAAATTAAACAGTTAACAGAGTGGACGACAAATCGTGTTTGTAGTGACAATTAACATACGGTGACTAATATCATCGGGTTCAGATGCTTTTTGTGGGTCCAGGCAAGAGACAATATCATTTATGCCATGAATTTGTAATAAAACTGAACAGATGGTCCTTAATAAAGCTACAACTACAGTCATACAATTAGTCATGTAGCCAGATAAACAAATAATTTATCAATAAAATGTAAGGCTACAAATTCCTTTATGTCTTTTGTCTTATAGAAGACCGATTTATTGTCACCTTAAAAATGTAAAAAGATTTGAATACCATACTTAAAGAAAATTATTCTGCAAATTATCCTACCAACACATTGACACTTTTATCACATATATTTGAAGTCCCCACTAGGCTAAGTTTATAGTCACCTAATGAAGAATGAAATAATAATTAATGTAGTACAGAAACAACGCTACATAGATGACCATTGATATATTCCATTTGTCTTAATTACAATTTCGGCTGAAACTCCTTAATCTTCCATACCATCTGAGGTTACCACGGTTTGTAATGAGGTTCATGTTACCCAATCTTTAGTTTTCGGTATAGTGTTTTGTGGACCAGTGTTTGTCTTTTTGTATTTTTTGCCATAGAACTAGTTTAACACCACCACGAGATTGAAGTGCATATGCCATGAAAGTGAGCGGTCATGTATTTGTGTGTTAGGGTTATCGATCCTGCCTCTTTCTGCGACTTTTCTCTTGGATTTTAGAACTGTTACGGCAGTGTGGTATTTTTGTTTTAGCTTTTCTTTAATTTATTTGGCCAAATTTATTGTTCGTAACCTTTCAATTGATGGCTTTTGATGATTCCTCTCGTATCGCCAAACATTTCTAGGTTTATATTTGTTGATGTTTATTATAAGCTCAAAATAATGAAATATATAGTCAGGGTAAAAATCAGAATTATTATGGTTTAGTTTGCTTGGACAGGGGGATATATCCCTCCAACATTTATATTGATAATTCTATTTACTTGTGAGAAGATACCAAAGGGGTAATCAGAATCCGTAAATCGAAGGACAGACAACACAATGGCCAAGTGACTAATGGGTGATTTTTTCTATATACTCCTTCTTACTTCACAAATAAGACAGAGGTCCATGATAAACTAGAACATTTTCTACAAAGGCGTTAAAGTGGGTGAGTGATTGTTGTTTAACGCCAACTCAGCAGTTTTGTATCATATCATATAGCGAGGACTAGTTTATTTATCAATGAGATGACGATGATGTCCGCTTTGTATTAGATCAACACGCATAGTTGGATTTGTTATAGTGCTAGCTCACTGAAACAACAGTCCGCGGATAGACATGCCTCCCCACTCGGAAACATTATCCTGATTCCGAGCCAACCAGTCTCTGCTCTGTTTCATTTTAATGCTGCATGCTTAGCGGAGAAGCAACAAATACCAATTTTATAGTTTTTGGCTTCACCCGATCGGGGCTCGAAACCGCGATCTACTGCATTCGAGGCGAACACGCTAACCATTACACCACTGATGCAGTTGGGAGGCGTTAAACACATATAGCCATAATCATAAATTGTTCATGTAATTTATAAAAACTAACGTCTAGCATTCTCAGGCATTGATAACCTTAGCCGAATTTGGCTATCGTGTAGAGAACCGTTGGTTTACTTGCTCCCAAATGTATTAACATATTTGACTTTGTAATGTTTTGACTATGAGCGTACCTGATGAAGATTGTTCCAGTAACGCGTCACGCGCACTAAATTAAATATCTACGTTTTAATTTAGGTATACTTTTTAGCATCTATGAGATTATTTGACCTATCCCATTCCCATGAGAAATACGTCATTATTTAGAATAAAATGGCAAATTGGATTTTTCTATCTCCTTAGAGTTTTTTTTAAACAGATCAATTAATGATTTCAATATTTCAACAAATCTCACATAATGGTATTTAACGATTATTGAGATTAATTTGCATTTGTAACTCTGTGGATTTCCCCTTGTCGTGTAATTTAATGACTTGTGACAGTAAAACTCAATTAAAAGTCTACAATTTATTGGAATAAATTAAACATGGAATAATCATTTTATAATGAAATCAATAAATGCTTTTTGTTTCGAGATTTTTGTAGCTAAAAATTATTCCTCTCAATTCAATTTTTTCCCCTGTATATATGTTTCTTACTAAGTGGATTATTATTCCTTAAGGCATTTTTAAACGAATCTGTGATTAGTCGTATGAAACCTTCGTTTGGTGTTTTTCCTTATGTTCCGTATATTGTTCCTGACATAGCACGATATTTGCTGGAATCTTGAAAACTGACTACTACTGAACTGGATATTGGACACCACAAGCTTTTCAAGCCTCTGAGGATACATGGGAAGGAAAAGGAAAACCAAAATATATGATTAAAGAATTGATTCTGCGTGCCGTCTCACAGAGAAATGGAGAAAAAGTGTTTTATTATCTTGTTATTTGCATGGATATGTCTTACATGGTCAAAAGTTATTCAAAATTTAACAATACGTATAAACAGGACGAGATCATTCAAATGTTAGATTTTTTTTTATTGACAACACATTTGTTCAGTTTGGTGAACTTGTGTTTCAACAGATGATTGGTATTCCAATGGAAACAAACTATTCTCTGCTATTCGTTAATTTGTTTTTACACGCATATGAGGTAAACTTTGCTCAAGTTTTTCTAAAGAATGAAGATAAATAATTAGCCTAAACCTTTAATTCCAACCACCGCTATATAGATGATGTTCTGTCACTGAACCATTCTTGACTCGGTGATTATTTGGATCTCTTCTATCAAAACACAAAACATTTACCAGACTTAACTATATGACTAACATAGTGGGTATCTTATAAGACTTTGATTTTTCGTGCTTAACGCCACTCAGCAATATTTCAGCTATATCATGGCGACCAGTGTAAGTGGTGGAAGATGCCGGATTAGCCGGAGAGAACTACCGACCATGGGCAAGCAACTGGTAAACTTTATCACTTGCGGCTGCGAGTCGAGTGCACCTTTTTTGTAATTTACAAAGCCGGGCGTGAACCCGCGCCGTATTGGTGATAGGCTTGTATGAGTTGTTAGGTAATCCAACTACCTGTTTCAGTTTTCGCTGAATATTTTATGTCTGTTTTATTGGCCGTGTAAAACCGGAGAACCCCGATAAAAGCACTGACATACCACAAGTCACTGACAAGCTGTATCACATACAATTGTAAAGGATACACTTCGGAATTTGCATCTATCGAATTGACAACATAAGTGGTCATGGGTGCTGACTACATATAGGTAGATGTAAATCTACATACCATATGACCACTCTGTAACTTTACATTAAATGTATTTTGAATTTTCTTCATTTGCTGTTGTGATGTCTGAGATCTTTTTTGTTGTTCTGCTTTGCTTTAACCTTAATTTTCGTAATGTCTTTCTTTCTGTACCTATCTCGTCTTTCTCGAAAACAAAACGTCTTTTCAAAACCCACTGTCATCTCACGTAAACTCTATTTTTATGCATGCACATCCACTTTAATCTTAATTCATGATGAAAGGGCATTTACTTTAATTTACAAGAGTAACACGACGGGTCCCAGTAATGGAGCAGGAACTGATTACTCTTCTGGAGTACATGAGTTCACCCCTGGTTTTTAGTGGGGTTTGTGTTTCTCGATCTTTAGTATTTGTATTGTGTTTTGTAGATCATTGTTTGTCCTTTTTCACTTGACCATTGCATTATCCGCCCTTCTTCAATTTACGGCTTCTGATGAACCCACTGGTATCCACAAGCTTCTCCAGTAAGGCATTTTATTTTCACGCATTGAAAAAAAAACCATATTAACACCATTTCCTTATCATGATGACATTATTTTGTGTATGTTAATTTAAGCTGTATATCAGTTTGACACGAACAGAGTGGTCAATTAACACATTTGTATAAATCATTTCTGAAAGCGTTATCAAATGACAGTTAGTGGACGGACGTGCATCGATGTATATATATATATATACGTCTGAAAATTAAACCAAACAGTGTTAGAATTAGATTTTAGAGCTGTCAAATTTTTGTTCTTCCCTCGACGGGATTTGAACCCACACCATTCGCTTAGCCTTACGTCCAGCGCCCTAGACCACTCGACCACATCAAATCATATATATAGGGAGTGGATGTGGTCTAGCACGCTGGACGTAAGGCTAAGCGAATGGTGCTGCAGTGTATCAATGGTGTGGGTTCAAATCCCGTCGAGGGAAGAACAAAAATTTGACAGCTCTAAAATCTAATTCTAACACTGGTTTAATTTTCAGACGTATATATATATATAAAAACGTCTGAAAAAGTAGCCAACGTGTGAACCTATCGGATCGGAAACAAGTGTTAACGATTCTGTGCAAACAAACAAAAATTATAAATAAACATCTAAAATGTAGCACAACAACATAAAAAAAGATGTTAAAATATAACCAAAATAACTATTAGTCTACAAAAAGACTATAATTATAATCAAATTGACGGATATTTCGCTTGACCGACAAGCTTCATCAGCGTCTCAAATCAGATTGTCACGTGACCATCAGTTATCGTGACGTAAAAATCATAATCTTGAGCTTTATGATATTCAAATATTATATATGTACACTAATTTATAAACAATATGAAAACAATGAGAAAATGTAATGATCATATTTACCAACTAGCTAAGGACCAGGCACTGGTTAAAAAGTTAAAAAACAAAAGATTTAGGCCTTTTTGTTTATGCCCTCTGGGTGTAATGTTCGTAACTCGTGGAACCAAAAACTCTCTCTTTTTTGTCTTTGATTCTCTTTCCAACTTGGATTGTGGTCAATGATATAAATTTTGGATCTACGAAAGTCATCCAATGAGTGCCCCGGCGACACAAAGTGTTGACTCACGGGCAGGAGCGTCTTTTTCGTAAGGTCACTTCTGTGTCCATTCGTTCTTTTGTTGAATGGTTGGACACTTTATCCTACGTATTGCGACCCGCAGACGTAACAGTCAAGGAGGGAAACCACATTAGGTGTTTTGCAATTGACATTGCAAAATATATTATACTCCTTTCCTGTCGTCTTGGTATGGAACACTTGTGCGTGATGCCATTGGAGACAGCACTTGCAACGATTGTCATCACATGGTTTACACTGGCCGACCGTCGATGAAGGTCTAGATACCGCAGCTCTGACCAGTGTATCCTTAATGAATTTAGGTCGCCGGAACGCTACAACGGGTGGTTCAGGGAACAACTTGGCTAGCGTTTCACTTTTTTCAATTTCTTTCCAATGATGACGGACGATGCCTGAAATTTTCTCTAAAGAGGGACGGTAAGTGAGAACAAGGAGAACCCGTTTGTTGATCTTTTTTTCTTTGTACTCCAGGAGGTCATTTCTGTTAATTTCACTGGCCTTTGAAAACCCACTCTCTATAACTTTGTCATTATATCCCCGTCTCTTCAAATAATGGCGTAAATCTCCTAGTCTTTGCTTGGTGATTTCAACAGTGGAGTATATTCGTTTTACCCTAATGGCTTGGCTGAATGGGATACTCTTAAACAGTGCTTAGGATGGCAACTACTGGGTGAAAGGCATTGATGTTTGTCTGTGGGCTTAGAGTATAAATCAGTTGTCAAGTTGCCCTCCTTGACCGTGGTGGTAGGATCAAGGAAGGACATTTTGGTTTTCGACACTTCGCGTGTTAATTTTATAGACGGATGGATACTGTTGGGATGTTCGAAAAAATTCATCAAAAACTTTATCGCTATGTATCCATTTCATGTCAACGTCATCTATAAATCGGAACCATGAAAGAGGTTGTTTAAGTGACGAGAGGAGTTATCGTTCTTCTAGGTCCTCCATAAAAATGTTGGCATAGGAGGGTGCCATTTTGGTTCCCATAGCTGTCCCATTTATTTGAAGATAGTGGTTTCCGTCAAAAGTAAAATTGTTGTTTTTTAGAACCAGTGTAAGCATCTCCACTAAACATTCTGTCGGAGGTTCTTGGACTGTTCGTTGTTCCCATATTTTTCTACATGCAGCAATTCCGTCATCATGGAGAATGTTCGTGCAAAGGGAAGTTACATCCATGGTAACAAGCGTGGTATTTTCTAGAATGGTTAAATTTGCCATTTTCTTCAAGTAGTCGGTAGTATCTTTAATGTGTGATGGAAGGTTTTCAACGAACGGCCGAAGGTGAAAATCAATAAATTTCGATATCTTTTCAGTTGGGCGACCATTGGCTGACACAATCGATCTCCACGAGTTGTTTTCCTTGTGAAATTTAGGCAGCAGGTAGAAACGGCCTGGCTTGGGATCTTCTGGAGTAAGGTACTCCATGGTCTTATCGTCTATGTGGCCACGAACATGCATAGCCTCTAAGGCTCGCGTGATTTTCTGCGTAAAATCCAGTGTAGGGTCAGAATCTAATTTTTCGTAGAATCGACAATCGGACAGTTGTCTTTCTGCTTCTTGTAAATATGTCGTTTTATCCATGACTACTACTGCACTCCCTTTATCTGCTGGTTTAATAATGATATCATCCCTTTCCTGTATATCCCTAAAGGCTGATCTTTCTGCCTGTGTTAAGTTGTCGGTCTTGGGGACATGTACGTCAACATTGTGTTTGATATCTGACCTAATTAGGTCAATGACCGATTCTAGCCTGGTATTTTTGCTACGTTTCGGGATCCAATTACTTCACTTGACAAATCTAGGAATATCAATGACTTCCTTTATGTCCGATTCGTCTGTTGATAGGTCTTCACTGGTTTCTTTCTTTGAATGAACATATTCTTTAATTCTAAGCCGTCGTGCATATTGATCCAGGTCTTCATAGAGTTCACGAACATTTATTTTAGGAGGATTTGGACAAACATTAAAACCCTTAGAAAGCAAAGATGATTCGGCTGAAATTAGTGGTTTACTGGAAAGATTGACAACCACGTTAGATTTTCTATTGTGTCCTCGGTGGAATCAATTGGATTTTTGGGTTTGATTCCATCCCTTTTAAACTTTGCATCTCGCTTACAACGAACTTCGAAAATTTGGTGTCTTCTAATTTTTGAATTTCATCTAGACGACGGCATATGTTTGTAAAATTGTCTGTCGAGAGTTGTTCTTCACTGGTTTTGAGCAAATCCGAAAATATTTTTTCGAGGCCTTTCTTTTGGTATGAGGCATCGTCTAAAATAAATGCGGAACCGTAGCCCTTTATGGTCCTTTTTATTTATTTTTTTTGCGGACCATAGGGCTACGGTTTTCACTCTATCAAAAACTTTAGAAACTGCGCTAAAAAAATCTTGCCCCGCTTTTTTGCCAATTTTTGTCATGAAATCGGGTGCGAGAACGATTAAACATATATATTTCGTTTCGTTAGATATTTATCTACATTCTTCTATACTTACTTACCTGTTAATATTCATTTCCAGTTCATTATCATAACAAATATCTCATTTGTGACAAATCCCGCCTACTTCGTCCGCCATCTTGCTTCTGATTACCCCTTTGGTATCTTCAAGCTCTTCTTAATACTATGTAGGCATTTATTTTTCATTGCTACGTCATTTACTATCTCGAAAAAACAAATGAATGCAAAATCACACAAAATTCCAATATTTAGCTTGCCGTTTTCACTTTAATATACAATTTAATTATGTTTGTTTTCCTATGTATGGATAAAATGGCAAGATAATTAAGGTATATGTCTCCTAACAGACGGTATTGTCATTTTTTATATTAATTCATTAATGTCTCTTGTCAAGTTTTGTTTCAAGATACTTTTCAACATCAAATGTGCCTGCTTGATCTTCATGTAACAAACAAATATTAATTTCATATATCATTTAAAATATATATTACACCAGAGAAATACAAGAACATCTTGTCTATGATGTTGAATTTAAAATGTGCTGATGTTTTTTTGTTTTTTTATTATTTTGTTTTGAAAATAATTTCTAATTATTAATAATGATGGAAACCTTTTCCGAAATAATATGTGGCTATCATTTTGCTTATAAACAAACAATTTATTAAGCATCATTATAGAAGAATACTACAAATGCTATAAAAAAGTGTCAATTAATTTCGCCTACCTTTTTAATATATTTCAAACAAATAGGAAAAAATATCCATATTAAACTGTAATATACACTATTATTAAAATCCTCGATGTTGATATATGATACGATTCACTACTTATGATATTCTAACTTCTTGACATTGTTTCCATGTTGTGTCTATTCTCGAAATAATTGAAACCAACTGGCACTGACGAAGAACACAGTGTGGGTTGGAACTTTGAAATGCACAATATCTTTTAGGTTTCTAATTTCAATGTTTAACATCGGTTGGATCTTTGGGCTGTAAACCTTTTGTTTAAGGCCTTAAGCTCCAAAATTCAACATAGTCGTCTAGAATTGGAAATAAATCTAAAACAAAAAGATACCACACTGTCGGTAAAAAGATGATTTTCAGAAGATCAACAATGGAAACATACATGAATTTGACATCAAATTTCTTTGTGAAATGTAGCTTCAGCGCTGTATAAACTCAAGGTATTCCCCTTCCATCGAAGGTAGACATTATCCAGTTATTTAATGGGAGTGCAGGCAATAAATCAAAATATTTTTCCCGAGGTATTTGGAAAGACCAAAGTGTTCTATTACCCGAGGTAAACGACCGAGAGCAATAGAACACTTTGGTCTTTCCCAATACCGAGGGGAAGATTGTTTGATTTATTGCCTGCACTCCCATTAAATAACTGTTTTATTACCTAATCTTATTTTTTTAGACAGATTAAAAACAATACTGTTTTCAATATTTAAATATTGTTTAACAATTGTAACAAATAACACAAATAATCTTTTTTCATAATAAACATGAAGATGCTTAAAATATATTTAATCTGCGCTTATTTTCAGACTGCGCGAGGGACATATATATGTCCATTGGGAAAGAAATTTAAGTTTATTTGCATTAAGAATAAGTTACGCAAATATGTTATAATTAGATTGCTCAATTTGAAGTTAGATACAAATAGTACACATATAGAAACTCTTCCAAATTAAAAAGAAACGGTAAGTAACGTCACATTGCTGTTAAAGTGACGTCATGAAATCAGACAGGAATAATACCGCACACGAAGTAACAATTATACACGAAACGTCGCAGTCAAAGGGTTAAATCGTTTTAGATTACATACTTTCATACGCTGTTATACGGTGTGGACTAGACAAGATTTCGGATTGGTAATAAATATTCATGAGATTGTTTTGACCAATCACAGTAAAGGTCAAAGGTAGCGTAGCCATGTAATAGAACACCAGAAAGCCGAAACCCCCAAAATAGTTGAAAATAAAAAATACTTTATAAAACATGTAAAACTTTACAATTAGGTAATAAATTGAATTGCCTCGATAACCTTTTCTTAACAGCCTTGTCCCGGGCAGAACATGATTTGCTTGGTGGCCCAGTGTTGTCATGTGTTATATGTATATTATCACAAATTTATAAGTAATAACGTCGATTTTGCCCATGCGTAAACACCGGAAGTGCCACAGCGATATCATCCCATGGGCAGATATCGGGGCAAAAATCTGATAACATGGTATCAAACCTTTCTATAAATATAATCAATGCATGACCTTTTCTATAACAGGACTGTTATATCATTCCTCAACCGATATTGATCACTCATATCCATATAAGTTTGGTGTCTGTGTGGGAAGTTAATTTTGTTCTTTTTAATTCAATGTTGAAATATGTGATAAATAGATTAATGCATGCCTTTTTCCATTTCAGGACAGTTATCATCCATCGACCCTCGGACTAAAGCCCTCTGGCCGATATCGGTCTCTCGGGATGATAACAGTCCTGATATGGAAAAGGGCATGCAATAATCTATAATTATTAGAGGAGTGGCACGGATGACATTTAGCTCACTGAACTTGACACTAGACCACAAAATCACACGTTATTGTTTATCATACAACTTTTGTCCTGGAAGAACCTTCTTATTAAAAGATTAGTGTCTTTGTATAAGAAAATACGCATATAACAATGAGATCACTGTACCTTAACCTTTTGACCAAAAGGTCAGCTAATTAATTGTTTTATCATATTTTGTATGTATTTACTATTTTACTACGTCATAGCGTAGTATCTAGTATACAAATGATATCATTGTGACCTTGGATGTCGATATTAATTCCAATATCCCAACTCTCGTAATAGATATAGCTGAAATACAGCTCACCTGATGTTAAACAACAACAATAAATCAATATTAACCAAAACTACACACGGAACAGCTTTCATGTCTGGCTATATTGAATTTAAAATATAATGCATTATGTGTTTAAGATTTTGTATTGTCCAAATATAATTTAAATTGAATCCAACGGTCGAAAAGGAGTTATTTCAAACTTCTAAAATGATGCCCGATGACGTGTTTCAACGTGATATGAAGCAGGAAAACCACGCGAAATGTCAAAGAATATATAATACAAATGTATATGTAACCATTACATGTACCTAAATAGTAACCTCGTGACATGATAATGTAGCATTTAAAAATCGAGTAAACCTGATATGAGGTGGGTTTGAAATTTTAGAAGGCGATTTCCTCTTTTAATGAAAAAAACAAATATCAATATGCTATTGGTATCGGGCGAGAAAACGTGATCTCCAAAGGAAATGAAAAAAGAAGTAGTATCAATGTTATATATCCTTTTACATACAAAATGTATTTAACAAATCTGCAAATCATATAAATACTTCTTATTATTATTTTGTTTTTCTATCAAATTTCAAATAATTAATCTTTAAGTGTTTATCTTTATGAAAATCAATAAATAGGTCATATTCCACAATGAAGCACAAGGGCATAGTTTCCCATCTTTCCGAGGAAAAAAGTGATGTCGCTCCAAAAAGCGTACCAATGTCACTTTTTGAACACAAAACCCCCTTGCTCTTGGGAGGACGACCATCTATAGTATTTTTTTTTTTTCGTGATGTCCAATTTTGTCTTTGCGTTTAAATTCCCCCTTTTGTTTTCCGGTTTTGTGTTGTCCAAGCAAAAACCATAAATGAACGTAGATTTTTATCTTGCACCAATAAAATAACATACATACTATGTAGTTTGCAGAACATACATAACGTGGCAACGTCGTGATCACATTTGTATGCATTAAAAGTAGATTTTCTGCTTCAGATCTTCACTTCATTAAAATAAAATATATTTATTTGTCGTCTCGTAAGCTTCAATAATCAAATATGTAAATAATTAAAGGTTTCTAAAAAATATGAGCAATTAACAGGAAGTATTTTAGTATACATATAATATTGCCAACACTTATTTAAACATAGAATATAAATGCATTGCAATGCAATTAATGCACTATTTTAATATATCGTTTATATCGAAGAAATCACGGAAACCTAAAACATTCAACACGAATATGACGAAACACGATAGGACTGAACACAAAATGTCGGAACACAATGGAACGAAAAATAAACAATCGAATCGAACGTAATATGTCAAACAATGATAAAACGGAACACAAAGAGGATGGAATATGATAGGACAGAACACAGTAGAATGAAAAATTAATATAGAAAAATGATGCTAACTAAGATAAAAGATCACCCATCAAATTACATATCAGATTTGTCTTATTGACTTGTGTTATTGCTGAGACAATGCAACACATCTAAAAAGTGTATCTATAAATGGTCAACCATTTTGGATCATAAAAAACACGCATTCGTATTAGGCAGGTTAAATTTGCAAATATTTCAGATATTGGGGTTGAATTTAATGGTTGGATATTAATTCGAAAGCTTTACGGTCGCCACCATGACATGGGTTAACCGTTATGGAATATCGGTGTCACAAATGACCACGGATATGTTCCATTTGTCGTTATCACCACCATGGCATGGGTTAACCGTTACGGAATATCGGTGTCACAAATGACCACGGATATGTTCCGTTTGTCGTTATCACCACCATGGCATGGGTTAACCGTTACGGAATATCGGTGTCACAAATGACCACGGTTCCGTTTGTCGTTATCACAATCTTGTCCATTCCTCATTCATGACATCACCGGGTTTGTGACAAGAGTAACACGACAGATGCCACTGTGGAGAAGGAACTGCTTACTCTTTCGGAGCACATGCGTTTAGTGGGGTTCCTGTTTCACAATTGTTAGTTTTTTGTGTAGTGTTTTGCAGATAATTGTTTGTCCTTTTTCATTTTTTCTTTGGCCATTGCATTGTGTGTCCTTCATCAATTTACGGCTTCTGATTATTCCTTTTTTTCTGAAACTTTACACAGGAATTCGGATAATTCAAAGTTCGGTTTTCAATGCAGTACGAAATATAATGCCATGCTTAAAAATTGGTTACGATGTTGACGTTACTCATGGGAACAAATAAGGAACCCCGACAGATGTTTCAATTTTCTATTTTCAGCATGTTCTCACAATAATCCGAATGCAGTATTGAAATAATAGATTAAAACTTAATAAATAGGTAGAATAGACTATTGTATCACCTCCAATGTTGGTCATATGTAATGTAGCTCACAAAAAATCAAATCGAAATACTATTATACATGTTGTGTTATGTTATACATTTGTATATCAAATTTTATCTCTGTTGGTGGACTATTAGTGCTTCGGCACTGACACCTTTTATTATATATGTTTTGCTTGAAATATACAATTCCTAAATAATGTAATTTATTTGAACTAAAATCAATCCCCCCAGTCATAGGTACCCATAGGCTATTGTTTCAGAAACTAAATTTGATATCTACGTTTTGATTACTATCACTGTATCGACACCTCTTTATGGTGGATTGTTAGCCCCCGATGGTATCAATTATCTAGTAGTCAGTGTTTCTGGACTGATATCTTTTATTATATATATTTATTAGGTACAATGTACAAATTCTAAATAATGTAATTATCAAAACTAAGGCTCTCCTCCTTCGTGTTTAGGTAACATTAACCACTTTTTTGCCGTCTTGTTTAGATCCTTTAGTTGTATTGCTCTCACGCTTTTTGGCCCTCTTGATTAGATCCTTTGGTTGTATCTTTTTGGCCCTCTTGTTTAGGCCTTTGGTTGTATCTTTTTCGCCCTCTTGTTTAGGCATTTGGTTGAATTGCTCTCACACCTTTTGGCCCTCTTGTTTAGGCCTTTGGTTGTATTGCTCTCACGCCTTTTGGCCCTCTTGTTTAGGACTTTGGTTGTATTGTTCTCACGCCTTTTGGCCCTCTTGTTTAGGCCTTTGGTTGTATTGCTCGCACGCCTTTTGGCCCTCTTGTTTAGGCCTTTGGTTGTATTGCTCTCACGCCTTTTGGCCCTCTTGTTTAGGACTTTGGTTGTATTGTTCTCACGCCTTTTGGCCCTCTTGTTGAGGCCTTTGGTTGTATTGCTCTCACGCCTTTTGGCCCTCTTGGTTAGAACTTTGGTTGTATTGCTCTCGCGCTTTTTGACCCTCTTGTTTAGGCCTTTGGTTGTATTGCTCTCACGTTTGTTGGCCCTCTTGTTTAGGCCTTTGGTTGTATCTTTTTGGACCTCTTGTTTAGATCCTTTGGTTGTATTGCTCTCACGCTTTTTGTCCCTCTTGTTTAGGACTTTGGTTGTATTGCTCTCACGCTTTTTGACCCTCTTGTTTAGGCCTTTGGTTGTATTGCTCTCACGCTTTTTGGCCCTCTTGTTGAGGCCTTTGGTTGTATTGCTCTCACGCTCTTTGGCCCTCTTGTTTAGGCCTTTGGTTGTATTGCTCTCACGCTTTTTGGCCCTCTTGTTGAGGCCTTTGGTTGTATTGCTCTCACGCTTTTTGGCCCTCTTGCTTAGGACTTTGGTTGTATTGCTCTCACGCTTTTTGGCCCTCTTGTTTAGGACTTTGGTTGTATTGCTCTCACGCGTTTTGTCCCTCTTGTTTAGGACTTTGGTTGTATTGCTCTCACGCCTTTTGTCCCTCTTGTTTAGGACTTTGGTTGTATTGCTCTCACGCGTTTTGTCCCTCTTGTTTAGGCCGTTGGTTATATTGCTCTCACGCCTTTTGTTCCTCTTGTTTAGGACTTTGGTTGTATTGCTCTCACGCTTTTTGGCCCTCTCGTTTAGGCCTTTGGTTGTATCGCTCTCACGCTTTTTGACCCTCTTGCTTAGGCCTTTGGTTGTATCTTTTTGGCCCTTGTTTAGGACTTTGGTTGTATTGTTCTCACGCTTTTTGGCCCTCTTGCTTAGGCCTTTGGTTGTATTGCTCTCACGCTTTTTTGCCCTCTTGTTTAGGCCTTTGGTTGTATTGCTCTCACGCTTTTTGGCCCTCTTGTTTAGGCCTTTGGATGTATTGCTCTCACGCTTTTTGGCCCTCTTGTTTCGGCCTTTGGTTGTATTGCTCTCACGCTTTTTGGCCCTCTTGTTTAGGCCTTTGGTTGTATCGCTCTCACGCTTTTTGGCCCTCTTGTTTAGGCCTTTGGTTGTATCTTTTTCGCCCTTGTTTAGGACTTTGGTTGTATTGTTCTCACGCTTTTTGGCCCTCTTGCTTAGGCCTTTGGTTGTATTGCTCTCACGCTTTTTGGCCCTCTTGTTTAGGCCTTTGGCTGTATTGCTCTCACGCTTTTTGACCCTCTTGTTTAGGCCTTTAGTTGTATTGCTCTGAAATACTTTTGAATTATTTGGCTTTCCAATCTTTTGATTTAGAGTGTGAATGATGAAGATTATTACAGGAACGCGTCGTGCTCACTAATGTTGATATCTACGGGGTTTCTTGCTATCCTTTTAAAGCCCTTTGCATACAATGTATAATTCAGAATGCAGTCAAATGAAGATAAAGCTTTACAAAGGCCATTGTTTATATATACTTACAATCCTATTGACAGTATCTGTTTTATGTATGTAGTGATTTAATGTGTATAATACAATACATTCTTATAACTAACTTTGGATGACGATTTTGAAGTAATCTGTTTACCATGCAAAATATATAGTGGAAATCTTCGTCTAATGCGACTAATTACGGATCTTATTTCAATTATCATTACTAAGGGAAACGTCCTTAAGGACGCGATGTTGTTCGTTATATTAACTTCAAAGAAATTAACCCTTTTCAATTATGATGTTTTTAGAAAAATAATCTGTATGTATATATGAGGTTAAACAAAAGTCAAAGATCACCATTAAAGTAGGTGATGTATATAAAAAACGATTCGGTGCTGCGGAATAATAACGATGTGGGTTCGAATCCCGCTGAGGAAAAATCAAAATAAAATGAATTGGTTATCCGTCCATGACGTACTCAAGCTTTACATAAAAATACATTGCTTAAATATATCTGTTATGCATATACTGCGGACATGAAAAAAAAGAACTATGTTGCTTCGTTTTTTGTGATTTCTCAAAGGCTTTCGATAAAGTTTGGCACAAAGGTTTGATGCACAAAATGAATTGTTATGGAATAAAAGGGAATTTATTCAAATGGTTTGAAAATTATCTATATTGTAGACATCAAAAAGTAGTAAACAGAGATTCATCGTCCTTATATGTGTCTATGTCTGCTGGGGTCCCCCAAGGGTCTGTTCTTGGACCTCTGTTATTTCTGGTTTACATTAATGATATTGGTGATAAGCTTCTTTCCTTGAGCCGTTTATTTGCTGATGACACTTCGCTTGGCTACGCAAGTCAAGATCAAGCTCAAATAAAATATGTCATAAATCATGTTCTACATGAACTTGGTGACTGGTCAAAGATATGGTTGATGTCTTTCAACCCAGACAAAGAATTCATGCTTTTTAAAATTGTAGAAAACTCAACAAATTTTAACTTTCATTTTGATGGAAAATTAATTCCACTTACATCAGATCATAAACAATTGGGGATAATATTTAGTGAGGAAGCAAAATGGAATAAACATGTAGAAAATTTTATAAAAAATTTCTCCAAACACATATGTGTTTTGCGTAAATTGAAATATAAATTGAAAAAGACAAAATTTAGAAAAAACATACTTAATTTACATTCTACCAATATTTGAGTATGCATGTGAGGTCTGGAACAACAATGGTGTCTCTAATTCGTGCAAATTGGAGAGACTACAGTTGGAGGCAGCTAGAATTATCACCGGACTTCCAATCTTTACCAACACAGAATATCTATATAGAGAAACCGGCTGGGAGAGATTGGAAGAAAGAAAAACTAGGAGAAAGCTTTGTATATTGTATAATATCCAAAATGGTAGCACACCCCCTTTCTTACTCGATCTTATCCCCCCAACAATTCAAAGTACGACTATTTACCCCCTTCGAAATTGCAACGATATTATTATTCCATTCTGTATACTTTCTTTAACCAGAGATTCCTTTGTCCCAGCTACAATAAGGAACTGGAATAGCCTTAATCTTTCAGTGCGTAATCTTGACACATTATCTAAATTTAAACAGGCAATCCGTAGTTCAATCTCAATGCCAATTCCGAGACACTATTCTTATGGTCCTAGAAAACTGAATATAATTTAAACACAGCTTCGCTGCAATGCATCCTTCTTGAATTACGATTGATGTAAAGTTAAAATTTTATCAAATGCTTCCTGTAGCTGTGGCGCACCATGTGAAAATTCTCACCATTTCGTTTTTAATTGTGATAAATATACAGATAATAGGGAAATATTATTTAATAGTCATAATTGGCTACCTTCTAACATTAATATTGATGTAAATCTACTAACAAAAGGAAGTGATTTCCTATCATATCAAGAAAATACAACTATTTTTAAACATGCTTTTAAATATATTAAAGAGTCCAAAAGATTTACAATGGTCTAAATGATCTAAAGAACCAACACACATCTCCAAAAGTAGTTATTCTTATTTTTTTTCTTTCGTATATTGTCTACCTATGTTTTTGTATATAATCATTCTGTGTTTATTTATCTCTATGCATATTATATGCATATTATATCTTTTCATTGCGCATGCTACTACATATTGTAAATAATTGTATTCGGGAGAAGACTTCATAAGTTGGAAAAACTTGTGTCCGATCCCTATTTGTTATATTGAGCAAATAAAAATATGTTTAAGCTACTGCGGACATTATGAATGTTGGAGTCTGAATTATATAAACGTTATAGAAACCCGAGGACGCAACTAAGAATGCACAATCCAGAGACACTGGCAATATTGGGCACACAAGACACAAGTCGAAGACAAACAATTCAAATTACATAGCACAATACAACACAGAAAAATGAAAGATGAATAACACGGATCCCATGAAAACCGTGGGTTAACCTCCAGTTGTAGGAGAGCTCATGTCTTATTCACGTTATTTGTGTTTGTTTGCCTATAGCGGTGTCCGACACATATTGTGTACCCTATGCTGCCAGTTTCACTTGATATCCACTTTTGATTGCCTCTTCGTTATTCTTTAACGTATTTTGAATCGCAACAGTACAACCGAAATATGTCTTGAACAGTAATGGGTAGAACCAAATTGTCAATCGAATCGGTGGTGTAATGATTAACGAATGCGGTTGATCGTGTGTTCGATTCCCGTAAGGGAAAATCCAAACACTATAAGTTATGTATTTTCCACTTCTCCATTAGGCATGATGCATTAAGCAGCGAGAGCAAATAATGGTTGGCTCGGAGTTAGAAAAATATGTGAGTAGAGCGACATTTCAGTGGGCTAATACCAAAAATAATCAACTCTAGGTGTCAGTCTAGTACAAAGCAGATATCATTATCATTTCATCAAAAATGTTAATTGTTCTCTCTATGATATATCTGAAAGAGTGCCTAGTTGGCGTTATGCAACAATGCCTCCCTCATTCCCAAATTGCCAGGAAAAGATTTTGTGTATAATTAACTTGAATTAAAGGACTGGATAGTTAAAATGAGTTAAATATTCTGTACGAAGTTATATTGATTACTACTAGTGCAATGCGTGAGTTGACAAAGAAGTGATGTTTTCTACTTGTGGGGGTATATGATTGCTCTCTGCAACGATTAATATAGTACAATGTAACAATACGGCGCTAAAAAGCAAGATATTGATATAAAAATATCGTTGTAAATTTACATTAGAATTTGTCATTATCATTAACCGATATTCCAGCCAAGGCTGCCATAAAGGGTATGCCAAATGTGGTTGAAGTTCGTGTTCCTCTTCTAACTTTTCATTTCTTGTGAATTGTGTTTGTCCATAACTTGTTTTATCCTGTTTTCCATGGATGTGCTAACAAGATGAAAAAGGAAGAATACCAGGCCGTCGGTGGTTTTCTTTTGATTTATGGCTTTTGTTCACCTCTCTGTTCCTTCTTAATTTACACGCCATATTTAAAATCACAGAAGGAAGTAAGCTGGGCTACGTTTTAATGGAAGAAATTTGTTACGAACGTAAAGCAAGTCATAAAACATGTTAATATACACATTGCATATTCTGTCATCGTTCTTTATAATTAAATGGTTTTTAATTCACAAGGTTAAGTTTATTACAAATCAATGCTTCGTAAAACAGAATAATGCATAGAATTATACGTTTTTTTATGATTGTGCATATTGTCGCACCGACGGGTGTGGCCTTAATATTCCAATCCAATAAAAATAACTAATTTATATCTAATCTTCATATCGATCGAAACACTTATTTTTCAAGTCTCTAACAATTCCGACAGTGTTGTATATTTTATTACGTCAGACAAAATGTTGTGACGAATATAGATACAAAATCTCAAAAAATGTCATAGTTACAAAATGTGTGGTTTCTGTCAGGATTCCTTGATTTAATGTTGCTAACAAGGAAGCTACAGAACCAAGGATTCCTATTGGTTAAGTAATCACGTCGAAAGTGTTACGATCGCCACCATGTCTTGGTTAACCGTTACGCAACATATGTGTCACAAATGACTACGGATATGTTCCACTTGTCGTAAGCACTTCCCGGTCCTTTCCTCATTCATGACTAATCACTGGTTTGTAACTAGAGTACCACGAGAGGTGCCACTAGTGGGGCAGGAACTGCTTACTCTTTCAGAGCACCTGTGTTCACCCCCGGTTTTTAGTGGGGTTCGTGTTACTCGATCTTTAGTTTTATGTGTAATGTTTTGTAGATCGTTGTTTGTCCTTTTGTACCTTTTCTTTTGGCCATTGTGTTGTCTGTCCTTCTTCGATTTACTGATTCTGATTACCCCATTGGTTTCTTCAAACTCTTCTTAAGATAAGTATGTGTGTTTCCTCAATTAATAAATAAGTCATGCATTTAAAGTTAATGTTGAATAAATCTGACAAATATTGTCCTTTGAATTATTTATTAACCATGCACATTAACGAGCATATATAGTAAACTATTAATATTCTCTATAAATCAGCTTTATTAAATATTTTAGTCAGCTATAACATCCATTTGAATTGATAAACCCTGTAAAACAATAAAAGCAACCATGCACATTTCTTCGCATTCAGCTTATATATAATTATAACTTCTTGAAAACATTTGGTCTTGTCAGTTATTAGAATGCTTAGATCTTTGGATTTCATATAATAATACACATCAACCTTAACAATTTTAGTAGCAAAAGGGTGTGTTCGATTGTTCTTTTATGTCATATTGGAAGTATTTCAGTCGTGTTAATGACTAAGACAAACAATAAATCAGATTAATAAAGATGAGGCACTTTGACGGATCTACGGAGAGGTGGGGCAAAAGGGGGAAATAATGGATAGTGTTGAAATAGTTTATCTTGTAATATATTTCTTTTCTATCAGTGGAGTGCCACATTCACTAATAAAACTGACCGCCACGATAGAAATGAAATATTGTTTAAAGTGGTGTTCAACACCAAAACCCTAAACACCCCAATATGAGACACTCATTTACGTCCCATTCAGTAGAAAGTGTTACATTTAATTCCTTCAGTACAAGAATTCGCCATTTCGAGAAGAATACTGCAGCGAAGAATAGAGGTTCTATTTATATATAACCCGGGGTTCGTCGGCTCCAGAGGGCGACAGTGGTATTCTTTCTGATAACACGTAATGTATTCAAAATAACATCTTAATTTCATTGATTGTAAAATTACTAATTTCTTTAATAAGGAAAGCACAAATATTTGAGATACACATAATTATCATAAAAGACAAAATGGTGATTTTTACAACACACCTGTTGGTCACGGAAGCATAAAACAAAAAGGAGAATAATACATGAATAAAGTATAACAGTGAATCATAATTATAGTAGTGATTATATACCATCGTGAACAATTTTAGATCATAAATATAAGACTGTCTTACTTTTTATAACCTTGGAAACGACAATCATCTTTGATTATTTGACAATACGTCTCTGAGTTAGACCCTGCCATCACATGAAAGCTGACTCCGATGGATTCGATCGTGCGGAGAGTGCAATGTACAAAATAAAGAAATGGAAAACAAACAGTATATATACCAATATCACTTAGTACATTTAAAACACGACCCTCGATTACGCAAGTCCGAATGGCTATATGAGTAAATAAACATTAGAGAATATCAAATGGACAATCCAGAGAAACTGGCAACATATGTTACACAAGACGAAGACAAAAAAAACCAACAACACAATGTGCGTTGTACATCACTATAGCAAATACAAAAACACAATAGTATAAAACACGATCAAGATACAAAACATAAGTACAAAATTAAAACAAAGCAAAAGAACAAATGTTCGCACAGCATGAACTTCTACAAAAACCCGGAAGTGGGACGGTTTGCAATGGCATGATTACCAGCTCTTTTACCAGGAATGGCACCAGTCGAACAGCCGCTAGATCTAAAACTAGTTACGAAATCTTCGAGCTCAAGATCAAAATGCAAACATGTGTGCAACTAGTGGAATTCTATATGTACCAACTAGTGGAATTCCATATGTACCAACTAGTGGAATTCTATATGTACCAACTAGTGGAATTCTATATGTACCAACTAGTGGAATTCTATATGTACCAACTAGTGGAATTCCATATGTTCCAACTAGTGGAATTCTATATGTACCAACTAGTGGAATTCCATATGTTCCAACTAGTGGAATTCTATATGTACCAACTAGTGGAATTCTATATGTACCAACTACCTCATAATGATGGCCATACATGTGTGGAATGTATTGAGTGTTACTGAAAATTTAGTGGAGTGTACATGCAAACCTGCCATAAAGGACGGTTTCGCTTTCATATATAATTTGCACATTCTATATAATGGAAACTACTCGTAAAGAGTACATTTTCAAGTCTCTTTAGTGCCTTTTATATACAGGTTTGACTGTGTATTATATGGCTACTTTATCATAACTTTATATACAGGCTTGACTGTATTATATGGCTACTTTATCATAACTTTATATACAGGCTTGACTGTATTATATGACTACTTTATCATAACTTTATATACAGGCTTGACTGTGTATTATATGGCTACTTTATCATAACTTTATATACAGGCTTGACTGTATTATATGGCTACTTTGTCATAACTTTATATACAGGCTTGACTGTATTATATGGCTACTTTATCATAACTTTATATACAGGTTTGACTGTGTATTATATGGCTACTTTATCATAACTTTTTATACAGGTTTGACTGTGTATTATATGGCTACTTTATCATAACTTTATATACAGGTT
Source organism: Bathymodiolus brooksi (assembly GCA_963680875.1). Taxonomy (NCBI): domain Eukaryota; kingdom Metazoa; phylum Mollusca; class Bivalvia; order Mytilida; family Modiolidae; genus Bathymodiolus; species Bathymodiolus brooksi. The sequence goes on along the minus strand of OY804577.1, from coordinate 72,117,584 downwards.
TGACTGTGTATTATATGGCTACTTTATCATAACTTTATATACAGGCTTGACTGTATTATATGGCTACTTTATCATAACGTTATATACAGGCTTGACTGTGTATTATATGGTTACTTTATCATAGCTTTATATACAGGCTTGACCGTATTATATGGCTACTTTATCATAACTTTATATACAGGCTTGACTGTGTATTATATGGCTACTTTATCATAACTTTATATACAGGCTTGACTGTATTATATGGCTACTTTATCATAACTTTATATACAGGCTTGACGGTATTATATGGCTACTTTGTCATAACTTTATATACAGGCTTGACTGTATTATATGGCTACTTTATCATAACTTTATATACAGGCTTGACTGTGTATTATATGGCTACTTTATCATAACTTTTTATACAGGCTTGACTGTATTATATGGCTACTTTATCATAATTTTATATACAGGCTTGACTGTATTATATGGCTACTTTATCATAACTTTATATACAGGTTTGACTGTGTATTATATGGCTACTTTATCATAACTTTATATACAGGTTTGACTGTGTATTATATGACTACTTTATCATAACTTTATATACAGGCTTGACTGTATTATATGGCTACTTTATCATAACTTTTTATACAGGTTTGACTGTGTATTATATGGCTACTTTATCATAACTTTTTATACAGGTTTGACTGTGTATTATATGGCTACTTTATCATAACTTTATATACAGGTTTGACTGTATTATATGGCTACTTTATCATAACTTTTTATACAGGTTTGACTGTATTATATGGCTACTTTATCATAACCTTATATACAGGCTTGACTGTGTATTATATGGCTACTTTATCATACCTTTTTATACAGGTTTGACTGTGTATTATATGGCTACTTTATCATAACTTTATATACAGGCTTGACTGTATTATATGGCTACTTTATCATAACTTTTTATACAGGTTTGACTGTGTATTATATGGCTACTTTATCATAACTTTATATACAGGCTTGACTGTATTATATGGCTACTTTATCATAACTTTATTGAAGTTATTCAATTTCATCTTATTATTTTTAAAATATTATATGTAGTGTGCGATATGTAATATTCACTTATGAAATTATTTTAGCTGTATATATATATAGATGTAGCACTAGTAGAGCAAGACCTTCATACTCTTTCGAAGTACACGTATTCACCCCCGGTTTTCAGTTGTGTATCGCAAACATATACTTTAGACATATGCTTAATTAGCTACAGTTGTTGACTTGATTTATAATAAATTATGTCGGTACTAGTTAACACAGGCTAATGTTGCGGATGTAATATCTTGGAAAAAGGGAAATAACTCAAATATGATTCCATAATTACTCTATGTGAGCATGCGATGCCAGTAATGCACATATACTTTGTATAATCGCTTAATCCTAAACGGGTAGAAATTCACAATGTGCTGATACCTACTTATAAAGTGAATAATAGGTATTTGTAAATAGAATTATATTTCAAGTCTGAATTGTTTGTATCAAGAACGAATTCAAATCCTGAGAGCAAAGACTATTTACGATACTGCTGACGTCATCAGTTGTATTGCACCTTTAGGACTAATATAAAAAATTAATAATTACCACGTATCATTCTACGGGTAAAAATAGTTGAAGTATAATAACATGAATGCCAGTTAATATGGAAAAATGTAATGTAAATCCGAAAGTCGGGTAAAAAAAACAAAAACAAAAAAATAAAATAAAACAAAAACAAGGTTTCATTTATCATTTCGTCGTTACTGCCAGTGATTGCTGCAGTATAACATCACAAATGCCAGTTAATATGGAAAAATGTAATGTATATCCGAAAGTCAGGTAGAAAAAAGAAACAAACAAATACAAACACACAAACAATCAAAAATACAAAAACAAAAGCAAGGTTTCATCTTTCTATTCAACGTCACGCCCGATGATTGCTGAAGTCTAACATCACACATACCATTTAATATGGAAAAATGTAATGTAAAACCAAAAGTCAGGTAAAACAAAACCAAACAAACAAACAAACAAACAAACAAACAAAAACAAGGTTTCATCTTTCTATTCAACGTCATTTCTAATGATTGCTGAAGTCTAACATCACGAATGGCAGTTAATATGGAAATATGTAATGTAAATCCGAAAGTCAGGTAAAAAAAAACAAGCAAAGAACAAAAAATAACATAAACAAAAACAAAATAAAACATAAACAGAATCAATGTTTCATCTTTCATTTTATCGTCACTTCCAGTGATGGGTAGATTTAAGTTTTATCTGTTCCATATAAAACATTCAAACATTTACTTACTAGAGATTTATAGATATAAATGTATCTAGTTTATTTTCCACTTTACGTACCCCCTCCGTTTGCTGTGCTTTGCAAAGTAGTCAATGCATAGGAAAATTAACCTTTTTAAAAAACTAAAAACTGTCAGTATAATAAGCATAAATATGTATGTAATTTACAACAGAACTGTATAGATCTCCTTTTTAGAAAATGCCATTTCATAGGTAAAACACTTAGAATACGTCTTCTGGCAAGAAAACAAAATACAAATCTCTAACGAATAGCATAAAGCAGCATTTTTAAAAATTTACATTAAAATTACATTCAATTTTACATAAATAAATTGCATTGTTTTTCAAATAACCTTTGATCTCTACCTGGTCGATGATTGATGTCAATTTTTCATCAACATATTCCATTAAAACCATGTGCCTCTGATTAATATTTTAGGTAAAATATTCTTGCAAATATAATTCCCTCCCACTTTCCATTATTTTCATTGTCTTCCATCGGTTTATCGGGGGCAGTTGGTACATTTTTATGAAGCATAACTTGTAATAATACAAGATATACATGAAAAACGCATTAGATTAAAATAACAAAACAAAAGTAGAAATAATTAAATAATCATCTAGAAAATTGAAAAAAAGACAGACATGTTTGTTAAAAGTAATTATAATTTGAACGTTAAAATGACATATTGAATATTATGTTTCTCTTAGTACTCATGCACCCTTAGCCAATACAACTAACTACCAAGATTTAAATTATAAATTATTACAAGTGATGTTCAATACTATAAATATGTAAATTCAAATCAGCCGTTCTAAAAAAATAATAAAATGCAAATATACTTTGATTAAACGTATTGATACCCTCGGCTACTAACAGTTCACCAGCAGAGATTGATACCCTCGGCTACTAACAGTTCATCAGCAGAGGTTGATACCCTCGGCTACTAACAGTTCACCAGCAGAGATTGATACCCTCGGCTACTAACAGTTCACCAGCAGAGGTTGATATCCTCGGCTACTAACAGTTCACCAGCAGAGATTGATACCCTCGGCTACTAACAGTTCACCAGCAGAGGTTGATATCCTCGGCTACTAACAGTTCACCAGCAGAGATTGATACCCTCGGCTACTAACAGTTCACCAGCAGAGATTGATACCCTCGGCTACTAACAGTTCACCAGCAGAGGTTGATACCCTCGGCTACTAACAGTTCACCAGCAGAGATTGATACCCTCGGCTACTAACAGTTCACCAGCAGAGGTTGATACCCTCGGCTACTAACAGTTCACCAGCAGAGGTTGATACCCTCGGCTACTAACAGTTCACCAGCAGAGGTTGATACCCTCGGCTACTAACAGTTCACCAGCAGAGGTTGATACCCTCGGCTACTAACAGTTCACCAGCAGAGGTTGATACCCACGACTAATAACAGTTCACCAGCAGAGGTTGATTGATACCCTCGGCTACTAACAGTTCACCAGCAGAGGCTGATACCCTCGGCTACTAACAGTTCACCAGCAGAGGTTGATACCCTCGGCTACTAACAGTTCACCAGCAGAGGTTGATACCCTGGCTACTAACAGTTCACCAGCAGAGGTTGATACCCTCGGCTACTAACCGTTCACCAGCAGAGGTTGATACCCTCGGCTACTAACAGTTCACAAGCAGAGGTTGATACCCTCGGCTACTAACAGTTCACAAGCAGAGGTTGATACCCTTGGCTACTAACAGTTCACCAGCAGAGGTTGATACCCTCGGCTACTAACAGTTCACCAGCAGAGGTTGAAACCCGCGGCTACTAACAGTTCACCAGCAGATGTTGATACCCTCGGCTACTAACAGTTCACCAGCAGAGGTTGATACCTTCGGCTACCAGCAGAGATTGATACCCTCGGCTACTAACAGTTCACCAGCAGAGATTGATACCCTCGGCTACTAACAGTTCACCAGCAGAGGTTGATACCCTCGGCTACTAACAGTTCACCAGCAGAGATTGATACCCTCAGCTACTAACAGTTCACCAGCAGAGGTTGATACCCTCGGCTACTAACAGTTCACCAGCAGAGATTGATACCCTCGGCTACTAACAGTTCACCAGCAGAGGCTGATACCCTCGGCTACTAATAGTTCACCAGCAGAGGTTGATACCATCGGCTACTAACAGTTCACCAGCAGAGATTGATACCCTCGGCTACTAACAGTTCACCAGCAGAGATTGATAACCTCGGCTACTAACAGTTCACCAGGAGAGGTTGATACCCTCGGCTACTAACAGTTCACCAGCAGAGATTGATACCCTCGGCTACTAACAGTTCACCAGCAGAGGTTGATACCCTCGGCTACTAACAGTTCACCAGCAGAGGTTGATACCCTCGGCTACTAACAGTTCACCAGCAGAGATTGATACCCTCAGCTACTAAGTTCACCAGCAGAGGTTGATATCCTCGGCTACTAACAGTTCACCAGCAGAGATTGATACCCTCGGCTACTAACAGTTCACCAGCAGAGATTGATACCCTCGGCTACTAACAGTTCACCAGCAGAGGCTGATACCCTCGGCTACTAATAGTTCACCAGCAGAGGTTGATACCCTCGGCTACTAACAGTTCACCAGCAGAGATTGATACCCTCGGCTACTAACAGTTCACCAGCAGAGATTGATAACCTCGGCTACTAACAGTTCACCAGGAGAGGTTGATACCCTCGGCTACTAACAGTTCACCAGCAGAGATTGATACCCTCGGCTACTAACAGTTCACCAGCAGAGGTATCTACTCTCTAATAGTAATACAAACGTAGATATCTAATGTTCTGATATTCATATGTTGTTCCTCTAAAGAAGACCCGATACTTAACATTTATCTAAATGGTTGATTGATTTGTTTTATTTATTGATTGTTGTTTAACATCAAGAAAGCAGTATTTTAGTTTTGTTCATAACATGAACACATGTACAAACAAGTATATATCTAATGTGGCACTGCAGTGGGTATTTGGCATATATTTAAAATACAACAGGGATCGAGAAATTTATTCTTCCAATGCACCACTCACAATGGGTTATTCCTCATAAGGAGCTACTGTACACCGTCTGTTACGTACAAGGAGCAGGGCATTCTTCATTGGCATATCATACTTAAGGACATGTTGTGTATTTTATTTGTTCCGCACATCTAGCGGAAGCCATTTGTGGAGGGGTTTGTACCTTATAGGGAAGAAACTAGGTTCAGTAACTATACCCCGGGTCATTATGCCACAGATGTGGAGTCAAACAGATATTTTTACATGAAAATACTTGAATATTATATATATTGGTACGGTGTGGCCAGCATCACAGGCACCAATGACAGGAATTAAGGTATTTGGAGGATTCTTTTACAATTTAAAACAATTTGATATGGGTTTTAATTTAAATGATTGGATTGCAAACATTCTATATTTATAAAGCAATATAGGTAACATACTTACCTTGTATAAGTTAAATAATACTGACAATTCATGTTCTTTAAAGTTTTCAAAACTAATATACGATAAAATTTTGAAGAAGGCAAAATTTCCTAAATAAATATGTAGGTTAGAAAATATCACTAAAAATTCCAGCTTGGTGGTGATGTTTTATGTATGTGGTGGGATGAGGTAAAGGTTCATTCTCTGCAATATTTGGTATGTTTTTGTGACTGTTTTCGATTGAACATCGTTGAAGTGTTAAATACAGAAATTCGCATCTAAATTAATAGTCTTATTTTTTATGTTTAAAGAAGCTTCATTTACATAATGTCAGTGCGTCTGTTAAAATGGTGATATTTATTTAAATTCTTAATTACTATTCCTCAAAAGCGTTGTTTATACGTTTTCAATCTAATCCTGTTTTCCAGTAATACCCCCACTTCAATAGATAAACAGGTTCAACCTTTATTTGCTCATCCAGAAAATAAGCTATAATTATTATGTGCTACATGTAGCTATGACGTTCGTAATGTCATATAAAATCAGATGATCCCAGACAGATCCACAACATTTTAAATATGACTACCAGTGAAACCCCAGACGACATTCCGTTCATTTCGTTCGATGATTATACTTTGTATGTCGAATACACTGTCAGAACAAACTTATGGAATTACGTGCCACCTATACTACTTGTTTTTGGAACTACTGGAAATATACTATCAATAATTGTACTACGCAGAAAAAACCTTAAGAAATCTATATGTACTATATACTTCGTTGCTTTAGCCATCTCTGACCTTCTGGTCTTGTACACTGGGTTGCTCCGACAATGGATTTATATGACATTTGACGTAGATATCCGCCATATTGGCATGACATTTTGTAAGGTGCACACATGGATCCTTTATTTCTCACTTGATTTTTCAGCTTGGATACAAATAGCAGTGACTGTGGAAAGATTATGTGTGGTGTGGTTTCCACATTCAATCAAATATAGATGCACGAGGCGTGCGGCTATCTGTAGTTTGGGTATCATGGCGTGTTGTCTGTTGGCAGTAAACAGTCATATACTATATGGGATGGGTGATGATGTACAAGACATGAACGGTACCAGAACAGTTAACCAGTGTACGTATGTTTCAAAGAGCTACAAAGAATTTTTCACATTGTCTTGGCCATGGATATACTTAACTGTATTTTTTCTCGTCCCTTTTTGTCTCCTATGTATTGGCAATTTGCTAATAATATTAAAGGTATTACTCCATAAGCGCCTCGTTAACCGTCGGGTAGCACCAGTTCATGGAACATCAACCACAACAGCACAGCCATCAAAGCTAGCGTCCATGAGTATAACACTGTTCACGTTGAATACTGTCTTCTTAGTTTGTAATATACCCATAAGTATATACCTTATCGAATATGAGAATTTGCGAGCAACATTACACGGAAAAGACTATGCAGTTTTAGAAATGGTGTGGGCTATTGTAAACATTTTGATGTATTCAAATAATGCCCTTAGTTTTGTATTGTATATTCTCAGTGGCACGAGATTTCGACGTGAATTTACAAGAATGCTGTGTTGCAAGAAGATATAGAAAGAACAAAGACATTTGTTTTTGCTTTGTTAACTGGAAATAATTAGTGAACTTACTATATTTCTACATAACTTATAAAAACATCATGTTTCTTAATTGGATTATTATAGTGTAAATAGTTACCAGTATATTTCATGTTTATAGGAAATAAATTTCAATGAAATTGTATGTATGTTATTTCAATATCTATATTTTGTTTTAGTGTACATGGAGTGCCTCTGATGAAACCTTTATCAGGTACACTCAAAGTCAAAAGATTGGAGAACCAAATAAATTAATAATTCATGTATTATACGGAGTACACAAACCAAAGGACACGAACATGAGAGCCAAAATCAATATCTGAGGGAGATGAATCTTAGTTTTGATATTAATTGCAATAATTAGGAACTATACATTTCAATAAAAAATATATCTTATAAACCATGTCATGAACTACTGACGACTCCCTCGGATGTTGACTTACTGAATATGGAGCGTGACGAATTTGGTGCTTTACTGTTTCATCGGAATTTTAACCTAGCACGGTAATATTTTCCAGCGATTCCTATTAAAATGTATAATCTCTTGCCATAGTGTGCAAACTAATTATAACTATAATCTAGTACGTATGTTTAAAATGTTAAATACAAAATGTATCTATACTTTGGATTTTAAACACAAGGTAAGCACTTCGCTGGGGAGTTTGAGATGTGTGATGACGTTACGATTTTTTACTTCCATATGATCCTTCATTTTTCGAAAATACATATTAGAATACGTGTTCTCTGGCAAGATATAAGGTTTGTTTTTAAAAATATTTCAGTATGTTTTATCATTATTGCTTCCACGGATTCCGCGGGCCATATGACCTAGATTCTTCATTACGATGTGCAACTTCTATGAAAGCGTGTCCCGTCCGATAGTTGTGTTGGACAAATAAAATACATAATTCACCCCGAGGACAGAATGGAACCGAGTGCACCATGTATGGATGTATGGACAATGTTACTCTCATTGTACGTAAAAGACAACGTGTAGTATCATCTACTGAACAACAGTAATGATCTTTGCAGCATGTTGCACGGCAAACATGTTCGACCCTTGCATGTCTTTTTAATTCGGAAAAAATATAACCCGAATAGCATGCAGTGAAGTTGTCAGACAATTTGACAATGTACTGCTTTTTTACCAGTACCGGTAACGTATATAATGTGACTTCAGATTTGTTTTAGTTATTAAGATATTATCGAGAGCCGATCGGTTCAAAACAAAGACTATAAAATTGGTATTTGTTACTTCTCCGCTAATCAGGGAATATTGAGGAGTCAGAGCAAAGAGTGGTTGGCTCTGAATTATAATAATGTGTCCGTGTACAGCGACATGTCTACCCCGCGAACTGTTGTTTAAGTGAGCTAGCACTATAAAAATCCAACTAAGCGTATTTCTCTTTTTCAAAGCGGATATCATTATTATCTCATCGATTGTAACTTGTTTTCGTCATGATCTAGATGAACACAATTGCTCATTTGCCGCTAAGCAACAATCAATCACTAACAAAACCGGTTAATGAGATCTCAATTCTTTTTCTTTATTAAGAGGATTTCTGGTGATATAAAATATCGGAAACATTAAATTGATTAATTAATTATTTGCTGGTAACGTCCGTTGTCCAGTATTTAAGCTATTGTCATGACGGAAGCAAACTTATCTCAAGATGGTCCTGGTATGATGAATTTATAAATCAATCAAAAAGATTTTAGGGCTAATGTCCGCAATTTTTTTCACTTTTTCATTTGTACTTCTTACTTTCTTCCAGTGTCAAAATTTTAAATGTCTATTGTCTGTGTTTTGTTTTGCTGTCATTAATTCATGTGTATAATTTGTAAGGAGAGGACTTCATATAAGTTTTCACAGTTTTCCGGTTGTTGACTGATTTTGTCTGTTTATATAATTATGAGTTTTGACTTTCCCTTTGTAAGATTGTTCGGAGTTCGGTAATTTTGTTATTACCCTTATTGGTATAACTTGCTGTCCAATCCTATTGTTTATGTACAATAAAATATTATTAAACTAAAAAAAAAACAAAAAAAACTATGATGAATGATTGCTACAAGTAAAGGGTATTGAAGAGAAAATTTGGCCTATAATATTTGACTAAGTACTACTTCTAATTAAAAAAGGTTTGAAGATGCCAAAGGGGTAATCGGAATCTGTAAATTGAAGACGGAAAGACAAAAGAAACAGGACAATATGACAAACAACGTCTACAAAATACTACACAGAAAACGGGCAGGAACTCGGGTGTTCTTGACGGGAAAGCATTACCTGCCCCACTAGTGACACTCGTTATGTTACCTGTGAGAGAAAACACATTCAGCTTCCATTTCAATTCTAAATATGATTGGCAAATGGAATATAAATGCTTATTAGCAGAGTGTTAATGGTGTATATCATATCATCGCATGTCCAATATTAATATACCGGTATATAATGCAGTTATAATTTTACTGCAATGGAAAATTTCATTTATTCCGTGTAATTATACATTATTTTCACGTATTATAGAAACGGAAGTTGCAATTCGTTCCTCATTTGACGTCCCGTTTTTGGTTTTTTTTCCGTGTTTAACCGTTAATGGACAAAACGTTAGAAGTTTTACTTTTATTTTATATCGAGATTTGTTGAATCTGTTGATACCGAATATTTTCTTAGATATTTTTTTATTGTTGAAATAATAAAAGAAATTTTCGCTATAAATTCATCTGTATAATAATTGCGTTATTGTAAGGTGTTGAATATGATATGGGAGGAAAATGTACTTGTCCGTATTGTATTGAAAATGCATACTGAACCCAACGCCTGCGGAGTACCGTCCAATACCCCTCACTCCACTCGGGGTAATACTTTGATAAATGATAAATATAGTATAAATAAAGAATAGACACATAATAGTCGCTACAATAGTACAATATATTATTTGTTGGTCGTCTGTACACAACCCTCCATATCTTTACAGTCGTTTTCTCATTTATCCTTCATTTCTGTATAATTTTCATATTGCTGAGTTTGTTCTGGTTCTGAATATACAAGACATAATTATATGATATATATACAAAATGTATAAGCAACCAATTATCAATCAATGCAGTAGATGACAGGTGTTTTGTAAAATAATATCAACATAAAGGAGTATTCTAACATACGTCCTTCTTTCGCTTTGTAGACAAACGAGCGATTTATCGATGGTATAATCTCATTCGCACATGCACCGGTGAATGTGACTGACTTTTCCATTGGCAGCTTAAATTGTGTGCGACATTTTCTGCAAACGTAAATATAAATTACCGTTTTCCAATCAAAGTATACTACCGTATTTGTACATATCAGAATCGAAATAAATCATGGAAGCCATGATGTGCTTTGAGTTTTAACATGGGTTGGCGGATATAGGTAAATTGTATCCCTCGCCTCTGGCTCGGGATAAAATACTAATATCCGCCAATCCATGTTAAAGCTCAAAACACATTCTGGCATCCATGATTTATTTCTTAATTATGAAATAAACTGTGAATTGATAAAAAAAAAATGTTATCCGTAATCCCTTTAATTAAGCAAAGTGGACTATATTTAAGATTGTATAAAACTTACTTCAGTAAACCAAAATTACCTCTGTGTAGTTAAGGACTATATAGATCGGGTGTAGTCTGTACGTACAATGAAACAAAAATTAACGAAAAACACTGTGACTTTGTAAAATAAAATATTGCTGAGACACACCACACCCATACAACAAACAGCCCAACTTCAATTACATAGTTTAACCTCTTCGTAAGTTTCATTCAATAGATTTGTTAATAGAGAAGAATTCAACCTGTACTATATATATATAATATTGACATAACAGGTACAACAACGTTTCTTCTTTTCATATAAAGACAGTTGGACATCATTATCAATAGATGTCGGAATTTGTGATAAGTATCATGACCTGACACGTGTGGTTAATAACATTAGACCTCCCAATAAAAACATGTTTTAACATGAAACGGTAATAATAATACAACATGACAATGTCAATTTTAGTTTTTTTCATTTTTTGTTTTTTATACTACCGTTTTAACAAAACAAAAATAGCGGGAATTATTTTATGTCACTAAAACTGTATTTTCCCAATATTCAGACCAGCTTTCGGTTTAAGGCCAGGGGTTAGTGTTATGGTGATTAACGCCACTTTCAACAACATTTCAGTTATATCGTGGCGTTCAGTTTTATTAGTGGAGGAAACCACCGACCTTCCGCAAGTCACTGACAAACTTTATTACATAATGTAGCATCGAGTACACCTCACGTGAATGGGATTCGAAATCACAGCGTTAGTGGTTATATACACTGATTACATAGGTAGTTATAGATCAAACTATCATACGATCACGACCATGACGACCCTAGTTTTCGGTTTAAAACTGTTGTATCGCATGCTTATGTTGGTAAGCAATAAAGTAATGTGACCTATGGATTGATTAGCGATGGAAAAGTTCCACCCCTGGGCACCTGATCTCATTCTCCATAAATGAAGGGGGTCAGTGTTGTCTAAATTGATTTTGGTATTTAAATCTTTAGAATTGTTTGTTGGAATATTATATAGAGATTGCAAATTTTTTATTTATGGTTAATCGTAAACAAATCAACTGGGGTATCCCCATTTCTTCCACAAAGCTTTGATCACGAAATATTTGGGAAAAAAACACTGGTATCAAACAGTCAAACGGGGTTAACTATGTAAAATACACAATTACAAAACAGCGATCAGTAAAATTGATATTGATAAGGCAAGAAAAAGCAAAATTGTCAAGCCATATAAAGTTAAATAGTTGTAGTGGTATAAAAAGAAAAGTAATCTTATTTCCACTATCAATACTTTAAAAGCGTTTTATGTTCAGTGACACTGCACTTAATTGGAAAATTATGATAACATACTGTTCCAGTGTCAAATGGTGGTTTTCGTGGTTTTTGAAAATAGTAATGAATTATTTGTCAGTGATCAATTTTATATGGCATATCAACATTTTGTGGTATTGAATATCAATTGCAAGATTTTTTTTATCTCCAGTTTTATTATTATTCGTAGATAGATTTGTTATATTGAACCAGTTACATTTGTATGGTTTTTAAATGATAGTCTTCCTTAGAACTATATTAAAACTATGATGGAGTTTCTTATTGATAACATATTTATCGATTTCGGAGGGCGCATTGATCAACATCATCGGCATCCTCGTGAGAACAATATGTGCCCCTCTCTTTGCTAATATTTTCCTTTACTCCAATGGGGCAGAGTTTATACAAAAGCATATCAAAGACATAATAATTACAGAAGGTAAAGCCTTTAATCTCGTATTCAGATATATTGGTGATGCTCTGTCAATCAATAATCCACATTTTGCTAACTACTTTCCACTTATAGATAAAATAAAAATCAGAAGCACTTTCCTCTACCAGACTTTATGACAAAAGAGCTTACTTCAATTTTGCCATTATAAATTTTCAACACCTCGTTAGTGATGTACTAACAACTTCCACGCATGGAGTTTATATTTCACAACTCGTATCGAGCTTACAGTTTGTATTAAGACCTTTTGCACTGTCTTCATATTACTAATATATTAAAGTTAATGATATATAAAGAATCATCGTCTCATCTTAAGAAAAAAAACCAGTTCGACAGATCAAAACCCTTATTCTGTCACTTTCGTTCAGATGACGAAAGTGACAGAATAGAATTTTGTTATTTTTGAATATTAAATAATGGTAGAGGCTATTAGGTCTCTTTGATAGTTATAATATAATATATATATATATATGACATTTTTGTCTTACAAAGAGTAAATGCATTTGTATGATTTTCAGTCAGCGTTGGTGCACACGATGGATTTGACATTGTACTCGCATGTGGAAAACCCTTGCATGACCTCATCAATAAACTAATAGGAGCACACAAAACTAGTTTAACTCCGTCACATTTTAATGAAATACCTGTGCAAAGCCAGGACAATGAGCATTCATGTGTTGTTAGGGTATCGATTTGACCTTTTCCTATGATTTTTTATTAGATTTTGGACATGTTCCGACATTATACAATTATTGATTTGTATTGAGGTTAATATAAAGATCTATATTTCCAAGATATATGATATTTACCGAGGCCAAAGACGAAGTAAATATCGTATATCTTGGAACGATAGATCTTATATTAATCGAAATGAAAGTCAGTAATTGTTTATTTAATGAAACTGTTATTAATGTCCTCTGGGCCATGTTTTATAAATTGGCATTAAACACTACATGTGTTTTTTTGTAAATTTTAATGGCAACAAGAAAGATTTATGCATACTGCAAAGATAAATTTTGATCGTTCTAGAGGAGCCTTTGGAACGTTATATTAACCTCACGTGACGCTAAAATTAAAAGTAGGGGTTTTTCCGATTTTAGCGTCACGTGAGGTTAATATAACGTTCCAAAGGCTCCTCTGGAACGATCAAACTTAATCGTTGCGGAAATTGAAGGTTCAGATTCATAAAGTTATATCAAGAAAAAATCTCATGCTTTTATCCAATCAGATAAAAGAAATATTTATAGTCATATAATAATGTGGTATATTATGTTTTTCATTTTATTAGATGTATCGAGTTTCCTTCTGTTTCTACAGTACATCATGTTGATATTAGAGAAGTTTCGATAATGTGGTAGTATTTTTTTTTAATGTTATTACTACATAGGGCAGGACATCCTTTCTGTCCCATTTTTTTCTTTCTTTTGATGTCAAAAACTTTTGTTGTTCAATTCCCTAATATTTGACGATACCAAATTATAATTTGTAATAGTGGAAATGGAAAGATAATGCCTACTTCCCCCGATATATAGCGTGATATACGATATGAATCTAAATTACTGTTCGTGACACTTACCGTAAAATTGTGATTTTAAAATTAAAAAGAATATCTATTTTTATTTATTTAGTAGGTCACTCTTTAAACATGAAAACAACACAGACATTATCCATTCAGTATTGGTTGCGTTACGTCTAGCGACAAATAATGCACCCATATGCAGGTTGTGAACAAGTTTAACCATGTAAAAATGAAATGAAATGACGGCAAAATGTCACAACCAGATCAACAACCTTTGACTGCAACTGAATGTGTATTTTGTAATATCTACAATCCGCATACCCTTTTCGAAATCTAGAACAGTTGTCTTTGACATGAAATAGGAATGGCAGTCTTAACAGATGACACCCACAATGGGCCGCGATCAGACTGTCAGTATTATGAAATGACAATACACCATCGTGAGGACACCCCTTATTCGCAACATGGGAACGTACGCGGTTGGTCTGTTGGTTGAGCCCTGGGCTTCGTCGCCAGTATCTGTGCAGTACCAATAATATATTTTGCAAAAGTCGTTACATAGCTAAACGTTGTTTGTATTTTTGTACATGGTGTTTATGTTGTATTCGCTTGCTGAGAGATGAATATCTTTCCGCGCTTCTTTTCATAGTAATAATTTATGTGGTTACCATAGGTTATTTGTCGGCGTTACCATGATCCTTGAGCACATTTAGTATTATGTGTATTGCCGTTGGAGATCCACTTATTAAGAGGGGAGGGTTGGGATCTCATTACCCGGTATAACTCCGCCACATTTTGCGCCTGTCCAAGCAAGGACATGGATTTCCAACGTCACATGACGTGATCTTTTTGTGTTCAGTGAGTCCAGTTAAGATGAGATGTTCGTTTTGTTGATATTGGTGGAATTGAGTGCCTATTTAAGCTTTCTTTTCATAAGATAATACAAAGCACCACCAACACAGAGATTACTATAATAACGCTCTTACTGGTTGTATATTAATAAGTTAGAAACAAAGGAAATTGAAATTTAGTACATTTCAGACAACAGCACATTATTTTACTTTTGAAATATAAATCCGACATTTATTCGTTTCTGGTTTTAACGATTTAAGGGATTTATAAATCGACCGTAGAAATAGGGTTAGGATTATAGTTATGGTGTTTAACGCCACTTTCAACAATATTTCAGTTTATCGTGGTGGTCATGTTTATTGGTGGAGGAAGCCGGAGTACCCAGAGAAAACGCAGACCTGCAGCAAGTCACTGACAAAGTTTATCACGTAATGTTGTTTTGAGTACCGTAGAAATATAGTGGCATATATGTACACAATAAAATATGAAGGTGTTTTAAATTTCAATCATCATTTTCCAATATTTTTTTTACCGAACTAAGAATAGGAATAGTCATAGCAATATGTTGGCAGAATTATCTGGAAAAACAATAAACTCTACATGTCGATCTCTTGACAAATGACATACTATACACATTATAAATTGTTTTGAATGAAGTATTGTAATGATTATCATTATCAACTGGAGATAATCCTGATTAAAATCCTCTTTGACAGATGATTTCATGTATCGCAGTTATTTGATAAACGAATGCACGTCATGTTATGACGCCAATTATAATAGTAATTTGGTTATTTTCTTCATTTTATCCATATACTAATATGGAAGAAAGGCTTTCAGATACCAAAGGGGTAATCAGAAGCCGTAAATCGAATGACAGACAATACAATGGTCAAAAGAAAATGGACGAAAGACAAACAACGATCTACAAAAGATTGCACAGTAAACTAAAGATCGAGTAACACGAACCCCGCTAAATATCGGGGGTGAACGCATGTGACACCCGTTGTTTTATTCCTGTTACAAACCCGGTGATAAGTCATGAATGAGAAAAGGACCGGATTGTGATTACGACAAACATATGGAAGTTTTCTTTACAAAGCAGTTGTCTAGTGATATCCTGCTCATTTAATGGTATTCTTCTGGTCACACTGGGTATTGATGACTTTTCCCCAGGAATCATCCCCAGTATTGCATAGCACATCCTCTTGTAGCCGATACAATATGTCCTCTCGGTGATGAGGGGCGTCAGGTTGAAATACAGAAAGCCTGGGCATGGACTTTAATGGTTGCCGTGTTTGGAGCATGCCATGATCCTTGCAAGTTAAAGACTGCTGATTTTGAACGAGAGTAGGCGCATCATAACCGCTACAAAACGATATGTGCATTCGTCCTCTCCCGACTGTCAATATATTTCTAATATCAGTCTAAATTCTTTGCCCCTGTTGACATATTCCTTTCTTATTTCTGCATGATTCATTTTATATATTGTTCTCGTCCTGTAGTAATAAATCTTCTGGTCACGCAAAATAATAAAAATATATAAGTTTTGTTTTAGAATATCAAACGTATGACTTCCGTTGCTAATGTAACCTGTATGTTTTACAAATTGGCAAAACATGTGACCTAAGAACAACTTACTCGGTGAATCACCACGCCTTGGGTTATCAATATTTCTTATATCTATATTTATTTACTTGTATCGACTAAGATTGCTTAAATAATCTTACATCTAAACACAACTAGGGTAATCACTATTACGTCAATTTGTACACGTAACACTGTCAAACCAAGTTTAAAAGATCAATTTAGGCACATTTTGGAATCATCAGAGAAACTATTATAAATTATCTGTAGAAAATTAACTAGGGTAATCACTATTACGTCAATTTGTACACATAACACTGTCAAACCAAGCTTAAAAGATCAATTTAGGCACATTTTGGAATCATCAGAGAAACTTTCCTTCGGAATTTAATTATAAATTATCTGTAGAAAATTTTCATTTTGAAAATTGTTTCAAGATTCTTGATGACATTAATAATATTACTCTGCGTAGAGCTAAAACATTGAACAGCAAACTATCAGTCGAAATTGGCAGGTGGAAAATGTGATATTGGTGATGAATTCCATTATATCTTGTCATGTTCGACTCTGTACATAAAGGGAAAAGTCTTCATAAAAAGCCAAACACACAATTATATCATATACATTAAAACTTAGAGATCTCATGAACAGTAACTTAATAATTGGTGTAAATTTATGACAACAAGTAATAAACATTTAGACTGGAATGAGTATTTAGTTTGTATTCTTTGTCTTTCTTTTGTCTATTGTAGTTGTGTTTATAATCATTTGTGTAATATTTCTCTGTACCATTGTAATTTGGTTTGTGAGAATAAAGATATATATATATACATTTAGACAGGATCTTGTGCCAAAATTTGGCTATTTCAATTAAATTAATTTGCCAAAATGCACGATGAATCCCAATAATGGTGCAGTAAATGTTAATTATTCCTTGCCATTTTTAGCCATACAGCAATTGATTTAGTATTTTGTGGTTTTTCTGCTGTCTTTTTATATGCAAGAACACGAAACAAGTACTGTATGCAAGGGAACAATGAAGAAAATAATTAATCTAACATGAAACAGTACACGGAAAACCAAAGCATACCAGGGCGAATTGATTTGCACTTTGAGGGTAAGGAGTTTCTGGTTCACTTGTGGCACCTGTCGTGTTACTCATTTTGAAATCCAGTGATACGTGATGAACGAGTAAACAAGGACGCACCATTTCAGCTTTATTAACCTCTGATATTTTCTTTCATCTGCTTATGTGATCGGGCATCCTGGCGAGTGTTGCACTTAAAACAAGAACTGTCCACCCTTCAGGAGAACCTGGATGATTTCTGTATTGTCTAATTCTGTTTTTCGCAGTGTTATTTAGCTTCATGCTGTGTTGTTCATCCAATAAGATTGTTGTCTAGCCAGAAAGAACTAGGAGTAGTATGCATATAACATAACAGTTGAACCACCTCACCTGTGAAATGTATGCTTTTTATGCATAATTTTAATATCAATAATATTAAAAATGTAATAAACCACAATATGTTTTATATGTCAAAATATTTGTACGGTTATTTACCTTTCTGCTACGTCATAAAATGTTCATTGACACATTATCTAACCTGACTATAATACCAGTCATTTACTCACCGTACTAATTGATCTGTAGAGCCAGATTTGTTGTTTCAATTGTCAAAAAAAAAATCCTTTTCTTTTATTATTAGGTGATTTTTTCTATTCATCTTGTATTTTTTACGTGAAAATAGTAGTACAATCCATGTTAACATGAAAATATACTTCCATGGACAATAAATGACCAAGTTGATGGCATGTCTCAAATTTGACACCGAAACAGTATTACAAATTAAAAAAACAATCCTTGTGGTGTCTATTTTTGAAAAGCATATAAAAGGGGACCATTCTTAATATTATACAGTAGATCCTGGACAACCATCGTGAGTATTCTTTGATAATTACTGCTCTTTGAATAACTAAGAAAATAGGTTAATTTATAACATAGATAAATATTTGTGACAAATTGAATTTTCAAATTTTTTCATTTGATTTTAATAAATTTAATACATTTTCATATAATTGGTCGTATTTAGTGGAATTCCATGCTTACTGAAAGTAAAGTATCAAAAGTAGTTAAATTAATGCACCATGCAGATATTTTGATTCCTTAAATTTTACATCGGTCCTGACGCTAAATCCTAAACAGTACGAAACCACAATTTTAGTTACAAAACATGGATAACACGTACTTCTTCCATATCCATGTTTACAAAATCTTTAAAACTATTTCAGGCTATTTTCTAATTAAGATTATCTTTATTGAATCATAAGACTAAATTAAATGATTATTTTGCAAAAATTAAATGCATTACAATTATTATTCGTAGTACGCATACATTTAATTAGTGATATATTCAAACATTGAAAAAAATATGTGTGAACTAAGAAGACACCAATGGCCATAAGCTTAATGTTTACAATATTTGCTTTAAATTTAAATCCCATATACTAATAAGCAATAAAAATTTCCCTGCAAAAAAAAAGAAGAATAATATATCTACGTGTTATGTATGCATTTACTCTTGGCTGTGATTCGAGTTAGTTTGTATCTCCCTCCATATTGATTTGACTTTTTAAGATTTGTACTCTTTGTCTCGGTGTTGAAATAAACATACCAAAGTTTAACATTTAACGAACAAGTCTAAGGACAATCCGAGTACAAGGTCAAATTAACAAAGGCTTGCACGGTAATTAATACAAACAAAATGTGATTGAGTCCAAGTTACCATGTTCTCTTTGAAAATTAACTCTATGAATGTACTATCACAATATGCAACATTCTTGTAACCTTCAGAATGAAATGTACTTTTTAAGTATTTATTCCTGCTAAAATCTAAGCAGTAGAAGGTAATAACTTAATTTGTCTGCCAGTTCTTTTTTATGTCAAGAAGTTCAATATTAAATGAAGTTCATCGGATAATTTTAATCAGTTTGTATGCTTTCTCCGTTTACGGCTGTGTCATTCTGTCGATAAAACTGTGACTAAGAATCACGATATAACCGACATATTGTTGAATAAACATTAGAGCTCACCGATGGTGCAATGAAAAATGGACAATCCAGAGAAACTGGCAACATAGTGGCAGTTCCTAAATAATATAAAATTCTTATCAAAAACTAAGGTTCGTCTCCCTAGGGCATAGGTGATCTTTGGCTATCATGTTTAGACAGTTTGGTTTTATTGCTAACAAGCACTTTTAAATTATATGGATTTCCAATATTTCGATATTGAGCGTCACCTGATGAAATTAATTCCAGAAATGCGTCGTGTGCAATACATTTGATATCTACGTTTTTATTTAACATCCAATAAAACCAAAATTAAATCAATATTTCAATATTAAATTGTGTTATTGCTATTACAAGCTTTTTGAATACATTGATGACTTCCCCCTTGACATTCAAAGCTTTTATTCCATTATCATAAACTATAGAATAAAACAGAACAGAGGTTTGAAAAATACAGTCTTAATTTAATGTATTGATATATTGCATTTTAAATATATATATATACTTTTTATAATTAGATGTTTTATTATTTTATGTACATATAATAATTAATACACCAGTTGACCAGCTAGACATTTGTCGAGTGTGAATTTGACCTGTAAATGACATGTTCAGACTTCCTTTAACATATTAACATATTGACATTGTCAGACAGGCTATTTGACAATGTCGTACACGTAACGATTAGTACTCGGAAGTAATTGACTACATTAACTATAAAAAAAAAGTGCTCAAGTTAACCTGTCTAATTGACTACGGACATGACTATACATAACATGCAATATTTATTTTTAAATATCATGATGATGTTTTTTAAAAGGTAAAACAGTCAATTGGGGGACAATATAATCTGTCACAACAAACAGTACCTCCAAAATACTTTAAAAAATTACGATGGTGGTAATATTGATCTGGTTTGGAATATGTCAACTGTTATCGCAGGTTTAACAGATTATTACAATACCCCTCCGTCTCGTTGGCACTGAATTCGATATCTATGTTTTTATTACTATCACTGGGTCGATACCTCTACTGGTGGACTATTAGTCCCCATGGGCATCATCGCCTAGTAGTCAGTGTTTCGGCACTGACATGGTTTATTAGATATATATATTATTGAAATTTACAGTTACTAAGTATTGTAATTACTAACAAGGATAGGTGGGAGGGGGGAGGGGGGGGGGGCTTAGCAGATTTTGCCTATCTTGTTTAGGCCCTTTAGTTTACTTGTTCTCAAAGACTTTTAAGTTATTTGGCTTTCTAGTCTTTTAATCATCAGTGTACCTGGTGAAGGTTATTACAGAAACGTGTCGTGCGCCACTAAATTCGATATCTACATTATTATTTTTGAAAAAGTCCAGTCTTTTGAGCAAATAATACATCGTATGTTTGTCATGCTTCTGCCTTTTTTTTTAAGATACCTGAAGACAGAAATATAATGAACATTCATATCTATTTCTAACGCCTCGTATTTGACTATACCTATTGATCAAACCGTTGATGTAAATAGACGACGCATTCATTCGTATGATGGTCGAGGAAATACGACAATGTTCTATTCTTAATACGGTCTACTAAAGTATTCAATCTTACGTTTTCTGTTTAGGATTTTGTGAATAATTGTTTGTCTTATTGTCCTTTTTCTGTTGGTCATTTTATTAGATGTTCTACTTTCATTAATTTTGCCACTTCTGGTTATCCCTCTGGTATCTTCAAACATTACTTACTCTCTCCATTTTTGAGGAACTAAACAAATCTTTAGTGCCATGATAAGGTCAACTCGATACAACTTTATGTGTCTGTTGCTTGGGGCTGGTCGGTGGTTTTTTCTGGATACTCCAATTTCCTCTAACAATCAGATCGACTGTCACCATATGAATGAAATAGTATTGAAAATAAGTTACTTTAAACATACATAATCTAAACTTCAATTTTGTAACATAACCGAAATTATGTAATTCAGATATATATTTAAAGCTTATGCTATTCTACCATGTATATTTCTTGTTTTGTAGACAAAGACAAAGATGAAGTATTTGTTGATTCTCCTGTCAATTGGTCTAGCAGCCGTTAACGCAACTTACTGGGGTAAGCCATTTCATATGTTGTAGTATTTCCAATGCAAAAACGATGCAGATTAATATATAAAGGAAAATAACTCGTACGTTTTAAATACATTTCTGTGTTACTTTTTAAATTGTTGATACATTTCAGTTGATTCAAAATTCATATATATGTAGTATCACTCTGCGAAGGATACATAGTAAAAGTAGATCCTGTATATAGAGGGCATGGACTTGTAACAATCAAATAAATCATGCATATCAAGAAATACAAATCTTTACATTAGAAGGTAATTTAAACATTAGAAATCACTATTTCTGGCAAATATAGTTTAAGGTCTTGATGAATAAAGTACGATATGTCCTCTTCAGACTATGATTCTATTTACACTGCCGACATTTTGAAGATAACTGCAACATAACAAAGCAAGAGAAAAATGTGATGCTATGATTGGTTGATATATATTTTCCCCTGAACTTTCGAATTAAGCAGGGGGCGTCGTCTTCGTGATCGTATGATAGTTGGATTTACAACTACCTGTTCAATCAGTGCTTATAACCACTAAGGTTGTAAGTTCAAACCCCGTTCATGGTGAACGATATAACTGAAATATTGTTGAAAGTGGCGTTCAGCACCATCAACCAAACCAAACCGTTCATGGTGAGGTGTACTCGATACAGCATTATGTGATAAAGCTGGTTAGTGACTTGCGACAAGTCGGTGGTTTTATCCGAGTCCTCCGGTTTCCTCCACCAATTAAACTGACCACCACGATATAACTGAAATATTGTTGAAAGTGGCGTTAAACACCATAAACCAACAACAATCGAATTAAGCTATTTAGGCCAAATATTATGTTTCACATGATTAAAATACATTCTAGAGTAAATATCTATTTTTTCTAACTATATATTACATATTGTTTATGAGTAAATGTGTTTATTTTAGGGTGAACATTTAAAATCATTTCAGCATTTAGCAACAATTTTCTAATGTAATGTTATCCGCTTCAATTCTGTGTACACCTCATACATAATCGTATAAATTAAGCCAACTGTTTTTGAAATTTGTTTACATATGATGTACCGATCAGTCATCAACACAGAAATGGATCAAAGTGTTTTTATTAAAAAGATTGTTACATCATATAAACCACTTCCTTATCCACTACATTCTCTAAATTATGAAACCAACTTTGTTTGTTTGTTTGTTTTTATTTAATATAAACTGTTTTTTCTGATATATGTGCATTTGGAATAAAAAGAATAGTTTTCACGATATGTATGTTTACGTTAATTATATTTATATTTTTCTGAAGAAAATAATCAAAGTTACACAAATCTTGAATATCCAAAATCGAAATAAAACACGCAAAATCAATATGATTGGGGATGAATGTCCATTATCATAGTCTCCAAGAATTAGTTATAGATTGAAAAACATTTCAAATTTGCTTCATTATAATTAAATGTCTGTTATTTCCAGGAGGCGGTAGATATGGCAGAGGTAGATGGGGTGGTGGTGGAATAATAGGGGGTGGGGGTATTATTGGAGGAGGAGTTATTGGAGGAGGAATCATTGGAAGAGGAGGACGATACGGTTACGGTTATGGTGGTTTGGGAGGAATTGGCGGAGTTGGTGGAATCGGCGGAGTTGGTGGGGTCGGCGGAATTGGTGGAGTTGGTGGATTAGGCGGAGTTGGTGGAGTTGGTGGAATCGGTGGATTTGGGGGAGTTGGTGGATTGGGAGGAATTGGTGGATATGGCGGATACGGTAGAGGAGGAATTGGTGGATATGGCGGATACGGTAGAGGAGGATATGGTGGTTTTGGCAATGGAGGGTATGGTGGATACGGTGGATATGGTGGCTATGGAAATGGTGGCTATGGAAATGGTGGATATGGTGGCTACGGCGGATATGGGGGTTATGATGATTTTGGCGGTATTGGGGGAATCGGTGGTTTTGGTGGCAATCAAGGTGGTTTTGGGGGCATTGGTGGATACAGAGGGTATGGTAGACGAGGAAAAAAGAGTAAGTATATATACAGAGGAAAGTTAACTAAGAAAACTGACTTTAAACAAATACACACAAGTCATAAAAGAGAGAAACACTTAAGATGAATTTAAAGATACCGAAGGGTTAGTTAGAATAGATACATCGAAGTAGGACAGGCAACACAATGGCCAAAAGAAAAAGGAAAAAAGAACAAACGCGAACCCCACACAATTCCGGGGGGTAAACTCAGGTGCTCCGGAAGGATACTCATATCCTGCTCCACTAGTGGCATCCGTCATGTTACTCTAGTTCCAAACCCGGTAATAGGCCATGAATGAGGAAAGGACCTGAAAATCCTTACGACAACAAAAAAAGACTGGAACATATCCGTGGTCATTTGTGACTAAGATATTCTGTAGCGGTTAACCAAGTCATGGCGGCGATCGTAAAACTGTCGAAGTGATGACTTCAATTAACCAATAGGTAGCTTCCTTGCTAGCAATTAAATTTTACAATTTAAAATATATGTCCATAAAGCTATTAATTTGTTTGATGACAGTGTTGATGAATTACCTCGAATTGACAAAAAATGCTCAATACATGCTTCTGCTAATATAGTGTTGTTAAACTCTTCGAAAAGTATATGTAAAATTCATCAAAACATAAAAATCGAATTGAAACTGTCATAACACATTACAAATTTCAGTTATAATTAGAAATGTATGGCGCACAATTACAAAAACACAGCCAAAGAAGTCTAGACCTTTCAAAACAAAGCACAATGCTATCAATAGCCTATTTTGATGGATGCGACAAGGAAATACAAATATACAGTAGTATATCACAGTTTTATAAAGTTCAATATTAAAATGTTCTTCCTAACAATGGTGAGCACCCAGTTATATGTGAGGATTTGATTGTTACTCGCATGTGGAAAACACGTGCATTACCGCATCATTTCACAAAGAAGAGAGGTTTGGGCAATAAAACTATTTTAACCCCACAACGTTTTATTGTACCAAGCCAGAATAATGAGCGGTCATGTATATGTGTGCTAAGGATATAATATTGCCTCTCTTTCTACGATTATTCGATTGTATTTTAGAAACGTTTCGAATGTATCCCGTTTTTTGTTTTTTTATTTTATTACCTTATATATTGACGCAATAAAATCTGCTTACAATGTATTATCGACAACCTGTTATGTGTATGTGTATAGGGAGAAGAGATTACATATAATAGACTTAACATTGGACAAATTTCGTCTTTCGCTTATGATATGTATTACATTTATATTGAAGCAATGGACGTCATAATAATCGTTCCTAATACAACATGTTGTTCTTAGAAATAATAGAGAGAAAATAAGAGAAAATAAATCTGAAATATATCAAAGCATATCTTAAATGGAACTTTAGATCTGATGTGGCTCAGATACTAGTACTCCAACTATCATCATTATTGGAAACATATTCCTTTTATACTAGAATAATTTTTATTTTAAATATTTCATTTAACTGCACGATCTGTGTATTGTTTGACTATTTGATTAAAAAAGTGTTAACAACCAAACTATTCTGATCCATATTTTCTCATTTAGTTTGAAAATTATGTTCCGAAACACTTCAATTTAACTGTGACAATTTACTACATTTTTTTCATTTTATTTTATTTATTTATTTTAATTATCTATTTATTTAATTATTTTCACATATATTTATTGATTTATTTTGAAATTGTAAATATGTTGAATATATAACTAAATCAAAATACGGTACATTTTTTTCTCAATATTTTTTTTTAATAATGTACAATAAACGTGTTCATCAAAATTGTAAACCTACTTTAAAATAAAGTTTTCGTAGCAATATATCTTCACGCTGTCACACATAAAAGCTTAAAAACTTATTTATTTCGCGATTATTTCATCATTGCTTTTCATGCAAAAATATGTTTCCAGTATTTAACTTAATCACATTTTTTTTCAGTATCATACTAAGAGATGAGCTGGTACCTGGAAGACATAATGCTTTATTGTTGACAGTGACCTACCAAAGACGCGGGTTTCTTCCTGGAATTCATATCAGAATATTGTTTTCAGTAGAATTCTAAGACGCTGTGTGATTTCTGGAAGACTATCAGTTTCTGTGATTCTCATGTTGTTAATTTTGTTTAGCATTTTATATTTATAGTCAATAAAACGCAATTTCGAGCATATTTTATATACTTGTTCTATTTATAAATATAATCGATGTAAGAAGAGAAACCACACATCAGTCAAACATTGTCCGTAATACACAATAGAGACCAATTGTTACAAAGCAAACACAGCATTACATTTTCCATGACTGGATGTTTGGCGCAGATAGATTAAAAAAAAATTTCAATTGTGTTTCATAATAAAGATTGGCTAACGTGTTTTAAGAAGGGACAAAATACTCCGATTCTCCCAAAAGGTTTTCTAAAACTGATATCATAAATATAGTCGAATTTAAGATGACAACATATTTGCTATGTTTGGTGGACGTGTTTTGCAACAGACAGTCGGTATTCATATGGGTACTTGCTGTGCTCATCGTCTCACCGAATATTTCCTTTATTCATGTGAGGAAGACTTCATTTAGAAATTTTTCATAAAAAACGAAAAGAAGCTATATAAGTAACGTTATTTCATTAAATAATTCTAAGCTTGGTGATTATGCTGCTCGCATCTCTCTGGTTACCACAGATACAGCTATGTGTGTTCCATGCATTGACCTACACCTCGTAATTAATTGAAAAAGAGTACCGGATAAGAAAGAATCTTTACAGCAAAAGAGATTATTTTATTTTTTCCCATTTTGAGCTTTCCACTTATATGTAGCAACATTCGAGCAGCACTGCATATACAACATATATCTCTCAGTTGATACGATAACCCAGATCTTCCTGTATTTATCATGATTTCTCAGAATGAGGGATGCTGCTTATAGGGGAGCTACTGGACCACTGGTTCATAGTGGTTAAGTTGTAGTCATGACTGAACGTTTTAAGGTTGTCACCATAACTGGTTAACTGTGATGCAATACCTGTTTAACAAATGACCACGAATATGTTCTGTTTATCGTACAATCCAGTCATTTTCCACGTTCATGAATTATCTCCGTGTTTGTAACAGAAGCAACGCGGAACATCTGGGTTCACTTCCATTTTTAGTGGGGTTTGTATTACTCAATCTTTAGTTTTTTTTCTTTTGTTCCTTTTCTTTTAGCCATTGTACTGTGTGTCCTTCGATTTACGGCGTCCGGTTACCCTTTTGGTACCTGCAAACTTTTCTGTCCTGGAATTGTCATCTGACGAGCAATTTCAATTAGAGCATTATGGTTACTTATTTAAAGTTTTGCTATGGATATTATTTTAAGAGAATATATATATTCTAAGTGAATCCCTTCTTTAATGTTCTTGGTTAAACCAGCCAATGTGATCTCAACGCTCTACCTCTTGATAATTGAATATCCAATGGCAATGCAAATATAAACAATCGCTTCCACTCAAAATGACCATATACTATCACGACAAATGAATAAGAACATAAACATGAACAGTACCATAACAGGGTTAATGGATGCTTTCTTAACTCACTACTAGCTAGGACGGTAGAGTTTGTTGGTTAAATACCATTACCGTTAAAACAAATAAATCACAGCTGACACTTATAACAGAATTTATATCAATAACTCATTAACATCTAAAGAAATCAATAATCTTCGTTGGAGACTAGAAAGAATCGATCATCATTTGTTGGTATCAAATATTGAACATGAAATAGTAATGTAATATGGAATGTGTCAGATTTGAACTTTGTAGTTTTATTAAATTCAAATTCAATTTTTTTTTGTTAATTACGTCACAATAAAAACATAGATTTGAAATCCCTTTTTTGATCAGATCTCTGCATGTAAAATTGTATCTCTAAATAAGACCTTTATGACGGCAATAAAATTTTGTAAATGTCTTCAATAATTCATCAAAACAGTATGTAAATGGTTTTTTTCTGTTTTCACGAGGTTACTGTCACTGAAGTCAGAAACATTATTATAAATACGTGCAAAACGAACCAACTGAGAAATGTAAAACACCATATGAATGGACAAAATGAATGTCCAGAAAAGGAAAATTGACTATAGGGAAAAATCGTCTCATTTGTCATAAGCGCATGCGTTAGATTTATGCTGATAAAGGAATATATTTAAATCCAAAAATTAACACGAGTCGCTTGTAATTTTAGCACCATTCAGCGTAAGTTCCTTGGGATAAATTTATTTTACAATCGCAAGTAAATTTGGATGATTTACAGTAACTTTATCGTCTAAGTATCTACAGCTATTGTTGAATAAACTAATCGGTGTTTGAGATTGTAAAAACAAATAAAATTAGCGCCATGAGAGAGAGACATATTCACCATTTATAGAAAATATATAATTATATCTATATAAAAATGACTGCAATCAGAAGATTTTTCATTTTGAAATGTTTTTTCAACATATAAATGCGATATTAATTATTCATCAGCACTTGGATCTGAAATAATTTCACGTCATGCTTGAAAGTGAAGAATTAATACACATTCCAATACGAGTCGTGCATTGGCTGTATGAACAATGCGGTGATAAAATTCCCATATAGCTTAATTCGCTCATGCGTATTGTCACAAAATTTGTGGACAGCATTTCTACACTGATTTCATGAATTTGTACAGGACTGTGGTGCATATGTCTATGGCTTATTGATATTAACTCTGTTAGAAGTTTCATATGTTTAAGTGATAACGAATCTATGCAGCATTATATCGTTTGAATACATATGTATTGCCGTTGGAGATTCAATTATCAAGAGATGGAGGGTTGGGATCCAGCCATCAACCATCTTACCCCCCTCCCTCCTCCTCCCAATTGTTTGTGCCTGTCTTATGTCAGGACCTGGCGATCGTTTCACTAAAGGTCGTAAGTCGTAAACGTAGACGTAAGTGTACTCTTAAGAGTTACGACCGTTTCACTAATAGTTAGGATTTACGACTTACGATAAAAAGTGATCGCAAAGTTAAGAGTGGTGGTAGGTACTCGTAAGTCGTAAATCGTAAACCTATTTTTGAAGAGAAGAATTGCTATCTGTATTTTTTTAATTTGAACATTGATCAAATGAAGCGAGCAATACATATTAGATGCACGCAACAATTTTTATATTTCGAGAGCCATAACAAATCATTAAAACAGCTATGTACACATTATTGTTTGTTTCAGTGTACTTTCTATCAACATATTTTATTAACAAGGGTACTTAGAAGAAATTTCAAGAAATGAACGATATCGAGTACATGTACAAACAATGGCTCAAAAATAAAGTTAAGCACAAACAGAGGGCGCATTACATTTGCGTGGATTTGAGGATTAACAGGTATTATGTTTGCACGGAGAAAGGGCATTACAATTGCCCGTAAAATATACCTGAGAGTTGGTTTTTTTTTACATTTGCGCGGATTGCCTGTTATTTAGAATATTATATTTAATTTATTCATAGCATTTTCTGCATTTTGCAGCATGACTGACGATGCAATATGGTTTATTCACCACTTTCGTCAGCCTTTAAAATGAAAACAAAAAATATAAGAATAACATACAAATAATTTAAAAAAAAGATTAATTTGTAACATACATGTATAAAAAAAAACACAAAAAAACCCAATAATTTTGAAGGCAACAGATATTTCTGCAGTCCAAATGTTAAAATGCATTGGTAGTTTTTATTGATTATATAAAGCGTTAAAACACTCATTATGAATATAAATCAACAGTACATGTTAAGGTTTAATATAGTAAGATGTGTATTTTTGTTGTTTTATATGTTGATGAAACATATTATTTTATATGTGTGAATACAGTGATGCAATAAAACAACCCAAATCCTACTCACCCCCGCCCCCCCCCCCCCCCCCCCCCCACACACACACACTCACCCCTCTTGGTGGGCAGGGGTTACAGATTAAGTCATTTCTGGTTGGCAAAAGAGTTAAATATAGAGGTAAAAAAAGAAGTTGCAGCAACAGTGCTTATAAAAACCATAAAATATCATGAAAATACGAAATAAACTTTAAAGAAAGGTAAAAAAAATACGCACAATTGTCATGTGTTTAAGTTCTGCACGTAAATGTAAAAAAAAATCGGCTTAATTGAAATGCACCGCAAACGGAATATCGGTGCAGAATGTGAATGTATTGCCAAATCAATGGTCACATTTTTGAAATTTCCACTGACATACATATAGCATGAAATTTATTAAAATATATTCCATAAAATAATTTTTTCTCAAATTTCGGTAAAATTTTACACTTAACAATTTTTTTCTAATAGCTTTGGTTTATTCATTTCAAAAATCACTTTATAGAGTTTTAGAATTAGTTAAATATTAGAAATGTATTTTAACACATTTAAGATGTGATTATTAATGTAATCAGGCTGTTGGGTATATAATGTATGATACAATATATCTTTTTACCTCCATTACAGGAGACGTTACTTGTCGCAAGTCGTAAATCGTAACTCTTAAGTTTAGGACTAGTTTAGTGAAACGCGCACGTAAATAAATCTTAAGAGTGATTTTAGACTTACAATTTACGATCACTTTAGTGAAACGGTCGCCTGAACTCCCACATTCATATCTCGTGGTAGTTTTTCATGTTCAGTGAGTTGAGGTGAGAGGTGATTGTTCGTTTTGTTGATATTGGTGAAATTATTTTCTCTAATGATTTTATTATTTCCACATTTCACAACCGATTGTGAAATTTTTTTTCTCCTCACTAGTGAATTTAACTGTTCTCGACACCTGATTTGTCAATTTTTATTTTGTCGGGACTACTTTCTCTCCAACTGTGATCGATCATTTTATAAAATATTGAAAGATATTGTAGGCCTAAATACCATTTTCATGTAAAAAGTAACTTAATTCCATTTTCGTGATGCGTGTGGTTAAACGTTTTACTGTTGTGATGTGCGCCCTGTTTGGAGGGACTTACCGGGAACAGAACAGTTGACATTCGAACGTTTCGGACTTAGCCTACTCGATACATGGATACACGTAAAGCTTCCTTGGTTACCGTGTAAACAAAATCGCGATCGTGTCGTCTGCAAAATAAAAAATGTCCTTAAACGAATTTTTGGAAAGGGGACAAAGAGTCAGACTTCTCTCGGGTGAAAAGGAGATCATAATAGGGGAAAATGACAACTTTGAGTTCCCATTATGGGAGATCAAACTCGAGAATGGAAAAATTCTCACTGAAGCAAGATACAGAATTGACGTCCTAACTGAGCCTGAAGTATAAAACGATCCAGGAAATTCTGACTCACCTCCTACAGTACCTGATGAGCTTATGCATTTATTTCAGTCTGAAATATATGAATCAGATGATTCTGATATGCCTATAGTTTCAGTTCTACCAGACCTCCCCCCTCCTCCAGCAAACCCTTCACAAACACTGCAGGGGTGAACTATATCTTTGGGGCCCCGATATATGGAGGAACATTTAACATTAACATAACCACTGTACCTGAAGACCAGCCTCAGCAAAGAAAACGTCGCCGGGTCATTTTTGACAGAGATAGTTCCCAGGAATAATATATCTTTCTTCATCGGTTTGTTCCGCCATTGTTGTTATTATAATTGGAGATCCGTCCGCGCAAATATTTCGTTGGACATCTCATTTTTCAGGAAATATAGATAAATTTAAAAATATTTTTGTTTCATTAAATACTGTCGTTATAAAATATTAAAAGTTATTAATTTGTTTGGTTTCCTTTAAATATTTGAAACATCTATATCATTTTGCAACCGTGGTAACAGGATGCGTAGCAATCTCTCAAAGGAAAGACTAAAGGGGTGGTATAAAGGTTGGGAGAATTAGGCTCGGACTTAAAATTCCATAATTTAACTACCTCGATTGGAGAACTCCGATAATTCACTCACAACAAAGTAATAATATATATGTCCATCATTGTTTGAACTTTATGTTCATAAAACATTATATTGTTCGCATTTTTCCGGAAAGAAAATACTAAAGATAACCATCTATTGACTTAGATTTTAGTATATTGTTGGCATGAAGGTGAAGTAGTTTCCAAGGAAATTGTCATTCCACTTCTTCCTTATTGTTTTTATCTACAAGAATTAAATAAAATATTATTATTGATAATCATATTTTATTTTTAGAATTATGTATTGATTCATGTACATGTATAAAAAGGAGAAGACGGTCTAAGATATATAAACTAGTGTCTGATCCTATCGTTTGCTATTGAACAATAAAATATGTTTAAATTAAATTAGGAACAATGGCGTCATTGAAACCTATTGCTTACTTACTCTGTGTTAGCATTTCACATGTTCAATTTGTTAAAATCGCACTTTCGTCTAATTGGCAAACTGTCGGTAGTTTAATGGCATGAAGCTGCGTTTAGACAGTAGTGAAAATTAGACTACAGAGAGAAAGGCTAGTAGGTTTTATTGTATGCATTTTAATGCATATTCCTTCATTTTTATGTACATATTATGTGTAAAATCTTATATGAAAATAGTATCCATTGTGTTTTGATATATCGTTCTTTTCATTTATACACTTCGCGCCCGTGATCGTATAGTAGTTGGATTTACAACTACCTGTCCCAATCGGTTCCTATCACCACTGATGTTGTGAGTTCGAATCTCGATCAGGGCGAGGTGTACAACATTATGTGATAAAGTTTGTCAGTGACTCGCGACAGGTCGGTGATTTTCTTCGGGTCCTCCGTTTTCCTCCACCAATAAAACTGACCCCCACGATATAGCTGAAATATTATTGAAAGTGGCGTTAAAAACCATACAAAAACAACAACAAAAACCAATTTACATTACGAGTGAAAACTTTATTAAATTTGATAGGGCGGAAAACATAAATTGTGTCCGAATTTTCCCGGATCCGTATGCATAGACTACTGTCTTTCTTCAATATGTACTACCGTGTCACTGACAAACTTTATTACATAATGTTGTATCGAGTACGCCTCGCCATTGGCGCGATTCGAACTCAAACTTCAGTAGAGATAGGCAATGATTGCACAGGCAGTTGGATTTACTGCCTTACGATCACGACCACGACTACCCTAGTATTTATAAAGAGTATTCAAATTATTAAAATGTGTACGACGCTATTGTTTTTAAGGAAATGGCTTTGTTCTTAATCTTAAGGACACTATTAACCAATTAGTTTTAGTACGTATTTGAATGAAAAATTGAAGCATTGAACATATGTCCCTTGACTTGTCGTTATGTTAGTGTATTGTTGAAAAAACAAGATCCTACAAGCATCAAATTGTAACTAAGCAGAATTATTTTTAATTTTGTTTCTTGCCAAATTCTCGTTAGAAGAGTTTGAAGATACCAAAGGGGAAATCAGAATCCGTATATCGAAGAAGAACAGACAACACAATGGCCAAAAGAAAAAGTACAAAAGGATAAACAACGATCTACAACTGTTGTATTCGATGTTATCTATTTGTCATTCAATATTACACACCCTAAAGACATAATGCATTTACTTGGTAAAAAAAGAAGGTTGTATAATATATTATTCGTCTTTTTTGCTAATAAAGCTTTCTTATTTGTCATTTGACAAACCCAATAAATAATATCTGTTTAATAAAGGTCGACACTGGTGCTTTGTAAAAAAGAAGGTTGTACATCTATAATTGGTCTTTATTGCTAACAGAACTTTCTGTTTTGACAAACCCAATAAATAATATCTGTTTAATAAATGTCGACACTGATGCTTTGTAAAAAAGAAGATTATGTATCTATAATTGGTCTTTATTGCTAACAAAGTTTTCTGTTTTGACAAACTCAATAAATAATATCTGTTTAATAAAGGTCGACATTGGTGCTTTTGCAAAAAAGAAAGAAGCACAAACAAGTTACTGGACATTAGTGTCATGTTATTTTCATTATTTATTTCGTTATCATCAAACTAATCACAGAATTATTACCATTGTCATGTTTGCGCGTGGAATAAATAAACAATAATTATACAGGTAAGATAGAAATGTTAGTATAAACTAATATATGTCAAAAAGGTGTTAACATATAATAAGATATCATGCATGATAATGAAGTTCGTTCAGTGATTACTATATTTTTGCCAGTCAAAGATAATATAAAAAATAAACGTTAGAGAATACCGAAGGGGCAATCAAAAAGGACAATTCAGAGAAACTGGCAACATAGGGTACACAAGACACAGGACAAATAAACGTTAGAGAATACCGAAGGGGCAATCAAAAAGAACAATTCAGAGAAACTGGCGACATAGACGAAGAAAAATAAAACAAAACACAACATATTTTGTGTTGAACACAAATATGCGCAAATAACCACAAAGCACACGGAACTGAGAACGTAAAGACACATAATAGGACAACTAAAAAATGAGCAACACGGAGACCACCAAAAACCTGGCAGTTCCTGCTTCTTATAAGACACCCGCCGTGTTCCTCATATATACAGTCCGATAAAAGTATAAATGTGTTTATCAAATATATAATTTTGTGATCTGTCAATATAATCTAATTTAATTGTAAAGAAATGAAAGAGTATCATATACTAGTTACACTTGTAGTTTATTTATGCTTTTTGTTCCCTGTTTTGTTTATGCATGAAATTCGAACTTTTTGAAGGGTTTATGTAAGAGACCGGTACCACTTGTATGAATAAAATATACCAAATCTACTGTGTATTTTTGTTGTTGTTGTAATTTTTGCCTGTAATACATGTGAAGTGTAATATAATCATATCATATACACACTCTCCGACCCATAACGAAGAATAAATATATCCATTATGTGCTTGTTTTAAATTCAAATTTCTCTTATATGTTATACAGCAATACGTGTGTACTCTTTGATTATACACGATAACACCATGACCGCGATCGCGGCGTATTGTAGTTGGACCAGTATATATACTATTATCAAAAAGTTGTTTATTCGATTTTCGTCTGATACGTCTAACAATAACTCGATGGTTTTTACGGGTACTAAAATTATTTCAAAATAGCAAATAAGCCCAATCTTTCAATGTGTGTCATTTTCGATAGTTATTTTTTTAATGTTCATCTGGGCGTCTTCATATAAATCATACTTGTTATCTGTTATATGTCCTTGTCACTAGTGTTCCTTGGAAACTACGTCACCGGAAGACTACAATTTACAAAAGAAGATTATCATTCGTATTGCTTTCCTGAAGAATTGATATAAATGATTTGGTTTGGTTTATGGTGTGTATCACCACTTTCAACAATTATATCGTGGCATTCAGTTTTATTGGTGGAGGAAACCGGAGTACCTGGAGAAAACCACTATATGTCGCAAGTCACTGCAAGCTTTATCACATAATGTTGTATCGAGTACAACTTTCCATGAAAAGGATCAAATTCGCAAATTTAGTGGTGATAGGTACTGATTGCACTGACTGCACAAGTAGTTAGTATAAACATATTTTATTAATTAATTCAATATTGCACATTATGATAATACATATATAAATTATATAGACATTTAAATTAATCAATAGGATTCGGAAACAAGTGATTATACTTATATTAATCCGTATCCCTGTTGTTATCTGGTGTTCAAGGTTTAATTAGCATCGAAAGGTAGAAGTGTATTGAGAATTAATCAAGTGTTAATCAGTCGTTGTCAATGTTATTTGGTGTGCGGGAGGGTTGGTGCTTTAAAATCTGATTCAACCCACCATTTCTTTAGAAATGCCTGTACCAAGTCAGGGTCATTACGGTTTTCACAGTTTTCCGGTTGTTGACTGATTTTGTCTGTTTATATACTTATGAGTTTTGACTTTCCCTTTGGAAGATTGTTCAGAGTTCGGTAATATTGTTATTACCCTTATTTAGTAAGAAAAAAAATAAAAAGAAACAAACAAATGAAGTGCAAAGGTGCAAGTGCTTATTTTGTTAGACAAGTTGTGTGAATATGGTTATAGAGGTGAATCGTTTACTACTGATGATGAACTTCTGCACGTTTAAGAATATATCTGTATTTAGGGTATTCGTTAAGTCTGTAGAGCCAAACAATAATAAATCCGTATTTAAGTTAATTGGTAAATTAGTGGTGTGAATATATCTCAATCTTGTTGCATTGTGACGGGGACAATGTAGCAGAAAATGGGCCGTGGTTTCTGTTGCCCCACATTGACAGAATGGGGAATTTACAATGTTTTTACGAAATAAGTGATGATTGAGAGAGCTGCATTGAATATGCAACCTAGCGTGTAAAATTTGTTCCAGTCGAGTACCAATATAATAATAAATGGGTTTAGTATTGTTTTGGGGTTGAAATTTTGATTTAATTATCTGAACAGATCTGCTTGATTTAATATTTTCTGGCTGTTGGTTCCATAGTTGTACACTGGAGGGTATGAAATAGCTTGCGTAGAGCGATGTTCGAGTGCGTACTGGAGGAATACGTGAGGTATGACGAGTATTGTGGTCATGGATCATGCCGCAATTTTGCAGAATTAAGTTACTAAGATATTGAGGAGTTAGATTATTTGACATCTTATAAAATTGAATCGTTCTATGCCTTTCCCTTCTATCTTTCAATTTTTCCCACCCGGTTTCAATATATAGATTACTTAAGGATACAAGTCTGGTACCCCCAGTCACGATTCTAGCAGCCTCAACCTGAACATTTTCTAGTTTGTTGATTAGTATTTGAGTCTTGGCATCCCAAACAACATCCGCATATTCTTGTAATGGTCTAAGAAAAGTAATATAAATTGTTTCTAGAGTTTTCCGATCCAGTATAAATTTGAATTTCCTTAAAATGTTAACACGTGAGAAAGGTTTTTTAGTTATCATGTCAATATGTTTATTACAATTACCATCGTCCGCAAGTTGTAGTCCAAGGTTTTTATGTTCAGTAACAGTACTAATGATAGTATTATTCATAATAAGGTTAGGTTGATGGGGTTTATTTAATTTTCGAGAGATAGTCATGGTTTCAGTTTTCTGTGGATTAAAATGTACCAGCCATTTTGTAGACCATGCATGTAATTTCACTAGGTCATCATTG
Organism: Bathymodiolus brooksi; assembly: GCA_963680875.1. Lineage (NCBI taxonomy): Eukaryota > Metazoa > Mollusca > Bivalvia > Mytilida > Modiolidae > Bathymodiolus > Bathymodiolus brooksi. Next base: position 72,080,609 of record OY804577.1, on the reverse strand, counting down.
AGTGTTTGTGCTGTTTCTTGTGGATCGTCTACAATTAAGTACATACTAGTGTCATCGGCAAATAATTTCATAGTCGAATTGATATCGGTCAGTATGTCATTTATGAAAACAATGAACAAAAGAGTCCCTAAATCGATCCCTGGGGTACACCAGCATTTATGTCACGCCAACTAGAAGTTGAATTATTAATTACGACTCGTTGTTTTCTTTCAGACAAGTAGTTGTTCACCCAAGATAATAATGATCCTCTAATCCCTATTGATTCAAACTTATGAAGTAATCCCTTATGCCAAACTCTGTCAAATGCTTTACTTATATCGCAAAAGACAACTCTCACTTCCTTACCTTCATCCAACACTCTACCAAATTCATTTGTGGTGTACAGGAGTTGATTAGCGGCGGAATCTCCAGGAGTGAAACCAGATAGATGGGAAGTAATTAAGTTATTGTCAATCAAATAGTTATAAATATGGTTATAGACTAATCGCTCCATTACCTTGGCAAGCATACTAATGAGGGAAATTGGTCTGTAGTTTTTTCAAATTACTGGGACAATCTTTTATAAAAACGGGGGTCACATTAGCATATTTCCATTCTGATGGAAAGGTAGAAAGTGTTAATGATAAATTAAACAGTCTACATAAGGGATATTTAAGCATAGATGCTGCTTTTTTAAGGGACCTAGGGTTTAACAGGTCAGGCCCAATAGCTTTAGATGTATCAAGTATCTTCAATATATCTTCCACTTCGTTTTCTGTAATAGTAATTTGTTCAAGACCATTGATCAATATATCAGTAATATCAGGCACAGAAGTTTCAGAATCATTAAGTTCAGCTTGTTTGCAAAAATAGTCATTAAACAATTCAGCTTTTTTGTTATCGTCTTGTATCATGTCATTTTCAACTTGAAGTGGCGGTATAGATCGATCACCACCTAAATCACTGTGAAGAAGATTTTTGACTAAATTCCATCAATTTTTACTTCCGTTTGTCTCTGTGTTTATTTTTTCAGAAATTTTATCAAAATATGATTGTTTTGCCTATAAATTTATTACATTTATTACGAATTTTCCGAAATTTTTCCCATTGTCCGATAGTATTAGTTTTCTTTGTTTTTTTGTGAATTCCAATTTTACGGCGTATGTATTTTTTTTTATTTTTGTAGTGATTACAAGTAGTTGTAGATCCAACTACCATACGGTCACGACCACGACAGTCCCCGGATATGAATGGAACAGAACTACCATTTTAATGTTTCTAATCACCACTGTCCTATGTTCATGCATTAAACAACCAAGCAATGATATCAATATTTGTTCTAGCAATACGCATGTGCGAAGTAAGGTATACCAGGAATTATATCACTACGTTGTTTATATAACTAATGAAAGGCGTAATATGATAATTATAAATTAAATTCGAACGAACTGGGAAAAACTCGTGTAAGTCAGACAGAATAGAATAACCCATATGTGAACTTTGGACAAATATGTACTAGAATATAAACTTCCACAAGACTATATTATGTATCAAGGTTATAGCTATGTCTTTAACGTCATTTTCACAACAATTGTATTTATTTCACAGTGGAGTACATGGAGAAAACCAGGGAAATGCAGCAAATCATAGACATATGATCACTTCACGTTGTATCGAATACATCTCACCATGTACCAGAACACCTTTGTGTTAGGAAATGACTGCATTGTTAGATGTAAATCGAAAACCATACCATCACATCACATAAAAAACACAAAGAACGATAACAACAGGCGAAGGAATCAAAATCTGCAAAATAATTCAAAGTGATATAAATAATGTCAAATCAAATCAAATCAAAACAAAAAAAATAGTCACATTATCGCGTACAGCCCAGGACCGACGAATATAGTATTTGGAGCACATGAACTTCCTCCCGACCACTACATTTGCTCTACTGAATATTTGTTCACTATCAATTTGTTAATGCATTTTAATACACATCCAAATCTCGATCCAAACATCGAAGAGTTCCCACTTGGACAGCCTGTTAGCCACAAAAGCGAATGGTGATACTTCCTATGGAGTAATGTGGTCTTTCCGACTTTCGGCGCCTTTCATACCAGATAAGATAGCTTTAAGCCAACTAGAATGGCGGTCAGAAAATTTTGCGGGAAAACGCTATTCCATTTGTTTCAGTACTATGCTATTATAATTTATCATCCAGAATATGTTTTTATTGATAAATCCATAAAAATATAATTAAGACATGTGATCTTGCTTTTATTATGAGTTACAAAACTTATAGTTGAGGAAACCGACAATAAATAACTTTTATCCAGCAATTGTGTGATTTTGAGTACTAATAAAAGGGGTCAAATAAACTTCAGTGTTATTTAGTCATGGACCTAATAAAGCATTTCTGGTACCTACTTTATATAGAGCGACAGAAAGAAACAGTAAGAGTATAAGCGCTGAAGTCACAGATGACACCATTGAAAACAATTGCTTGTTTTAGGTCTTTTCAGACAATTTGGATGGTGTTTTGGACTTTTTGATATTGCATGATAAACACAATATACGTACATTGTCGTTAAATATAAAATTAATTTGCACTCCTGCGAAAAAGGCTAGAAATGTTCGCCAAAGGCTCGCTTTTCTACCTGTTTCTAATGCTCGCACAAATAAATTTTATATTTTCCGACAATGTACATATATTTTATATATATGGTCAGAGCTCCACTGTTGACGTAAAAGCTGTTCAAACAAGGCTATGTTTCTTCTAGGTTGAGGTCATCACTACAATAAAATCTACGATCGTCATGACGATCTGGTTGACCGTTACGAAATATCCCTCAAATGACAATGGATCTTTTTCTTTTGACGTTTTTCTTTCCTCTATCGCCGTCAAGACTTTTACCGGTCTATATATGAGTAGCACGGCGGGTGTCTTAGAAGAAGCAGGAACTGCTTATCCTTCACTGGCACCTGGGTTCATCCCCGGTTTTTGGTGGGGTTCGTATTGCTCATCTGTTTAGTTCAGTTCTTCGTGTTGTGTTTTTGAGTTTTGTTTGTCTTCATTCTGTGTCTTGTGTGTCCAATGTTGCCAGTGGGTTTCCATTCTTGATTGCCCTTCGCTTTTCTCTAACGTTTATTTGTTAAAACACGTTCCATGATATATGAAGATTCTTACTCGATTATCCTTACTGTATTTTGATTACATGTATAACAGGTCTTAAGTAAAATAGTCTTAGTTTAGAACAATGTATATACAGTGAAACCGAACCTTCTTTGTTCCCAACATTTTTGCTAGGAATGTACATGTTAGATTAACGAAGGTTTCCTACATTGGGACTTTATCTAAAGTTCAGTTTATGCATGATTTTTGCATATTTACATATTTTTGCAGAAACAAGACATGTTGCCTTGACATTGTCAGTTGTATCAATATCATACAACAATCTTGACTGTCATTATTATGTTTTCAACTTTTTTGCTTTTTTTGTTATTTTATTGTGAAATCATAATATACAACTACTGTGTTTTTTATATTAATTTTCTGTCATATATTTCATGTGTGATCAATAATAACCTTGTTAGGAGTTCATTACAGTACTAATACATAATTACTAACTAGATGTTAAATTAGACCAACCGAACCACAAAAACATACCAAAAAATAGTAGACAACTTAAAAACTTCAAAAACTTATGTAAAGATAAACAACGAACATAATCATATGCCAATTTGTTCCGGGAAATGCATTATATAAGAATGATTGGAACCCTCTGTGGAATCAAACCATCTTTCTACCGGCAAGGTAAGTTCAAACATATTTATTGTTATTTATCAATATAACAACTTTTACTTATTATTATCTGTCCGTTATATCTGGCCTGGGTTAGGGTTGGGGCTATGGTGTTTAACGCCACTTTCAATAATATTTCAGTTTTATTTCGCTATATCTGTTTGATTTCCTTAAATCACCAAAAACAAAATTATTAAAAATATGTTTTTATGCATATTCTTCGTAATTCCATTCTTCATATTTTCACTTATGCTTCTTCTATAGTAAAAATATTTACCCAATACACTAATGAAAAAGTTAATTTGTAAAATTATTTAAAACGACAGATAATTTTATGGTAGGATTGGAAAATAAAATAAGGGGCATGTACTAAATTTTGAAGGGCTGAATTAAATGAAATATATCTGATGTCAGTTAATATTTTTCTGTTTACATGAATCGTGTTCAGTCTTGTTCCTGGTCAAAACTCTACAACTGCTCATCAACATTTGGTTAAAGTCGTGGAATAAATCAAAATCGGGACAATCCATTGTTATTGCACATTTATAAGATATGTGATATGTTAGATGTAATATAGAACCATTAAGAACAGAATATTTTTTACATTTTCCCATGTTGGGTTGATGACGCAAATCATATACTGCTGTTTTAAACTTTTAATGAAATTAATGTTTGCTGCCCTCCCGATGGAATATGTTGAAATGCACTGTTTATTGAAGATCAAACTAGTTAATAATAAGTAAATAAGTTTCCAGTCGCAGCATTTATCATATCACGTTCTACAATTTAGATGCTGAATGTCACGTATGTCACGTAGTATCTACTGCATGACGCAAGATGATCTCCACAGCGAACACTCATTATCACGTCCCTGTGTTCCATTTGTTAGTTTTAATGTAATTTAATTTGATGTGAATTCTACAATCTGATTGGCTGATCGATCCCCCTGGAGCAACAGTGGTTATACTTGATACCCTGGGGTTGGTATTGTGACGTCGGAAACATTTTCATTCGCAAAATACTAACTCATATAATCACATGAAATAATCGTAATTAAAATCTGTGAATCATTAAATATTGTTGCAAAGATAAAATTGTAAGGAATATGTTCAATTTTTGAGGAGGCCATACTTGTATAACCTGCTTTGGAACAGTTTATGCTTTTCATAAAGCGCTTCACGGTTTATTAAGGGTAAACTGCCCCAAACCAGGCCATATCGTATATTATTACTCTTCATTAAGAATTTTTCATTATAATTGACATGATATTATCGAAACATAATTTTACAAAGAATAAATAGCGTCGTTGTACTATGCGTTGGAGTCATTACTATGCTGATGAGCAGAGCTTAGAACAATGTTACGTCATTTAAATAGGCGGTGTCTAAACAGGATCACATGAGCGCTTTTAACAGGGTACAATTTACAATGTATTATACGTTTTTCTTTAACGTTGATGCTGTCGTCTGTCAAAACAATGGCCAGTTCCAGGTTTGGGAATTAAATATTTGACAGTTCATTGTCATTGTTGAAATTAAATATTTCTTGAATTTAAATGAATATTATTTGCCAATCTTTATATATACTATCAATACAGTTTAGACAAATTTCATTTTTTTTAAATCACCAAAGACATTCAGAGTATTAATAACAATAATATTGTGTTGTCCATGTTATATGCCGAAATATGTTCCAAGGTTAGAAGGAATAATGCACTCCCCTTCGGGTCGTGCATTATGCTTTCTAACCTTGGGACATAACTTCGGATCGTGCATTATGCCTTCTAACCTTGGGACATATTTCGGCATATAACATGGACAACACAATTTTATTGTATAAACATGTTCAAAAATTGTACATATTCCTCAATTGATTTTGTTGTTTTTTGGTGTATATTATGTTGTCAATCCCGAATTGACATGCTATGTTGCTTCTTTTACTTCCATAAAATAAAGTATCTTATACACAAATTAATGTCTACACAGTACATGTATTTATTTCATCCAATTCATAGAATAATTGATGTTGTGCTAGAAATAGAACTTTAGTCCTCGTTAACTATACCGCAAAGTCAATGTAGATATCCAATTTAGTGCACGCGGCATGTTTCTGGAGTAACTGTTATCAGGTACGCTCAAAATCGAAAGAATTAAAAAGCCAAAAATTGTAAAAGTATTTGGAAGCAAAAAACCAAAGGACCTAAGCAGAATAGCCAAAATCGGCTGTATCACCTATGCCCGAGTTTTAAGAATAATTGCAATACTTAAGGACTGTAAATTTCAGTAAACCATGTCAGTAATAAAAACGTAGATACAATGTATATTATCTATTATAGTGCGCACGAATGAATAAAATACAATAGGCAAATAAATTATATCCTATAAGTTTTAAATCTGTTTAATGGCGTAACGTCCTAAGCAAATTCTGGTCTAGGAGTAAATCCATTTTCTTTTAATAAATTAGAACTGGTAGTCTATACACAAAAACATATTTTTAGGATTAACTTTCTGTTTGAGTATGATTTCTAAATATCAATGTAACTATTGCAGATGAAGTTATTACTTATCACCCTATTCATCGGAGCGGCCTCTGCATTTAACTGGAAATGGGGAGGTGGACAATGGGGAGGAGGTGGACGTTGGGGAGGAGGCGGACAATGGGGAGGAGGCGGACGATGGGGTAAGTATTTGTTACATTACAGAAATTCTTAGAACTGAATATTGAATATAAACATTCAAACTTTAGAAAACCAACTTTATTTAACCATGATATAACCATGAGTTTAACTATGGGTTTCCAGGCCTATACTCGTATTTTCAAGTGCAACAGCAAATATGAGTTTTTAATTACATTTTAAGCTGAATGTCTGATTGGTTTATAGACAGACCTAATCTCGTATTTCAAAGTTCAAATGTGAATTTGGCTTTATAATCACATGCGAAGCTGGGGTTACGACAGATTTCCAAAACTTAACCCGTAATTTCTAGTGTAATTATGCATTTTAAGTATATAATTGAACATTGAAATTAAGTTTCCTATGCTTTAAGTAATTTTCATTTCAATTTACCATTGATAAAACATCTTTTTCTTAGAAAAAATCATTATGTTAAATCAGATATTATCGGGATGGGTTTTCACGTAATAGTTTTCATTTTTCCATTTTAATATTTTGTAAATTACAACTGATTATTCTTATGTGCATCCACCAACTGCTACAAATCTAGTAATGAAAATTCACATTCTGTATTCGTTGATGGCAGGTGGAGGCGGTTATCCGGGAATCGGAGGTGGAGGAGGCTGGTATAATAGATGGGGACGAGGTGGTGGTGGATACAGGCCAGGAGGCGGAGGATACTGGCCAGGTGGCGGAGGAGGTGGCGGAGGAGGAGGCGGAGGAGGTGGTATTTGGGGTGGTGGAATATGGGGTGGCGGAGGAGGACGATGGGGTGGTGGCGGAGGACGATGGGGTGGTGGTGGAGGAAGATGGGGAGGTGGCGGAGGTCGATGGGGTGGTGGCGGAGGACGATGGGGTGGTGGCGGAGGACGATGGGGAGGTGGAGGACGATGGGGAAAGAAAGGTAGGACAAAACATTTCCGACATACCAATATGTTGCTGCGTGGAAGATCTGAGGAAAGTCCATTTACGAGTCACGTGTGATTGACCTTATGTGATGAATATATAATGATATGATAAATATTTTTCGGACAATTGGATACTCGTAGAATGCAAAGCAGCTTAGAAACATTTTCATTTTCTCGCAATCGCCATTTTCATTGGTTTGGACATGGGGTCACTCGCATGTGAAGCATAATGGTGTTTTCTCGGATTTCTTACGCCACGACATATCAGTAAAGTGTGAAATATGATTTTAATAAGAAAATAAGACTGGGAAATGTATTGTAAAATTGTTATTATTAGTTATTTTACAGATTACATACATTTAAGAAACAATTTTCATTCTATAAATCCCTGCGATACAATAACATAATAACTTGAGAAAACAACGATATTTATCGTCGATTATTTCATAGCATCTTACTTTAATCGTCATAAAATTCAATTCGATGTTATTGTTCAACAAATAAGAATCCAAATTGGTAGAACAACTGTCACACCAATGTACACAACATTTTTGAAATGCATTTGAAAAAAATCACGTGAGCTATATGCATATATAAACATTAGAGAATACCGAAGGGGCAATCAAAAATGGTAATCCTGAGAAACAGGCAACATAGGAAACACAAGACGACGACAAACAAAGCAAAAACACAACACAATATGTGTTGGGCATCACTATAAACAAACAAACATAACATCGATGTTAATCAGATCTTGTAGAGTATGTATTCAGAATACCTAACAAACAAAATACATCAAACATGTACAACACCCCACTAGATACTATTAAGTGTGAAAACATATACTTTTTTTGTTCCAAATTGCTACCCTTGTTACCAAATTTTATGGAATCAGTAAATTTCAGGAGGAGGGATTCTAAATTGTTCTTTTTTCTTGTTGTTTCTATTTTTACTTTATGGATAGGCGAATGATTGGTACTATTTCATGTTGATTACGACAATGAAAAAATAAATATGTTTTATTATTGTTTTTACATTGTTTTCATCCGATCGGTATAAAATGTATTTTAGTACTTATCTTATACAATGATATAATTTATTATTTTCAGGAGGTGTTTACTAGAACTTTACAAGACGCACAAGATGATGGATTTTTACTTTATTACTGCACACATTTATACTCAATGAGTAGAATATTAAATAGATTTAATGCATATTGATTTGTTATAGATATATCTCTTGTTTATTTCCTCAGTATCATAATATAATTTTCTTATCCATATATCCAAAGAGTTAGGATCCCTTTACCAATTTAACCCCACCACACTTGTGTACATGTCCCAAGCCAGGACCTGGATTTCCAACGTCATTTGTCGTGGTTTTCTTTTTTGTTCAGTGAGTTAAGGTGATTGATTGTTCGTTGTGATGATATTGGTGGAATTGTTGACCATCCCGCCCTGTTTAAGCTTCCTTTTCAATATCAAGCGATAATACAAAAGATAATCCAAATGAAATAAAACACTAAGACAACAACAAAGCTAACAGAAGCTTTAAAGCTAAGAAATTTCTAACTTACACTAATATAATTTGCATGGAAGATATAGAGCTGAAGCGAATTATAAAGAACCATCTGATTATTAGCATCTAAGTAATATTTAGAGTACTTTTAATTTCATGTATGTGCTGATAAACTGCTCGAGGGCGTGCCCGAGATCAGTTTATCTGCGCATACAAGAAATTAAAAGTATTCTAAATGTTTTGTATCATAACCAATCAAACGGAAGCAAATGTGTGATTGACGTCTGTCGCACTTGAGACGACTGATCTTGGTCACGTACACCAGCAGTCAGTGACGTGGAAAAAAGTTTTTAATAGAACACGTGGTTAACGTCAAAACGTTAAATGGCAGCGAACATGACGGACGATCTTTTAAACGATGATATGGATTTTATGCTTTCACAGGTGGCAGAGAACATTTCATTTTTTTTTATTGAAATTGAAAATTTTAGAGGCAAAGGTAAAATTTTATGCGGCACACACATGACACAACTTTTTCTGAAAATTATTTTGATTTTTACAAAATTTTAGAAGAGAGCGAACATTTTTTCATTTTATTTTTTTAACAAATGGAAAATCTGAGGCGGTTTTTCAGCATTTTTGAAGTGCGGGGCGACATTTTTTTTTTGAACGTGGTGTGTCTCAAATATGATCACTTTTTTTTATTGCAAAACAGATAATTTGTCTTGTTTGAATAAAAGAAATTGCTTAGTAAGGTTAAAGAATTTTTCATGTGTTTTTATGTCATCTGCATGAACAAACACGTGGGGGTCACTTTGTCAGTCTTTTTGCTTGTTTTATAGTTTTTTCCAGTGTCAGACTTAAGAAAGCTTGCACTTAGTACCACTTTGCACCCAAAATGTCTATCACTTGTCAAAAAATTACAGTGTGTACCAATTGTCAAAAAAAAAAGTTACAATGTGTTTATTTCTGTGTTCTATCAAAATTAGGTCACAGTTAAAGCACGCTAAATAGAAAATGCTTTGCCCAAAAATAGCTATCTTGACTCCACCTCCTGTATGGTTATCTTCATTTAGAAAATACTAAAGATCAAAGGAAAACACACTGGATTGTGATACAACAATTAATATATCTTAATTCACATTTCACATAAATAAGCTTTCTGCTGTCCACAGTACTCATCAACTATTGTCTCCATATTATGTGAGCGTAATGCAGAATGCAGCACAGTTTGCGGGTTTTCCTGGAAAGTCAACATCTATATTGTTTGCAAGTCCATTTTTAAACCGTTTGTAAGATTCTGCTGTTAATGGTTTGTCGTTGGTCCACATCCACACACTTTCGTTTGCAAGGTCAGATGTTCCAATGTAATAATGTATCGATCTGTCATTTAGATCTGTCGAGAAAAAAAGTTAAGTAGAAAGATTGACATTGAAGCATTACAATAGATAGGAGCTTAGAACTTCGTAAAGTGGTTAACATATTGGAGAACAATAGTCTTGGTTAATATATCGTGCATCGGAATTGTACGATGAGTCACACGACGGTAGCCATTAGTGGAGGAGGAACCTCCATCCTTTTCTGGAGAACCTGAGTTCACACTCAGCTTTCAGCAAAGTTTATTACTTTTAAATCTGAGTTGAGTTCAAGATCGTAAGGATGGTCTATTCAATATTGATCGATAGAGGTAGTATTTTGCAAATTTTCATGCGATTAATTTGCTTTGTCAAAAAAGAACAGACGACACCTCTATTTACTGTTTATATGACCCCCGAAAATTAAATAAATGTCAAAGCCGAATATGGCAATTGCAAACTCCGTATGTATAATGAAATAAGAAACATTATCGTCACAGATAGCATGCGGAATATCTGTACCACAAATGATCACGATTATGCCCCGTTTGTCCAAATCACAATCCAGGCCTTTACTCATTCATGACTTATCATCGGTTTTGTAACAAGAGTCACATAACGGGTGCCACTAGTAGAAAAGTAACTGCCATCCTTTCCTAGAGAACCTGAGTTCACATCCGGTTTTTAGTTTGGTTCGTTTTGCTCAAATTTTAGTTTTCTGTGTAGTGTATTATAAATCATTGTTTGTCGTATTGTTTCTCTTTCTTCGATCATTAAAATAATGTTGATTGTTTATGAAAAAAATTGAAGCGGATTTACTTTAAAAATATTTAAATGAGGTATTGCAGAATTATATTTTGCAAGTGAAATATTGGAATATTAAATAAATAAAATGAAAAACAAAATGTATCGCAATGTCAGAGCAGTTCTAACATCCAATCAGACACTCGTAATAAAGAGGAAACATCGAGACCCCACAGATAGACATGGTCGCTCACTTCCTTGTCTGGTACAGGCAACATGAGAGTAGTGCCATAAAAATAACAATATAATTGTTTCTACTTATAAAAATTGTTCATAAATTCTAATGTTTTGTTGTACTTTTCCTCGGAATCAAGTGATAATAACTGGCCACCAGTTATTTCACAATCTACTTTTGCCTTTCCCCGCGTCTTCTTGGAAAAGCTTGGCTTAACACAAATACCTTTGCAGAATATGTATCCATGAATATAACATACTGAGGAAAGAAAGATAATAAGATCAATCTTAATTCTCTCAACAATCATAATAAAACATATACAAACAATAGGAACTAAATTTGTAAAACTAACAACGGCAACTGTATTTGTAAAACTAACAACGGGAACTATATTTGTAAAACTAACAACGGGAACTATATTTGTAAATCTAACAACGGCAACTGTATTTGTAAAACTAACAACGGCAACTATATTTGTAAAACAAACAACGGCAACTATATTTGTAAAACTAACAACGGCAACTATATTTGTAAATCTAACAACGGCAACTATATTTGTAAAACTAACAACGGCAACTATATTTGTAAAACTAACAACGGCAACTATATTTGTAAAACTAAAAATGGCAACTATATTTGTAAAGCTAACAGCGGGAACTTTATTTTTAAAAATAACAACGGGAACTATATTTGTAAAACTAACAACGGGAACTATATGTCTAAAACTAACAGCAGGAACTATTAATCTACTTATAAAAAATGTTCATAAATTCTAATGTTTTGTTGTACTTTTCCTCGGAATCAAGTGATAATAACTGGCCACCAGTTATTTCACAATCTACTTTTGCCTTTCCCCGCGTCTTCTTGGAAAAGCTTGGCTTAACACAAATACCTTTGCAGAATATGTATCCATGAATATAACATACTGAGGAAAGAAAGATAATAAGATCAATCTTAATTCTCTCAACAATCATAATAAAACATATACAAACAATAGGAACTAAATTTGTAAAACTAACAACGGCAACTGTATTTGTAAAACTAACAACGGGAACTATATTTGTAAAACTAACAACGGGAACTATATTTGTAAATCTAACAACGGCAACTGTATTTGTAAAACTAACAACGGCAACTATATTTGTAAAACAAACAACGGCAACTATATTTGTAAAACTAACAACGGCAACTATATTTGTAAATCTAACAACGGCAACTATATTTGTAAAACTAACAACGGCAACTATATTTGTAAAACTAACAACGGCAACTATATTTGTAAAACAAACAACGGCAACTATATTTGTAAAACAAACAACGGCAACTATATTTGTAAAACTAACAACGGCAACTATATTTGTAAATCTAACAACGGCAACTATATTTGTAAAACTAACAACGGCAACTGTATTTGTAAAACTAACAACGGGAACTATATTTGTAAAACTAACAACGGGAACTATATTTGTAAATCTAACAACAGCAACTGTATTTGTAAAACTAACAACGGCAACTATATTTGTAAAACAAACAACGGCAACTATATTTGTAAAACTAACAACGGCAACTATATTTGTAAATCTAACAACGGCAACTGTATTTGTAAAACTAACAACGGCAACTATATTTGTAAAACAAACAACGGCAACTGTATTTGTAAAACTAACAACGGCAACTATATTTGTAAATCTAACAACGGCAACTATATTTGTAAAACTAACAACGGCAACTATATTTGTAAAACTAAAAACGCAAATATATTTGTAAAACTAAAAACGGCAACTATATTTGTAAAACTAAAAACGGCAACTATATTTGTAAAACTAAAAACGGCAACTATATTTGTAAAACTAACAACGGCAACTATATTTGTAAATCTAACAACGGCAACTATATTTGTAAAACTAAAAACGCAAATATATTTGTAAAACTAAAAACGGCAACTATATTTGTAAAACTAAAAACGGCAACTATATTTGTAAAACTAAAAACGGCAACTATATTTGTAAAACTAACAACGGCAACTATATTTGTAAATCTAACAACGGCAACTATATTTGTAAAACTAACAACGGCAACTATATTTGTAAAACTAACAACGGCAACTATTTTTGTAAAACTAACAACGGCAACTATATTTTAAAACAAACAACGGGAACTATATTTGTAAAACTAACAACGGTAACTATATTTGTAAAACTAACAACGGCAACTATATTTGTAAAACTAACAACGGCAACTATATTTGTAAATCTAACAACGGCAACTATATTTGTAAAACTAACAACGGCAACTATATTTGTAAAACAAACAACGGCAACTATATTTGTAAATCTAACAACGGCAACTATATTTGTAAAACTAAAAACGGCAACTATATTTGTAAAACTAAAAACGGCAACTATATTTGTAAAACTAAAAACGGCAACTATATTTGTAAAACTAAAAACGGCAACTATATTTGTAAAACTAACAACGGCAACTATATTTGTAAATCTAACAACGGCAACTATATTTGTAAAACTAACAACGGCAACTATATTTGTAAAACTAACAACGGCAACTATATTTGTAAAACTAACAACGGCAACTATATTTTAAAACAAACAACGGGAACTATATTTGTAAAACTAACAACGGTAACTATATTTGTAAAACTAACAACGGCAACTATATTTGTAAAACAAACAACGGCAACTATATTTGTAAATCTAACAACGGCAACTATATTTGTAAAACTAAAAACGGCAACTATATTTGTAAAACTAACAACGGCAACTATATTTGTAAAACTAAAAACGGCAACTATATTTGTAAAACTAAAAACGGCAACTATATTTGTAAAACTAACAACGGCAACTATATTTTAAAACCAACAACGGGAACTATATTTGTAAAACTAACAACGGCAACCATATTTGTAAAACTAACAACGGCAACTATATTTGTAAAACTAACAATGGCAACTATATTTTAAAACAAACAACGGGAACTATATTTGTAAAACTAACAACGGTAACTATATTTGTAAAACTAACAACGGCAACTATATTTGTAAAACTAACAACGGTAACTATATTTGTAAAACTAACAACGGCAACTATATTTGTAAAACTAAAAATGGCAACTATATTTGTAAAACTAACAGCGGGAACTTTATTTTTAAAAATAACAATGGGAACTATATTTGTAAAACTAACAACGGGAACTATATGTCTAAAACTAACAGCAGGAACTATTAATCTATTATGGACTTCTCTCGAAGAAACCGTTTTCCTGTAATGTTGTCTGGTGAGGTATAATGCCCGAGCCGTTAGGCGAGGGCACTATAACTCACCAGACAACACTATAGGAAAGTGGTTCCTGAGGGAGAAGTCCATAATACATTTAGTACATAATATGTTATTCTTGCTCCAAAGTACATTGAATAGTATTTTTTAATAGTATGGTTGTCTTGGCAAAACAAAATGACATTAATTTTATCTGAAATTTAATTAATATTGACTAAAGCAAATTGTTAACATTTTGACAATAGATGTCAATAGTTCATGGCTTTCCATTGTAATTTATTGTAACTGTACAATTTGAAAAATTAAAGGATGCCGGATTAGACACGACATTTGTGTTGCCACTGCTGACGCCATATTGTTGAATTTCAATGTCATCGAAGGCAGATAACAAATCCTGATCATCAATGTCTCAGAAATCAATTTCACAAAGATGTGTAGATTATCAATATATTTATTGTTGTTTATATCATGAGTAATGTTAGAATCAAGAAAATTATCGTTATTATGAGTAATATTGCTCAACACATCTTATGTTTTGCGCTTGGTTTCAAGACTTGTATCGTAAACATAGCTCTTCAAAGCAGTCATACTTCGGTGTCCAGAAGCAGCAATTATATCTCTGTCCTTAAATCCTTCACGATTTAACTCTGCAATAGTAGTGGCCCTAATACAATGATTCGCATAAACCTCAGAAAGCTTTGTCTGTGTAGAAAGATTAGCCATAAATGATCCTAACATATTTTTTCCAATAGGTTTATTTTAATACCACTCATTATCATCGTCACAAAAACTAGATTTAGGGTGCTGAAAAAGTGCAGAAGACTTAGAATTTCGTTTCGATAAGTATTTTGCAAACCTTGATTCAGGGCACATCATACTGCCCGTTGCATATATTCTATCACCAACACTTTCATCTTCATTTGTTGTTCCTTTGTGGTTTTTTGTTTGTGTTTGGTCAGATTTTACTTTTGTAATTTATTTCCTGCCGTCAGCATCATATTTAATTTCAAAATCACTAGAATCTAGCTCACGAATGTTTTCGCGTCCACGTCTGCAGAAATATAAAATTGTTTCAAACTACACTTTGTTCAGGAGTCCCTGTGGTGAATCTGGTGACATATACATGGTTTGGTGATAAAGCTTCCTAATGTCACCTGAAAAAGGAATTCGATAAAGCATAAATATTATAGACTATATCTGGTGTACCGGTATATGTATTTAATATCAAATTTAAGTAAAATGTTGCATAGCTGTACTTACGTGTACATATTTGTGTAAGTGTGTGTTTTCTGTCATTGTACATGTCATGTATGTTTGTGCACCTTCTTAACTTCTACTTCTAATATGATCATGATGATGTCTATTTATTCAATCGTAAAACACACTTTCGACTTCAATTTTGCATATGTACATGTATATACTCAAAAACCAAAAGAATAAAAATAGATGTTGTACGTATAAAATAGTTGAAACCTGGGAGTCACAAATAGAATAAAATCTGCTCATTTTGTATCATTCATGTCTTTCAAACACCCAACTTCCCTTGCCTGTCAGTAAATTCAACAAGGTTTTGGCTGTTATATTATAACATATCAAAATACTCAAAGTGCATTATTTTGTATAAAATTTTGTTAATCTTACCTGCTTGGATAGGATTTTTATGTTGCACAACACCTTTTCCTTCCTGGCGACATTTTTTGAACATACTTTTGAAAGCAGCATTTGCCTTGTTCATTCGTGGATCTTTAATAATATCGAAGTCTTTTTCTAAGGGAGGTTCTTGTAAGTAGCGTCTTATTCCTTGACGAATTGCTATCATGGTACTTTTCGAATAAAACTCGCCCTCCAAATTGCGTACATTAGCATAAAAATCAGCAAGTAAATTGTTCATGTCATTTATCGCTAGTGGTTTTTTTAGGCCCATCAATATTTTTTTCGCTCACGTAGTCCTGGAGTACTTTCACAGAATATTTTGTCGCTTGTTTTGTTTTTTGATTTTGTAACTCTGCCGTAAAAGCTTCGCCATCTGCGCTGCCAAGCCGCTGTCTGTGTGTTGTCGGTTCGGCCATGTTTGTTGTTAGCAAACGATAAAATTGTCCAATCAAATGAACAGATCTTTACATATTATGTACTAAATTTGTAAAACTAACAACGGGAACTATATTTGTAAAGCTAACAAAGGGAACTATATCTGTAACAACGGGAACTATATTTGTAAACCTAACAACGGAAACTATATTTGTAAGAATATCTCATATAACAGACTGCCAATACAAACAATAGTATGTGTCCACCAACGCTGGATACGGCTCCGGTGTGAAAAAGATTAATATGAATGTTAATGATATTTTTGCATCCCGTTGTCAGTATTAATTTTTTAATTAAACAAAAATTTGATATTTTACCCATTTTGGATAAGTTCATGTCCACCTTTTAATTAAGTTATTGTCAATCAAATAGTTATAAATATGTTTATAGACTAATCGCTCCATTACCTTGCCAAGTATACTAATGAGGGAAATTGGTCTGTAGTTTTTTCAAATTACTGGGACAATCTTTTTTTAAAAACGGGAGTCACATTAGCATATTTCCATTATGATGTAAAGGTAGCAAGTGTTAATGATAAATTAAACAATCTACATAAGGAAATTTAAGTATAAATGCTGCTTCTTTAAGGGGCCTAGAGTTTAACAAGTCAGGCCCAATAGCTTTAGATGTATCAAGTATCTTCAATATATCTTCCACTTCGTTTTCTGTAATAGTAATTTGTTCAAGACCATTGATCAATATATCAGTAATATCAGGCACAGAAGTTTCAGAATCATTAAGGTCGGCTTGTTTGCAAAAATAGTCATTAAACAATTCAGCTTTTTTGTTATCGTCTTGTATCATGTCATTTTCAATTTGAAGTCGCGGTATAGATCGATCACCACCTGAATCACTGTGAAGAAGACTTTTGACTAAATTCCACCAATTTTTACTTCCGTTTGTCTCCGTGTTTATTTTTTCAAAAATTTTATCAAAATATGATTGTTTGCATTTCATATAAGTTTATTACGAATTTTCCGAAATTTTTTCCATTGTCCGATAGTATTAGTTTTCTTTGCTTTTTTGTGAAATAGATTTTTACGGCGTATGTACTTTTTTATTTTTGTAGTGATTACAAGTAGTTTTAAATCCAACTACCATACGGTCACGACCACGACGGTCCCCGGATATGAATGGAACATAACTAACAGTTTAATGTTTCTAATCACCACTGTCCTGTGTTCATACATTAAACAACCAAGCAATGATGTAAATATTTTTTCAAGCAATACGCATGTGCGAAGTAAGGTATACCAGGAATTATATCACTACCATATGTTAACTTTAGACAAATATGTACTAGAATATAAACTTCCACAAGACTATATTATGTATCAAGGTTATAGCTATGTCTTTAACGTCATTTTCACAACAATTGTATTTATTTCACAGTGGAGTACATGGAGAAAACCAGCGACATGCAGTAAATCATAGACATATGATCACTTCACGTTGTATCGAATACATATCACCATGTACCAGAACACCTTTGTGTTAGGAAATGACTGCATTGTTAGATCTAAATCGAAAACCATACCATCACATCACATAAAAAACACAAAGAACGATAACAACAGGCGAAGGAATCAAAATCTGCAAAATACTTCAAAGTGATATAAATAATGTCAAATCAAATCAAATCAAAACAAAAAATAGTCACATTATCGCGTACAGACCAGGACCGACGAATTTATTATGTGGAGCACATGCACTTCCTCCAGACCACTAAATTTGCTCTACTGAATATTTTTCTACTATCAATGTTTTAATGCACTTTAATACACATCCAAATCTCGATCCAAACATCGAAGAGTTCCCACTTGGACAGCCTGTCGGCCACAAAAGCGAATGATGATACTTCATGTGGAGTAATGTGGTCTTTCCGACTTTCGGCGCCTTTCATACCAGATAAGATAGTTTTAAGCCGATTAGAATGGCGGTCAGAAAATTTTGCAGGAAACGCTATTCCATTTGTTTCAGTACTATACTATTATGATTTATCATTCAGAATATGTTTTTATTGATAAATCCATAAATATATAATTAAGACATGTGATCTTGATTTTATTATGAGTTATAAAACTTATAGTTGAGGAAAACGACAATAAATAACTTTTATCCAGCAATTGTGTGATTTTGAGTACTAATAAAGGAGGTCAAATAAACTTCAGTGTTATTTAGTCATGGGCCTAATAAAGCATTTCTGGTACCTACTTTATATAGAGCGACAGAAAGAAACAGTAACAGTATAAGCGCTGAAGTCACAGATGACACCATTGAAAACAATTGCTTGTTTTAGGTCTTTTCAGACAATTTCGAAGGTGTTTTGGACTTTTTGATATTGCATGATAAACACAATATACGTACATTGTCGTTAAATATAAAATTAATTTGCACTCCTGCGAAAAAGGCTATAAATGTTCGCCAAAGGCTCGCTTTTCTACCTGTTTCTAATGCTCGCACAAATAAATTTTATATTTTCCGACAATGTACATATATTTTATATATATGGTCAGAGCTCAGCTGTTGACGTAAAAGCTGTTCAAACAAGGCTATATTTCTTCTAGGTTGAGGTCATCGCTACAATAAAATCTACGGTCGTCATGACGATCTGGTTGACCGTTACGAAATATCCCTCAAATGACAATGGATCTTTTTCTTTTGACGTTTTTCTTTCCTCTATCGCCGTCAAGACTTTTACCGGTCTATATATGAGTAGCACGGCGGGTGTCTTAGAAGAAGCAGGAACTGCTTATCCTTCACTGGCACCTGGGTTCATCCCCGGTTTTTGGTGGGGTTCGTATTGCTCATCTGTTTAGTTCAGTTCTCCGTGTTGTGTTTTTGAGTTTTGTTTGTCTTCATTCTGTGTCTTGTGTGTCCAGTGTTGCCAGTGGATTTCCATTCTTGATTGCCCTTTGGTTTTATCTAACGTTTATTTGTTAAAACACGTTCCATAATATATGAAGATTCTTACTCGATTATCATTACTGTATTTTGATTACATGTATAACAGGTCTTAAATAAAATAGTCTTAGTTTCGAACAATATATATACAGTGAAACTGAACCTTCTTTGCTCCCAACTTTTTGCTAGGAATGTACATGTTAGATTAACGAAGGTTTCCTACATTGGGACTTTATCTAAAGTTCAATTTATACATGAATTTGCATATTTTACATATTTTTGCAGAAACCAGACATGTTGCCTTGACATTGTCAGTTGTATCAATATCATACAACAATCTAGACCGTAATTATTATGTTTTCAACTTTTTTCCATTATTTTTTTGTTTTATTGTGAAATCATAATATACAACTACTGTGTTTTTTTTATTCATTTACTGTCATATATTTCATGTTTGATCAATAATAACCCTGTTAGGAGTTCATTACAATAATAATAAATAATTACTAACTAGATGTTAAATTAGACCAACCGAACCACAAAAACATCCAAAAAAATATTAGACAACTTAAAAACTTCAAAAATATATGTAAAGATAAGCAACGAACATAATCATATGCCAATTTGTTCCGGGAAATGCATTATATAAGAATGATTGGAACCCTCTGTGGAATCAAACCATCTTTCTACCGGCAAGGTAAGCTTAAGCACGTTTATTGTTATTTATCAATAATACAAATTTTACTTATTATTATCTGTTCGCTACATCTGGCCTGGGTTAGGGTTATGGTGTTTAACGCCACTTTCAATAATATTTCAGTTTTATTGCGCTATATCTGTTTGATTTCCTTAAATCACCAAAAATAAAATTATTAAAAATATGTTTTATGCATTTTCACTTATGCTTCTTCTATAGTAAAAATATTTACCCAATACACTAATGAAATGGTTAATTTGGAAAATTTATTAAACCGACAGATAATTTTATGGTAGGATTGGGAAATAAAATAAATAAAGTGCATGTACTAAATTTTGAAGGACTGAATTAAATGAAATATATCTGATGTCAGTTAATATTTTTCTGTTTACATGTATCATGTTTGATCTTGTTACTGGTCAAAACTCTACAACTGCTCATCAACATTTGGTTAAAGTCGTGGAATAAATCAAAATCGGGAGAGTCCATTGTTATTGCATATTTATAAGATATGTGATATGTTAGATGTAATATAGAAGCATTAAGAACAGAATAATTTTACATTTTCCCATGTTGGGTTGATGACGGAAATCATATACTGCTGTTTTAAACTTTTAATGAAATTAATGTGTACTGCCCTCCCGATGGAATATGTTGAAATGCACTGTTTATTGAAGATCAAACTAGTTAATAATAAGTAAATAAGTTTCCAGTCGCAGAATTTATCATATCACGTTCTACAATTTAGATGCTGAATGTCACGTAGTATATACTGCATGACGCAAGATGATCTTCACAGGGAACACTCATTATCACGTCCCTGTGTTCCTTTTGTTAGTTTAATGTAATTTAATTTGATGTGAATACTGAAATCTGATTGGCTGATCGATCCTCCTGGAGCAACATTTGTTATACTTGATACCCTGGGGTTGGTATTGTGATGTTGCAACCATTTTCATTCGCAAAAGACAAACTCATATAGTCAATTTTTGAACAGGTCATACTTGTATAACCTGCTTTGGAACAGTTTATGCTTTTCATAAAGCGCTTCACGGTTTATTAAGCGTAAACTGCCCCAAACCAGGTTACATCGTATAACCTGTTCAAAAATTGTACATATTCCTCAATTGATTTTGTTGTTTTTTGGTGTATATTATGTTGTCAATCCCGAATTGATTTGCTATGTTGCTTCTTTTATTTCCATAAAATAAAGTATCTTATACACAAATTAATGTCTACGGTACACAGTACATGTATTTATTTCATCTAATTCATAGAATAATTGATGTTGTGCTAGAATTAGAACCTTAGTCCTCGTTAATTATACTACGATTGCGCAAGGTCAATGTAGATATCTAATTTAGTGCACGCGGCATGTTTCTAGAGTAACTATTATCAGGTACGCTCAAAATCGAAAGAATTAAGAAGCCAAAAATTGTAAAAGTATTTGGAAGCAAAAAACCAAAGGACCTAAACAGAATAGCCAAAATCGGCTGTATCACCTATGCCTGAGCTTTAAGAATAATTGCAATACTTAAGGACTGTAAATTTCAGTAAACCATGCAAGTAATAAAAACGTAGATACAATGTACATTATCTATTATTATGCTTTCTGTAAATTTCTTCTGTAATATAAGTTGATACGGTATTTTGGCATATATCACAAAGAATTATATAGCGTTGATATACTATGCGAAAATAGTACATCTACTATACCAGTTTCACGCGGGGAAGGTTGGGTTTTCAGATGTATGTCGAGCTATATATAGCTAGTCCACGTGCAAGGAGGCGGATTCAATCTGTCAATCTATCATAGTCGTCTAAGCGTTTTTTAATACTTGTTATTGTTGTTAATTAAATTTCAAACTTCAAAAAGCCTTAAATGAAACAAAGAATATTCTCACACTTTCAAGACTATCTGATCCAATATATTAGTCACCAATATCAAGACCTCCTTTATGGTAATAGTTCTCAATATATTTTGTCTACATATAGCAGTCAGCATAATAATAATAATAATGTTGTGTTAGCAATGACTATGCCATATAGTGGTCAGGGTTGAAGACATAGTGCACTCCCCTTCGGGTCGTGCACTATGTCTTCAACCCTGACCACTATTTTGGCATAGTCATTGCTAACACGACATTATTATATAAATATAGTGCGCACGAATGAATAAAATACAATAGGCAAATAAATTATATCCTATAAGCTTTAAATCTGTTTAATGGCGTAACGTCATAAGCAAATTCTGGTCTAAGAGTAAATCCATTTTCTTTTAATAAATTAGAACTGGCAGTCTATACACAAAAACATATTTTTAGGATTAACTTTCTGTTTGAGTATGCTTTCTAAATATCAATGTAACTATTGCAGATGAAGTTATTACTTATCACCCTATTCATCGGCGCGGCCTCTGCATTTAACTGGAAATGGGGAGGTGGACAATGGGGAGGAGGTGGACGTTGGGGAGGAGGCGGACGATCGGGTAAGTATTTGTTACATTACAGAAATTCTTAGAACTGAATATTGAATATAAAATGCAAACTTTAGAAAACCAACTGTATTTAACCATGATATAACCATTAGTAGTTTAACTATGTGTTTCCAGGCCTATACTTGTATTTTCAAGTGCAACAGCAAATATGAGTTTTTAATTACATTTTAAGCTGAATGTCTGATTGGTTTATAGACAGATCTAATCTCGTATTTCAAAGTTCAAATGTGAATTTGGCTTTATAATCACATGCGAAGCTGGGGTTACGACAGATTTCCAAACCTTAACCCGTAATTTCTAGTGTAATTATGAATTTTTAGTATATAATTGAACATTGAAATTAAGTTTCCTCTCTGTTAAATAATTTTCATTTCAATTTACCATTGATAAAACATCTTTTTCTTAGAAAATCAGATATTATCGGCACGGGTTTTCACGTAATAGTTTTCATTTTTCATTTTAATATTTTGTAAATTACAACTGATTATTCTTATGTGCGTCAACTGTTACAAATCTAGTAATGAAAGTTCACATTCTGTATTCGTTGATGGCAGGTGGAGGCGGTTATCCGGGAATCGGAGGTGGAGGAGGCTGGTATAATAGATGGGGAGGAGGAGGTGGTGGATACTGGCCAAGAGGCGGAGGAGGTGGTGGATACTGGCCAGGTGGCGGAGGAGGTGGCGGAGGAGGAGGTGGTATTTGGGGTGGTATATGGGGTGGCGGCGGAGGACGATGGGGTGGTGGCGGAGGACGATGGGGTGGGGGCGGAGGAAGATGGGGTGGTGGCGGAGGACGGTGGGGTGGCGGCGGAGGACGATGGGGTGGTGGCGGAGGAGGACGGTGGGGTGGTGGCGGAGGACGATGGGGAGGTGGCGGAGGTGGAGGACGATGGGGAAAGAAAGGTAAGATAAAACATTTCCGTCATATCAATATGTTGCTGCGTGGGAGATCTGAGGAAAGTCCATTTACGGGTCACGTGTGATTGACCTTATGTGATGAATATATAATGATATGATAAATATTTTTCGGCAAATAGGATACTCGTAGAATGCAAAGCAGCTTAGAAACATTTTCATATTCTCGCAATCGCCATTTTCATTGGATTGGGCATGGGGTCACTCGCATGTGAAACGTAATGAGGTTTTCTCGGATTTCTTACGCCGCGACATATCAGTAAAGTGTGAAATATGATTTTAATAAGAAAATAAGACTGGGAAATGTATTGTAAAATTGTTATTACTAGTTATTTTACAGATTACATACATTTAAGAAACAATTTTTATTCTATAAATCCCTGCGATACAATAACATAATAACTGAGAAAACAACGAACTTTATCGTCGATTTTTTCATAGCATCTTACTTTAATCGTCATAAAATTCAATTCGATGTTATTGTTCAACAAATAAGAATGCAAATTGGTAGAACAACTGTCACACTAATGTACATAACATTTTTCACATGCATTTAAAAAAAATGACGTGAGCTATATGTATATATACACATTAGAGAATACCGAAGGGGTAATCAAAAATGGCAATCCTGAGAAACAGGCAACATAGGAAACACAAGACGACGACAAACAAAACAAAGACAAAGCACAATATGTGTTGGGCATCACTATAAACAAACAAACATAACATCGATGTTAATCAGATCTTGCAGAGTATGTATTCAGAATACCTTACAAACAAAATGCATCAAACATGTACAACACCCCACTAGATAATATTAAGTGTGAAAACATATAGTTTTGTGTTCCAAATTGCTACCCTTGTTACCAAATTTTAAGGAAACAGTAAATTTTAGGAAGGGGATTCTAAATTCTTCTTTTTACTTGTCGTTTCTTATTTTTATCTAATGGATAGGCGAATGATTGGTACTATTTCATGTTGATTGCGACAATGAAAAAATAAATATGTTTTATTATTGTTTTTACATTTTTTTCATCCGATCGGTATAAAATGTATTTTAGTACTTATCTTATACAATGATATAATTTATTATTTTTAGGAGGTGTTTACTAGAGCTTTACAAGACGCACAAAATGATGGATTTTTACTTTATTACTGCACACTTTTATACTCAATGAGTAGAATATTAAATAGATTTAATGCATATTGATTTGTTATAGATATAGCTCTTGTTTATTTCCTCAGTATCATAATATAATTTTCTTATCCATATATCCAAAGAGTTAGGATCCCTTTACCAATTTAACCCCACCACACTTTTGTACATGTCCCAAGCCAGGACCTGGATTTCCAACGTCATTTGTCGTGGTTTTCTTTTGTGTTCAGTGAGTTAAGGTGAGAGGTGATTGATTGTTCGTTTTGATGATATTGGTGGAATTGTTGACCATCCCGCCCTGTTTAAGCTTCCTTTTCAATATCAAGCGATAATACAAAAGATAATCCAAATGAAATATAACACTAAGACAACAACAGAAAAGCTAACAAAAGCTTTAAAAATGGAAAATATCGAACTTACACTAATACAATTTGTATGGAAGATATACAGCTGAAGCGAATTATAATGAACCATCCGATTATTAGCATCTAACAATTAATACATCTTAATTCACATTTCACATAAATAAGCTTTCTGCTGTCCACAGTACTCATCAACTATTGTCTCCATATTATGTGAGCGTAATGCAGCACAGTTTGCGGATTTTCCTGGAAAGTGAACATCTATATTGTTTGCAAGTCCATTTCTAAACCGTTTGTAAGATTCTGCTGTTAATGGTTTGCCATTGGTCCACATCCACACACTTTCGTTTACAAGGTCAGATGCTCCAATGTAATAATGTGTTGATCTGCCATTTAGATCTGTCGAGAAAAAAAGTTAAGTGGAAAGATTGACATTGACGAATTACAATAGATAGGAGATTCGAACTTCGTGAAGTGGTTAAAATATTGGAGAACAATAATCTTGGTTAAAATATCGTGCATCGGAATTGTAAGAAGAGTCACACGACAGGTGCCATTAGTGGAGGAGAAACCTCCATCATTTTCTGGAGAACCTGAGTTCACACTCGGCTTTCAGCAAAGTTTATTACTTTTAAATCTGAGTTGAGTTCAAGATCCTAAGGATGGTCTATATTCAATATTGATCGATAGAGGTAGTATTTTGCAGATTTTCATGCGATTAATTTGCTTTGTCAAAACAGAACAGACGACACCTCTATTTACTGTTTATGTGACCCTCGAAAATTAAATAGCTGTCAAAGCCGAATATGGCAATTGCAAACTCCGAATGCATAATGAAATAAGACACATTATCGTCAAAGATAGCATGCGGAATATCTGTACCAAAAATGATCATGGTTATGCTCAGTTTGTCCAAATCACAATCCGGTGTCATATGGTATTTTGAACCCCATGGTATATTGACCCCGTTGTCAATTTTCATATGATATTTTGACCCCGGGTTCAATTTTCCATATGGTATTTTGACCCCGGGGTCAATTGTTTTTTCATAATACCATAAGAGAGGGTTTGATATACCATAGGTAGGTGGGTCGATATTCCATGGGTAGGGGGGTCAAAATATCATGGGTTAGAGGATCGATATACCATGGGTAAGGGGGTCAATATACCATGGATAGGGGGGTTGATATACCATGGGTAGGGGGGTCGATATACAATGGGTAGCGGGTCGATATATCATGGTTAGGGGGTCGATATACAATGTACCATGGGTAAGGGGTCGATATACCATGGGTAGGGGGTTCAATATATACTATGGGTAGGGGGGTTATAAAATTTTCAAAAAAGTTCAAAATTTCAAAAAATTAATAAAATTTCAAAAAAATCAAAATTTTCAAAAAAGTTCAAAATTTCAAAAAAATTAATAAAATTTCAAATGTTCATAAAATTTCAAAACTAACAAATTTCATAAGATTTAAAAAATTTCACAAAATTTTTTTTACATTTTCATAGAATTTTAAAAAAATTTCCAAATTATAAAATTATTATTATATGAATCTGATATTTTTCTTAAAATTGGTTTACTTGTTTACTTAGTATTTTCAATCTTTTGGAATAATATGTGGTTAAATAATAATTCATAAAATAACATTGAAATATGATAAAACTATTGTAGCCTACCATGGATTTATAGACCTAAAAAATATATATATTCGTCCTCGGTCCATATATATTTATAGGTCTATAAATCCATGTATTGAAATATGGAAGGCTATATTTGTATAATATACATTGTATAATGTATATGTTTTTCATAAAATTTATTAAAAAATAATGTAGAAAGGTTTATAAATATAAATAAGAAATAAAGATATGCTTGCTATTCGAATGTTAAAAAAAATGGAATTAATTTTTGATTAAAATATTACACTTCATCTAGCTCAATCACAAAATAATATTAAGAAATTATTCTACAGTTTTCTAATTTTAATTTAAATCAAAACTATGCTTTGCTAAAAAAATAATGGCTTCATATGATTTGATATATATTTGTAAACACAAATAATATCATTTAGATATTCTAGTTTTAAAAATTTCAGTGAAAACAGTTTTAAGACTGTAAAACAACATTCTTTCAAAATCATACATTGTCTTATCATGAGACAACTTTCAAAATTTCATTTATGGTATGTCCTTTCCACATACCGGTAATTTTTTATTTAATATTAAAGAAGAAAGACATTACAAGATTAAATTCATGAAAATCCTTTTTGTATCTATATGCTTTAATTACACATTTTATTTGTCAAAAAACAATGATACTTTTCACTAAAAACAGATTAGTCCATTGAAAAGGTGTGAAAGTAGAACTGGTAACTATTTGTGTCATAATAAGACCTTAATTACCTTTTATACCTGTACCACAGGTTAACTGAACTACAGAAATGTAGTTTATTATCCACAATACCGGGTAAAGTTTAATTTTGAGATTATTTGATACATTTCTAAGATGTGTTAATACATGTAATAATGTTTACTACATGTATAAGACTGAATGAATATTAGAAGGCTGGCTCTAATTGCTGTCTCAATTTTGCATTACATTATAACAGTAATTACTGAATTGAAATTCTACCCATGGTATTTTGATCCCTCTATCCATGGTATTTTGACCCCCTACCCCTATCCATGGTATATCGACACCCCTACTCATGGTATATCGACCCCCCTACACATGATATTGTGACCTCCCTGCCTATCTCTTGATAAGAAATGGGGGTGGGGGGGGATAAAATACCATGGGGGTTCAATTTACCATACGTGGGGGGGTCAGTTTTCAATAAGGGGGTTCAATATACCATGGATGAAAATTGACCCCGGGGTCAATTTACCATGGGGATCAAAATACCATATGACATCGGGCCTTTACTCATTCATGACTTATCACCGGTTTTGTAACAAGAGTCATATAACGGGTGCCACTAGTAGAGAAGTAACTGCCATCCTTTCCTAGAGAACCTGAGTTCACATCCGGTTTTTAGTTTGGTTCGTTTTGCTCAAATTTTAGTTTTCTGTGTAGTGTATTATAAATCATTGTTTGTCGTATTGTTTCTCTTTCTTCGATCATTAAAATAATGTTGACTGTTTATGAAAAAAATTGAATCTGATTTACTCTAAAAAATATTTAAATGATGTATTGCAGAATTATATTTTGCAAGTGAAATATTGGAATATTAAATAAATAAAATGAAAAACAAAATGTATCGCAATGTCAGAGCAGTTCTAACATCCAATCAGACACTCGTAATAAAGAGGAAACATCGAGACCCCACAGATAGACATGATGGCTCACTTCCTTGTCTGGTACAGGCAACATGAGAGTAGTGCCATAAAAATAACAATAGAATTCTTTGTACTTACAAATATTGTTCACAAATTCTAATGTTTTGTTGTACTTTTCCTCGGAATCAAGTGATATTAATTGGCCACCAGTTATTTCACAATCTACTTTTGCCTTTCCCCAAGTCTTCTTGGAAAAGCTTGGCTTAACACAAATACCTTTGTAGAATATGTATCCATGAATATAACATGCTGAGGAAAGAAACATAACATGATCAATCTTAATTCTCTCAAAAATCATAATAAAACATATAGAAACAATATGAACTATATTTGTAAAACTAACAACGGCAACTATTTTTGTAAAACTAACAACGGCAACTATATTTCTAAAACTAAAAACGGGAACTATATTTGTAAAGCTAACAACGGCAACTATATTTGTAAAACTAACAACGGGAACCATATTTGTAAAACAAACATCGGGAACTATATTTTAAAACCAACAACGAGAACTATATTTGTAAAACTAACAACGGGAACTGTATTTGTAAAGCTGAGAATGGGAACTATATTTTAAAAAATAACGATGGGAACTATATTTGTAATACTAACAACAGGAACTATATTTGTAAAACTAACAACAGGACACATATTTCTAAAACAAAGAGAACTATTTTTGTATAACTAACAGTGGGAACTATATTTTCAAAAATAACAACGGGAACAATATTTGTAAAATTAACAACGGGAACTATATTTGTAGAACTAACAGCGAGAACTATATTTGTAAAACTAACAACGGGAACGATATTTGTAAAAATAACAACGGGAACTATATTTGTAAAACTAACAACGGGAACTATATTTGTAAAACTAACAACAGGAACTATATCTGTAAAACTAACAAAGGGAACTATATTTGTAAAACTCTACAACGGGAACTATATTTGTAAACCTAACAACGGCAACTATATTTGAAAAACTATCTCATATAACAGACTGCCATTACAAACAATATTATGTGTCCACCAACGCTGGATATGGTTCCGGCGTGAACAAGATTAATATGAATGTTAACGATATTTTTGCATCCCGTTGTCAGTATTTTTTTTTCTTTAATAACATAATACTTTATTGTTTGACTCGCCTGTTAACAAAACACCTTAGACACCCAGGTAAGCAAAAATAATCTAAGGTTCCCTGTTTTACAATATATCTCTTACCCAGGGTTAATAAAAGATTAATTAGAGTCCACATTACACATTTCAAAAACAACATCAACTATATCAATTTTAAAACCAATATGGTCTCATTTAAAAAATACAGCTAAATTTATCAATTTAAAAAAAAACCCATATAGGTCATTCTATAAAGATATCTTATGATATTTTATGATAGCTTCAACATCTACCATTTACATACATGCATTATAACTAACTACTAATTAAGGATATAATTGTCAAGATTTTGGTTTTATCTATTGTATCATTACAATTAGCCTTTAGCAAAATATTTAGTTCTGATTTTTTATTCTTGCATCCCGTTGTCAGTATTAATTTTTTATTTAAGCAAAAATTTGATATTTTACCCATTTTGGATAAGTTCATGTCCACTTTAAGCATTCAGAAAAAGTTGACAACATGGTTTTTTGTAATTTGTCTACATATATATATATACGTCTGAAAATTAATCCAAACAGTGTTAGAATTAGATTTTAGACCTGTCAAATTTTTTTTCTTCCCTCGACGGGATTTGAACCCACACCATTGATACACTGCAGCACCATTCGCTTAGCCATACGTCCAGCGCCCTAGACCACTCGACTATATATATTGTTATAAACGTACGGTTCTAAGCTTTATATGTGTCATTCATTTTATAAAAATAATCATGTGATATTTGACATTTAAGAATTTGGGGTTAAATTTCTAAAATATGTAAGTCTTAGATGGTAATAATACACTAAGACACCTTTGGCTAATTATTTTATCGATTATTATTAATTCCGGTCAGTATTATTTTAGAAATTACCTAAATCATTGCCGAATACTGTATTATGAGTCATAATTAATAAGTGTCAATTGCGGTAGAATTCAACTCGTAATGTTCATGCACCTCGATCACGATTTTACGTATTTAAATTGATTTCACATGTTCCGGGAGTAAAGAGCTTGTAAAACATAAGTTCAGTTACCTATTCATTAACTTTAACGGCTCCAGCACACCGTTATCTGTGTGCTTTTTCAGGAATTCCATAGTGACAGGTGCTTGTTCATTTAAAAGGAGATCGCCATTTTGTTGAATGGTTACTTCCGGTTTACCGTACTTTGATAGTAAATTGAATAAGAATTAGATTCAAGTAAATTGTTATTATAAATTAATGGCTGGCTTTCCATTTTCATAATTATGTTGTTGAATATTGTAATATACATGTAATATACATGTAATAAGTATTTTTATTAAGTGCCGCTTAGGAACTATTTTCCGTTAAAATGACGTCACACAAAAACGCTATAGTTAGGTTCTTCGATAGAGAATTTTATCATGTTATTATTAACTTTCGCTATTTCATTGAAGTAACGACAAACTTTCACTTATTTATGAAACTTGTTGCATATTCTATGCCGTGAGCCAAGAACATGATTGTTAGTAATAAGTAATAAGCGATTTTCAGTTCTGTGAGCCGCGCAATAATTTTGCCGTAGGGTATAAATACAGCGTCGATTTGACGTTTTGGCATCTCGAATCTGACTGTCGTCAAGGACGCATCACATAGATATTAGATTTATAAGCCATAACTTCATTATAATTTACAAGGTACAAGATGCATTTTGATACAGAGTTAACGGTTCTTTGAGTCAACTACATTAATAACTCTATTACGTATATTAATTAACATTTTGGAATAAGATAACTTGAGTTAAAGTCGATACCAGGGAGCTGATACTCTTATAAATGTTTACCATTTTAGCAGCAAGAGGTCGCCATTTTTATCTGGTTAACTAAGAACCAGTACGGAATTTACTACAAATTTCCAGCCTTTGTTGAGAGTTTCGTTATTGAATATGAGTTTAAGATACGATATACCCCACCACTTTAACAACCTTATACAGTCCGTTACAGAACTTTATTATATAGCAGCCATTATATTCTTGACATATAAGCGAGAACAATGTTAAATTACATTCTATCTAGTAGGGGTTCGGAAGGCCAGCATCCATCAGGGTTATTTTCTATGTATTATTGTTAAGTATAGTTATTGTTATATAAATGGAATGCAGAATCTGGACATAATAAATATATTTCCATATATACCTTGATTGTATATTGCTGGAGCTGGACAACTACACAACAAAACAAGACCACGGAGGAACACCTTATAAACTTATAACAGGATAAAAATACACTTAGGCTACGTTACCCCGTCGATAACAATATATTTATTAAACGGGTGTCACTAGTGTAACAGGAATTGCTTACCGTTCCGGACCACGCGAGTTGATCCCCGTTGCTAGTGTGAATCGTGTTGCTTAATCTTTAGTTTTCTTTAGTTTACTATTGTCTGCCTTTTTGTTCTAGTTTTCCTTTGGCCAGTGTATTGTTGGTAATTCCTCGATTTACGGTTTTTGATGACTCATTATAACTTGTGCAATATAATATAGTGTTCGGGTCCATATTTCTCAGTGTTAGTGCAATAACTCCATGTTAATAAAAGATTCAACTTGTTCGATGCATACTTTGCATAGGCATATAAATATAGAAACATAAATTTGGCTAAAATGGCAGCAGAATTAGCGGAAAAATGAGGTCTGGCAAGATGATACAAACCGCCGGTATTTTTGTAATTGGCTGGTAGGTGTCCCGCTGGTGACAGCAGTAACAGAAGTTCCCCCGTGCATTACGAAGTAAACGAGGAGCCCGACCCCCCACTAACGCTAGGCCATATTTAAAGTAATAATTTCCCCGGTTGTGCAGAGGATGAAATAAAATCCCAACTGGTAACAGTTGTGGACCGGCAGCTCTGGTGAGCAAGAGAAAGTCAAATTTAAATATAACCTTCCCGTGGTACCACAGGAAAGTATTCCGAAATATGGTCTAACGTAGAATTATATAGGGTCATGACCCCCTCATCTTGCCAGAACCCGCCATATGGGCATGTCTATACATGTTCATCCCCAAGATAATGCATAAGGGAGATCTACGCGGCTATATTTCATTACTGAAAAACTTTGCATTCAGAAATAGCAAAAGCCTCTAAGGCACCTTGAATGTTATTCAAATAGATGTTATTACCAACATCCGACAAATGTACACCATCATATCTAAACAATGATTTCTCCTTTACTGTTATATTAGGGTGGCGAATTATGCCTCCCTTCTGAATTTCATTTAGAAAAATATTCTTAATCGCTAGATTAACTCGTTTCCGAGAAGTTTCTATTGCGACCTGATTATTGGCATTGTGCCAGTATCGCCTTTGTAGAATCTCGCTTCAGATTAATTTTAAACCGGGATAAAGGGTCCTTAAGCGAAGCATTAATTCAATCAGTTCTTTACCTTTAACAATCCCCAAATCGTTTGAACCTAATTGTATGATCAAAATTTGTGGCAGTGGTTGCGTAAGCAGGGATATTTCTATCATGGGAATAAGACCCTCCCATGTTAACCCCCTTGACCCTAACCAATGTAAGTTAAAAACTTTGTACTGTAAACCTAGGTTGGGACTCCCATGTCGTCCTCTAGCGGTACGGTAGGCCCAGTATACGATCGATGATCCGATCACCCATACATGTTGCGTACCTAAAACAAGGAGCGAAAGGTCTTATGCTAAAAAACTTAATCGTATATAGCTAGAATACGTATTTGAATTCCATCGCCAACACCTTTTAATTTCGCTTTCTGTGACACCTCTCCTGGTCAATTCTGATGCGCCCCCAATTCTAAAAGAATGAGATCTGATATGTTCTGACAGGCCACAGAATTGCAATGTTTTCAGTAAAACGCTATTGAATTGATATCTAGTAAGATTCAATCCATCGAAATGAACATATACGGGTGAACTACATGTAGGTCCCGAATATCGCATAACCAAAATTTTTTTCAACCTTTCTACCGGACAAATATCTGATTCTGAGCCTTTTTGTTCGGAAATAATCAAAGTGATAGTATTGCCGCGTTGATCGGCTTTTGAACTGCGAATTCTTAAATACATTTCGTTTTTATTAGAAAAGCTGATATCCTCGTAACAAATAACGTGTGGACCTGTATCCTACTTGTTGTCCGACGCGATTTCTCCGATTCTCAATAATGCAATAAATGCTAGCGTGAACGCGGAGGAAAACAGGCAAACCTCGTAGTTTAAAGTACAAACTTTTTGAAGAGCTTGGAGGAGTCTACGCAAAAGATCTAATGTCACAGGGGCTCGTACATCGCTTTTACTCTTTTTCTTCGCAAACCTTCAAGTATTTTTGTTATTAAGAAATTATTGGTTTTATCCTCCAATCCTCGAGCTTTATGGGCGTAACCTATTCCCGAAATATAAGTCGTAACAGAGGCGGGGGATAACCCCGTAAAAGATAAGTGAGCGACAAAATTGATCAATTGATCAAGTGGAACTGACCAAGAATCGGGAAACCCGTATTCCCGTCGGAATCTTAGTAGAGAATCCGCTGCCGTTTTATAAGTTTTCTAAGTGTTTGTTGCCAAATAATGAGCTATTAAAGAATCCGCCTCTGTTGATAAATCTTCCAGAGATGATCTGGTATGTGTGTGCGTTTGTGGTCTGCATTCGGGGCCAGTTCTCTGTACGCTGGGAAGAGTTCTAAAAACGTAATATCCCGAAAAATATCATTTTTTCCCAGTCTAAAGGCCAAGAACCCTGGGCCCATTTGCCTTGAAAATAAATACCGAAATCCTTCTGGGACCCTGTTCCGCTAGCACTGTCCGAGTAAAATTCTAAAGCTCCATTTGAAGTACAAAAATGATCGAGCATTACTGATACACCATTATAACTGTCTATGAAATTTAACCAAACTTGTAGGTCTTTTTTCATACCAACTGATATTCGAACTTTGCGCCAAGACTTTTTAACTTTACAAGTGACATCAACAAGTCGTCGACAAAATGCGCAACCGGGAACTACAACTTGGCATGCGAAATTTATCAATCCAATTATTGACTGAATCTCCCGTAAAGTGGTGTTCTTGCAGCCCAATAAAAGTTTTATTCGCTGCCTTAATTCAGTTAATTTCTCGCATGGAAGTCTCAGCTCCATCGCAACTGTGTCGAATTCTATCCCTAAAAACGTCAGGGTTTTGACTGGGAGAACAGTTTTTTCCTCTGCTAATGGGACCCCCCATTTTTTGCAAACTTTTTGAAAAGTTGTCAAAGTATCGAAACACTGTGTGGTATTATCCTCTCCCCCAAACAAGAAATCATCACGATAGTGAACAATATTTTTGTCCTGGGAACAAAACTCTGTATATCAATGCAATGCGGATAACAATTTCTCAAATAACAAACAACTCACTGCGGCCCCCATTGGTAAGCATTCATCGAAATAAAAATTAACAGAAAAACTG
The DNA here is from genome assembly GCA_963680875.1 of Bathymodiolus brooksi. Taxonomy (NCBI): domain Eukaryota; kingdom Metazoa; phylum Mollusca; class Bivalvia; order Mytilida; family Modiolidae; genus Bathymodiolus; species Bathymodiolus brooksi. Next base: position 72,045,557 of record OY804577.1, on the reverse strand, counting down.
AACCCTAATTGATCGAAGTCTCCAGGCCAGATTCTTAATAAACGAAAAGCGGATTTTATATCGGTTTTTGCCAAAAGTGCGCCTTTTCCCATTCTAACGGCATCGTCTATGCTGGAATATCGGACAGTACAATACTCTTTGTCAATGAAATCGTTTACCGATTTCTCTGGGGGATATGAGAGATTCAAAATTAAGCGATATTCGCCGGGCACAGACTTTGGTATCAGAGCGAGGGGTGAAGAGCGAAAAGTTGGAAAAGGTGGTGACAAGAAAGGACCCGAAATACGACCAAGAGTAATTTCTTTTGAAAGTTTACCTCCTACTGCTTTTCCGTTCTGCAAAACACTCTTTGAATTAGAGCATGAAGTCGGAATTCTAGGACCAGTATACTCAAGTTTGAAATCGAATTTCAAACCCCCAATTAATTCTTGCTTAGTTTTAAAGTCGGGATAGTCCTCAAGACAATTTTCAATCATAATTGTGCTTAAAGGGGAGTAACCCAAATTGTATAACCCTGTTTTCTCTTCATTCTGTTTAATTTTTGCACCCGACAGCGGAGTGTTGTCCGTTGCATTTTGAGCATCTATGCTCAAATTTGCATTTTTTTCTCGAATGTGCATCGTTCTTGATTGAAACGAAAACAAATTTGTCTTGGTCTTTGAAACCCCCCGGCCCGAAATGGAAAATTTCCCCGACTAGGAAGATTCTGTCCTGAATTAAAAGAAGAATTAAACTGACGAGGATTATCATTCCATGTTTGCATGTTTAGTCCTCTAATATGACTTGCATTATTAGCACTCGACGCATTATTTGTGGCGACATACAATATCCATAACTCTTGATCAATCAAGCCCCATGACTAAGAGGGATAACGAACCTTTTTTGACCTAAGCTGCTCGTCGTAAATGACCCATCCGTTATTTGAGGACCTGGAGGATGCTAATCTAATATTGCGCATGTATTTCAAGTATTACTTTGCCTTTGATGGCCATTTCTCTAGCAATATATCCATATAAATGATAAAAGCTGTGGTCCAATTATGTATATTGTTAATAGAATCTGACTTTTTGTTAAAAACAGTAATGGTCCCCCTTTTTAACACCAAATCTCCATCCAACATTGAATCTGATGCTAATTCTTTAGCCGACTTTAAAAGTACCCCGAAATGAATATACTCCCCCCGCCAAATGTTCTCCTTAACTTTTAAGGGAATATGTGCACTTACTGGATCGTGCATTCCTACCGCGCTGTCCGATGTATCTGATGTCTGAAACCCCATTGGAAGGGAATAACCCCCCGTAGAAGTCGACAAACTATTATCAAAATCAATGTCCCCAGATTGATTAAACCTACCCTGCTGCAGTGGTGCATTCAGGCCAAAGGAGGGACCAGGTGCCCCTCCGCCGAGACCAACCATCTGAGTGTAATTCGTGGACCCAGCGGATCCGTCGGGATTAACTGGACTTGTGTCCCTGTTGTTGCCTTCCGTCAGTTGGGCTGATCTATTTCGATCTTCTACCCGGTTGGGCCAGTCTACTGATTGTTGCCTGACAGTGTTGTGATGCGATGGCCCCCCTTCAGCTAATTGTGGCTGCATGAGATTTATGGGAGCAGGATGAACGCTGACATCTTCCGTCGCATCAGGCGTGGTATTTCTAACTTTCCTCTTCTGACTTCTGGAAGAGTTTTCAGGGCTCGAACGAGACGATACTGCTGCCGAAGGAATGCTCTTTCTCGTCGGCTGTCTGTTTCTTCTTGGAGGCTTCATTATGATACCCGATGGCTATGGATTTGCTTAGTTTCGATAGCTTGCCGATCTACAGCTAGGGAAGCTTCCCGAAAATGACGTCTTATATCAGAGATGATAATATCGGAAACCGAAACGGTTTCAATTCCGGAAAATCAATTAAACTTTTATTAAATTTGTTTTATCCTTAATATGATAACCAATATTATATGAGGTAACTTATAATGACAACGACTAAACAGCTTCCAACATTATTCAGTATGCGGATTGATTGATTGATAGACTTTTAACGCCACACAAACACTTCAAATTATGTGCTATAGTATACTATAAAAAAAATAATGTTATCTTCTTTGACAATTCAAATTCAACAACATGAATGGAAATATATATGTTTGCTTACAATCAACTTAGTATATCAAAACCTTACCTCTAACTGGACGTTTGAAAAATACCTCATTTAATGCACCAGATAAGTACTTCCGGTGTTCTAATGTTGGGTAACTTGTGGAGTAGCAGGAGGTATCAGTAATAATTACACAAGAACACTGCTCGGCCAATACACAATATTCTATACATGACAAAATTTGTCTTTTATCGTTCAGATACAAAATACTGTCGTTTGATAGAGGTATTAATGCGCCAAGATCGTATATCTTTTGCATTACACATTCTTGACTCTGTAACTCCCAATTTACTGAAATAAATATCTCATTTTTTTTTATTACATATATAAATCTGAATATTGATTCTTTTCAATAAGATTTCACCTCTCCGCCCCTTTGCAATTTACATTGAAGTAAACGAACTCTGAAAAGAGAGTTTTTGTAGTCAAAAGAAAGTTAATAAATAAATTGATTGATTGATTGATTGATTGATTGATTGATTGATTGATTGATTGATTGATTGATTGATTGATTGATTGATTGATTGATTGATTGATTGATTGATTGATTGATTGATTGATTGATTGATTGATTGATTGATTGATTGATTGATTGATTGATTGATTGATTGATTGATTGATTGATTGATTGATTGATTGATTGATTGATTGATTGATTGATTGATTGATTGATTGATTGATTGATTGATTGATTGATTGATTGATTGATTGATTGATTGATTGATTGATTGATTGATTGATTGATTGATTGATTGATTGATTGATTGATTGATTGATTGATTGATTGATTGATTGATTGATTGATTGATTGATTGATTGATTGATTGATTGATTGATTGATTGATTGATTGATTGATTGATTGATTGATTGATTGATTGATTGATTGATTGATTGATTGATTGATTGATTGATTGATTGATTGATTGATTGATTGATTGATTGATTGATTGATTGATTGATTGATTGATTGATTGATTGATTGATTGATTGATTGATTGATTGATTGATTGATTGATTGATTGATTGATTGATTGATTGATTGATTGATTGATTGATTGATTGATTGATTGATTGATTGATTGATTGATTGATTGATTGATTGATTGATTGATTGATTGATTGATTGATTGATTGATTGATTGATTGATTGATTGATTGATTGATTGATTGATTGATTGATTGATTGATTGATTGATTGATTGATTGATTGATTGATTGATTGATTGATTGATTGATTGATTGATTGATTGATTGATTGATTGATTGATTGATTGATTGATTGATTGATTGATTGATTGATTGATTGATTGATTGATTGATTGATTGATTGATTGATTGATTGATTGATTGATTGATTGATTGATTGATTGATTGATTGATTGATTGATTGATTGATTGATTGATTGATTGATTGATTGATTGATTGATTGATTGATTGATTGATTGATTGATTGATTGATTGATTGATTGATTGATTGATTGATTGATGTTTAACGTAATTAATAAACGAGTAACATTTCCGTGAACATAAAAATGTAATTAGGGTAGAAAGTTTGTCTATAAAAGTGATCCGGCTTTTGATAAGGTGAACAAACTGAAATATCAACATATATGCAAATTATGCTTTGTTGCTTATTTTTGGTTGGATGAACATGATAGCTAACGATTTCACAGTAACGTTATTTAAAACATCCATAATAGTCAGATGCAAATATCGTGTAATATGTTCTAACAACTTATTCGGTGGTCTCCATTACCGTGGTCGTAGTAGGATTTATCTGTAGAGTTAGTGCCTGTCACTACTCAATGTTGGAACTTCTATCGCCGTCCATGAGAAGCTTGACTTTAAATAACCTAGTGTGCTTTTGTGAGTTTTTGTCGATGTTTTGCTATGCGTCTCTAATAAAATGATTAATACTAGTTGCGGAGATGTTTTTTGTAAGTGAATTTAAATGTTCACAATCATAATCTTGTATTTCCTTCGACGATGTCGAATTCGTCTCTGGGGGTATCACTAAACAACCATGGTATATAACAATCACGCAGCAAACAGCGATATATACGTATGCATATTTTACATGGTATAAGGGGGGTATTATTAATATGTTATTTGTATGTTAATTGCTGCCTTATTGTCATTATGGTTTTCTAATTGTAACATCAAGCGAGCCATTTGTCAGCTATATAATGGCGAGAACAATTAAAATTTCGATGAGATGATGTCTGCTTTGTACTAGACCAACACGTTTAGTTGTATTTTTATAGTGCTCACTGAAACTACAGTCCGCAGGTAGACGTGTCGCTCCACTTGGACACATTATCCTGATTTTCCAAACCACGATATGACGCACCGTGGCGAGCGCTATAGGCATTACACCACCGATCTGTTCCGACTATTATTGAATGTCTAATATATTATCAAATATGAATAAATATGTGCTTAATTGTTAAATACATTGTTTGTCGTGCATATATGTTTAAATGTCGTACTAGATCATTATAAATCTGCTAAGATACAGAAAAAGAGGCGTACTTACATTTCATCAAGCGAATATTAATTTAAGATAAGACATACCTGCTACTGATATTCGGATAGCAAAACAAATAATTGGATATTCAAACATCATAACTTAATTGTTGCGACTTTCAGCTTTCCGTAGAAATTGAGAACTAGGTTTTCTAAAATTTCTGTTTATATTGTTATTTTATGAATATATTATGTACATATATTTGCTCAAATATGTCATTATTAATTGTTTTTCGTATTGCAAATTGAACATCATAGAAAGTTGAATTGATTCTCAATAAATTGTTCTATGCGTTTCCTCTTAATGGTAATGGCTTCCTTACAAAGTATTCATTAAAATATGTGTTACTGAGGTGGGGTGTATTTGTACATCGATTCGTCTATTGTTTAATATAATTTATAATTGCATTATCCATCTTATATAGCAATATTCAAGTGACATGCATTTGTAATATATACATGTTTTATTTTTATTTTAATAATTTAATCATTTGCTCAATGTGGACATAATAAAATATCCCCATGCATATGGTGAATAGATATTATGTTGACAAGTTTGAACAGATGAGGTCGATACGGTGATAACAGATAATATGTAATATTTATACCACGGTTTCCTGAGTTAAACGGTTAAACAATCGAACGCGAACCGTGGTATAAATGATTTGTAGCATGAAGCCATGCAATATCACATCTAGGTTGTTGATTATTGCACGACTCTCTGAAAGTAATAAGATTTAAAGTGTGCAATATCTCGAATCTGCGTGTATTATTTCATAGTTCTTAGCTGTTGCATACATTCTGGTATATAAACTATACAAATATCAAAGGAAAAGAATGCATTCATGTTACAACAACTAATATTTCAAAGACGACGTTGAAATTTCTATATCATGTAACCTCACGCCGTTAAAGATAACTTAATTGAATGCAAACATATTTAATAGAATGACTTGTGTTTGCAGAACAAACACATGACCTTTATATAATATTTTGTATAAAACAATGTTCAGTGAACAATCCACTTTTCATTTGCAAAAGGCTAAGTCATGATAAACAAATATTGACGAAACCAAAATATCTGTAAGCAAAACTCTCACCGGGTGCGAGAACATGTTTTCGAAATGATCAAGATCTCTTGTTTGAGAAAGTCTTTCGTTTTTCATGCAATCAAATACTAGTAAATGTCATTCTATATTTAAGAAATAAATCATGGAAGCCATGGGTTGGCGGATATTAGTATTGTATCCAAGCAGGAGGCGAGGGGTAAAATTTACTAATATTCGCCAACCCATGTTAAAACTAAAAACACATTCTGGCTTCCATGAATTATTTTGATTCTGATATGTCTAACAATACAAATACGGTAACGTGTATACTTTGATTGGAAGACAGTAATTTATATTTACGTTTGTGGACAATGTCGCACACAATTAATGCTGCCAGACGATAATTCATCAACATGTACTTTTACGACGGCAAAGTCAGTCACCTATAATTTTACGACGGGAAAGTCAGTAGTATTGATGGAGCATCCGTAACAATAATATTGTGTTTGCATGTTTTAATTGCACGTCGTATATCGTTCATTTTGGATATGTTGATTATTTTCAGTGAATATAGATGTTTAAAACGTTAACAACCGTGTAAATAATTTTATTTTGTGATTTTATCACATGGCTTAAATGTGTACCGCGCATGTGCTAATGAGATTTTATCATCTGATTGATCGCTCGTTTGTTTGCAAAGCGAAAGAAGGACGTCATATTAGAAACATAAACTTATTCTTAGGGGAATATTTAGAGGACACCGTGTGAATTCCGTTCGATTCGGATAACAAATAATTCTAGCACGTGTTTGCTAGGACAATGATATATGTATCAGTTCCACTGACATTATGTTAGTTCCTTTACATGATAACTGCCAAGGGGCCGTCGTGGTTGTGATCGTATGGTAGTTGGATTTTCAACTACCTGTGCAATCAGTGCCTATCACCACTAAAGTTGTAAGTTCGAATCCCGCGCACGGGGAGATGTTTTTTACTACAACATGAGTTTTATTGGAAATAAAAAGATTTATGTATTCTGAAAAGTGAATTTGGAAAGGGGGACAATTCAATCCGCAAGCTGCTATGTAACAAAAATTAACTTATGTAATAGAGAGAACATTACTCTTTAGTATTTTTGGAAAAGATCAGGAAAATTTTAATCAAATTTATTATTGAAAGCTGTTGTGTATATACAATTGGAAAATTAAATATTTAAGGAATGAGGAATTCTATCGGGCCAATCAGCTTGGGGCATTCTGCATTGATGACATCAGTTGCTTTACAATTGATGTGATGAGAGGTCACGTTTGTTTTTAACCTGCTTAAAATTTTCCCACCACCTGCCCTTCAAACCCCCCTTTTTATGGGATCATTTGCAGTTTGTAAACCGCAAGTTGAATTTGTAAGCTTTCCTTTTTGGCCGATTTTAGTGCCATCCCTTTTTCTCTCAGGAAGTATTATTTCATCTGACAGGAAGAAAAGAACATATTTCATTTTGGTACATCTCCCTGTTTTTGTATAATGATTTTATGTTTGAGTATTATATAATTTTCCCGTCATTTTCATTAAATGACATTTACTGGATATATGTGTTTGCTTATATTTACTCCCAGTTCCAAAAAACAAGCGGATTTGTTGCTCTATATCACTGCAAGATGTTTATGTTGGTCATGCTTATATTACTACCATTTTATCATTGGTTTTGATGTTATGATGCTGTTGTTGTCGTTTAGGGCTATTTGGAATTTTGAAGTAAGACATAAATTATGTGATAAAGTTTTCACGTGCCCGCGCCATAATGTAGCTTAAATAGAGTTGAAAGTTGCGTTGAAACATCATCACCCTAACCAGCTTTGTAGATAAAGGGGGAAATGACAAACACCAATTTCTAAAATAATGTCAATGCGATATAAAATTAGGACACTACATTCAAGCCGCAACGACATGGACGACACAATACGCGAGGGGTAAAGCAGAGTAAATTGTGCCCTTCATTATGTTTTCCATCATTTTTGCCTCCACCAAATGCTACATTAATGCTCAAGTCATGCTTGAAGATACCAAACAGTAAATCCAAGAATTAAAGACAATACAACGGGAAAAAAGACAAACAATGATCTACATAACACTACACAGAAAACTGACGATTGAGCATTACGAACACTACAAAAAACTGGAAGGTAATGTTGAGCGTTAAAGATATCTCTGTCATAGAGGACTACGAATATGTTCCGTTTGTCGTCGTTACAATCCCGTGTTCCTTTCCTCTATCTTGATATATCACCGAATAAAAAAATAATAAGTTACACGACGGGTGCCACTAATGGCACGGGAACTCTTTACCCTTCGTTTAGCTCTAAATTCTTATGTGGTTAGCTTTAACCAATCTGTAGTTTTTTATGTAGTGTTTTGTGGGTCATTATTAATCTTTTTGTCCTTTTGTATTGTATGTCCTTTGATTTACGTCTTCTGATTACCCTCTTTGATATCTTCAAATTTTTAGGAGAGTATTGGAGGATGATGGAGGGCTATGTATCACCTTGAGTACATGTTATCAGAAAAGTCGCGAAGACCAATCATCAAAATTATAACAGTAGAATTCCATTCCGATCAAACATCAAACGTATGACAGAAATCTCAGTTTGGATCAACCAATCAATGTACATAGAGTCTATATTGGTATTTATCGTCACTTCGAACTTGTGGGTCATGGGTAGGTGTCGGGAAACCTCATGTGGCAATAACAGACAAATGACTATAATTATTGAGTATGCAAACATTTACTATGCTACAGATAAACTAAAACAGTATAAATTGGGCGGAATTCGATTTCATCAGCTGATTGAGTACAGGTAAACTAATAGACACCACCTGAAATGAAAAAAAAAATCAAATTATTTCAAATTTATGTAACATCGGTTCGAAATTGATTTATGTTATTGTTATTTAGATTGGTTGTCAGAGTTGTCATTCGTGTCTGGTAATTGTTTATATTGTCAACCGTTACTGTTTAACCTTTTGCAATTTTCACTTAGTTTACAGTACACTGGTGAATGAGTAAAACATACCGAAAATCAAATATTGTGAGTATTATAATTGTTAAGTACATGCAGCCAAAAATGTATATAAATGGCACTGACTGGAACCTATAAATGCAACCTTTATGAACAATTCTTCTTTATATGCAGGTTCGAGTTATATGCAATATTCATTAAGTGGAGAATATTAAACTGCACTTTATAAAAAGTAATTTGTATTATATATATCTTGGTTAATAAAGTATTATTATTATTATATGTAGCTCTTGAGGATTATACACGCATCAGATCGATGACAAGTTTGTCCTGTATGTTATTTATTGATGTTGTAAAAGGAATTCAAGCATTTCCCATAAGATGCTAGTATTTCATAGAAGATATTCTATTGTATATTGTATATTTCAGTATTTATTTCACATTGCTGTATATCAGCACATCATCATAATAACAGCAAATATAAATATTTCTCTATTTAATATTCTACTTATCATATACATGTACTTAGTAGAACTATGATAGTTTTTGCATATGTGTTACGAGCGTAAGTAAACTAGCCATTATTTCAACCCAGGAGCGTACCATTCACCATACACTAGGCATTCATTTTACGTCACGTTCTAAGGGCGAATTGTCTATCTCATTCGAACCACACACACACATTTTCTCTACTGAAGAGAAACTATTTTTCCTTTTCTGTACCTGTATATCTCTCGTAGACTATATAAATTAGAGAACTTAATATAATTAGAGACACCCCCACTTTCAATCATCTATGCTAGCCGACAATGGTTTGTCGTTATGCTTTACAATCTATTGGTCGTACTTGTTGTTCTTCTCATCAATGAATTTGGTTTATGATCATTTATAATTATATATATAAAAGATGTCTTCAATTCAAATGTAATGCAAAACATGGGGAGGACGAAATGGATTGTATAAATGTTAAATCATGTTACCTTTCTTACCACCTCGACCCCCTAGTCCACCTCCTATTCTACCACTCCTCCAATATTTCCAGGAACTGCCACCTCCTGGCCAGTATCCGCCACCACCTATACCTCCGATTCCTCCATATCCCATACCACCATATCCACCTCCTCCGTATCCCATTCCACCGTATCCCATTCCTCCATATCCCATTCCACCGTATCCCATTCCTCCATATCCGCTGCCTCCATATCCCATTCCACCATATCCCATGCTACTGTATCCTATGGCACCGTATCCCATACCTCCAAACCCGCTGCCTCCATATCCCATTCCTCCGTATCCCATTCCTCCATTTCCCATTCCTCCGTATCCCATTCCTCCGTATCCCATACCACCGTATCCCATTCCTCCATATCCACCTCCTCCATATCCCATGCTACCGTATCCCATTCCTCCATATCCCATGCTACCGTATCCTATGCCACCGGATCCCATTCCTCCATATCCCATGCTACCGTATCCATTTCCCCCATATCCACCTCCTCCATACCCCATTCCACCGTATCCCATTCCTCCATATCCCATACCGCCATATCCACTTCCGCCGTATCCGATGCTACCATACCCCGAACTACCGTAGCCGCCATATCCTATTCCCCCAAGCCATCGTCGGCTGCCACCTTATATAAAATTAATTAGAAAACTTTTAAGCAAAGTAGGTAAAAAAAAAGGAGACAAGACTAAATTTTAGATATTCCAGCAGTCATTAGTTAGAATATTGTCGTACTATGGTCTGTAAATCATGTAAAGATATAAACCGTTACCGTTTTTAGTGGGGTTCGTGTTACTTGATATTTATGTTTATGTGGTATGTTTGTAGATCCTTGTTTGTCCTTTTTGGCCATTGTGTTGTCTGTCATTCGATTTACGGATTCTGATTAACTTTTTGGTATCTTCAAACTCTTCTTGTTTATATATATCTTTTCTCGCGTTTTAGTTAGGTTAATGGCGCTTTTTAAAGACAGCGTCTTTATAATTAACGGCTTCCCTCTGATCAATCACAATGCTCCAACTAATAAATGATGGATTGATGATATTGACTTGTTATGTAGATTTTTCTAATTTACACCTTAATTTTAAGTCTGTCGTGAAATAATAAATTATACTTCTACCGTTTGAACAGTACAAAGCAAAACAAATTACCATGAAATTCTACAAACTTTTTTTTAATTTACATACTTTTAAATATAAATGTGCTATGAAGAAGGCTGAGGTGTATTTTAACTTTTGTAAATCAAATTTAAAATTAACCATATAATGGGGAATTTTCTTTGATATGAATTTTGTATCAAGCACTTAATGTTATTAAACAAAGCGAGATATATTTAACCCTTGCAGTACAATATTAAACCTTGCCATGGAATGCTACCAAATATAAATTGTTTTACTAAAATTTGATTTAAAAACAAATCTGTAATAAGGCTGAATAAAATGTATTTTGACCTTTGCAGTACAAGATTAAGATTTACAATTAGATTGCATCAAATGTATGATTTTGTGGTTAAATATATCTTAAACAGAAATTTGGAAATATATTTTAACATGTGCATTACAAGACTAAGCTTAAAAAAGAATGGGATGAAATATAGTTCTTTTTTTTTTATTCTGATATGTAGGACATTTCTTACATGTTATGCATTTTCTGCCAATGTCATTTCAAAGACAACAACTTTAAAATAAAGAATGTATATCTTATTACTGTAGAAAGTTTCCTTCTTCAACAATTATGACAACACAATTAAGAAGATTATTTTGAGAACTACTATATCTTACCATATTTTCCAGTCGCTGAGGCGTATGCAACAAGGAGAAGGGCTAGCAGCAATTTCATCCTGAACTGAATAAAGCATATTTTTTCATTAGTACAATCTGTATTGGTAATTTGCTCTGGTAATTTAGAATGTTATAAGAAATAGAATCAGTTGAATAAAATCTTATGTTCAATTTGTTAAGAATAAAACAACAGGAATAAATCATTAATAATTCGTGTAAGAATGAAGAAAATATAAATGTAGTGAATGAAAATAATAATAATTGAAGAAGAAAAACTCAAATATATAACCAGCTTCTAAGAAAGTACAAAAATAAGAACAAAAAGTTCTGTCAAATAAAAGAGTATATGTCGTGGTCTTTTTCCTCTTTTGTTTGTATACGGTGAGTTCAGTTAAGATGAGAGGTAATTGTTCGTTTTGTTCATATTGGTGGAATTGATAGCCATCACTGTTTAAACTTTCTTTTCATAATACAATAAAATAAAAAAATAAATCAAACACGCATAATATTCCGATAGATTGTTCAGTTATGGATATATTAAATGCAATATCTTATTAATTATAAATCATTGTTTTTCTTTCAATATATATTTTCAATTTTAATTTCTGCAAATCACAATTTAAAGCCGAAATTGTTTTCCAACAGACAATTCAAAATAAACGCAACACTACATGGGGTAAATGCTACATTTTAAGTTTGTATTCAAATGGTACCGGGAATTCAATAAGTCAGGTTTAAATAACACAAAATTACGTTAATACTTGTGATAAGAAATACAATAAAAACAAAAAATACCATTCTATTGGAACAGTTCCAAAATCCAACAAAAAAATCGTAAACAGAGGCATAATCGATATACCTAACACACACATACACGAACTCCCGCTTTCTTGGATGGCTACAGAAACTTCAATCGAGAGTGGCAGGATCAAACTAGTTTTATGGACCAAACCTCTTAGACAAATGATGAGGTTATGTAAGTGTTTTCCACACGTGAGTGAAATGCCAACCCTCACATATATCCGGGCATACAGCATTATTATAAAGAATGTTAAAATCTTGAACATTATACATGTTGATATATTTAATCTCCATCACGAAGAAGCTATCATATATGATAATATTAGTTCTATCAAAGTAGAGATTAAATAGAGCCGATGGCCTCAACCAAAATATTTCAGATTACAATAGAAACAGCTTTCCTATATGTGTTTTATATTTCTAAAAAAAAAACGTTAAAGAAAACTGACGGGGCAGTCAAGAATGAACAATCTAGAGAAACTGGCAACATTGGGTACACAAGACAATTACTGGATATTAAATAAATTTAAAATTAATTTACTTACCTATAAACTGTACTTAACGATCAAATGTCAGGGATACATTCGTAAAAAGGACATCAGTTTATATACTACAGACTAGGAAACATATTTCTAAATTATTAGTAAATGAAAATTTGTTTACACATGTTTTTACACCATATAAGTAGAACATTAATTTTGTCTAATGTCATTCATTGAAACACGTTGTACACTAATTTCTAATGTTTTTTTTAATTTTTTTATGTTTTCAATGATAGAAATGTATTGTATCTACATCTTGTGAGTTGAAAATGATTGACGTTTGTGAAGAAATCATTAATGCAAAAATTAAAAAAAAAAATGTAAATTGGTACACAATTTAGTTTTTATCAACGAATTTTTAATTTAGACAAAGAGATGTCATTTGTTACAACGTTGTCTTTTGTGAAAAAATAGAAAACATTCATTGTTAAGTACAAACATACAGCTTAATGGGAGACTACAGATTTTTAATTAAAAAAAAAAAAAACAGGATTACAATATTTTAGTATAGTAATCTGCATTTCGAAGAGAAAGTAATTGTCGGAAAAATACCTTCATCATAATAAAGAATTTGGAAAATTAACATGTAGAACAACATAACAAACGAAAAGATTAAATGGATACATTTGTTCCGGCAATACAAAAACGTAGATAACTTATTTGGGTTTTTTTTGTGTTGTCCTAATATGTGTCTTTACGTTCTGGGTTCCGTGTTCTGATGTCCGTTACGATTTCCGCATAAAAACGATGTCCGATTCGTCTCTACTTCTTGTTGTTTGTAGCAGGGCTCGTGTCTTATTTACATTATGTGTGTCCATTTGCGTACAGAGGTGTCCAACACATATAGTGTTGTGTTTTTGTTGTGTTTTCTTCGTCCTGTCTACCCTGTGTTGCCTGTTTCTCTGGATTGTCCATTTTTTATTGTCCCTTCAGTATTCTCTAACGTTTATTTGGTAAGCATGGCGCGTTTTTGAAATAACGTTCATCAGGTATATGTGCGCTCAACGTAAAAAAAAAGTGGAAAGTCACAGAATTTTAAAGTATTTTGGAAAAAGAACAGCAACGAGCTTAAACAATATAACCCCAATTGGCTCATTTAGCCCTGAATGTGATAGAGCAGCATTGATTTTAGTATTACTTAAATCATTTAGGAATTGTAATCAATATATACTGTATCTACAAAATGCAACCTATTAATCATGTCCGTGCTGAAACACTGATTACTGGGCGGATGATGCACTCGGGCACTAAAAGACCACCAGAAAATGTATTCTCTCAAACTGCAGGAAATACCAGTAATAAGACTATACCGTACGGTCATGCAACTTTCCAGTATGAATGTCTGTACTCCTACTAGAGCAACAATCATAATGTATTTTTATACGATTTTGGAGTACTGGTATGAAAACTCAAAAGTGTTTTTACCGTAGGAACTGGACCATGCTGTTTAGGTCTATCCGATTTTCAAATGCATGTACTGGACTTTTGGATATACCGGTATATGTTTTACTGGACTCTGGGAATTTTATGCTTGTGCTCTACTCTTCGATTTTATTTTTGTTCTGGCCGCGTGCATTTGTATATTTGTACTGGACTTCTTGATTTATGTGTTTGTACTGGTCTCTTTGATTTACATGTTTGCATTGGGCTCATAGATTTATGTTTGTTTTTGTATTGGCCGTTTTGATTTATACGTTTGCACTGCTTTCTTGGATAAGCACATGATAATAATAATAATGAAAATAATAATAATATGGTACACTATTGTGGTTTTTTTACTAATGCATTTTTAATTTACATAAAGGAATAGTAACACGTGTCACAATGTTGTCTTTGTGAAATAATAGAAAACATTCATTGTCAAGTACTAACAAAATATGAATGTGATTTTACTGTATTTGTTAACCTCCCTTCCACCCAAAGAAAAAGAAGAATAAAATACACTGGTACAGCGATACAAAATTAGATAGAACGCTATTTCATTTTACAGAACAATACGTTCATCATTATAAATAATTTGGAAAAAAACCACTTTAAAATAGAAGTGGCAAAAGCGGAAAGACATGTTTATGTCTTATTTAGTGCTCACAGAGCGTTTCTGAAATAACCTAATCAGGTATATGCACACCCAAAGATTGGAAGCCCAAATAATTTAAACGTATTTTTGAGCCAAAAACCAAAGAGTCTAAACAGGATAGCCGAAATCGACAAAGGTATCTATGACTGAGGGAGAGAAATCTCAGTTTTTATTATTTTAGAACTGTAATTTTTACAATAATGTATACTAATAATCTTATAAATCATATCACTGCCGAATCACTGACTACTTGGCGTATGATACCATAGGGAACTAATAGACCATCAGAAAATATATCGTAAAACTTACTGTTATAAAACTTTACAGTACAAAATGTTTGTACTTTTACTACATAACCGCTAGAAAATACCGAAGGGACAATCAAAAATGGACAATCCAGAGAAACCGGCACCATAGGGTACACATGACTAAGAAAAAACACAACAGAATATGCATTGGACACCACTATACGCAAACAAACACAAATAACGTAAATAAGACATCAGCCTTCTTACAAACAACTGTAGGTAAAGATGAACGGAACATCATTTTTATGCCAAAATTGTAACGGACATCACAACACGGAACTCAGAACGTAAAGACACGTAATTGGACAACACAAAAAAAAACTAAAATATGAGCAACATGGACACCTAAGAAAAACGGTGGTGAACTCGGATGCTCCTAGTGTATGCATTTGGAGTATTAGTATGAAAATACGAACTCAAATGGTTTATTACCGGTCGGTCTGTAGCCCTGGCTGAAATGAGTAAAGTAGGTAAATTGACCATTTTCAACTCATTTTAATGCTAAAGGATTCAGAAATATAGTTATGCCATTGTTCTGTAGGTTCCAATTTATCTCTACCGAGGATCAAAATGTTATTGTGTCGTTTATTAGTAACACGACTGTTGCTACTAGTGGATCATGAAATACATACACTTCCGGGGCACCTGAGTTCATCTCGTTTTTATTGGGGCTGGTGTTGCTCAAATTTTAGTTTTCTGCATAATATTTTTTCGACTATTGCTTGTCTTTTTGTCCATTTTCTTTATTACTGTCCTCGAATTACGGCTTCTGATTACTCCGTTTGGTATCATGAAGCGTTTTTTTTGTATATATAATTGCACTACACATGCAGAGATCAACGTAGATTATTTATTATTTTCACTAAGAAGAGTTTAAAGATACCAAAGGGGCAATCAGAATCCGTATATCGAAGAAGAACAGACAACATAATGGCCAACATTTTCTCAAAGTGAATTTATATGTAGATGTAGGGTGGTGTCCATTCTGATTTTCTGCTACATGTAGATCGGTTTCACAATGTTGGTTTTTTTCCGGATTTACTATACTTGTACAGGATTCTTGAATTTATATGTTTTACTGGATTCTAGGATGTTTTCATTTGTATTGGTCTCTTGGATTTATATTGTATATGTTTGTGTTGCCCTCTTGGTTTTATATGTCTGTATGGGACACTTAACTTCATATGTTTGTACATGTTTGAAATTGATTTTTTTGATTTTTGGTGTTTAACGCCACTGTCAGCAATATTTCAGCTATATCATGGCGACCAGTTTTAGTGGTGGAAGAAGCCGGAGTACCCGGAGAGAACCACCGACCATGTGCAAGCAACTGATTAGCTTTATCACTTGCGGTTGCGAGTCCAGTGCATCCTTTTTATGTAATTTACAAAGCCGGGCGCGAACCCACGCCGTATTGGTGATAGACTTGTATGAGTTGTTAGGTAATCCAACTACCTAATTCATTGAGCCACCCGGGCCCTTACATGTTTGAGCCTTTTTGATTCAAATATATAGGTAATTCATTCATGATATATTTGATGACACTATATATACATAAACAAAATCCGAGGTTTTGTTGAGAATCTAGCTGAACCGGTAATAAAATGTTTATCTTTGAATAATTAAATATAACTGATCTTACTTGTACTACTTAGAAAGTCGGCATATATAGAATCAATTTTATAATCTATGAAAGGCGCTATTCAATTCAGTCATAAAATGTAATGTAGAAGTTATGGCAATTTGAAGAACTTTCAATTGATAGTACTTGTGGTTGGCTTAAATGGAAAGGGGTATTGTTGAGCACAATACCTTGAAGAGATCACTCTGTGTTCATCCCTGGTAAATTTTGAGTTAGTCAGATGTGAACTAAAATGCCGAATTTTTATTGGAGATCCGTTTTAGAAATGTTGCACGATAACATAACACAGGTATGTGTTGTAACTGAATAACTTTCACTCATGTTTCAGCTTTCCTACGCACAAAGAACACAGTTTAAAAGGGAAAATCCTATAGTTTATATATCTTTTGAGTGAATGTGATAAAGTTTTTCAGTGACTTGCGGCAGGTCGGTAGTTTTCTCCGGGTACTCCGTTTTCCTTCACCAATATAACTGATCACCACGAAATAACTGAAATATTGTTGAAAGTGGCGTTAAAGACCAAAATCTAACCTAACCTATCATCAATTATTAAGTATACACTACATACCCAATAAACTACAACAAATTTGAACACGAATATGATTTATTTTACAATTAATGTTTGATGTGAAATAAATACATGATCCAACGATATTACAATGACGTAATGTACAAAACAAATTAAAATCACAACAAATCGTCAACAGTAACAAAAATAAAACAGAGTTATCTTACTTTGATGACAAAACTTTAGTATAATTTACATTTAATCTACTAAATGAACTAAATGATCATTCACCCTTTAACCTTCATTCTGATCATGATCTGTTCTATATATCGATTCATCATAATAAAATATGCTTTATTTTATATAAAGCGGAAAAACACAGAACATTACACAACAATAGCATTCTAAAGCATAAGTATCATGTAGTACAAAAGTACAATAAACATCTATATCAAACATTTAACAGTGTATAATTAGTTTATCAAACATTTTAGTGATTTTTTCATGATTTTTCCCATAGTTATGGTAATGGTGTTTAACTCCACTTTCAACAATGTTTCAGTTATATCGTGGAGGTAATTTTTATTGGTGGGGAAAACCGGAGTGTCCGGAGAAAACCACCGACCTGCCACAAATCACTGACAAACTTTATCACATAATGTTGTATCGAGTATACCACGCCTGAGCGGGATTGGAACTCACAACGTTAGTGGTGATATACACTGATTGCATAGGTAGTTATAAATCCAACTACCATACTATCACGACCACGACGGTCCCTTTTCCCCCATAGTTTAAAAAAAATCATTTTTATAAGGAACAACAACCACCCAAAGTCGCATTAATAATATTCAACTGTTAAAATGGCCGTACTAATGTACCAATAATGATGTTACAAATGCTTGAAAAACTAACTATCCATATGTAATAATTTGCCGTACCAATTTAAGACTCGCGGGTAGAAATATATCTGTATTTGATTCTATCTTTCCATAAAACGATCAATTGTTTGCTTAAGTTACTGCAGTCGGCAAGCTTCCTAGTTTCTTTCCCCCCACTAACAGTTATTCAGTAATTATATATTATCTCCGAAACTGTGTAGCATCGCTTATCATACCATAAATAAAATGTAAGTTAAGTTCAAATGAGGACACATGACATGTATAACATTTCGACATTCTGTAAAATAAATACTTTATGTCTATGTACATTTATTGTAAATTGATGTCACGCAAATGATTTACATTCACGATATTTGAAAACGAGACCAACTGTAACACGTGATCACCATGATAAGTATGATTGGATAACTGATAGAAACACGTGACGAGGTATTACTTTTTTGACTGGCCGTTGAAGACTCGGAATCTAAGAAATCTGAAATAATAGAAATTGTATAGTAGTTAAATGTTTGGAATGTTCAAATCATGTCAATATACAGTACTGTATATTTAGAGTAATGAAATTTATTTGCTTGTATATTGTTTAATCATATGATGCCATATTTAGTTTTTTTTCCATCATTTTACATAATGATTTACTTGCCCTTTGTACCAAGTTTTTCTGTAGGATTGTGTATCCTTTTATATTAATTTTTATATATACATTGGTTGTATTTATTATAAATCTGGCATTCGTTTCGGTGGTTTAATGGTTAGCCTGCTGGCCTCTAGTGTGGTAGGTCGTATAGTCGGGTCCCGGTCGTGTCAAAGCAATCAGGATTATGTGTCTGAGTAGGGCAACATGTCTATTCACAGACTGTTTCAGTGACCTAGCATAACAATCCAACTAAGGGTGTTGGTCTAGTATAAAGCGGACACAATCATCATCTTTTCGAATTGTAACTTGTTCCCGCTGTGATATAACTGAAATATTGCTCACAACCATCGTTCAATCACTATATGCTAAAATATATTGTTGTCATGATACACTTTATATCACGGTGTCTAGTGATTAGCACGATCTTTTATTATAATCATTATATCATCACCAATGTTGTCTTTGTTCCCTCCCATTTCATCGATAGGTGTGTTCGACTTGTACCATCAGTGAAAACAATTGCCAGGATCTTTTATTATAATCATTATCTCAACACCAATGTTGTCTTTGTTCCCTCCCATTTCATCGAGAGGTGTGTTCGACTTGTACCATCAGTGAAAACAATTGCCAGGTCTTTTATTATAATCATTATCTCAACACCAATGTTGTCTTTGTTCCCTCCCATTTCATCGAGAGGTGTGTTCGACTTGTACCATCAGTGAAAACAATTGCCAGGATCTTTTATTATAATCATTATATCATCACCAATGTTGTCTTTGTTCCCTCCCATTTCATCGAGAGGTGTGTTCGACTTGTACCATCAGTGAAAACAATTGCCAGGATCTTTTATTATAATCATTATATCATCATCAACGTTGTCTTTGTTCCCTCCCATTTCATCGAGAGGTGTGTTCGACTTGTACCATCAGTGAAAAATATAGCCAGGATGTTATCGACGCTTTGTTACTACTCTGTGAATTCCAATAGCGGAAGGGCCCGGGTGGCCCAATGAGTTAGGTAGTTGGATTACCTAACAACTCATACAAGCCTATCACCAATACGGCGTGGGTTCGCGGCCGGCTTTGTAAATTACAAAAAGGGTGCACTCGACTCGCAGCCGCAAGTGATCAAGTTTACCAGTTGCTTGCCCATGGTCGGTGGTTCTCACCGGGTATTCCGGCCTCTTCCACCACTAAAACTGGTCGCCATGATATAGCTGAAATATTGCTGAAAGTGGCGTTAAAACACCAAAAATCAAATCAACCAATAGCGAATAAATTCACTGAATTGGCATTAAGCAGATATTTAATTAGCTAACCATGTCAGAATCTGTTTTGTTTTTGTTTTGTTTTAGGACCGGTTTTTGAAATCACTATAACATGCTTTTAGTTAGTCACAGTGTAAGTATCTCTTTGTTGTGACCTTGATTAACATATATTCCAGTCTAATAGCCATGAATTATGCTATGTGGTACATGTATGAACGAGTTGACCTTTCTAAGTGGTCAACGATAAGATACTATTTATAGAATTGTGTTGACCCAACTCTAATAACATACATACTAAGCATACGCTATATAGTAACATACCTCGCTTCTTGTTGTTTGTCTTCACTGTAATAAAGAAAAAGGAAATATCAGAAATGTTATTATTTATTTGTTACAAAGATATACATGTACAATGATTTCATGTACAGCAAAATTGATCACCTTAAATTTTTTTATTAGATGCAGAGACAGCAAAAGCAGCAACCATAATACGATTTCAAGAACCATCTCTGACAATAGATGACTGCCTTTTGATTGGATTGCACTGAGGGGTGTTTTTGATGGTTAGTATTATGAGCCCCATCGTGACAAAAGTAAACAGTAATGGTTTGCATGTTTACCAATCTAAACAATACGAATCACTCGCAAGGATCTCACCCCTAAACTATAGAACACAAAGATAACTTGATGAAAAATATAGGTTCAATCTTGTGACTGGGTTAAAGACATTACTCGTATTCCAACCCATCGGTCTTGTTAACTAGACCTCTGTTACAGAAGAATCAACAATGAATATAACGTGAAACAAGACAAAAATGATACCATATCTTCTTAGCGTATGGTGTATGCTATTTGAAACTTTTTGCCTGTTCATCATGGCCGATTTTCTCGGGTTTTCTTAGAATGCATTTTTAATAATCATAATTTTATTCATTAGTGGTCATCGACAAAAATGGTTCAACTGTTTTTTTTTCCCATTTAGTCCGTTGATGCGTTATAAACTTGATATTTTCATATGAGTTGCATTGATTAAATTTGTCTATAGTTTCTGTTCCAAGTTCTCAACTTTTTAATTAACACTTTGTCACGACTATAAAATTGCTACTTTCTAACTGAAAAGAACATATAAAAACAAATCTCATTTGATCGAAATGAAAGTTCTTACTTCATAAACGCACGAGTTATCTCGCTTTGTTCACCATATTCACAGTGTGATAATAGCTAATTGACAAACAAGTTGTTCCATCAATATTTCATTTGTTATGTTCTCCATTTTTTAAATAGCGACTGCTGTTATTATTTTGTTATTGGAATGATATATCAATGTATAGGTATGAGCTGCTATAACGCTTATACTTCCAATAATTTGATCAAGGATGTGCATGATAGCTGATGGCTTGCTTTCAACTTTTTCTTTGTACTCTTGATAAATATATCAAAAGTTCATTGCCATTTATTTGAATTAAAGTCATCACTACTTCATTAGTTTGACTTTGATATATCTTTACTTTCCCTTTTTTAATACAAAACAGCTGTCTTTATGCCATTAGAGTAGATGAAATATTATAGCAAAGAAACTATTTATACTTAAGAAGCTTAGTCGAAACGAACTATTACTCTGAAATGTGTGCTAAATATATTTGTTTTCAGTATTCGCGTTAACTTTCAGGATGTCCTTTCAGCACCTATGAATATCTGAAAGTTTGAACATTTGTGCGCGGTGGTAAAAAACTGAAAAACAAAAAATACCACACTGCTGGAGGTTTCTGGAGGCGTCGGAACTTAAATAAATCGGAGGTCTTATCGGGGAAATGTGAAATATCACCCGTGATTACCTTTTCTTAACCTGCCATACATATTTGTATCAACACATATAACCTTCGATCATCGCCATGTCTGTCAATACATTGTATACACAAATTTTGTTAATTAGTTGTTTGCATCTTATCTACTAAATATATGCAATCTGCATCAATGATATGCAGTTTTAAACCCACACGAACTTTGTTTAAACATTATTTCATTAGGAATATGGTTTTCACTATGTAAAATCTCTTGTTGAATGAAATGACTCGTACTACAACAACAATATAATTTCTCTTCTTGTTAGAGAATTTTACATTTATCAATTGATCATCCTGTAATTATTGTGCTGATTTTGTTCCATGATTGGTAAATAAAGTATGATGTTACATATATATGCACGTTTTAAATCTTACCATCACTAAGAACCGTTACTCTGTATTCCTTTACGTATTTATCTGCAGATCTGCATGTGTATGTACCCGAATTACCCATGTCTGCTTTCTCTATCTCTAAGGTACTATGAATCGTTTTTGATACGCTTGAAAATCGCTCCGTAATCCGAATTCCATCGTCCGTATCGGATTGTAAAAGGTATCCTTGAAAGAACCAGTCAATACCGGCCACGCCTATATACGTAGCACTGCATTTGATAACTAAAGTATCACCAACATGGGTTAGTTTAGGGCCGTCGATGGCAATTACTGAAATAAAAATAATATATGCTTATGAAAGTGTTTTAGCTTGGTAGCTCACCGTAAAAATTATATGGAGAAAAAAATCTTAATGATTAACTAACCAAGACCATTATCAAAAAACTGTTAACAATATCCAACTTTGAAATCTATGATAGATATACGCCAAATAATTATCCTCTAATGGGTTAAACAGCGTCAACCACCAGCACGATAAATAAACATGTAAAGAACGTGTTATTACATAAATTTCAAGAGAAGAACAGATCTAGAAAATCTCAACTTTTAAAGCTTGATAAATATATATGTCATTGCCATTTTTGTTGTACGTCTTATTTGTTTGAAGTTTGAGATATTTCAAATTACCTTGCTTGTGCATCCTCCGATATATTATATCTTCTTTGAATTAGATAATGTGCTTTTGTAGCCTTACATTATGAGCAATGTTGTATGAATTTGACTTACCAATCTTTCGATTTTGAGCGTACCTGATGAAGGTTATACCAGAAACGTGTCGTGCGCACTAAATTGGATATTTACGGGGTGTTTTTGTTTGTTTTTGTTTGGTTTGGTTTTTGTTTTTGTTTTTTTGTTTTTTTGTACTCTCAAATTAAGCTGATGTTAGTTTCGGACCTGTTGCTTACTTTATCAAGCTAACTTATGATATATTTTTTTCAACCATAGCTCGACTGTTTCAAGAATAGTGAATATATTATAGTAATGTATTCTATCTTCTATTCCTACAGGTTTGAACTAATTTAAGTTCTGTATTTATAGCACATCAATACTCTTTGAAAAAATTGGTTATTACTTCCTGTATGTTATATAATACATTGGCTAACACGGTTGAAAAAAAATATGTATCAGCATTTATTTTTGATAATATACTTTATCACATATTTATAAGTACTAACGTCAATTTTGCCCATGCGTTAACACCGAAGTGCCACAGCGATATCAGCCCATGGACAGATATCGGGGCAAAACTCTGATAACATGATATCAAGCCTCTTTATAAATAGAACAACATGATATCAAGCCTCTTTATAAATAGACCAATGCATAATCACTCATAGTTTGGTGTGTGTGAAGTTAATTTTGTTCTTTTTAACCCTTTGACTGCGACGTTTCGTGTATAATCGTAACTTCGTGTGCGGTATAATTCCAGACGTTATGGCTCTTTCAGCAGAGTGACGTCATTTATTTCTTGACATCATTTTAACAGCAATTTGACGTTACTTATCGTTTCTTTTTAATCTTTAAGATGTTCTATATGTGCCATATCTGTATCTAACTTCAAATTGTGCAATCTAATTATAGCGTATTTGCGTAACTTATTCCTAAAGAAAATAAACGTAAATTTCTTTCCCAAGGGACATGTATGTCCCTAGCGCAGTCTACCAACAAGGGGCATATATGTCCCTAGCGCAGTCAAATTAATTCAATGTTGAAATATGTGATAAATAGATTAATATGCATGCCTTTTTCCATATTATAACTGTTATCATCCCTCGCCCGATATCGACCCTCGGGCTAAAGCCCTCTGGCCGATATCGGTCTCTCGGGATGATAACAGTCCTGATATCGAAAAGGGTATGCATTAATCTATAAATAAAACGAGCATTCAAAATGTATTGATTGTTCTGATTGGATAATTTGACAACGGATATGTTCCGTTTGTCGTAATCACAATCCGGTCCTTTCCTCATTCATGAATTATCACCGGGTTTGTAACAAAGGTAACACGACGGGTGACACATGTGTAGCAGAAACTGGCCTCCCTTCTGGAGCACCTGACATCACCACCAGTTTTTAGTGAAAATCGTGTTGCTGATCTTTAATTTTCTATGTAATGTTTTGTAGATCGTTGTTTGTCCTTTTGTTCTTTATCTTTTAGCCATTGTGTTGTCTGTCTTTCTTCGATTTATGGCTTCTGATTACTCCTGTGGTATCTTCAAACTGTTCTTGTTTACCATTACTTGATTTATAACATTTATCAATATACATGTATACTATGTTATTACTGGGTCTGTCGATCACACTGTTTAACATTTCTATAATGCAAATAGTATCATTGTTAATTAAAATGTTTGATTGTTTGTTTGTTTGTTTTGTATGTTTTTTTTAACTTAATTTTGTGTAAATATAATAAATATCCTACACCGTAGTACTTACACTCTCCTTAGCAAAACTTAAGATGCATTGTTATGAATGACATACAAATTGAACATTCTATTGTAGTTTAAGGATTAATCCGAACGTTTCGCTTATTGATGCTGTTATTCCTGGTGTTGTAGTAAACACGTTATTTTACTCATTTTGAATTTTCATGCAACAAACCAATTTACTAAAATAATTTAGTTCGTTGACTATTTACCCCGTGAATACCCCCAAGATATAGAATCACCTTATACTTGCACAAATATATAAAAATAAAACACTTTCATTTGTTTTGTTTTACCATTCTATTTGTAATATTGTATTACATTCGGGTCGTTCCATTGCTCGATAATACCATTTACCGTCGGTTCTATCCGTTCGTGTTTTGTAAATTGTGTTTGTCTATTTGTCAGCTATATATGGTTCTGAGACGGTAATGCTCCTCGTTGTTTGATCAGTTACATTCAAATCCTGGTTTGGGGGGGGGGGGGGGGGAGGGGTACGTGTTTTTCTTAATTTATTTCAGTTTTACGCTCTTCTTGCGTCACTACGTTAAGTGTGGCATAAAATTACAATTCAAACAGAACTTGTTAAAGCACCAACTGTAAACCGGCAATTCAAAGTCAATTAAAAGACCTTTTGTTGTGTTTCTATCTATACTATACCTGGAGGTGGTTCTGTTTTGTCTTCAAATGGAGGTTCTGTAAGAACAAAATGTAAGTATGTACCATTTATATCAATAATGGTTATTAGTTTCCACTCTCATACATAAATTTTCCAGGCTTTAACAGTTTTACGTGGATTTCAGCCATGAGCAGTATTAAAAATACGATAATGAATGATATAATATATCTGTGCCCATGGTAATTTGCGAATTGATTTCATATTCTTTGATGCCATGGTTTTCGTCATATTTTTGTCTAGTTCATTCTTTGAATTAGATATATACGATTAAAAGTTAAATGATTCGAAAACATAGCAAGCCAAGCAGTTTCTTATCGTGTATTGGTTCACCAGTACCGCCTTTTAAATGTCTTCAGTTATCGCAAACATGTTTAGCTGTAATGTCAAGACAGGTGTCACTATTTGAGTAGA
This sequence comes from Bathymodiolus brooksi, assembly GCA_963680875.1. Lineage (NCBI taxonomy): Eukaryota > Metazoa > Mollusca > Bivalvia > Mytilida > Modiolidae > Bathymodiolus > Bathymodiolus brooksi. The sequence goes on along the minus strand of OY804577.1, from coordinate 72,019,590 downwards.
TGATTCATTATCATATAACACATGTGACACCACTTATTTATACGAATTCGTGTTATCCAAGCACACATTGTATGATAGGTTCTTTTTTTGCATGTTAGTCTTGATGTTGTTTTGGGCTGGGGGTTTTCCTGAACTATATATATACTACTGAAACTAGCTAGGATTATTATACCTTTGACACGCAGAAATATATGCTGACGAACGTTTTTGTTAGATGACGGAACTTGGCATTCATAAACCCCGGAATCTTCAAATTTTAAATCTGTTATTATCAGATCCCAATTGTTCCGAGATGTATCATGACTTATAGATATCCGGCTATCTTGTTTAAATAGATTTTCACCAATGGTAACAGGACTTTCTTCTGGAAGTTTCCGCCATATTACCTGAAATGAAAACAATGTATACATGTAAGACAAAATGAATTTACATATTAACTATTGTTACGTACGGTATGTTTACATTTTTTCCCTGGTATTTTCCATCGATTACGTAGTTCGAGAAAACTCATAATATGCCAGAGTCCGCTAAAATGGTCTTTATTTTATGAAAAAAGTATTGTGGAAGGTCATTTAAACATTAAAAGAACATTTGAAGATTTCAAAGTGGTGACCAGATGCGGGTAATCGAGTAAGGGTATATAATTTAAAAAAGGGGGGACAAAAAGGCAATGATCGGCAAAACACTACACAGTAATATAAAGATTGAGAAACACCAACTCCTCCATTCGAGTCTATGAAACTATTTTGAACTGATTCTGTTAGTCTGTTTTAACCTAGAGTGGAATATAGTTGTGCAAAGGGTAGATAAATTAAATCATTTAAAGCTATTGCATAAGGATAAAATTGGTTGAGTTCCTTTCATATAATTGATATGCATTGTAATTCAAGTTTATTAAAAATTAGTATATATGCATCATGTGGTTTTAAATGTTATTTGACATATAATTTGTCTTCTTCATTACGTTTATCACACCAATATATTATATTTGTGTTCTCTTGGGTACTATCGTATATTTTGTCTCATCTGGACTAGTGCCATCAGGTGGCGATATTGACTATCGCATTATTATAATGTATCAAACAGTAGCATGTAGTGATTACAAATTAATCTACATTATTGGATTCTTCGAATTTGCAGTCATTTGATTGATGAAGTTATATAAAAATGAGTAACAGTCTCTTTGTTGTAACGGTTAAATTGTTCTTTTTGAATGTGGTAGAACGTTGGTTCGATTCTCTAGTATGATCAAACCATATACTATAAAATGTGCTTTGTCACATTTCCGGTTAGCATGCAACAGTAAAGCGTAAGTGCAAAGGCCACATGGTTTAGAGACAAGAAAATTTGCCGTAGTTGTACGCCCTATATACCTGCGAACTGTTTTAAGATACCAAATCAGAGGCTGTTAATCAAAGAAGGACAAATGGATGGTCTGATGAAATAGACAAAAAGACAAAGAATTGTTCAAAAGACACTACATAGAAATCTAAAGATTGAAATCGACGTATCCCACTAAAGCACAGAGGTGAACACAACATTGGTTTACGTCTGTAGCTGGACAGGACAGTTTGATTGGTTTACTGATTGTTGTTAACCGTCAGGTTAGTACAACTTAAGCTACATTTCATGTTTCAGATTAAAATTTAAAAAATAATACACAAAAAACAAGAGATACTACATCGTCAGAACAATTCCATAATCGGAGGCAAATCAATATCAAAATAAACTAGGAACAACTGTTTTAGATACCTAAAGCTTATGTCTCCCCTAAATGCGGCCATCTGTACACAACAACCTATCTCGAAAGACAAAAATGTTATAACCCGGGAAAGAAAATACTATTTAAAAAACAATTATATGACATTGAGGTCAAAGGTCAAGATCCCACGAAGGTCATTACGGTATGCGACACACCGCCTTATGGTCATGCACCCATATACCAAATAACTACTATTTAAAAAAACAATTATTTGACCTTGAGGTCAAAGGTCAAGGTCCCATGAAGGTCATTACGGTGCGCGACACACCACCTTATGGTTATGCACCCACATACCAAATATTGTTGACCTATCTCGAAAGGCAAAAATCTTATGGTCCGGACAAGAAAATACTATTTAAAAAACAATTATTTGACCTTGAGGTCCTAGGTCAAGGTCCCACGAAGGTCATTATGGTATGCGACACACCGCATTATGGTCATGCACCCACATACCAAATATAATTGACCGATCTGGAAAGACAAAAAAGTTATGGTCCGGACAAGCTTCGCTGAGAAGAAGCAGAAGAAGCGGAAGCGGAAGAAAAAATCAGACTAAAACAATATGTCTCCCTTCATTCGAATGGGGAGACACAAATATTAATAAGAGGAAGCATTATCCTTTATTTTTTCATTCAACTCAATTTGTTTTCAATATTTGTTTATATTTTTAATAAGAGGGGACGTTTGGGTCCATAAAACTAACTTAGGTCTTTCCACGAATTTTCTGTTGGATTTTGAAACTGTTCCGATAGTTTGGTATTTTTTGTTTTCCATTTTTATCACCCATAGAAACATACGTCTTACATTAATTAAATGAATTACATGATCGAATTATATCGAATACATATCGTAATTCTGTCCAGTTTCAAATCAATGACAACTAATTATAATATCATAACTTCTCACTTTTAACAAGAGTGCAATTTAAAACTGATACAGAATTATAAATACGACATCTAAATCTTAAGCTAATTGGTACTTGTTCGTTGGTGCCATCATTTAAGTCGTCTGAATGTCTGTCACTTGTCAATTTCTGTAGTGTAAATTTACATTTGAGTTCCACTGTGTGTTTTTTGTAATTAACATCGATTATCTGTCGACACCAAACAGATTTTAATTACCAAGGAACCCATCTCTCTTTATAGTGAAAAAACAAACTTTTGTCACAACTAATTGTATTGTCAGTGTTCGTTGACATTACTTTTCTCGTGGGGGTAAGCCAATCACAGTTAGAATGTGTGACAAACATAACTATTTTTGAGCGTAACAATACTAAAATGCTAAACCACTCGGATAAGTATAAATAGTATCAATTAAAGATTCTAGGACACGGATTATTGCAATTCAATTCAATTCAATATTTTTATTAAAGTCTCATCTCTTAAACATAATATTTGTACAATAAAAAATATTAAAAGTACATACACATAAATATTAAGAGCCATTCAATACAGAATTATAAGAGACTATATACATTTAAATAACTTCATAATAACATAAAAACTATAATTGATGTACATATATAAGAAAGGAAGAACTATTTACAGTATAAACTATTTCTACGTCTTTTTAAAATTTGTAAACAGGTTTTGGCACATATTCTAATCATATTTTCATTTGAGGATAAAAACATTATTTTCTCTTCATTATTAAAGGACATAAAATCAACGGTATAACTTTTTACAACATTAAATAAATTTTCTCTAAAATCATCATAAAATGGACAGTTTAAAAGTACATGTGTTTCATCCTCTATAAAATCACTACAAAAACAACAAATTCGTTCTTCAATTCTCAAATTGTTGCACTATAACGCCTAAACAAATTACTATAGACTTGTTTATATTCATAAGGTGACTCTGTTACCTATGAAATATCTATAAAATATTTAAAGTGCTCGGTAACCCAGACAATATATATAGAATCCTTAAAATGCTTTGATAAACAAGCAATAGCTATGTTATGCCTAAACTACACCGTAAACCAGACAATATCTATAGTATGCCTGAAGTGTCTCGTAATCCAGTCAATAACTATAGCTTGCTTAATGTGCTCCGTAAACCAGACAATATATATAGTATGCCTGTAATCCAGACAATAGACAATATTTACTGTATGCTTACAGTTCTCGTTAAATCAGACAAGATCGATTTTATGCCTAAAATGCTCGATAATCCAGAAAATATCTAAAACATCCTTAAAGTTCTAGCTAGAACAGAAAATATCTATAGTATCCTTAAAGTGCTCCATAAATCAGACATTATCCATAGTACGCTTGAAGTGCTCGGTAAACGAGACAATATCTATGGTATGCATATTGTGCTCCGTAAATCAGACAATATCAAAAGTATACTTAAAGTGCTCGGTAAATCAAAGAATACCTACAATATGCACAAATTGCTCCGTAGATCAGACAATATATATTGTAAGCATGGAGTTATCCGTAAATCAGACAATATCTTTATGATGCTTAAATTCCTCTGTAAATCATACAATACATAGCACTATTGTATAGTATGCGTTTCATAAAGTGGACTGCCATTAAACACTCTGAATAAGTATGACATTTCTACTTCATTAGCCCACTGGTGACTATTACGAATACAGACCATGTCCAAGGTAACGATGGTAACATAGTAACACTAACCGTAGCAATAATGCAGCTGTACTTGGTATATTAATAGTTGCATCATATTGCAATTAATTTGAAAAAAGAAGCATTAAATTTATTAAAACTTGATGTCAAAGATGTGTGATTTCATTAGATATACTGGCTTACCGTTCTGGCACCAAGGTTTTCAATGACGCATGATAAATTAGCTGTAGCGCCCACGTAAAAGGTGACATTCCCTGAGGCTGAGGTAAATTTGGGTGTTGGATAGCGTCGTTTGTAGTCATAATCTGCTGCACGACCTGTTGAATAGATAAGAAAGTTGCTTAGCTATGCAATTTATAAGAATGATAGGTAATATAATCACACTAAAAAACCCATAATTTATTAACATCTAAAATCTTTTTCGTTGAAGGATCATATGGTATTCTAATTTACATTTATCTACATTTGATTTTGCAATCAGTGGATATTACTAAGAAAATTGTGAGCTCGATCTCTACTAATGGTGAGGTGTACTCGATACACACTTATTGTGTGTCAGTCTTGTGGTAGGTGGTTGATTGTCTCCGGTTACTGTGGTTTTCAGCACAAATAAAAGTATTGCCATTGTATAACTGATTTTTTTTTTTTTAAATGTTGAAAAAGGTCCCATAAGCACACAATTTCAATTACTTTATGAGAACAGCGAACAACCCATGATTAATATATTTTATCGATTTAATATAAATTACCTTTTATAATGAATTTGAAATATTCAATACAATACTCTTATCATAACATTACAGAAATACATATTTGTCCAATGCGAACGTTTCCTCCGGTTTAATCAGTAAATGTACGGTTATAGTATATAATTGAGGCATGCAATATATATTTTACATCTCTTTTTGCACTTCCGTTATCGTATTCATTCTGGTGCTTGAAATAGTGACAACCACGATCGTATTATATCAGAAAGCAATTAGGTTATAACATACCAATTTGTTGCTTCAATTAGGTTTTTGTTTTAAAACCAATTTGATTTTACATTTCTAATTATGTTATGTTGTTTTCATTAACAGTAACGGCTAATTTATTACAACATTGGCACATGGTTAGGTAAAATATGCTCACAGTAAATATTTTATTTGTCTGGAATAACAGGATGTGTGCAATTTCACACTTCATCATGCTAATTATCTTCATTAAAGTTGCATTTTTGCTACCTATTTTGAAACTAGCAAATTAAACAAATATTAAAACTATGGATAAAAAAATAGATTTACGAGTAGTTGAAAAAAAGAAGATTTTACCTGACATATATTTATTTTAGCAGGAGGATATCTACGTATTTATTATACAATGTATTTGATGTTATATCACTGACTTCCCAGGTTTTGTTACATTGATTTATTTTACCATTATAATTGTGCTTGTTTTTTGTATTCTTGTTTACATGTACTAGAAAATCTTTTCACATTGACATTATGGTGCTATTAGCTTGTCCACTTTTCAAAACTGTCGTATAGATACAGATGAATACACTTTCTTTTTTTAAAAAGTATCCTCGTTTTGATTTTGTTTAATGAAAGTTGTTTCAGCAATTTCTGATATAAATCTTTCAATAATTTTACAATAATGGTTTTCAAGTATCAATACGTTAAACACGAATAATACCCGTTTATAAGTTATTGTTAATAATGGTAAATTGTGTCGTCAGGCATACAATTGTGTGATTATCAGATTGAATATACCAAAGGAGTAATCAGAAGCCGTAAATCAAAAACGGACAGACAATACAATGAACAAACGTACAAACAAAGGACACACAATAATCTATAAAACACAATACAGAAAACTAAAGATTTTGGGCAACACGAAGACAAACCAAAAAAAAACGGGGGTAAACGCAAGTGCTCCAGACGGATCACCAGTTCCTCCTCCATTAGCGACATCCGTCGTGTTAAATATAATACGCAAAGCAATTTGATATGTATGACTGTAGAATATTGCGTTTGTATGTTGTTCGAGTTTTTGGTCCTCGACGTCTTAATGTTGCGGGTTTTTTTTTCGGTCGACTGTTTGTATTTAAATCTTTTCGGACTTAGGTATCCTGCATTCCTCTAACAGTTGTTTTTTTCCTAATTTGCATATTCAGTCAATTAGGCCAATTTAGACTTGAACTTCCATTCGGAACAAAAAATAACAAAACTTTTTCATTTAATAAAGGAAGTGCATTATATTGCATTTGACCGTTTATGTTAGAAATATGTATATTCCTAATAAGACACTCGACGTTTGAAACCCAGTCAATTTGAAAATGAAAATTCATAGTTAATAAGTCTACAGTAATCGCTTAATTCTAGCCTATGCTACTTTTACTATACAAAGCAGACTTATATCAAGTAATCCCTAAGATTGACTATGTTCCAGAACATATGGTTATCCGGAACATATTGGTATATATTCAACATACCAGCTGGTTTATATAGTTATAACAAACAATAGAGATTAAGGGTAGTATTAAGATTGATAATCCGCTCTTTAATGGGATTACGTTAAACATATACACGTACCACTTTGTCAATGATTGCGAACAACTTTAAAAGTACATTGCACATGAAACCTGTTTTTTCAACATAAATTATAATTAATGATATTATATTACGAAATTTTGAGATGACTGAACTGAAATAGTTTGCAATGTTTGATATGTAATTGATTGATCTGCATCTCCTTTGTTTATTTTTTCTAAAGTAGATCAATTATATATTAAAATTGATATGATGTTAGGCTTGTGGTCAGGAACCAACAACAACCCTACCAGTCAGCCAAGTTGCAACGCCTATTAAATACTATTTTGATTTTATCTTTATAAACACACAATCAAATGTACATAAATGATAAATTTGTAATTGATTAAATTCAATGAAAATAAAAAAAAACATATATATATTTACGTGTATTCGATTCAAAGCACATTGTCCTTATTATTATTTTTGTTGTGTCTTGTTTTTTTCTCTAATTTATCTTTCAATTTATATATATATATAACTCGTTCTTATTCCAAAAACAATCTTCAGATTTAGTCACTCTGCACGATGACTTACTCCTGATTTTGTTACTCAGTAGTCAGGACGATAGCGTAAACCGGATTTGGTACTCATTCATTCTGGATTTTCTCCTCCATTGAGTTCGAATTCATCCTGTACGATAGCGTTATCTGAAATCATGTACTCAGTCATAATGGACGATGGCGTGATCATGATTTGAGTACTCAGTCATTATGGATGATGGCGTGTTCCTGATTTGAGTACTCAGTAATCATTGACGATGTCCTAAATCTGATTTGGATATTCAGTCAACAGGGAGGATTATGTAATTCCTATCTGAGCACTCTGGTGCACAGTGAAATAATCCCCATTAACAGTTTAAACAATAAAGGACGACACGCTACAAGAAAGGTTTACTAATAGAGCAAGAACATCGTGTACTGTTTTGTATTACAACAAAATCTGTATTTAATATATAAAATGAAGTTTCCTTATAATACTTCCTAATTCAATTTTGCATACATTTTATGCATGGAATTTTAAAGCAATTTTTTTTATTCCAATTACAACTTTTGTCTACCTCCTACGGTACAAAAGCAATGCTAAATTTATCATTTTCTCATTAATTTTTATATTAGTACTTTAGCAGTGGTTATATATAATTATTTCAGCCAATAAATATCACGGGTTTGAGGACCGTTATAACAATATTTTATGACGTTTATCAGGTGTTAAGATATCATACAATGTCTACAAAAGTGTTATGATTTGTAAACCACATGTCAGTACTTTAACTATAATTGAACGACTGTTATTTATTTATACTGACAGATACGACATTGTACTTATACAGAAATAAGTAAACTCGACAATTTGGAAATATTCCTGAACTGGTAAATCAGTGGCTGACGGTATGATATTAGACTAATAAAACTCGAGTGTTTGACATTCGGAAGTGTTAATGAATGTGTACGTCAGGGGATAACGGTGTGATATTATAATACTAGAACTCGAGTACTCAAAATTTGGTAACGTTGGTGAATGGGTAAGTCAGGGGATAACGGTACGGTATGATATCAGACGAATAACACTAGAGTTCTCGACACGATGACTGAGTACTCAAAATCCGGATTACGTCAGTCTATTCATATATCACAATACTAGAATTCTAGACTTCAAAATATGGATATTTAGAAGAATGAGCAAGCAGAGGTTAACAAAAATTATATCAACATGTTTATTGCTTAAACACGGGTCCTCGAAATTTGGAAACGTTAATGAATAGACAAGTCGGTGAATAACGGTATATGACATATTGCAAAAAATCAAGTGCACGAAATTTGGAAATGTTGACCACTTTGTTAATCAGAGCATGTCATGATTTACTTTTCTATCAATGCATTTATGAATTTTGCAATTTCTATGATGAAATTATGATTCCACCAAAGCATACACACAAAGTGCATTTTGACTGGTATTATTACACCAGGAAGTGGTGCCTTTTTATTTATTGAACAGTAATGAAAGACATGACAGGCGTTATTCTGTAATAAATAGATACCAATTGTAATTATTTATCTTGATGATTGAATTAACATTGCCTCTGACGCTAATCAGTATACACAATGCGTACATTAATGGCCGCCGGAATGTGCAGAAGTAATAAAAGAGAAGTTCATATGAACATAAAAATATTTATCAAAATATTTTACTGCAAATTCGCAAAATTAAACATTAAAAGGTGAATATTAATCTTGATTAAACCGTGCATGTGTAAGTTCTCATGGTTATTATATTATTGTATTATCAAATATATGACTTCATAGCGCCATGTTAAATATTCCTTGATACTAAATGTATCTGATTTGTCGGAAATATATGTTTTCTATCAATGAAGTCAGTCGGTGATAGAGATATTGTTATGCTGACATATTGTTTATACGACTTAATTCGAAAGGCTTTGAAATTTATCACAATTTTGTACATTGTATATGGAAAATTGACAACATATCCTAAACCGAGAGATTATATGATCGTTTCTGGTGCAAAAAAAATATCAGTAATTTGTTTAAGAAAAGAAACCTGAACATGCTTTTTCGATGTAGCTTTAATCATTTTATAATCCGAATTAACTATAACATTTCTTTAGAAATGCCTGTACCAAGTCAGGGTCATTACGGTTTTCACAGTTTTCTGGTTGTTGACTGGTTTTGTCTGTTTATATACTTATGAGTTTTGACTTTCCCTTTGTAATATTGTTCGGAGTTCGGTAATTTTGTTATTACCCTTATTTAAACCTATTAGACAGATGTAAATTGATACGAAATATCTCCATATCTTTATTCACATAGAATGAAATTCATTACAGTAGTATTATCTTGATTACAAAGCGGATCATTTTATGTATCCTTAAAATTTACAAAATAGAGAAAACTTGACTTTTTGATCGATAGCATATTTGCCATCGCAATAACAGATATATATACCAAAAACAAAAAAACAAACAAACAAAAACAAAAGAAAAAAACGAAGAACAGTTTGTTTGAAAACAAATAGTTAATTCGAGAAAATATAACTAACAGTCCAAACAAATAGTGACCGAAAGTTAACTTAACGGTTAATCTACTCTGTGATACGATTGGCGATAGTGATATCGTCTGTGCATAGAAGGCTTGCTGAGCTTTGTTGTAGGTTTATCGTTTTTAGTTGTAAATACCCGACTCTGCCGTTTGTTTTAATTTTATCTCTCTTGGGAAAAAATAGTTGAAAAAGACAGTAGTTTTTCTTTTCCCTTTGTAAGAAAGACGAGTGTAAATTTTGTTGTAGCTTCATCTCCTTTGGGTATAAACGGTGGAAACTGAGTTTTGTTGTAGGCTTAGCGATTAATGGCTAGCCATAAAAAAGAATTATAGCTATCATTGAAAAGAATTATGACTCGTCTTGAATGATTATGTCTATCTATAAATTTATTTTTGACTCAAATACCGCACCATAATATCCATCCATACAAGAATTACAAATATGTAATTTATCCTGTAATAACAGGTATCCCAGTAGTGTCGTGATAGGATAAATGATTGATTTTTGGTGCTTAACGTCACTTTCAGCAATATTTCAGCTATATCATAGGATAAGAGTACTGTTGTTTCTGATTGGTTGAATTGCAATCTAAGGATTAATGCATACATATATCAGAACATTACTTTTAATGTCAAGTACCACACTACTTGCTATTGAAAATATTCACCACCTCTACCAAACATAAAACGCTTAGTGCTATGACATTATATTGCTTTTTAGACAAGGAAGACGAAATAAAATTGAAAGCACCATGTGTCAACAATAGTCTTGAAAATACGGTATAAAGATATTTGTAAATTGCAAGTTAACATCAAGGAAATTCGATTGTCATTTCCTTTGATGTTTTCACTGATATTATGCTTACCAACCATAAGTATGACGTACACTATACTATGTGTAGTTTGATTATATTGTTTTAACTAATATAGACTAATTTCAGCCTATCCTTTCATCACTTCAAAACAAATGACTAGTGATGTACCAATTTTCGTAAGAAAAAATATTGAACAGCTGCTTGATTGATTGTTAAGGAGGTGAAACCCCATTTTATTGCATTCTTGTATTGTTAATGCTTGCCTTAGGTAAGTTGAGTACAAGACGTGTCACAAAGGGGCCATCGTGCAACAGCATCACCATCAGAAGAGCTATTACAGCTTTATTAATTATCAGCAAAATATGAAGATTAATTAATATTCTAAAGTAGAGAGTGGGCACCCTTATTTATATTTCGCAATATTCACGAAAAAATAATTATATCTCGAGTATTGTGTAATTGCACTATACGATAAAAACACGTGTTCATTTCTGTTTGTTTGACGGAGGTTGGCGTCGGTTTCAAATGTTAGTGTAAGCATGTACAACACATGTAGTGTATGGACAAAATACCCATACGGAGTTGAAACCTTCATATCCATGGATATGTAAATGTGAAACTGTATATTTCATAAACATATACAGTCTCGAGGTGTAATGATTACCGTGTGAGCACCAAACAAGGTGGATCCAGGTGTCGATCCATTGTCAGGTTTTGAAATTGGTATTTGCTGTTGTTTGTTTTATTCAAGCAAGCAGTATAAATTACAGAATAATTACTGGTTGGCTCGAAGGCTTCTATGTCCGAGTGGAACGGTATGTCATATTGACTGTTTTTTGAGTGAGCTACCAGTATAAAGATCATCAGCCTGTTGGTTTAGCAAATAACAGACATCATCTTTATCTCACTCAAAACATAACTTGTTCACCCCATGAAACAGCTGACAAATTGCTCACTTGGCATTTGTAACAACATTCACTCATTCCACGCAATAAAGACACTGGGTATATATCAGTTGATGTGTCAAAATGAATTTTGATATTATTGTATGAAATCTGGTACACTTATATTTGTAATTTAGCACTAAATTTCACATTTAAGCAGTTTTAGATAATATGGTACTGAATTTAAAAAAATGTGCTTTTGATGTATACGTATCGTGTTTCAAGACTAAATTTGCTACAAATCAGCTGAAATCACAAATTGCTTAATAATATGATTTAGAATAGCACGGGTCCCGTTCATAATCTCCAATAATAGCAATTAGATAGTTGACTACGGGCTCGAGTTCTTATCGACAAATTTTAATCTCTGTTTCAGGAAACGAATCCAATAGCTTTAATATTAAGTAAATTAGACAAACTCGTCTGTTTCTGTCACAGACACATTAGTGCTTATTAAATATACACAATAGAGTAAACATTGAAATAAAAATGATTTTTCGATGAATAACATTACTCCTTAATTGATTTTTAATTGACTCTAAAGATCTTGTAATTCGATATCGGTGCTGATAATGTTCGTGGAAAATGACTATTATTCTAGAATAATATGAAATTGACACAAAATCCATTACAGTTAATTAAAAAAAAGAAAAAATGAATGAACTGATTTTTATATCTTCTATCAGAATTATGCTACTAAAGAGGGGCCCGGGTGGCTCAATGAGTTAGGTAGTCTGATTACATAACAACTCATACAAGCCTATCACCAATAAGGCGTGGGATCGCACACGGCTTTGTAAATTACAAAAAAGGTGGACTCGACTCACAGCCGCAAGTGATAAAGTTTACCTGTTGCTTGCCCATGGTCGGTGGTTCTCTCCCGGTAATCCGGCTTCTTCCACCACTAGCACTGGTCGCCATGGTATAACTGAAATATTGCTGAAAGTGGCGTTAAAACACCCAAAAAAAAATCAATCAAAGCTACTAAAGATTTAAAAAAAAATAGGCGATGGTGAATTGCAAATAACCTTGTACATGTTATCTTTTCTGTATTACTAACACTATTAATATTACTGAATAATACCATTTTAACAGCCAATTAATTGTAATAGAGGGTTAATATTAAGGGGAAATGGGATCTGTAAATTAAAATTTTAAAGGGATTTGAACTCAAGATGTGGAAAGATCAGTACTGAAGATGACTGGTGAATAACAAATATTGTGAAAACGGATTATCAAAAAATCTACAAAAATAAATGACCGTTATCATTATAACTAATATACTTAATACGAAATATTTTGTTCGTTTATAAGGTGAAACAAAAACTAGTTAATAACAGCCACTGTCTGTAATACAACGCCATTTAGAAGGGGGTCTAACACATTTTGATTACAGAATATTAATTTCTTATAGAATAATGTCTCTCGTTCCTAATAATAAACTTGAACTTAATGGACTTTTATACATATCAAACAAGTAAAGTGAAACAAATCGAAACAATTAAAATAATGCATGAGTTGTGCGTACAAACATTGTGATGAAATAGTCTCAATCAAAAATGGTAATAACTCCAAAAATGGTGCGATCAAACTGCTGTAACCATATGCAAATTTCCATATGGCAGTAAGCAACCGTACACAGTTTTCAGAAATTCCCAATTACAATGTAGGAATTATTGCATAAGTACAAATTTTTGTGATGGACTGACATGAGGAAAACAATATATTGTCCCCAGAAGAATTTAATAAAAAAACAAAAATCACATAAATCGAAAATAAGTTTGAAATAAAACAATTCCATATATTAATCGAAATTTAACGAAAGTGATGACATACTTCTGAAATTGCTCAATGCATTATTTATTAATTCATTAACATCATTACTGCTAAATTGTGATAATAAAGGTGCACTATAATTAACTTCCAGATTGTAGATGATTCGAGTCTTAATTGTTTACAGTCTTTCTTCATTTCTAAACGAGTTGACCTATAGTTGTTATTATTGCTATATATGTCTGTAATTATAGGGCATTGATATAACTCTAAAAGGATAAAGTGAAATTAATGTGTCTTGAATAAAGGTTAATGTTACGACATTTCAAATGATTACCGAACGATTTCTTCTGAAACCTAGAAATAGAACGAACATTTAACATTTACTACTAAAGTAAATATACCATCTAAGTTTGTTAGGATTTTCACTAATGAAAATAGCATTGGAAATACATTGGTTTATTTATTTAACTATATATTTGTAAACAATTCTTTTTTTTTCTCTCGTTTTATGTTAAAGTTATTCAAACTTGAATTCTTTCCCCACATATTTACCGAAATAACCCAAAGATCCTCTACCAATACAAAATATAAACTGAACACATTTTGAACTTCATAAAAATAAAATTAAATCAAACCGTTAGTTCTATATAATTAACGAAATATGAACAACGTGATATAGATGCCTGACCTCTATAGCAGTAATACCTAGGGAATAAATTGCCATTATGAATAAATATAGATAATTTATACTTTTTTTCAAGCGATGTCAGTAAAGCTAAACATTTCATTAATTGGAACATACATCTTTGTAATAGCACCTATTTAAATAGTTGAGATGATCTGAGCATGTTCATTTTAATCTTTGAACATTAAGGTTAAGAACACTCCAATTATTATACGCTATAACGCGAAAATGTTCCAAATAGTATGGTATGTGTACTTTTACCACCTATTTTCTCCGTTAAATGGTATATTTATTGCATCTATTGAACATTAGTTCATCCCCAGGTTAAAATACAAACGGAATACAGTATTCAAACAAAATTTAACCAAGGATAGAAAAAAAACCATTTGCACTAGGTTACACTAGTAAACAACCATAGAAAACAATCGCAGTTTTCATATCTACTGCTACGAAAATTGAGGTAGGAAACTTTCATTACACTAAGTCTTCTTTGATTGAATGAAAATGTGCATGTTAATGCATTTTTGCAGCTTAGTACCTGCTATGATAATTGTATTATTTAATTATCGTTTGTAAAAAGACTAAACTTCCGGATTTAAAATCTATTATACATTTGTAGTTGAAATATCTTTAATCAGTTATATATATATATATAATTTCACATTAAAACAAAACATTTCTTCATGGAGATTATAATTTATACATTTAAACAAAGTGTTGCAAAAATTTTCGACGGCACGACCGTCTTCGTCAGTTGCAAAACATAAACTGCTTAGAGATACAAAAAAACAACAAGACGTCATGACATCTAATATTTTCTTATTGATCTTAAGAAAATAAACTGCAGAACATCAAATGTAGTTTATGCGGTGCACTGTAAAAAATGTAAGCACATAGTTTATGTTGGTGAAACAGAAACAATGTTAAAGGATCGGATACAAAATCATCTTTCTGATATCAGAACATTTAAAAAATATGACAAGCCGGTTTCAATACATTTTAATTCAAAAGACCATTCCATCGACGATTTCAGATACGCAGGAATAGAAATTTCAAGAAAAAATAACACAATATATAGACAGACCCGTGAATCACTGTTTATTAAAATGTGTAACACTCAACAAGAGGGTATAAACAAAAGAAAATAATTAGTCTAACAGGTCTTAGATTACACAAAGTTTGATCTTGAGCTTTGTGTATTTTATTTATTCATAATGTTCAGGATTATTTTTAGTAATTTTTTTACGACGTCATAATAACACGATTAGATGTTATGACGTCTTGTTGTTTTTTTGTATCTCTAAGCAGTTTATGTTTTACAACTGACGAAGACGGTCGTGCCGTCGAAAATTTTTGCAACACTTTGTTTAAATGTATATAATTTCAGATATAGGCCGATCAACTACCCTACATGTCAGGACATACATTTCCAATAGAATTGACTGATTTCCTCATTGCGTTTTTAGTATTCACGATAAACATACAATTTCTCATGTTTTTCTTTTCTTTAACACGGAATTGTGTTTTAAATCATTAGAATAGTCAATTTTCATCTGTTCAACATTAGACAACACCTGATCCAATGTAACTTTGTACTGGTAAAGAAGAGTTTGAGGATACCAAAGGGGCAATCAGAATCCATATATCGAAGAAGAATAGACAACACAATGGCCTAAAGAAAAAGTACAAAAGGACAAACAACGATCTTCAAAACATACATATAAAACTAAAGATCGAGTAACACGAACTGCACTAAAAACCGTAAGTGAACTCAGGTGCTCCGGAAGGGTAAGCAGTTCCTCCTCCACTAGTGGCACCCGTCGTCGTGTTAATCTAGTTACAAACACGGTAATAAGTCGTGAATGAGGTAAGGCCCGGGAAGTGTTTACAACAAGTGGAACATATCCTTGGTTGTATTTAACAAAAATTAAGTACCAATTTCACTATACGTCACTATGTATAGGACTATAACCTATACCACTACACATGGATGATAGTAATAGTGTTAATGTGCTGATAATGTTATTTTAACTTTCCATCTGATTCATAGAATATATGTCATCATAATATCATTCAGCGAGTTTATTTCATTTGTTGATTGGAGAAGATAAATCTAAATCATTTAAGCATGACTGAAATACCGGTTGAAATTTTGAAATGTAGGGCATGTTTATTCCAGATTACTACAGAATACGTCTTTTACCACAGATGGTTTCTTGATGAGAAAAAATAGAATACCAAAGGGGCAATATCAGAAGCCGTACATAACTAGGGGCAATATCAGAAGCCGTACATAACTAGGGGCAATATCAGAAGCCGTACATAACTAGGGGCAATATCAGAAGCCGTACATAACTAGGGGCAATATCAGAAGCCGTACATAACTAGGGGCAATATCAGAAGCCGTACATAACTAGGGGCAATATCAGAAGCCGTACATAACTAGGGGCAATATCAGAAGCCGTACATAACTAGGGGCAATATCAGAAGCCGTATATAACTGATCGTGTTTAATTAACATAACTTTTGGATGAACACAAACAGATTACGAAAGAACGATAAAACCATGAATATGATAATATAATGATAAACAAAAATACCACACCATCAGAATAATGTAGTTCCAAAATCTAATCGGGAATGCACAGGAACAGAGAAAGATTTGATATCTCGTTTAGTTAGTAAGGAATAATATGGATATTAATGAACAAGAGAGACTACCCAACATTACACTTAGACACAAATTCAAGTAAAGGTATAGCATGACTGTACACACGCACTCTGGTTGGTGAGATGTCGTACATCGGCAACTTGGTCCAATTGTTGTTAGGTGGGGATTGTAGTGGTGTTCCCGTTCCTCAATCTGTAGTTGACTGTGCAATGTTTTGTGTAACATTCTTGGTCTTTTTGTCCCCTTTTTTTGGACGTTGTTTTGACTGTCCTTTGATTTTCAGCTTCTGATTTCCCCCGCTAGTATCATCAAACTTTTCTTATGCCATCGAGGTTCACTTGGATGGGTGGGTTCTCGGTTACTAATTTGATATGCATAATCCTTACATACAATAACACGCTATGTTTCTAGACATTGTAAAATAACATTAGTTTCTAATAAAAAGTATCTAAAACAATAAATAAGAACCATTATGTAAACGTTACAATGTCTATATGACTGTACTAAACAGGTGATAAAAACATAAATGTAGAATAAAAATGAAAACGCTTTGAACGAACATGCTTTATAACAGATCATTTATAAATGAACACTGTGCTTACAAATAGAAAGTTAAAAGTGGCCAATAAATAATTATTGTATTTTATTTACAATAACTTAAGAAAATCAGACCCAAAGAAAAAACATACTTAGTACTTTGAAATAGATTTTGATGAAAAGATCAGTACTGATTTATTTTACATGTCTTAAAGAAGATAGGAGAGTGTGCCAATTTCAAAGCATAATGATTATATGTGCAAGATGAGTAACTTTCAAAGAATTAAGTTACGGTTTGAAAGTATAAACAATAAAGGTCAACAATTCCATCAATAATAACAAAACTGACATTATTATCAAGCACAAAAAACACAATATTACATGTTTCTTTCTTGGAATAAAAGCAATACCAACAAAAAGAAATGGAAAAAGTTATATGGTTGAGATATTCATCAGACAAACCATGTATAGAGGACATCATCGATTTGATCTTTGTTTTTGGGTTTTTCTTCACATACCTTGACCTACACCTCGAAATTGACAGTGAGGGGCGGTTAAGAACGAAATTTTACGACAAAAGTGATGACTTCTATTTTCCCATTGTGAACTTTCCATTTATATGTAGCAACATTCCAGCAACACCTACATATGGAGTATATATCTCTCAGTTGATACGATATTCCAGAGCTTATGGTTCCTATCAGGATTTCCTTGATAGAGGGTTGCTGCTAACAAGGAAGCTTCTGAACCAAGGGTTCCTCTTGGTTAAGTTGAGGTCATTACCTCGAAAGTTTTACGGTCGCCACTATGACTTGGTTGACCGCTATGGAATATCTGTGTCACAAATGACCACGGATATGTTCCACTTGTCGTAAGCACTTCCTGGTACTTTCCTAAATTATGACTTATCACCGGGTTTGTAACTAGATTAACACAACGGGTGCCACTAGTGGAACAGGAACTGTTTCCCTTCCGGAGCACCTGAGTTCACCCCCCGTTTTTAGTGTGGTTCGTGTTACTCGATCTTTAGTTTGATGTGTATGTTTTGTAGATCGTTGTTTGTCCGTTTGTACTTTTTTCTTTTGGCTATTGTGTTGTATGCTCTTCTTAGATATACGGACTCTTCAAACTCTTCTTCAACAAAAATGTCAAATTTATTTTTGCTTAATCCTGAAAGCTTACTATGCGATATTTGAATGGCATAATTATTAGAGCAGCTACCTCACTGCAAATATGCATTAACATTAGTAAGAAAAGAGCCCCAGGGATGTTAATGAATATGAGAGATTATTAAATATTACACGTAGACATAAATGCAAGTAAAGGAACAGCGCCTTTGTTGCTGATCTGCATTTCACAGTCACAGTAGGGTCTTCAGCAATGAGCAAAGACATGTACATTTGCATTCAATGAAGCCCTAGTGTAAGGAGATGATCTGATTATGTTCATTTTAATCTTTGAACATTAAGGTTAAGAATACTCCAATTCCTAGACGTTATAACACGGAAATGTTCCAAACGGTATGGTTATTGTGTTGTATCTCGATATACGGATTCTGATTACCCCTTTGGTGTCTCCAAACTCTTCTTAAATTACTAATGCTTCAATGCCTTTATTTGTGTTATGGAAAGCTTTGAGAGTGATGGTCAACAATTCCACCAACATCAACAAAACGGGCAATCACTTCTCAAGCAATTGAATGCAAAAGGACCAAGACATATGGCGTTGGAAATCCAGGACATGTCTTGGGACAGGCACAGACATCAGGCGTTCACTATTACTGAAATTTGGTGAATTGTTTCGAACTTCGCAGACAAAAGAAATGTTATAGAAAAACGTGCAATGTGAAAATGGTATGAAATGATGGAGACTAAGCGTACAGAACTATTATTACGAAGAAGAATGAATACAACACTGAGATGTGCAAACTTGCATGGATGGCGCAAATCAAAATCGAATAATTCAAGTTTATCAAGAGCTAACGTCTGACTAATTGCATGAAACACACCTATAAAAAGAATATAATGTACGACAAAATTTATTTCCAAAATATATACGACTGATGGAACGGTATATTGAATATTTTATTCAGCATTTGACATCTACTGGTTGTTTCCATCCTATTTTTGGAGGAGGTAGAAATATGGGTGCACTTGATTACATATACATTCCTTTTTTAATAAATACATTTTGTAACTAGGTCATTCCCACGGTCAAAAAGTACACATGTTAGCGTAGTATAAGTACAATTTGTATATCTATTATAAAACGGTATACAATCAACACCATAGACATTTTCTATCTATACTTCTTAGCAGTCATGCATCTGCGAAATGTGACTTCATGTATATGAATTATGATAAGATGATGGAGACGAACGATGGAACACAAATTTTACAAACTCATGCTATGCATGACACTGATACGTACCCCTGAGATAATTTTGATAGGTGTCTATGTAAGTGATTGCGAACGATTGCGGCAATTATAATTGACAAGCTGTTGGTAGAATTTATATATATCACACAGAATGCAGACACAAGACAGATAATCATACTAAAATGCGGAGCATGTGTTTGATGAAGCTGTAACAATTCAAAAGAATTTCATGAATTTGATGTAATTATAAAAAGAAATAAATAAAAACATATATTTGAGTAACTATTAATTAATGGGAAAGTTTAAATGCAAATATTTATTGAAATATGTTTATCAATATTGTTGTATATTAAATAAATGCTTAAATAAATCATAGCCACATTTAACCACTTGTGTAGATCTAAACGAGACTAAGGTACACGACTTAAATATATCATATAAGTGATTTATATTCCTTTTCAACTAAATACTGCAATTCGACAAGTTATCTCCATTCTTTTTCTTGATAAATGCATTTTTGTCATCCTTGCATACCGTGTGCTTGTATGTCAATCGTCAATCTATTCCGTAGCCTGATCTTATACTCGGCTCTTGTTTGGCAAAATATTCAACCAAGCTTGCGAAGTATTCGATGGAAGTCATCTTTACTTTATTCTATTTCTCGTCTTAACGGATTTTCTATACTTCATAGAAAATTTGCGCGAAATGAAGAATTACTTTAAGACAAATGGCAATAAGTACCCATTAGCAAACCGGGCTGAGTTGTATCAACATTCGTGACAGTTTAATGAGCTGTTAATGAGGATACGGTGTAGCTTAAACTGCTGAAAGTGACGATAAATAACCCAACTCACCCCAAACCAACATATCAAGATAACGAAAAACGTTTGGTGAGAGATGTGTACTGGAAAATTAAAATCATTTTCATGATGGCAAAATGCACTTTTCAAAAATCACCACGAAATATTATAATCCCTAACGAATTTTGCGACAAAATCGCAGTACAACTAACTTAAACGAAGAGCTAGATAAACGCAAGTTTAATGAGTGATTTGTGAAATGAAAGTGTGTTTAAGATTTAGCTTTCTATGTATTTTCCGGTAGTTTATTCTCGTTACGTAAACATCATTGAAACATAGCCACACTAGTATAGTAAACATGTAAAAGTACAAGGACTCTCGAGGAATGCAAGAAAATGATTCTCACAACGTCGTTGAAATGTTTGAATAGTACAAAAATAAAAATGAACAAACACCACACCGCAGTTCAAAATTCTACCCGGGAAATCATAGAAAGGCGCAATAATGCGTTGAACACTGGGTAAAAATTGATAGAAACCTAGTACTTTGTCTAAGACTGATCGGCGAATTTTCCGAACTACATATATAATACAACAAGTTATTTAATTGGTTTGAATACGTAGTTGCATAATAAATCTAACATGAACACGTGACTTCCGTTATTGTCAGCAGCAAATGTCTGACATCTTACCGTAGATTATTAGATGTTAGAATGTGTTGTTAATTGGAAAAAAAATCTGTTTTCTGTATACAACTCGTCAATTTTAATACTAGATATCATTATCATTAGTGCTTTACTATTATAATTAATGAATTCATAATTCGTTTTCATCATGGCGCGATTTTAGAAAATGATCGTATGGCTTTTACAGAAAGAGGATTTACATGTAGCGTAAGATACAAGGTTATTACAAACATCGTGTAGACTTTTATTTGTACCAAGTACAAAGTGGTTGCTCTCTGTGGGACTATGAATAATATCATATCGTTAAATCTCGTTACCGTTGTATCTTTCATGTGAAAGTAGCTTTATTATGATGATTGCCCTTTATATCCGCCATAACAATATACTTAGCCTTGTACTGTTACAAAGCAGTGGTGATATGACATTAACACATAAGATTTCACACTATCTTAAATGTAGTACAAGGTAATAAACTATGCAATCAATTTGCTTGGAGAACAATTCGTCCTCTTCGCAATTAAATATGTGGTGGTCAACTTACCTTTTGGGTTTTAGATGGCGACGAATGTATCACTGATTTTAAATATTTAAACATACTTCAGAACTTTAAATCGAATGTCTACTTTATATTCTGGTTGTAAGTAACTATATTATATCTCCAAAGAAACCTGCGAAATGCAACAGTAGACCTAGCAATGATTAGGGGATTCTAATATTGTCACCAAGCTTTCTATGTCACTGGTGTTCACTCAACGATATAGCTGCAATACTGCTAACGTATCAATCAATATATGTTACTGGTGTGAATCAGATGTGAGTTCCTCAGAATTAAGACAAAATTTCAGTGTCACTTACATATTGTAGTTATATGAAATGTTTCTACTATTTGCATTCATATACTCATTCCAATATTCAACTATTTTTTGCAAACTTAGTAATAGAACAGACCGTTATTATAAACCATGCTCTATCAGTATATAGCTCAGACTCTGCTACGGTTGATTTCGTTGTTGCTATCGACATTAATGTGAACAATCGAATAAAATTTAAAAAGCCTAGATATAAAGATATGAGCTTTGATTTCCAATCGCAAAGTTCCCATCTAAAGAGATACGTTTCCTGTTTTTCCCTTTTACCACATCTTGCATCATAATTAACAATGTATATAATTTGTTGTAAATTGTAGTGAGAGGGCTTTCAACGATTGCTGTAATAACCCGTGATCAATCCCAATTGCTTTCAACGATTGCTGTAATAACCCGTGATCAATCCCAATTGCTTTCAACGATTGCTGTAATAACCCGTGATCAATCCCAATTGCTTTCAACGATTGTTGTAATAAACCCGTGATCAATCCCAATTGTAAATATTTTCAGCAAATAAAATATGCTTAATTATGGACTCTATTGTATTCGTGGTTACATAGTAGGTTGGTTAGCGTCTACCTATTCAATAGGTGGCAAATACCACAAAGCTGTTAGCCCGATTCCCGCTCATAGCGAGACGTGCTCGATACAACTTTTATGCGATAAAATCTGTCAGCGACTTGTGGCAGGTCGGTAATTTCCTCAAGATACTCCAGTTTCCACCACCAATAAACCAGACCGCTACTATATATCTGACATGTTATTGAAAGTGACGAGATATACCAACAACACACACCTATTACTTTTTAATTCTACATGACAAAGAGTCATGCTAATCTTCAGTTTCTAAAACCGGTAAATAAATAATTGTCTTTCACAAGCAACTACAAATAATGTTTTATGTTTATGATCATGAATCAGTTAATTAATTAATTACATAGTTAATTATTTCTTATTATTGTAAACAAAACCTGGATGATATTTTGATATTTTGTCAACCATTGTCATCTCCTATCTCATATCTACTCTATAAAAAAAAGAATTTTACGACGGATGCATTAAATGAAGTAGATTTGTCTTTTAGCAACAGCGTGTCCTATGGTCAATAAAAACATAGATATCAAAATTAGTGCGCACCACACGTTTCTGGAATACCCTTCATCAGGCACGTTCAGTGCTTCATCAGGCTCGTTCAGTGCTCCATCAGGCTCGTTCAGTGCTCCATCAGGCACGTTCAGTGCTCCATCAGGCACGTTCAGTGCTCCATCAGGCACGTTCAGTGCTCCATCAGGCACGTTCAGTGCTCCATCAGGCTCGTTCAGTGCTCCATCAGGCTCGTTCAGTGCTCCATCAGGCTCGTTCAGTGCTTCATCAGGCTCGTTCAGTGCTCCATCAGGCTCTTTCAGTGCTCCATCAGGCTCGTTCAGTGCTTTATCAGGCTCGTTCAGTGCTTCATCAGGCACGTTCAGTGCTCCATCAGGCTCGTTCAGTGCTCCATCAGGCTCGTTCAGTGCTCCATCAGGCTCGTTCAGTGCTTCATCAGGCTCGTTCAGTGCATCATCAGGCTCGTTCAGTGCTTCATCAGGCTCGTTCAGTGCTCCATCAGGCTCGTTCAGTGCTTCATCAGGCTCGTGCAGTGCTTCATCAGGCACGTTCAGTGCTCCATCAGGCTTGTTCAGTGCTCCATCAGGCACGTTCAGTGCTCCATCAGGCTCGTTCAGTGCTCCATCAGGCTCGTTCAGTGCTCCATCAGGCTCGTTCAGTGCTTCATCAGGCTCGTTCAGTGCTTCATCAGGCTCGTTCAGTGCTCCATCAGGCTCGTTCAGTGCTCCATCAGGCTCGTTCAGTGCTTCATCAGGATCGTTCAGTGCTTCATCAGGCACGTTCAGTGATACATCAGGCTCGTTCAGTGCTCCATCAGGCTCGTTCAGTGCTCCATCAGGCACGTTCAGTGCTCCATCAGGCTCGTTCAGTGATTCATCAGGCACGTTCAGTGCTCCATCAGGCTCGTTCAGTGCTCCATCAGGCACGTTCAGTGCTCCATCAGGCTCGTTAAGTGCTTCATCAGGCACGTTCAGTGCTCCATCAGGCTCGTTCAGTGCTCCATCAGGCTCGTTCAGTGCTCCATCAGGCTCGTTCAGTGCTTCATCAGGCTCGTTCAGTGCTTCATCAGGCTCGTTCAGTGCTTCATCAGGCTCGTTCAGTGCTCCATCAGGCTCGTTCAGTGCTTCATCAGGCTCGTGCAGTGCTTCATCAGGCACGTTCAGTGCTCCATCAGGCTTGTTCAGTGCTCCATCAGGCTCGTTCAGTGCTCCATCAGGCTCGTTCAGTGCTCCATCAGGCTCGTTCAGTGCTCCATCAGGCTCGTTCAGTGCTTCATCAGGCTCGTTCAGTGCTTCATCAGGCTCGTTCAGTGCTCCATCAGGCTCGTTCAGTGCTCCATCAGGCTCGTTCAGTGCTTCATCAGGATCGCTCAGTGCTTCATCAGGCACGTTCAGTGATACATCAGGCTCGTTCAGTGCTCCATCAGGCTCGTTCAGTGCTCCATCAGGCACGTTCAGTGCTCCATCAGGCTCGTTCAGTGATTCATCAGGCACGTTCAGTGCTCCATCAGGCTCGTTCAGTGCTCCATCAGGCACGTTCAGTGCTCCATCAGGCTCGTTAAGTGCTTCATCAGGCACGTTCAGTGCTCCATCAGGCTCGTTCAGTGCTCCATCAGGCACGTTCAGTGCTCCATCAGGCTCGTTCAGTGCTCCATCAGGCACGTTCAGTGCTCCATCAGGCACGTTCAGTGCTCCATCAGGCACGTTCAGTGCTCCATCAGGCACGTTCAGTGCTCCATCAGGCTCGTTCAGTGCTCCATCAGGCACGTTCAGTGCTCCATCAGGCACGTTCAGTGCTTTATCAGGCTCGTTCAGTGCTCCATCAGGCACGTTCAGTGCTCCATCAGGCACGTTCAGTGCTTCATCAGGCACGTTCAGTGCTCCATCAGGCACGTTCAGTGCTTCATCAGCCACGTTCAGTGCTCCATCAGGCACGTTCAGTGCTCCATCAGGCACGTTCAGTGCTTCATCAGGCGCGTTCAGTGCTTCATCAGGCACATTCAGTGCTCCATCAGGCTCGTTCAGTGCTCCATCAGGCGCGTTCAGTGCTTCATCAGGCTCGTTCAGTGCTCCATCAGGCACGTTCAGTGCTTCATCAGGCACGTTCAGTGCTTCATCAGGCACGTTCAGTGCTCCATCAGGCACGTTCAGTGCTTCATCAGGCACGTTCAGTGCTCCATCAGGCACGTTCAGTGCTCCATCAGGCTCGTTCAGTGCTCCATCAGGCACGTTCAGTGCTCCATCAGGCTCGTTCAGTGCTTCATCAGGCTCGTTCAGTGCTCCATCAGGCACGTTCAGTGCTAAAAGATTGGTTTAGGAGCATGCAAACCAAAGGACCTAAACAGGATAGCCACAATCGTCGAAGGTCACCTATGCCTGAAGAAGTACTGTTTTAATAATAAATCAATAATTTCATAAATTCGCGTCCCGGGTTCGTTCTACGGTACTCTTAACATCGTCCTATCAGATCGCATTATATACTGGATACACTGTCGTAATTGGTGTTTTTTTGTCTCGAGAATTAGCCCATAAATCGTACTCGAAAGTGTAATGACCGTCAAATCAAGGCTAATAAATGGTGTTTGTTGTGTTCCTATTGTAACAAATTGTTGTTTCCTTGTTATTTTAATATTCACTGGTACTGTATTGTTCATCCGTAGCGTGATTACCTTATCTGTCCACTAAGTAAAGTGATATTTGATCTTTATCTCATCATTATCTTAATCTCTTGTATTTATTAAAAATAAAGTATCCCGAAGTCAAGACATGATGGCTACTGTTACGTCGAATTCTTAAGACATCTGATATAATGATTAAATAGTATTATTGTGTACTCAACCATGACAATAATTTAAACATTCAGAGAATTTGTTCGGCTATTGAATTCATTCATTTGCCATATGAGACTTTTATCGAATGATAAAGCTGAAATATAACGGTTTCTTTAAAATAAAATTCCAAATATCAAAATAGGCTATTTACATAAGTAATTCATTTTGTGAAATTCAAATTTATAGCACGTGTTCGGCTATAATCGTGAATGCTAAAGACTAAAGGATGAAAACATCCCCTTCGCTGAAGAAATTATATCTGCTAACATTGAATGTTGTGATATATACACATGTTTATTTAGCTTAGATTGTAATATTTTATATCGGTCTTTTTGTTATTTAAATGTCGTAGGCTACATTTTTGCAAATTATTATATAAGTACTAGGTTCTGAATACACATCGGCAGTTTCACGATAAGAAAAATATTCAGTGTATTTAATTTGAAATAGAAAGGTGTTTTCATGTCATAAACTATTCAAACGTTTCCTAACGGGATTTTTTTGTGTGTTACTTCTAAATGTTATTCTTTATTTGTAAAAATACCAGTTGAAAATAAATTTTGATAAAGTTACAATCAAATGCAATATTTTGAGGATATTATGTAAATATTTGTCTCCTCTGTAAATATTTTACTGAACCATTTGTAAGTTACACTGCACAAATTTTGTCTTAAACCAACATATAGAAACTATTATTATGCATGGAATCTTCGCAGTTATTGAATGAATACTTCGAATATATATTTGTTTCTATTTAATTTCTACCTTGTTGTTATAATCCAAGCAGTTGGGAAAAAAGATTAATTCAAAATATTTACGACAGGACCAGTTTATCCTTCGGGAGCGTCTGTGTTAATCTTTGGTTTTTAGTTGGAGTCGTTTTGCTCAATCTTTATTATCTATGTAGTGTTTTGGTCGACCATTGTTTGTCTGTTTTTCCTTTCCTTCTTTTAGCATGTCCTTCGATTTACGGCTTCCGGTTACTCCTTTGGTATCTTCATAATTTCCTTAATAATATACAATATGCTGCTCTTCTTTTTAGTTTTCTGAGTTGTGTTTTTCTTTTGTTTGTCCTCGTTCTATGTCTTGTGTCCTTTGTTTGTCCTCGTTCTATGTCTTGTGTCCTTTGTTTGTCCTCGTTCTATGTCTTGTGTCCTTTGGTTGTCCTCGTTCTATGTCTTGTGTCCTTTGTTTGTCCTCGTTCTATGTCTTGTGTCCTTTGTTTGTCCTCGTTCTATGTCTTGTGTCCTTTGTTTGTCCTCGTTCTATGTCTTGTGTCCTTTGTTTGTCCTCGTTCTATGTCTTGTGTCCTTTGTTTGTCCTCGTTCTATGTCTTGTGTCCTTTGTTTGTCCTCGTTCTATGTCTTGTGTCCTTTGTTTGTCCTCGTTCTATGTCTTGTGTCCTTTGTTTGTCCTCGTTCTATGTCTTGTGTCCTTTGTTTGTCCTCGTTCTATGTCGTGTGTCCTTTGTTTGTCCTCGTTCTATGTCTTGTGTCCTTTGTTTGTCCTCGTTCTATGTCTTGTGTCCTTTGTTTGTCCTCGTTCTATGTCTTGTGTCCTTTGTTTGTCCTCGTTCTATGTCTTGTGTCTTTTGTTTGTCCTCGTTCTATGTCTTGTGTCCTTTGTTTGTCCTCGTTCTATGTCTTGTGTCCTTTGTTTGTCCTCGTTCTATGTCTTGTGTCCTTTGTTTGTCCTCGTTCTATGTCTTGTGTCCTTTGTTTGTCCTCGTTCTATGTCTTGTGTCCTTTGTTTGTCCTCGTTCTATGTCTTGTGTCCTTTGTTTGTCCTCGTTCTATGTCTTGTGTCCTTTGTTTGTCCTCGTTCTATGTCTTGTGTCTTTTGTTTGTCCTCGTTCTATGTCTTGTGTCCTTTGTTTGTCCTCGTTCTATGTCTTGTGTCCTTTGTTTGTCCTCGTTCTATGTCTTGTGTCCTTTGTTTGTCCTCGTTCTATGTCTTGTGTCCTTTGTTTGTCCTCGTTC
Source organism: Bathymodiolus brooksi (assembly GCA_963680875.1). NCBI lineage: Eukaryota > Metazoa > Mollusca > Bivalvia > Mytilida > Modiolidae > Bathymodiolus > Bathymodiolus brooksi. The sequence goes on along the minus strand of OY804577.1, from coordinate 71,991,532 downwards.
TATGTCTTGTGTCCTTTGTTTGTCCTCGTTCTATGTCTTGTGTCCTTTGTTTGTCCTCGTTCTATGTCTTGTGTCTTTTGTTTGTCCTCGTTCTATGTCTTGTGTCCTTTGTTTGTCCTCGTTCTATGTCTTGTGTCCTTTGTTTGTCCTCGTTCTATGTCTTGTGTCCTTTGTTTGTCCTCGTTCTATGTCTTGTGTCCTTTGTTTGTCCTCGTTCTATGTCTTGTGTCCTTTGTTTGTCCTCGTTCTATGTCTTGTGTCCTTTGTTTGTCCTCGTTCTATGTCTTGTGTCCTTTGTTTGTCCTCGTTCTATGTCTTGTGTCTTTTGTTTGTCCTCGTTCTATGTCTTGTGTCCTTTGTTTGTCCTCGTTCTATGTCTTGTGTCCTTTGTTTGTCCTCGTTCTATGTCTTGTGTCCTTTGTTTGTCCTCGTTCTATGTCTTGTGTCCTTTGTTTGTCCTCGTTCTATGTCGTGTGTCCTTTGTTTGTCCTCGTTCTATGTCTTGTGTCCTTTGTTTGTCCTCGTTCTATGTCTTGTGTCCTTTGTTTGTCCTCGTTCTATGTCTTGTGTCCTTTGTTTGTCCTCATTCTATGTCACGTGTCCTTTGTTTGTCCTCGTTCTATGTCTTGTGTCCTTTGTTTGTCCTCGTTCTATGTCTTGTGTCCTTTGTTTGTCCTCGTTCTATGTCTTGTGTCCTTTGTTTGTCCTCGTTCTATGTCTTGTGTCCTTTGTTTGTCCTCGTTCTATGTCTTGTGTCCTTTGTTTGTCCTCGTTCTATGTCTTGTGTCCTTTGTTTGTCCTCGTTCTATGTCTTGTGTCCTTTGTTTGTCCTCGTTCTATGTCTTGTGTCCTTTGTTTGTCCTCGTTCTATGTCTTGTGTCCTTTGTTTGTCCTCGTTCTATGTCTTGTGTCCTTTGTTTGTCCTCGTTCTATGTCTTGTGTCCTTTGTTTGTCCTCGTTCTATGTCTTGTGCCCTTTGTTTGTCCTCGTTCTATGTCTTGTGTCCTTTGTTTGTCCTCGTTCTATGTCTTGTGTCCTTTGTTTGTCCTCATTCTATGTCTTGTGTCTTTTGTTTGTCCTCGTTCTATGTCTTGTGTCCTTTGTTTGTCCTCGTTCTATGTCTTGTGTCCTTTGTTTGTCCTCGTTCTATGTCTTGTGTCCCATGTTGTCTCTGCATCTGTCCATTATAGATTGCTCCTGCGGTTCTCTCTAACATTAAGTTTCTGTCAAGTTATGCCTCTTCGTGACCGAGGGACGGTTACAACACAATCACTCCTTGTATATTTCTTATTTAATAGAATATGCATATTTAATAAGGAAATTATCGTCCTTACACCATGATGCGAACAACATCCTATAAACCTTGATTACTGAGTGCAAATAGTCCTACAGCCTTATAATTACTTCTTCTGAGAAAGAATTATTACTAACATTAATGGTTTCATCAAACCTAAATCAATAGTCTATGTGATATAGGCAAATATCGAGTTAAAATTGACCGTACGATTACTTCATTGAACCTTCCATCATAATAGATATGGTAGTCTAAACTTATATTCATATTTCTGTATATATTCTTCATTTAAGAAATGTTTGAAGATACCAAAGGGATAACCAGAAGCCGTAAATCGAAGGACAGACAACAAAATGGCCAACAGAATAACCTGAGCGTTACCTTAGTTAATGTACTGTAACAGACACACTTTTCTGTATTTAACTAACTTCTTTATTTTGTCACTTGCTTACAGATGAAGAGAGATGGCAATTAGATTTTGGTACAGCATTGACCATTGTTTCCCTATTGTGTCTTTCGATTACCCTTTGTTCCATCTAACATAAAAAGGATAGTCAACGCTACTGACAGTCTTTTCAGAACTAATATTTTATATAAGAAAACTACGATTGGAAGCTTAGGTCCATAAAATTAGTTTGACTTCACCAATTTTTGCTGAAGAGCCCGTACCAAGCCAAACGAATGGTCTGGACTTTTTTCATTTGTTTAATGCAAATTTTCACCTTTAATGTTTTCATTGTACATGATCGTCCACATCCTCTACTGACGTCGGTACTCGACTATAATTTGATACAGCTGCTATTTATATTGTTGATATTCATCATTGTATATGTCAAATATCTATTTCTAATCTGGTTGAGAAACATATCAATTTAAGAATATTTTTTATTTAATAGAATAACAAAAACGTTCCATTTAACTTTCAGATTATATCGACAAAGAATACAAAAAAGTGATTTCTCAGCATCATAGATAATTGTCAATATCCATTTAAAAACAATAAATAAAATAACTTCTAATATAGACAGGCATCCATTACATAGCACATCGTGTAATCTAAACATATTCTAAATAACTCATAAAGAAGTTCATCTGTGTCTTTAACCATGAATAAAAGGTTAAAATCGACGGGGCATGATTTATGGAACAAGGACCAGGAGAATAGGAAAAGTCGGATTGCTATAATGACTTGTATCTCTAGACCTGTAAACAGTATCTATAAATTAGTTTCCTAACACCCTCACATGAAAACAATAAGATTGTAGGAGAAAATGCTTAATGATACCGCCCATTCACATTTGAAATAATCATGGCATTGCTGTGAATACTATACAATCAAGACAATATACAATACCGAAGATAAGAAATAAAGGCAGACTCAAAATCAGGGTTGACGCAGAAAACCAGAGAAATAAAACTGGAAATTCACAAATAATAACCCATGTTTCTGCTCATATTTTACTTGATTTGCTTAGTGAAGAATTCGGATATCTGTTACAATTTGTTGTTCGATCATTTCAAGTACAATGTATCAGACACTTTGTGAAACAAACAAACAATCACATGACCTCCTAATTTCACACGCCTTTCATACCCACTGTTCAGTGTTATTGTTGTTGTTTTTTCTACTTTTATTGACATGTAGTACATTTATTTAATTTTATGTCAGTATTGAAAAAATAACAAACATTTTATTTGGAAAGGTTGACAAAACCATTAATATCATTTTACTTTTGATCTTGTTTAAATATAAAGCAAATGAAATCACAGTCATCATAACATGCGTTCATTTTTATTGCAAGATTTAAACTGTATTTAGATTATGTGGACGTAAATTTTCCACAAGATGCGTTTTAATTTCAATTACAAGGAATGTGATATACATTTAACAGCATGACACTCCACGATCAATATTCCTTTAGAAAAATAAATCAAAGAAATGCATAATGTAATGTCCATTATGTTTAACATGCCAAGTCGAGTGCACCGAACTTCACATTACAAACTCCTCCATAATTCAACTTTGACATAGATTTGACAGCGATAATCTATAATTTCACCACACATTCAAAACGAAAACCACTCACCTTGTTAAGAAATTACCAAACGCAATGACAGAAGTTAGTAGAAATCATATCTTTCACCGAGATGACGGAAGTGAATTTAAAGTAAGTCAAAGAAAAATATTTCTCTGTGATTTATGGAACACAACTACGAAGGATGGAAATAATAAATTTAAGAATGTCGCAGTATATCATTTCTTATGACATCTGCAAATTAGCTTTTTCTTTATCCTCAAGCGACATAAATACTCTAATGCAAGGACGATAGTATAATGTAATGAGATCGTACAAGCCTTAAGTCGTGTGTTTGATATCGTCATTGTTGTGTAAAGGTTGTTCCAGTAACTGTTTGAATAGCATGAAATAGAGTCGTTTTCAGTGCAATGCAATATAACATTACGAGAAATATTTTAACGATATAAAAATGCAGATATCCAATTAAGTGTTATTTACATGTATTTCTGAAATAAAGGTCATTAGGTACGCCTAATATCATAAGATTGGAAAGTCAAAAGTAAGTCGCATGCGAGCAAGCTCAACAAAGGGCCCAATAATGATAGCCAAAATGGCTAGGTTTGCCTATGCCTAAGGGAGAGAGTACACTAATAGATACAAGTCGAACAAATATCACTCGTCAACCCATTGTTTATTTAATGCCTTTCGTACTAACGTTGTGTTTTATATATAGATTGACAGTCATCATGTGACGTAAAACAACACTCAATCAATACTTATGCAAATGTATTCTACAAATAGGTAATCGGTAGCCCTCTTAGCTTATTTATATTTTCTTGTGAACTTTGTCACACGATGCTCCATGTACTCCCAATTGATGTAAATACATATAATTGTTAATATACGAATGCATATTAGAGTGTGGTATCATCGTGAGTTTGAAAGGACAATTGAGTGGCAATTACTTGATCGCTTAGTTTTCCTATAGGTTTGATGAAAACGTCTGAAAAATGTGGACGCTGTAGATCAATAAAAGTAGTTACATGTAAGCATTATAATCTTCCGTAAACAATACTGGTGGTCTTGGCTTAACAATCATGATATACTTTTCACGTCAACATACATCTTATAATATTATACAAGCAATTTGTAAAATAGAAGAGGCAAAGCTAGCAGATTAGACAAATAAATTCTAATTTTCTCTCAAGAGTAAGTAACTGATAGACTCTTTATACATCATTAAGTCATAAATAATATTTTAGGTTAAAAGAGATATTTTCGGTAGATGTTTTCTGATGCATAGTGATTTCATTATTGTGTTGCAGTATTAATAGAAAGATATTAAATATACAGCACGAGTCATTTGACGATCTCTCTAAATAACATTTTTTATTCAGTAAAATAGAATAGGATTAGACACCCCAATACGAATATCGTGATAGAAGTAAATTTTGATATCTACGTTTATATTAGTATGTACTTAGAATTGAAAATAAAACAAGTTAGGAGAAATGAGGACTTAGTATGCTTATATACATGTATGCATCAGTGAAATGTTATAATTATAATTTGAAAATTTGAGGATAAAATGAGTAATTAATGTTAAGAGGGTAACTTGTTGTCCAGCGAATGTGAAGAATAAAGGAGGGAATTTGCTATGTTACTTTTGTTTGGCTTCGGTTTGCTTGTGAATTAGTATTGCTGATATTGATATATAAATCTCTCCTTTACATTGAAGTCCCCGTAACGGTGAACGTTATTGTATACCGTGTATGTGCTTTAAGGGTATACATTTTGTCTCTGTTTTTAATATTTTGGAATTTAATTTTGCAACTATTACGACGGTGTGTTACTTTTTCGTTTTTAATTTTATTACATGTCAAAAATCCATTTGATTTGTTGGGTTCAATGTGATTTCCAGAGAAAGATGTTTTACTATAATCGCACAATTTGTCAATTATGTCCGTTTATGTTTCTTGTATCATGAAGAGAGTTCCGCGTAAAACTCATGTCCGTGTTGTCATTATACAACGACGGGTGTTACACAAGGAATAGGATATGTTGTTTCTTAATAAAAAAAAATATGTTCTCGCTCCTTTGCCTCTCCATCTTATGGCTGACTGTTCCCTCAAATTTGAATTTAATATTTGTTTTCTATTATCCAATATGATTTCTTTATTTAACAATAAGATAACAAGCGTGACATCAGAGACATATTCATTGAAATTAACTAAATCATATTACAATGTTTCTATTTTAAATTACAGGCACAGGAGTCTCAAAATGGTTGAAGAAGTGTTGATGTTAAGTATATATCCACTATAAAAACTGTTTTTGTCTGGCTGTCCGTCTGTCTGTAAGTTCATAATTGATAATAACTCAAAATAAAAACTAATACAATTATATGACGACTATACATCTTTCATACTTTTCCGATTGAAGTATAAATATAATTAAAAAAATATGATAAAATCTAGACTTATTTTAAAAGCGGCGACGCTCTTGCCAAGTCAATAGATCATTGATCAGATTTGTAAAAGAAACTAGAGGTCCGATATGTCTCTAATATTAACTTAGCTCTCCCCTCGTTTGTACTTTATTGGAAAATTGCATTATTTATTTTGAGTAAACTTGATTAGAAATTTCTCATCGTAATTTGTATCGTCTCATTTCACTTTTGATTTAACAACTACGAGTTGGCTGATTCACTTAATGATTACATTGTACGAGGAAAATTTATTAGTAAATTCAGTTATAAGATGTTTATCATCCGGAGCCAAACAATGAAGATGTACTCATTCGCAATATTGTATATAACACTATATTTTAATGCAAGTCATTAGAGTTCATATTTTTAGTTTGCAGGAAGGTAGAGTATGCAACACATGTTTGAAGATACCACAGGGGTAATCAAAAGCCTTAATCGACGAAGAACAGATAACACAATGGCTAAAAGAAAACAAAAAGAAAAAAAGGACAAACAATTGTCTGGAAAACGCTATGCAGAAAACTAAAGATTGAGCAACACAAAGCCCATTAAAAACCAAGAATGAACTCGATACTCTGGAAGTGTAAGCTACTGTACCACTAGTGGCACCCGCTGTGTTACTTTTGGTACACAGCTGGTGATAAATTGTAGATAAGGAAAGGACCGGATGGTGATTACGACAAGCGGAACATATCCGTGGTTATTTGTGTCACAGCTATTCGTAACGGTTAACCAAATCATGATGGCGAATGTAAAACTTTGTCAAGGCTTAAGCTTAAACACTATGAACCCTGGATCACGGAACTACATCGTTATTAGCAACCCTTTCTCACAAAGGATATGAGTTCATATTTTGAAGGGATGCACGGGATACATGTACAGGTTGTGTGGTGTGTACAAAAAGAGATACATTTCATATGTTTGGGGCGTGTGTATTCAAGAGATACGCTATAACAGAGATACTAGTTTGTAGCCTGTTTTTGAGGGTATATAAGGCCTACGAGTAATTGTGTTTATTATTTTTGTTTTACGGTTTTTATTTGCGATCGTGTTGCTCAATCTTTAGTTTTTTGTATAGTGCTTGTGGTCCATTGCTTGTCTTTATGTCTTTTGTCTGTCTGTCAGTGTGTTGTGTTTGTCCTTTGATTTACGTCTTGTGATTACACCTTTCGGTATCAGGATATAACAAGAAATGATTGTTAATGTATATTTAGGAGAAATGTATGTTAGGATATGCAAGATATGCTTGTTAATGCCTTTTTTCAATGGTGTCTACTTTTTAGCTAGGAAACAATGCAAGAATATAAATAATAACCAACACCCATTTTGTTGCAGAAATAAACTACAGAGAATTGAGAAGTATCTTATAAAGACTGATGATTGTTGTATCATTGATACTATTGTGAATATATGATATACACTCTGCAAAAAAAGAAACGCATAAGGAGATTTCAGGTATTTTAATATCTGTATTTTAAATCAAAATGTTTCAGTTACACTTTTAGATATCGACTCAGAATGTTTATTATTGAAAAATTAACAGTCCATACTTCAGAGGATAAGTAAAACAGTCAGTTTATCACAGTTCAGCACACTTCCGGTCACGTTAAAGTTAGTACCGTGCATGACCACCACGCGCGGCCAACACGACTCTGCACCTCCTCGGCATAGACTCAATCAAATTTCTCAAATTGTTTCTTGATATTGTTCGCCATTCCTGTTGCAACATTTGGCGGAGTTGATCTGAGGTGGAGGTTGTCGCTGGCGCACACGTTTATCCAGCTGATCACATAGGTGTTCAATGGGATTCAAGTCCGGCGATTTGAAAGGTCATGGAAGTACATTGATGCTCTGCTCAAGGTAGTCCATTGTTACACGCGCTGTGTGTGGCCTATCGTTGTCCTGTTGGAATAACTCTCTGTCGGTCCATTACGTGCATGGGGTGAGGTTGGAGAATTTCGTCTCTGTGTTACAGCCGTTAAATTGCCCGGGACATGCACTAGGTTTGTTTTGCGGTCATTTGAGATAGCCGCTCCGAAATACGGCCTTCTGGGTCTAATGCCATGCTGTCGAAGCTGGTTGCAGACTATTTGTGAGCTGATTATTCGCAATCCAGGTATTCCGGCTGCAGTTGTTGATGCGGCAACGTTTCGATTCCGTAGATGAAAGACCCGGATGTACCGAACTTGCGCGGTCTTCCACTCCTTTGGTGGTCATTCGTTGAACCAGTTTGTAGGAATCTGTTTCATAGCATGGAAATGGTGCTCTGGTTAACATTCAGAGTTCGTGTTTAATATTTAAAACTTACCTTTAAAAAATCAATGATTAAATTGGCCATTTAATGTTACCTGGTAAATCGCAGAATTTGCATTTTGAAAAATAAAAGTGGGTTATGCGTTTCTTTTTTTTAACAGTATATTATACATATACCGTGATAAATGACATATGCAAGTGGATTGAAAACACTATTATTTAACTTCCACTAAGCATAATATGAGATAGAAAACATGTTATATTATATTTTATATTAATGGGTTTTATTTTGTGCAATATAAAATTACACGCTTGGTGATGCTCTGTCTGACATACGTTCATTTTTCGTGAATAAAACCGGAATTAATTTATATAACCACGTTAAACAAATAATGCTTTTAAGAGGGTACATTGTACCACATTACAAGAAATGAAAAAACATCGTTCGGAGTAGCACAATGGAAAGTGCATACATTTATGACACGGGTCTCTGCCTTGGTCGCGATCGTCTATATATGAGATATAGTTGGGAGTTGGATTGCCCCAAAACGCGATGTACCCGCGATACAACTATATCAGTGCTTTGAGGCATGATACCGCTGAAACATCTTAAATTTGCGTTAAACACCCATGATGCACCCCTTTTGATCACATTCCATAATAATCATGTCGTACTTTGATTACCTCGTGTCAATGCTTTGATACATGCATGCAGTGGTGTGTTTGACTCATATAATCGTTCTTGTTTTTCAAATCGAAACCGTATTTTATGAATAGATGTTTACTTAAATATCGGTACATTCAAGAGTGATCCCGAAAGGCAAGATATTGACACGCATTATTCTGCTCTCCGTTCTAGCATATCATATTATACCATGTTGCTTTCTTATCTAAATATCATGAATAAACGACTGCGATCTTCCAGGATAAATCAAACAGCATCACATAAATGTTCTACTAATTTAAATCGAGGAATTAATCTTCAATAAATGTCAATTTAGTACAAAGATTCATTAAATTTGAAAACTAATAAAAGTCTTGGGATCCTTGCCATATAATCTGTTTCTTTAAGAGAATCAGACTACTTGAAATAATTTATTGCCTGATTGTACGTTACATGCAATGAAACATAGAAAGTCATGAATTAAATAAATAGTTAAGTGGAAAGTCTATTATTATATATACAGTACATTTTGAGAATGGAATAAATAAATCATTTCCCTAATGTAAAAATATACATAAATCAAAGATTAAATGTAGATATTCATTGGTATTGAATTTCTAAGAAACAAAGAAGGGCATGACCTTACAACGTGACCCCAACTGGACGAATGGATTGTAACTTACCATTTTGATTGGAAATAAGGGTTGTCGTGGATTTCATCGTTTGACAGTTGGATTTACAACTACCTGTGACTATCACCACTATAGTTGTGAGTTCGAATCCCGCTCATGACGAGGTGTACTCGATACAACATTATATCAAGTTTCTCAGTGACTTCCGACAGGTCGGTGGTTTTCGTCGGGTACTCCGGTTTCCTCCACCAATAAAACTGACCGCTACGATATAACTGAAATATTGTTGAAAGTGGCCTAACACACTATAACCCTAGTCCTTGATAGGCAATAAATAAACATGCTGATATTATTTATTATAGTGCGCGTCAGCCCTTTAACGTTTTATTCTATGTGAATGCAACACAATGCGAAATAAAATCAATGTCAGTAAATTGACTTATAAATGACGGCTCAAATACGAATAACTACATCCCATTAGTGTCATCAGGTTATTTGTTTTTTCATCCAAAACTAGTTGCTTCATTCGTATTCTAGTCATTTTATTTTGGCTTAAAATAATATAATTTGAATTAAATTGCTTAATTCAAGTACAAATGCATAAATTTACTTCATTTCTACAACAATTTATTGAAACTGGACTCGCAAGTTAATTATTTTAGGATATAGGATAATGTAGGATAATACGTCCAATTATATATCTTTAGACAGTTAAATGAAGTCATAACGTACATTTGAACGTAACAGATATCCCACAAGGACTGATATAACATCCACTGCGTCCTGTTGTTATGTTTAGACTACATTGGAATAACAAATACAATGTGGAACTCTTTAATTTCACATGTTGATATGCATATTATATTGTAACACGTGCATGTGACAACCCTGAACATTAAAGACTCTGTTAATGCCGATAGATCCACATTGTAATTGTACTTGTACATTTTACTTATATATTTACAATGAGGACAACTGAATTCTAAAATTTATTTATGACCACTTCATGACTTTTTTTTCAGAATCAGCTTTCCTGTTTTCCATTCTTACGAGAAGTTTTGAATCTTGTCTTTCAAGCTGCTCAATCAGAGTTACCAGAAACCTAAACGTATATCATCACTTCAGGTATTATACGATTGTCACCAGGAGTTCGTTGATCTGTGCACAATATCCAAGGGCCCGGGTGGCGCAATGAGTTAGGTAATTGGGTTACCCAGCAACTCATACAAGCCTATCACCAATACGGCGTGGGTTCGCGTCCTGCTTTGTAAATTACAAAAAAAGGTGCACTCGACTCGCAGCCGTAAGTGATAAAGTTTACCAGTTGCTTGCCCATGGTCGGTGGTTCTCTCCGGGTACTCCAGCTTCTTCCACCACTAAAACTGGTCGCCATGAAATAGCTGAAATATTGCTGAAAGTGGCACTAAACACCAACAAAAATAAAATCAAACCGCAAAATCCAATGTACTAACCGATAGAAAACATACTGACAATAAGAACTGAAGATTCTCTATTTCTTTAATGTGCTGTTGCAAGAGGGATTTTTTTATGGATGGCAGTAATGGGACAGGAGATTATATCCCTGTCGGAGAATATAATCTTTATTTTAATTTATTGTTGGTGCTTTGTTTCATTTCGTGTGCTTCACTCATGCTTCATGTATGGCTGTTTTATTTATGTTTGTTGTTGTATCCAGAATGTTCCCTTACGCGCAAATATATTTGGACTTTGGTATCCCGCTTTTTTTGTTGTTGCTGATCAATTTGGTAAGAAATACTGCTTTTCAGTTATTTTTATATGTCGTTTAATAGATCACACAACAACAACTAGTTGATTACAAATAACGTAAGTATAAACATTACACTCAACAATAATAATTGCTTAAAATATAAAACAAAGAAAACAAACAACACATCATTATACGTTTCTAAGCGTTATTGTTAATGACATTTGTTCCCGCCAAAAAGAACATTTTCAAAGAAAGGCAACATAAAAAAGTAAGAACCCCAGTTATATTATCTCACAACATAAATCTGACATTTCTTGCTATTAAATCTAATAACCAAGCCATTTTTATCTCTGTGGGAATATCGTATATTCCTTAGTCACGGTACTCTGGTGTGAGAGTTTTCATACTAATTGGGAAGGATAATAACAATAGTGAATACTTGGGTCGAGGTATTGCCTGTGTGGACCTTTTCTTTACAGTGGAATGCAATATTTGAATGTAAATATGTATCGACTTGAATGTGAACCAGCAATTAACATTTTAGGCAACCATGTTTCTGATTGTAAGATTGATTGATTGCTCTTTAGCATCAAATGTATATATATGAAATAAAATGAAAAACAAAACATTCCACACATTCAGTTTAAATTATGCAGTCTACATTTCGTAGGAAAAGAGGCAAAATTGTAACACACATTCCAGAAATAGACTGATATCTAATATCTACATGTATAATATACGAGAAACAAGATTATTGTATGAGAGGGGAAGATTGGGATCCCATTATCGGTTTAACTCGGCCACATTGTTATGTCTGTCCCAAACCATGACCTGGCTTTCCAACGTCATATGTCGTAGTCTATTTTATGTCGAGGCGAGTGGTGATTGTTGATATTGATGGTATTATTGACCATCATTATTTAAGGGAGTATCATACACTACAGGGAGATAACTCTTTAAAATCAGTTGAACGTTTTGATCATATGATGTCTGTATGCAGATTTCAAGCATCTCGGTTATCAAAACCACAGAGAGAAAAGCTGCTATGTGGCTAGTGAATTTATAGCTCTGAGTCTGTTTGTTGGAATTTGTTAAAATTTTGATATTTATTACAGTGGATATATTCAAACACACTGCCAAAAAAAATAAGTAAATTAAACGAGCAGATCAAATTTTACCTGAAGTGTATGGTACCATCTTAAACATTTTTTTTTCTTAATCATCATTATAAGTTGCTTTTATCGTTATGACTAAAGTATGTTTGGAACTTCATGAAATACTCAGTGAACGCATTCTGTAACAGAACATCCGTGTTTGATTATTCGATGCCAAGCTACTTAATACAACAAACATTGTAGCTTTTTATTACTATTATAAAGTAAGTGAATTGTGGCAAGGAAACGTAATGTTAGGAATACACAGTAAAGTATAGTGTGTTATATTCATTATAGTACGGTATATCTTCTGTTTACTGCCTATAATCTAATAATGACAATTAATATTAGTAATAGACCTGTCATCGGAGCTAATTATTCCTATACATATTCATTTTATTGTGATTGCATTTTTAATACGTTGGCTATTTTGATAGCATAGTACCTTTGAAAAGGATGGATCGGTATGTACAAGTGTGAAACATAATTTCATATTTAATTATGTTGGCAATATTTGTTATTATTATGCTTTCTATAAATTTCTTCTGTGATATAAGTTTATACGATAATCACAAAGAATTATATAGCGTTGATATACTATGCGAACATAGTACATCTACTATGCCAGTTTCACGCGGGGAAGGTTGGGTTTTCAGCTGTCTGTCAAGCTATATATAGCTAGTCCACGTGCAAGGGGGCGGATCCAATCTGTCAATCTATCATAGTCGTCTAAACGTTTTTTAATACTTGTTATTGTTGTTAATTAAATTTCAAACTTCAAAAATCTTTATATTTTTAAAGCCTTAAATGAAACAAAGAATATTCTCACACTTTCAAGACTATCTGATCCAATATATTAGTCACCAATATCAGGACCTCCTTTATTGTAATAGTTCTCAATATATTTTGTCTACATATACCAGTCAGCATAATAATAATAATAATGTTGTGTTAGCAATGACTATGCCATATAGTGGTCAGGGTTGAAGACATAGTGCACTCCCCTTCGGATCGTGCACTATGTCTTCAACCCTGACCACTATATTGGCATAGTCATTGCTAACACAACATTATTATATAAATGTATTGTTTGTTTCATCTTAAGTTGTGATACCATTTCACACGTATTTTGCAATAAAAGAATATTTGCTAATTATAAAAGACGTTTAACAGATGGCGATTCAGATTACAAGGAAGACCAGGATGAAAAGTGTCGGCATTGTAGCACATAATTTAAATGGCTCAAATATTTTCGTTTTAAGTTTGTTAACACGATGGTACATGTTAAAGAGACTGGGCTAAGTTGTTTGTAGGAGGACTCATCTTACGTTATTTGTGTTTGTTTGTGTATATTGGTGCACAACACATATTGTGTTGTGTTTTTGTTTTGTTTTTATTCGTCTTGTTGCCAGTTTCTCTTGGTTATCCATTTTTGATTTGCCCCTTCGGTATTATCTAACGCTTATATAGTATAGTGGAAAAGAGAAATGTTCGACTGGTGAATGTCATGAAAACTAGCATGCATCAACAGATTCGTAAATTTCACGAAGAAATAGTTATCAATGCAATATATGATTGGTCATGATTTGATTCAACTCAACAATAGAAAAACATATTAAAACTCATGAAGTAGAAAGTGTCATTCACATCATGGGTAAAATATTAATGAATACTAATATATTTGAGACAAAAGAACTATGAAGCAGTCATTTACATGTAGCACAGGAACTGCTCATTCTTCCAGAGCACACTAGTATACCCCAGGTTTAATTGGGTTCGTGTTGCTCATCTTAATTTGCTGACGTTGATTATTATTTTTGTCTATGTCTTGATTTCGTTTCCGCTATATTGATCTACGATATTTTTTTTTAATCAAGTGCTGTTGTGAAAAATCAAATACGAACAGCGATGGTCAACAGTTCCACTAATATCAATAAGACGAACAACTACCTTTCATCTTAAATCACTGAACACAAACAAATATTGTGCATTTTTCACTCGGGCATATTCTAAATTCTGATGAAGATTAAAGCAGATTAATATATATTAAGAATTAATATCAACATTATACTTGCTTTGTTGCAAATTATTTTGATTTGAATTGTTTTATGTAACATTGAATATATGAAGGAATAGAACATTGTTGAAACCGTCATATTTCTTCAGAATAGAGATATTTGTAATTATATCATACAATAAGGACATATTTGATGCCTAGATTCCACAACATATTACTGTTCTGTGTATGTCCTTTGGATTTCTTGCCAACAAAGATTAAAAAATTATTTGGCTTTCAAATATTTTGATTTTGAGCGTACCTGATCAAAGGAATTACAGAAACGCGCCGCGCGCACTAATTTTGATATCTACGATTATATTCGGTATATAGAGAATTCGGTTTCGATATGTATTTTATCACATGGTTACGCTCCACCACACTCGCTTGTTTTCCGATATAACAGAAGCATATGCATTTAAAATAACATTCTTTATTTGAAAATGAGTTTTTCTTCCTTATATAAAATGCATTGAATATTGAATTTTAGGACAATAGTATTCTAGTAATATGAAATGAAAGTTTATTAATGGACATATAAATCACGTGAAATTGGTGAATGCATATTGTTTTTGTTGTCGACATTGCAATCCAGAAGCTTGGCTTCATAGGTTTTGTCCCTTTATGTTTTATCATTGTGGTGTCTTCATTCATACAATATTAATGAGAGTTTTTTTAATATTAAGATGTCATTGTAAAGTTGATTCGAGAAAAGAGTTGCATGCTGAGAAGACATTTAGCCAAGGAGCTTGTGATTCATTGAGAGAAGTATCATTCAAATAAATTTTGCCATAAATATTCCATTCAAAATATTCAAGGCTCCGTCTTTCAAACTGGAACAATAAATTTATAGTTAGTTTTAGAAAAAATATTCCTGGCAGTAATGTCATTCACTACATTGTTATAAAACAATTCGATATTATCAAATTTTGTTCGGTTCCAATCTATCACCCGTATTTATCCGCCGGTTCATTTGTCAAGGTACGCCTTTGTTATGTACAAAAGTGGATGTGCCATCATGTTATTGAGAAGTGTACAATGCAAGTTTGATATACTTCATTTTATATTATATATCAAAGATGATCAAACGATATATTGCTTTACATAAATACATTGAATAATTATCAGCGGTATTCTATGGTTGTATATTTATAGAAATATAAATGATGTGAATTTGATGCATACACATTGTTTCTGTTGTATACGTTTTAATACAGAAGTTTGACATTAGTTTTTGTCTTCATAACTTTTGTCGCCGTGGTGCCTTTATTTATACCATATTATTGACTTTTATATTAATATTACATTGTAATGTTAATTTGAGAGTATGTTTGATTGTTTTGAGTTTGAAGATACCAAAGGGAGGTAATCAGAATCCGTATTTCGAAGAAGAACTGACAACAAAATGGCCAAAAGAAAAAGTACAAAAGGACAAATAACGATCTACGAAACATACACATAAAGCTAAAGATCGAGTAACACGAACCCCACCAAACCGGGGGTGAACCCTTGTGCTCCCGAATGGAATGCAGTTCCTGCTCCACTATCATCAACAATCAAGCCTAATTTCGCGATAAATAGTCCAATCAACATATTGAAGGCTAGATGAACATTTGTGTATGTATTTTGGAAAATATTACTGACAATGCAATCATGTTGGTGTCATCCATTACATCGTTATAAAATAAGTGTTTTTGTCCGTTTCCATATATCCGTCTGTTCATCTGTCAGTTTACACTACTTTTGTCAAGATGCTGTCAAGTTGTCGGAAGTGTATAATGTAAGTGTGATATACGTCAGGTTTTTTTTTATAAATCATAGATGATGAAACTGTCTTTATTACATGAAAGACATTGAATATTTCTCTTAAGTACTACTCTATACAACATTGTGTGATAACGATTGTCAGTGACTCACGACAGGTTGTGGTTTTCTCCGGTATTCCGGTTTCCTCCACCAATAAAACTGACCGCCACGATATAGCTGAAATATTGTTGAAACTGGCATTAATCACCATAGCCCCCCCTTCCCCCTTAAGCACTAATAGTATTCTAGTGTGGTTTATTTATTTATTTAATCGATTTAAATTGATGAATGGAAATTACTTCTGTTGCAGATATTTCAATCCAGAAGTTTGGTATCTTAGTTTTTGTCCCGCTAGCTTTTATCATTGTGGTGTTTTCATTTATTATTGGCTTTTATATTGTTATTTCATTATAATGTTAATTTCAGAATATGTATGGATGGTTTGAGAAAAGAGTTGCATGTTGAAAGCAAATGTAGCCATCACTATCGTGAGTCATTGAAACAACACTCATACAAACTAATTTCGCCGTAAATATTCCATTCAACATATTGAAGGCTCGGATTTTGCTGTAAGTGGGTGGCTAATTATTGAAAATCAGTAAAATCATTTTGGCGTTACACAATACATTGCTATAAATCTTTCAAATTACACCAGAAGATATTGCTGTTATTGTGTAGAAAGTGTACAATGCAAGTTTCTGTATCAATCTAGGACGATCGAATGATGCCAATAATGTGAAAGACACTTTTGTAACTTACACTGTGTCATAACCCATAGTTCATACATATTTTCACCTTGTTATGGGTATTCTGTATCTGCAGACATTTAATGGTTTTACCTGCAGCGTGGCTTTTGCCTTTCAAATATATTGACGTTAAGCGTCGTGCGTTTATTAGATATATTTGTATTTACGATTGTTGGCTATCTTGTTTGTGCCCTCAAATATTTTAAAATTATTGGTTTTCAAATATGTTTTTTGCCTTTTTGTCGTACATAATGAAGGATATATTAGAATTGCGTCGTGAACACTTAAGTTAGATATATAGTTTTTATTGTCAGGAATTGAAAACAATTTATATGTATATGAGTCAGAGGATATTGTTAAATCAATTCTAGTATTTTGTATTTAAGATGTGCACATTAATAGCATAATGAGAAATAGATATGCAGTAAATATTTATCTTTATTATGTTTTCCTCGTTTTTGTTCCTACGCGAAAAACACCGCGGGTGATATGTCTTTTATATTTTTTTTTTTCTCCAAATTACTTTTGTAATTTACAGGCTTGTTATACCATTATCTAATTTTACGTCACAATATACAGCAAAGCAACAGCATGAAATTGTTTGAAAATTGCATTTACGTTTTCCTTTCACTTGAAGTTTTACAATTAAGGAATGATTTATCAAGTTGACTGGCAGTGTAAATTGCAATTCACTCTAATAATATAAAATTCAACTAGATGTAAAAACATAAATTCGTGCTCTGTAGCTGGATACTGTATTGACATATTTCATTTCCACTCGTCAATTTTATAATATGAAGCTATTGGCAAAGAAATGTTCGTTGTCTCCTTTTAATGTTGCATAGCAGCGTCTGCTAATTTCATACTTTATTTATTCAACAATTTTAGATTCATCTTTAAAGCAGCCATTTTAATTAGTTTCTAATGTGGCATTTTGTTAATTTATATATTTTTCTGTGGAAAGTACATGCACAACCTCATCATTTCTTTAAGAGGGGAGGATTGTGACAATAGAACTAGTTTAACTCCACCACTTTTTATCGAAGTGCCTCTACCAAGCCTGGTAAGAGCGCAGTCATAATATTTGTGTGTTAGGGGTATCGATTTTGCCTCATACTACGATTTTTCTAATGGGTTTTGGAAATGTTCCGACAGTGTGGTATTTTTGTTTTTCACCTTTTTTTCTTCAATTATTTTTGGAAACCCTATTTGACAGTGGTTGAAATCCAATCCTGTTATTTCAAGAATTATCGTTATAGACTCAGATCCCAGCCCCACCCTTTGTCAACAGTCAATCAATAATAAAAACTAGTTTGAATCTGTTTTGATAATGAACAAGAATAAATAATCTGTTATAGATTTATACATGTCGTTTGTCTGGTTTCTGGGTTAATACAGCATTTTTGGTATTTGTTTTTGTTTTCATATTCTGGATCATTGTAATAAAAATAAGTTGCTACCTGTGTGATATGTCTATCATTATGAATATCTACACGTGTATACATATTATAATCGTTTGTAATTTACGTGTAAGATGACCTAAATACAATGTACAACACAACTTAATCATTATATCAGGACATTTATGATCGCACATCAGGAATAATTTACTCGATCTTTAGTTTTATGTGTATGTTTTGTAGATCGTTGTTTGTCCTTTTGTACTTTTTGTTTTGGCTATTGTGTTGTCTGGTGTTCTTCGAGTTACGGACTATGATTACCCCTTTGGTTTCTTCAAACTCTTCTTACATCATATTGGATATGATGGATGTGTGTGAACACGATGAAATATAGGGACAGTCGTGATCTGGTTGTAGTTAGATTTACATCTACCTCTACAATTACTGCCTGCGGCGAAGGTGCACTCGATACAATCTACCTATACTATTACTGCCTGTAGCGAAAGTGCACTCGATACAATCTACATCAACTATTACTGCATGTGACGAAGGTGCACTCGACACAATATATTGCGAAAAGGGTTTTCAATGACATATGGAAGGTTGGAGATTTTCTGTGCGAACTAAGGTATCCTCCATCAATGCAACTCACCACCTCCATATAGACTAAATAGTGTTGACAGTCGCATTAACCTTATTCCAGGTGTCAAATACATATTGCATATAATGTCAGAATGTAGGCCAGCATACATCGTACTATTTAATTGATAAGATTGTATTTTTACTACGATACACCTCTTTCTACATATATAATACATTACTATTACCGTTTGTAATTTTCGTCTAAGACATTCTAAGTGTTATGTATAACACATCTCTATCAGTATATTCGGTTAATGTTATTGACTCCGTACGGTAGGCATCTTGTCGAATAGTACAGGGTTGATCGGAATGTAGTGAAGAGAAAATAAATAATATAACATGTAATTAAGTCAATAATATGTCTTAATGTAGTTTTTGTTACATCTTATAGTTATTATGATGCACATTTTTTTTATTGCATCGTGAAAGAAAATTTTCTTGCGAATAATTGGCAAAAATGCTTACTGGATGTTATTCAATTTCAAAAGAAGTATAGCATAAAAGAGCTATTATTGTTGTTGAACAAGTACAACGGCACAATAACAATCTGAATCTACAAGAACATGAAACAAAAACGAACTTATAAAAGGCGCTGCAATTCTCTTCTATGTTGGCATGGAGAATTTGTGTGTGAATTGAAAAATGTTTTGTGAAAAAGCCGATCAACTGATTTCCCCTGAATAATTTTCAAGATACAAAGTATTTGCCATTTGATCAAATAATGTAATAACGAGGGGTTAGATTCGGGTTATGATGTTTAACGCCACTTTCAACAATATTTCAGTTATATCGTGGCGGTCAGTTTTATTGGTTGAGGAAACCGGAGAAAACCACCGACCTGTCGTAAGTCACTGACAAATTTTATCATATAATGTTGTATCGAGTACACCTCGCCATGAGCGCGATTCGAACTCAAAACGTTAGTGGTGATAGGCACTGATTGCATAGATAGTTTTAAATCCAACTATCATACGATCATCAACCACGATGACCCCCCGTGTAATAACTAATAACAATATACGACAAACGAAAAAGTCCAATACATCAAAAGGAGATTTATCTCTTCTAAGGGGTGCATACACCTATTCGATTAGAACCTATAATTATCACTAAGGTTTTCTGAGGTTTACAACTGGTCATGGCTAGGTGTTCGCGATACAACCTTATGTTAAAATGTTTGTGGGATGCTGTTAAGGTCGTTCACCTCTGACCACAAGCAATATGATACAAACAAATGTAGATATCAAATTTGGTGCGCACGATGCGTATCTGGAATAACTTTCATCAGGTACGCTCAGAGCCGAAATATTGGAAAGCCAAATGATTTTATTTAAAAATCTTTGGAAGCAATACAACCAAAGGGCGAAAACAGGATAACAGTGACCTAGGCATATACCATCATCAGGTGTCCAGTTAGCTACGTATACCCATGACAAGGGTTCTAATGTCAATTCGTTATAAATGTCAGGGCATTCTTCCCTTATCAAATCTGGTAGTCACGATTGAGTTGATAAATTACTAATAAGTGACAATAAACAGCTATGACCTAGCCATGTGGTTTTCTCTGAGTACTCTTGTTTCCCCCACCAATAAAACCGATCATAATCATTTTACAGAAATATTATTGAAAGTTGTGATAACTTTTATACTGATAATCCAATTATTAGTATGGGCGATTCCAATGTATATGTTGCATTTTCATATTTGTTATCGTTTGTTTCTATGATCCATCATATATGGGTAAGCAATGAACGAACCTATTTTCCAGTTGTAACAGAAAAATAATGTGTCAATGCCATTTTCAACACTATTTCAAATATGTCTTGAATCAATCTTTAGTGATGATAGTTACTGATTATAGAGCTAGTTGTAAATCCAACAACAATGCAATCGCGTCCACGATAGCCCCTCACACAGAGGATATCAGATGTCCATGGTCTTTTCTTGTGTGGTAGCTTGTGTGATAACTTTCTTTTCACTTAGACATTTATATATGTTCTACTTTTGATTTGTCTATCAGAGTAGCCTCCCTTTCCAGTATTGTTTTACCGTTAACTTTATGTTGAAGACAATACAATCACGTGCTTAAAGGAATTTTAACAAAAGAAATTGCAATAAAGTTGTCTTGAAAAAACAATAACAAATCACTAAAAATCACTTCAGATCCAAAGTAATTTTGCTTTACTAGTTTTAGAAAATAGTGGTTTTAGAAATAATTACATAATGTGAGTATCTAGGGATTTGCGTTAAATATTTAGATGTCAGAAGTAATACAATGTGTATGAATTCCTAGACAAACTCCTGACTAGTCAATACGTATCATTGTTCTAAGTAGCTATGTCTAACACGACGGCATTATTTACAATACAAAACTGATTAGGTATCTGTTGGTTACATGGGGAGGACATTTAAATATATTAAAGGGTTAATCAGAAACCGTAAGGACAGACAATACAACAGCCAACAGAAAAATGACGAATGAGCAAATAATAAAACTAAGATTGTGCGACGCGAACCCTTCAAAAACCGGATGTGAATTCAGGTGTTCCGAAAGGGTAGTCTCCACTAGTAGTACCGTCGAGTTACTCTTGTTGCAAACAAGATAAGTAATTGAATTGAAAAGAAGCATATGAATACCGACATTACGGTCTATATGCATTTGTTAGCGTAGAAGCTAAGCGAGTGTACTCTCGCAAAAAAAAAAGAGTAATTATATAAACTTCCAATTGCTACATTCTTTATAATTTGCTCTATGACCAATATTCATATAAAACAAACAATTTCCATGTCAGTTCCCAGACGTGAAGAAATTAATTCTAAATGAAGGCACATGTTGTATGTAGTCTTTTTTTCCCAGTGAGTTCAGTTAAGATGAGAAGTGTTTGTTCGATTTGTTAGCATTGGCGGAATTGATGACCATTACTGTATAAACTTTCTTTTCACTTTTCATGATAAACGGTATAATTGTAGAAATACAACGACGTTGTAGCAAAATGGAATCTTGACACCTCCAAACGTCATAAAAATGACTACATTGATCTCCCACCGGAAGGGCAAGCAATATAATATTGTTCATGCAGATGTTTATGCGCTGTTCGTGCTTGTTTTTTAATGTGGAAATCTTGTCTAAACTGTCGTTAGAAATATGTTATTGGTCTGTCCAAACCCCCGTTTTTTCAATGATATTTTATGTTAGTGGTTCTTAGAATTGTGTCACATTGCATTTCACACTGTAATATTATAAACAAAAAGATATATATTATGACACTTTGATATGTTGGTGATACTTTCCAGCAAAAAATAATAATTGAATTGACTGTTCCCAGCAAACTGATATTAATTAGATTGGTCATGATTTGCTTTACAGAAAAAAACGTGAAGATTTCCCATTATGTTGCTGACAATGTATACTATATAGCATAATTTATATATATCAAATATGTCTATATTAATTTAGTTCATCAAATGCTCATATCGGCTTTTTAATGTTGTCCGTTGTGCTCGAAATTCGAAGTCCCTTAAACATAACAAATAACCGCAAGATTTGTTTTCCAATACTGTAATTGATACACAATATTAAAACTGTGAAATAAATTATATGTTCTATTCACCAGTTCTTTGATCTATATTAATATCTCACGTTTTGGTTAGATATAAAAATGAAAAACAAAAAAATGTCACAAAATTCCAAAATCCAATAACAATTTTTTTTTAAAACAGATGCACAATCTATACCACTAACATACATACATTCAGTTTCCTGACTTGGTACAGGCACTACAATGTGGCGGCGTTCGGGTAGTTTATGTGACAAAATCTCCCCTATTACTGAAATGATGCAGTCATTTGTCTGACTACTTATATTATTTTATTTTACTTTCCTGTGTTGTATGTTTTATAAAAGGCCACGTAAAGATTTTATATCATGTTATATGTTGATATGTGCTATTTCTGCATAAGCACATTAGATGCATATTATTAAATTAACTTTGGAAACCCGTGCAATTGATTTATTCTCCGAAAATATTATTTCGTCACGATACAAACAAACATCTTTATATTAGTTATTGTACTTTGGTATACATAATTTGCAATATTTTTTTAATAAAAATCTAAATAGAAAATGCAAACCCGATTTATAATTGTTGAACTCGTTTTATAATTGAACGCTATGTGCATTTAATATCAGCTAAATCATGGCGAGAGAAATCAATCGACAATATCCGGATTAAACCCTAGACATGCCGCAAGACATGGATAAACTATTAACTTGAAACTAAGATTTAGCTCAACAATGCACTGTCGTGAATATGAAAACACATAGTGACTAGTCTATTGCATTATTATAATGCGCTTTATCTCATTAATGCTAATTCGTAAATGTTAATTGGTTAAAATAACTTTATCTCGTAATTTTTGCTTAATAAGTCCATGACCACATACGGCCAAGAAGAAAAAAAACATCCCAATCATAAGTATGTATATTCTATATACATAAGATGACGTTTTTCGTCGCAATTTTTATTGAAAGTTCAAATGCACATAGGAAAATAATCTAAATGAGTGTTGTTCCGATTGCACCCCTTTTCCGGCACTACTTATGGTTCGGATCTATCTGGGTTTAGCGTATTTATACCAAGAGGCACGAGGTATATTCATATTTGTTTAGCAGAAAATATAATAGCTAGCGCCATAGAAAAAAAATACAGTGGTATGACGTGTTGGGCATAACCATCATCTCATCAAAATGTAACTTGTAAAAAACATATAATCTTCAATTCCTTTATCCGCGTAGGTCATTTGTCTCGACTTTTATTTCATTTAACGTTCCTATCTGATATCCATCCTCTAGATCCAACTTTGTGATATAATCCCTGCACGAAATGGGACTGGAAACTTTTTGAGATAATATCACTCATCATTTGTATTTTATTTCCTATTTGCGCAAGTTAAATAAAAAATGTCCCCATGGGTATTCCTTTATATAATTAGTTTAAATGAAAACATTAAAAGTAATGTGGTATAGTCTATAGATAATATATTCTTGAATATACATATTTATATAAGAATCACGAGCACCGCAGGGTATTTGATTATGCCCTAGTTTATTTCCACTTTCATAATAATTTTATTTATAACGTATGGATATTTTAGACACACACACTATAAACGTTCTCCTGGTCTCGACGGATGAATAGTTTATTGACCTCTCATATGGTAATGAATCGGTACAGACGGTTCGTGTCTATATATGTTTTATTCGCTCTGAAATTATTTGAGTTTTTTTAAAATGTGGTCCCTTTGCTGAATTTGTTTTCTGGATACTCAAATAAGACTACGTTGCTCCTCGGTTAAAGTCATCACTACATAAAGTCTACGGTCGTCATCACGATTTGCTTGACCATTACGAAATACCCATATCTCAAATGATAATGGATCGTTTACTTTTTACGTACAGAGCCGTCCGGTATGTTCGCGCACCTAAGGGTTCAGTGGTTAATTTCACAGCTTACAAAAATGTTATTGAATTAATTTAAATCATCCTCAAATACATTGAAGTATTATCTTAATGGTCTTTATCCGGATTCCGCTACAATTTTTAACATTTCAGTGAAAACGAAGTGTAAACAAACCAACCCTCGGTTTTTGACAAATGTTGCAACGTCCGGTGATATCGCGCATGCATACTTTGGATGGTTCTTAAAATGAATAAAGGAAAGATTTTATTTTGAAAGTTTTCGAAATTGACGTTTATACCTATTCCTTCAAAATAAGCTCAAATTTGAAAACATTTTATATCTTTTAATATAATTAGAGTTAATCCTCACATACCAGTAGTCTCCATCTTAACTTTTCCAATGATTTTGCAATTTTGACATGTACAATACGTATGCGCGAACTCACCGGATGCGCGAACACCGGTGCCAAGACAAGTATATGTTTTCTTTCCTCTATCACTGCCAAGACTTTGGCCGAACTTGACTATATATATAAATAACACTGTGGGCGTCTTATAAGAAACAGAAACTGCTTACCCTTCGCGAGCACTTGAGTTCACCCTGGTTTTTGATGGGATCCGTGGGGTCATCTTTTTAGTTTAGGTGTTGTGTGTTTTTTTGTTTTAATTTGTCTTCGTCCTGTGTCTTGTGTATCCAATGTTGTCAGTTACTCTAGATTGTACTTTTTTGGTTGCCCCTTGGGTTTTCTCTAGCGTTTATTTAAAGCCAAATATATCAAATAATAATAATAATAATTTTAAAAATCAATACATTAACAGGTCAAGATATGTATTGCTCATTGCAACCATATAAAATCAAAGCGTCTCTTATAATAATATTCTAGTAAGTAACAATGGCAAAAATACTTTTTTTGTTTGTCATAATATACAACGACCTCACTTTACTCACAACTATATTCGTACTGTGGTATTCTATCTTCGTCTTTTATATACCTCTATTAGTACGTTAATGAAAAAACACAACAGTCTACCATTTAACAACTTTAAAATAGAAAATTGGAGAAAGCGAATTTATTGTTCAAACCACAGACTGACGTCGTTAATATATGATTAAATGTGCTATTTACAAACATTTTATTAAATATTACGCCATAGGCCATCGCATGAAATCGTTAAGAAAATTGGTATCAGATTTTTCTTTGAGCTTGGTATGTCCTTTAGAACATGGTTTATCACTTTTAGGAATATGTTTTCATGCTGTGTGGTAATTTAATCTACTGTTATAAAATTGAATTGTCTGTGACATAAACAATTGGAAATCACTTAACAGCCCAAGCAATTTCCATTTACATTGTATTGAAACAGTAGTTTTTACCCCATCAACTTGTATCAAGTGCATATATAAGTGGATGTTTTCTGACACCGACAGCAGTATTCAATGTGTCAACGACTTCTGAATTACATATTAAAAATGACACTTTAAATGTAAAAGTTTAAAGAGATTATTTATCAGATATAGTGACTTTTTTCTTACGCTTTTGACTATCATAAGCGGGAGGTTTGGCGCCTTAAAATCTGATTCAATCCACCATTTCTTTAGAAATGCCTGTACCAAGTCAGGGTCATCACGGTTTCCACAGTTTTCCGGTTGTTGACTGATTTTGTCTGTTTATATACTTATGAGTTTTTACTTTCCCTTTGGAAGATTGTTCGGAGTTCGGTAATTTTGGTATTACCCTTATATGATAAAATGAAAAAAAAATACCACACTGTCGGGACTATTCCAATATTACATATCAAAATCGTAGAAAGAGGCAAAATCGATACCCTAACACACAAATACATGACCGCTTATTTTTTTGGCCTGGTACAGGCACTTCAATAAAAAAAAAGTGGCGGGGTTAAACTATGTATTTTCTGGGGACACACAACGATCGATGAAGATAAACGGAATATAAATTTATAATTACATAGAAAGTCCAAATTACATCAATATAAAAAAACAATTTCTTAACTCAAACGAACTCTCAAAACACACACAGAAATTAAGTAGAAATATTGGCGCTATAATTACGTCTTGGGCTACGTTTTAATAATCAGATAATACATTACACTACTGGCTACGTTTTTTTTTGTCTTCTTACTATAACAGTAGTAGCTATCGGTAATTTGCAATGTTTTTCTTTGATCTCATCGATATATATTTTCAGCATCAACGAACTGCCTGACACTGAAAATTATCGGTCAGTGTGACGTCAAACACATTATGACGTCACCGATAAAAACAATAACATCAGTTTTGAATATCTCGACATACATTATCAATAATATCGCAGCTGTCGGACTCGCTGCGATACTAGTGATAATATCTGTCTCGACATTCAAAATTACCATTATTCTATATATACCAAATGCATTAATTTGATGTAAATATCTATATGATTTATGAAATATTACAAAATCCTTGCATGACATTATCAGTGAAATGAAAACGGCAACAGTGTTAATGGCGATTTGGTAATTGTTTGATATATACTTATTGTATTACATTTGTAAACGAAATTAATTGAAACAGGTTGTCTTGGGAGCTCGGTGACGTATTGCTTTTCTTTATATTTACACTTACTATAATAAATAAAGCAACACGTATAATGTGTAACTGTGACGTCATACAATCACATTAATTCCACGGATCATGGTACACACTGATGATTTTACACTTATATTCAAACAATATATAATGTGTGTAATAACGGTAGATGTCAAATTTAATACGCACGACGTGTATCTGAATAATCTTCATAGGTACAGGTACGCTCAATATCGAAATATTGGAAAGCCAAATAATTTGTTTTGGGGCAATAAACTAAAGAGCCTAAACAGGATCGTAAAAATGTGGTTCCGGAAAGTGTTGATTTGCATAAATAAAAAAAGAGTAAAAGATCAACTTTATCATATAATAGTGTACACCTCGTCTCCCATGAGAGTCACAATCACACATATTAGTGGTGATAAGCTCCGATTGAACAGTTGGATGTAAATCAAGCTGTAATCACATAATAGTGTACACCTCGTCACATATTAGAGTCAAAATCACAAATATTAGTGGTGATAAGCTCCGATTGAACAGTAGGATGTAAATCAAGCTGTAATCACATAATAGTGTACACCTCGTCTCCCATGAGAGTCACAATCACACATAATAGTGTACATACACCTCACCTCGTCTCCCATGAGAGTCACAATCACACATAATAGTGTACATACACCTCACCTCGTCTCCCATGAGAGTCACAATCACACATAATAGTGTACATACACCTCACCTCGTCTCCCATGAGAGTCACAATCACACATAATAGTGTACATACACCTCACCTCGTCTCCCATGAGAGTCACAATCACACATAATAGTGTACATACACCTCACCTCGTCTCCCATGAGAGTCACAATCACACATAATAGTGTACATACACCTCACCTCGTCTCCCATGAGAGTCACAATCACACATATTAGTGGTGATAAGCTCCGATTGAACGGCTGGATGTAAATCAAACTGTAATACTATAATCGGGCTCACCACGGCTCCTTGTATAAAATAAACATTATATTGTTATCCATTGTAATTACTACTTATAATGAAGCATTACTTCTTTCTAAAGAAGGCCAAATTCCTTTTTATTTTTAAATAAATGATATTTGTTTGACGTCCGACAGAGCCAATGGTTGCAGTACACACTTTTATTTTTTCCTGCCTGTGTTCATTAAAACTATAGTGTCTAATATGGATCTTGCCGTTCATGTAAAACATAAGGCAAGGACTAATGTAGAAAACCCGAACACGTGTTCTATACCCATCAAGACTAAAATTCCCAAAATAAAATCATTTCTCGTATAAATAAGGGTAATAACAAAATTACCGAACTCCGAACAATCTTACAAAGGGAAAGTCAAAACTCATAATTATATAAACAGACAAAATCAGTCAACAACCGGAAAACTGTGAAAACCGTAATGACCCTGACTTGGTACAGGCATTTCTAAAGAAATGGTGGGTTGAATCAGATTTTAAAGCGCCAAACCTCCCGCTCTCATTACGGTTCAAAGGTACATTGCGCTTGAAATCCAATTTTTAAATACAAATGAAGATCAATTCGAACACATGTGACAGAATAGATACGCTACATCCCATAGCCTTGACATTGAACATGTTTCAAATACAATTTCGGAAGTTCATACCTTTATCGTAAACGATACCCTTTCTCTTCTCAAAATGATAAATTTGAAAATATGAAAACGATTTTATTAGAAAATAGAAAACGACAAAACCATGGGAAAAAAAGAAGACAAAAATTAATAAACAATAATAAACATGACCAATACACAATTCACCAATACTGAACTATCTTTCATATAAATGAATGTTTTAACATTAGAAAGGCTATTCCCCAATAGTATATTGTAAGATTATTTCATATTTTTCTTCCTATCTCGTTTACAACATTGGTATTGCCATATTGATTGTCATGTACATACCATACCTTTGTCATTTATTGTAAATGCGTTTGTGCAATAGGAAAAATATAATGTAGTGCTATTTGAAATTTCCAAATCTCTTCTGATTCAGTTATATGGATTATTTCCAGATTAATCAAGCATGTATCACTTCATAAGAAAATACCTTAAAGTTATACTTATTACTTCAAACGCCTCGGCATTATCAGTTTAAACATGTATATACCATATGTATCATTTTCAATAGGTACGTTTTAATATATATGTATACAAAACTAATCATTCAGAATTCAGAAGATAAATTATTCATGAGGGTTACCAATGCATTGGGGAAAAAATTCTCCTTTAATGAGGCAAGAACCTCCTTTGAAGTATAGATATTATTTTGTTTGATTTAACATATATTAAAGTAATTTTCATGTGCGATTTGCTCAATGTTAACAAATCTCAGCTAGAATTGCCAGTTAAATGACCTTCTATTGGGATTTTTGTTATCAGCATGACAGATGTATATCATATAACTATTTCTTTACTATCTCTCTTGTGAAAGATAATGTCCTTTCAGTGTTTTTTGTAGATGATATATTTATATGAACTATTTGTATAAAATGACTAAGAAGCTGAAACAATGCGTTCACCAAAAACAAATATAGATACCCCACTTTTTGCATGGTAATGTGTAATGGAAGGATGAATACATTGAAAATACACGCTGTGACAATGTGGCGATAATCTTTAGTGTATTTGACAAAACCACATGTCAAGCAATAACCCACGCAAATAAACAATTATGAATGATCCAGTTTGGTGTCGGCGTACTCTTTAAGGACGGGATGATTTGGTCAGTATTTATTTTTTCACCTCAATTTATATAAATCATATCCTATTAAGAATAATTACCAGGGGCGGATCCAGGGGGGGGGGGAAATAAAAAAAATTGGCGTAAAATCGTGATTTTTCACACGAAATACCCCAACAAATTTCGCGCCTCCTTCCGCTCGGCGCAATTTTTTTAAGTGCGGCCCCCCCCCCCCCCCCCCCTAACTTGAAATCCTGGATCCGCCCCTGATTACTGAAATGCGTGTAGCCAGTAGCTATAGGTTTCGTGATAACTTGATTTCAGACGCGAAACAAAAGAAATATTACCAGGCATTGTATTTTATAACATTATTCTCATTCAATCATGTAGTAGATCATTATTATCTTTGATTGGAACTTTTACCTAAAACCTATATATCTATAAAGTTAATAGAGTCCGTGCATCAAATAACAACAGTATACAAGTAATAGGTTTCGTGATAACTTGATTTCAGACGCGAAACAAAAGAAATATTACCAGGCATTGTATTTTATAACATTATTCTCATTCAATCATGTAGTAGATCATTATTATCTTTGATTGGAACTTTTACCTAAAACCTATATATCTATAAAGTTCATAGAGTCCGTGCATCAAATAACAACAGTATACAAGTAAATAAGGGTAATAACAAAATTACCGAACTCCGAACAATCTCACAAAGGGAAAGTCAAAACTCATAAGTATATAAACAGACAATATCAGTCAACAACCGGAAAACTGTGAAAACCGTAATGACATTATATCTCATTTGCAGCTTGTAGGCTACATATTATTGGTTTGGTTTATTGTGCTTAACGCCACTTGCAACAATATTTCAGCTATATCGTGGCGGTCAGTTTTATTGGTGGAGGAAACCGGAATACCTGAGAAAACCACCGTCCTGCCGCAAGTCACTGACAAACTATAATATTCTATCGAATATTATTGGGGTTTTCAACTTAAACTTATTTTCATTTTTAACAGCCTATTTGTTTAATTTATTATTGTTTCTATTTTGCAGTTCTTGTTCTTATATTCTGCAAACCAAGCCATTTGTTTCGTTATGTATGACGTAATATTATATATAAAATAATGATTCTTCGTTTTTGGGGACATAATTATAGTCTTTACCGGGTCTGTGACTAGATTAGCACTACGGGTGCCACTAGTGGAGCAGAAACTGCCTACCCCTTTGGAGCATTTGAGTTCACCCCGGTTTTTAGTAGGGTTCTTGTTTTTCGATCTTTAGTTTTATGTGTAGTTTGTTGTGTTCGTCGTTTGTTCCTTTTTCATTTTTCTTTTGGTCATTGAGTTGTCTGTCCTTCTTTTGGTCATTGAGTTGTCTGTCCTTCTTGTGGTCATTGAGTTGTCTGTCCTTCTTTTGGTCATTGAGTTGTCTGTCCTTCTTTTGGTCATTGAGTTGTCTGTCCTTCTTTTGATCATTGAGTTGTCTGTGCTTCTTTTGGTCATTGTATTGTCTGTCCTTCTTTTGGTCATTGTATTGTCTGTCCTTCTTTTGGCCATTGTATTGTCTGTCCTTCTTTTGGCCATTATGTTGTCTGTCCTTCTTTTGGTCATTGTGTTGTCTGTCCTTCTTTTGGTCATTGTGTTGTCTGTCCTTCTTTTGGTCATTGAGTTGTCTGTCCTTCTTTTGGTCATTGTATTGTCTGTCCTTCTTTTGGTCATTGTGTTGTCTGTCCTTCTTTTGGCCATTGTATTGTCTGTCCTTCTTTTGGCCATTGTATTGTCTGTCCTTCTTTTGGCCATCGTATTGTCTGTCCTTTTGGTCATTGTGTTGTCTGTCCTTCTTTTGGTCATTGAGTTGTCTGTCCTTCTTTTGGTCATTGTGTTGTCTGTCCTTCGATTTACGGATTCTGATTACCCCTTTGGTATCTTCTAAATCTTCCTTAAATATAACCAGTCTGTCAATGTAAGTCAGTCACTGACAATCTGAACTAAATACTATAATAGCGCCAATATATATGTTTGCTTTTATTCTTTTTTTATATATGTCATATATGTTGCTAATCATCAAAATCATTGTAAGTGTAAAATGTAAATGTCTGTAATTCTGTGCTCTCATGGGCTTCTTGATTGATTTAATAAAAACTATTATATTCTATAATCAGTCAACGTAGCTATGGTCAATACGATAAATGTTATTACCAGAATTACTCAAACTCCACAAAGGATTTCAACAATACCTCCTGTGTGATCAATATATAATAACTTGACATCTGAGTGATTAACTATAGAAACAAAATGACGTGATTTTAGAAGCTCAAATGTATGTAAATCACAAGTGTCAGAAACTAGAAAGTATAATATAATAAAAGCATCAGTGTCAGCTACTGCACTAAATGTACAATTTAATAACGGTTTCATAAAAGATTTTAGAATTGTCATTGGAGGCCTTCTGTTTGTACATACATTTATTCAGAATTAGTATGATTCAAAGACATACATATTTGTCCGTACAAATACCTGATATCGTTCTGTTTCTGAAAGTGATTTCAGACCATATCAATGCACTTTTTAACTATTTGAAATTAGTTGATCAATACATGCTCTACTGTAAATGAAATGTTAAATAGCTGAATTCACCCTCGTTTATTTGTGTGGCTCGTGTTGCTCTGTCTTTAGTTTTCTGTGTATTGTTTTAGATCATATTCTGCACTTTTCCGTTTGTCTTTTGGTCATGGTGTTGTCTGTCCTTCTTTTGGTCATGGTGTTGTCTGTCCTTCTTTTTGTCATGGTGTTGTCTGTCCTTCTTTTGGTCATGGTGTTGTCTGTCCTTCTTTTTGTCATGGTGTTGTCTGTCCTTCTTTTGGTCATGGTGTTGTCTGTCCTTCTTTTGGTCATGGTGTTGTCTGTCCTTTTTGTCATGGTGTTGTCTGTCCTTCTTTTTGTCATGGTGTTGTCTGTCCTTCTTTTTGTCATGGTGTTGTCTGTCCTTCTTTTGGTCATGGTGTTGTCTGTCCTTCATTTGGTCATGGTGTTGTCTGTCCTTCTTTTGGTCATGGTGTTGTCTGTCCTTCTTTTTGTCATGGTGGTGTCTGTCCTTCTTTTGGTCATGGTGTTGTCTGTCCTTCTTTTGGCTATGGTGTTGTCTGTCCTTCTTTTGGTCATGGTGTTGTCTGTCCTTCTTTTGGTCATGGTGTTGTCTGTCCTTCTTTTTGTCATGGTGTTGTCGGTCCTTCTTTTGGTCATGGTGTTGTCTGTCCTTCTTTTTGTCATGCTGTTGTCTGTCCTTCGATTTACGGTTTCTGATTTCCCTTTTGGTATCTTCAAACTTTTATTAGAATAATCTAATTGGACAGCATTAATATAAACAAAATTAAACTCAAAAATCATATTTTTAACAATTACCATTTTCTGTATATTGTAGTTTTTCCTTAGCAACACCTAAATATTAATACAATTGATGTGCATTTTGTCTGGTAAAGGGTCACTTAACATTATTTGGGAAATAACAGATTAACAAATATTCACACTAGGAAAATCCTTGTTATAGCAATACGAACTAGTTTCATCGCTATGGATAAAAAAAACTCTCCGAACACCAGTTATGTTTGTCAGACGAATAGAAAACAGAACTCTCTCTTATCTTTTTTGTAAAGTTGTTATTGTGGTGAATAAAACGGAAATCATATCCACTGGATGTTAATCAAGAGCAACCAATTCATCAATCCCTTTTGACAAATGTAATTCATAGCTTTGGACTGACAATTCGCAGCATCAAATATTAATCAAGGTCTGGCTGTGAGTATTGTCCAAGCCTTTCTTCTTTTATTTAGTTATCCTGTTGAATTCAAAGACTGTTTTCATTGTATCCGTACTCTACTTCTACTATATGTTCGTTCTCAGTCAATAAGGGACATGACTTCAGTTTGTTGTAAGAATTGTTATCGTTACCGATCACCATGGTAACAATTATCAAATTCATTAAAGTGAATTATTTGACCTGTGAAGAGACTGTAATATTAAATTTCAATTTTTATTAATTTAGAAACTCACGTTTGATATTAAATAAAAAGATATATTAGTCCACAGTTGTGCAATAAGATAAAGATATACACTAGGAGCATCAACTTAATTTCAAATATATGTATATATCATCCTGCTAAACGTATGCACATTTTATCTACAAACATCGACGGAAATAAATTACAACATTTTTTGTAGAGAGAAACAAACCTGTTTCTTCTTCTAAATACCAGCAAGTTGTTACAAATAATGGGTAGACAGATCTGAGGTGAGATGGCTTAATAAACCTTGTCATTACCTGTGTTAGAGATCTCTTTATTACGTCAGCAGTGTAGGTATTGAGGAAAACATATCGCTTCATATTAAATTCCAATTAATACCCTACATTTTTTGTAACACAAAACAAAACTTATTTTCATATTTACAACACATTTGTATTTAAATGAGAGAAAGTTACTTGTTTGGGGGGAAAACATGTTGGTTTAATTAAGAAATAAAATGCAAAGATAAAAATAGTATATTAAAGTCAAAGATGCATGAACTTTAAATATATACTGTATATAAAATAGTACAAAATCAACAACAAATAAACATAAATAAACTAAAAACAATAACAGGAAAACACACGGCGTATTCAGAATGACAAAAAGATAAGAATTCAGTACAAAAACATCAAAACATTGTTATGATAACTGTTCATATGGTTCTTAATTTGTAATATTTACTATAATAGAAGTAAAAATGTCCAGTATATGGTACATTTGAAATATTAGTCTCCCACATTTTCAATTAATGTGGATTAATGATTTATTGAACTTGACATACCAAAGTCGGGAGAAACGTTGCCCCTGTTTTCTACGATTACTTTATTTGAATTTGGAACTGTTGCGACAGTGTGATATTTTTTGTTTTCAAATTATTACTAGTAAAGAGATCAAATGAATGCAAAAAAAATCGAAAACAATTAAAAGGTCACAACGGCAAACCCAAATCATATTGCCAAACCTCCGACAATATGAGTTCCTCCAAAACGAGAGTTGGAAATTGGTGCTTCGGGTTGTAAGCATCCCATGTATCATTATTGGCACCCGTCTAGGTGTAATAATTTCCACAAAAAGGTAAGGAATCTAAACGTTAGCGTTACAAACATTTATGCCATCAGCGGTTGGTACACGGAAATTGTGCAAACAGAGAACTTGTGTGTCGTTTTATGAATTCGAAAGACAACATGAATGGCGAATTGATGGTACTTTTTTTTTTTTTATTAATTGTCGAATATTATGAATGTTAAAACTATGTATAGTCATTCCAATATTGTTATTGTACGTTTATAATAATATAAGAAGTGCCTTGAAGATGCAATAATGTAATAATACCACAAATCGGACAAGGAATATGCCCTTCCCTTATAAGGGCAGCATGTGCTGGAAGGGGAAGCAAATGGTGATCTTTCATGGCTAAAGTGGTCTGGGGAAAATACTATTCCACAACGATAGCAACAAAACATAATTTTACCTTAAGGTAGAATCATGACCAATTTACCCTGTTTAAGTAAAATGGCATTTAAGATAACTCGTGTCATAAGGTATCATGAATATAAAAGAAAATAGTGTCACTATCTTCATAATTTTGGAAATTAAAAGGTCCGCCCTACACGTATTTGTCCTCTCGTAATTATAGTTGACATAAGGTCTACTTGTCATTAGACAACACTTAATCAATAACAGAATGGCAAGCTGATTGTAATATGGTCATTAAAATCTATAACGTGGCCGTCTCGGTCAGAGATACATATAGATATTGTCCTTATTCACTGAATTCTATGATTGTCTTCATCATCACAGTTCTGTATTGTAACAATATAAGACAATTTTACTAACGTACATTTATGTATATGACAGGTACATCGTAACAAATACCAACATACTCGCTTTTACTCCAACTTATATTTGAAAATTCGTCGTTTCTTGTCGGAAATTTCTATTTGTAATTTCAACGCAAAGGGCACTATTCAAATGATGTTAAAGGCCATAGACTCTACTTATTTGAACAATGTTACACATATGACAACTGTGTCACGACGATTAAGAATATTATGTATAATATTCAAGATTAGAGCGTTCTTTATAACCACTCTGTTCGCCCGGTTATGTGTGAGGGTTGACATTTCATTCACATGCGGAATACACTTACATGACCACAACATTTTACATGCGGAACACACTTACATGACCACAACATTTTACTAAGAGGGGAAGTTTGAGCCCACTAAGCTAGTGTAACACCGTCACTTTTTTTTTTAATTGAAGTGCCTGTATCAATCTTTTAAAGTAAGTGGTGATGTATATGTGTGTTGTGGTATCGAATGTTCCTCTTTCTACTCTTTTTCTATTGTAATTTGGAACTGTTCCGACAGGTATATTGATGACGTTTTATCTATCAATAATTCTAGATTTCCAGAATTTCTTCCATTGATATATCTTCCAGAGCTGGAAGTTAAAGAGACCACAGATACAGCTTCGTCCGCATCATTTTTGGACTTATACCTCGAATTTGACGACAGTGGTCAACTCAGTACTAAAATTTATGATAAACGGGACGACTTCAATTTTAAAATCATAAATTTTCCAAACATGTGCAGCAATATACCAGCTTCTCCTGCATATGGTGTTTACATCTCGCAATTGATTCGCTATGCAAGGGCCAGTAGCAATTATTCTGATTTCCTGAAACGTCATCTTCATCTGAGAAACAGGCTATTAAAAGATTCGCCTTATTCGATCTCTTAAAAAGTTTATATTCCGATACCAAGATCTTGTCGAAATATATTCCGTCTCTGCAGAAACGATTATAAGCGATGCATTTTCATATAGTGAAAATGTATAAAGATAAAGAAGTCAAGAAAAATGTCAAGAATATTTTTTTATCAATGTGTGACGTAAAAATATTTTTGACATTTACGTCACCGAATATGGTACTGCTTTGACAACTATTTTACCTATTTTGTTCCTGTATTTAAATACTGTTATAGTGATTTTGAACCGTAATGAGAGCGGGAGGTTTGGCGCTTTAAAATCTGATTCAACCCACCATTTCTTTAGAAATGCCTGTACCAAGTCAGGGTCATTACGATTTTCACAGTTTTCCGGATGTTGACTGATTTTGTCTGTTTATATAATTATGAGTTTTTACTTTCCCTTTGTAAGATTGTTCGGAGTTCGGTAATTTTGTTATTACCCTTATTTATCATTGTAACTTAGAACTGTTCCGACAGTGTGGTGCTTTGTGTTTTTCATTTTATCATTGGAATTTGGAACTGTTCCGACAGTGTGGTGCTTTGTCTTTTTCATTTTATCATTGTAATTTAGAATTGTTCCGACAGTGTGGTGCTTTGTCTTTTTCATTTTATCATTGTAATTTAGAACTGTTCCGACAGTGTGGTGCTTTGTCTTTTTCACTTTATCATTGTAATTTAGAACTGTTCCGACAGTGTGGCGCTTTGTCTTTTTCATTTTATCATTGTAATTTAGAACTGTTCCGACAGTGTGGTGCTTTGTCTTTTTCATTTTATCATTGTAATTTAGAACTGTTCCGACAGTGTGGCGCTTTGTCTTTTTCATTTTATCATTGTAATTTAGAACTGTTCCGACAGTGTGGTGCTTTGTCTTTTTCATTTTATCATTGTAATTTAGAACTGTTCCGACAGTGTGGTGCTTTGTCTTTTTCACTTTATCATTGTAATTTAGAACTGTTCCGACAGTGTGGTACTTTGTGTTTTTCATTTTATCATTGGAATTTGGAACTGTTCCGACAGTGTGGTGCTTTGTCTTTTTCATTTTATCATTGTAACTTAGAACTGTTCCGACAGTGTGGTACTTTGTGTTTTTCATTTTATCATTGTAATTTAGAACTGTTCCGACAGTGTGGTACTTTGTGTTTTTCATTTTATCATTGTAATTTAGAACTGTTCCGACAGTGTGGTACTTTGTGTTTTTCATTTTATCATTGTAACTTAGAACTGTTCCGACAGTGTGGTACTTTGTGTTTTTCATTTTATCATTGTAATTTAGAACTGTTCCGACAGTGTGGTGCTTTGTGTTTTTCATTTTATCATTGTAATTTAGAATTGTTCCGACAGTGTGGTGCTTTGTGTTTTTCACTTTATCATTGTAATTTAGAATTGTTCCGACAGTGTGGTACTTTGTCTTTTTCATTTTATCATTGTAATTTAGAACTGTTCCGACAGTGTGGTACTTTGTGTTTTTCATTTTATCATTGTAATTTAGAATTGTTCCGACAGTGTGGTGCTTTGTGTTTTTCATTTTATCATTGTAATTTAGAATTGTTCCGACAGTGTGGTACTTTGTGTTTTTCACTTTATCATTGTAATTTAGAATTGTTCCGACAGTGTGGTACTTTGTCTTTTTCATTTTATCATTGTAATTTAGAACTGTTCCGACAGTGTGGTGCTTTGTCTTTTTCATTTTATCATTGTAATTTAGAATTGTTCCGACAGTGTGGTGCTTTGTGTTTTTCATTTTATCATTGTAATTTAGAACTGTTCCGACAGTGTGGTACTTTGTGTTTTTCATTTTATCATTGTAATTTATAACTGTTCCGACAGTGTGGTGCTTTGTCTTTTTCATTTTATCATTGTAATTTAGAACTGTTCCGACAGTGTGGTACTTTGTGTTTTTCACTTTATCATTGTAATTTAGAATTGTTCCGACAGTGTGGTACTTTGTGTTTTTCATTTTATCATTGTAATTTAGAACTGTTCCGACAGTGTGGTACTTTGTCTTTTTCATTTTATCATTGTAATTTATAACTGTTCCGACAGTGTGGTGCTTTGTCTTTTTCATTTTATCATTGTAACTTAGAACTGTTCCGACAGTGTGGTGCTTTGTCTTTTTCATTTTATCATTGTAATTTAGAACTGTTCCGACAGTGTGGTGCTTTGTCTTTTTCATTTTATCATTGTAATTTAGAACTGTTCCGACAGTGTGGTACTTTGTCTTTTTCATTTTATCATTGTAATTTAGAACTGTTCCGACAGTGTGGTGCTTTGTCTTTTTCATTTTATCATTGTAATTTAGAACTGTTCCGACAGTGTGGTACTTTGTCTTTTTCATTTTATCATTGTAATTTAGAATTGTTCCGACAGTGTGGTGCGTTGTCTTTTTCATTTTATCATTGTAATTTAGAACTGTTCCGACAGTGTGGTGCTTTGTCTTTTTCATTTTATCATTGTAATTTAGAACTGTTCCGACAGTGTGGTGCTTTGTCTTTTTCATTTTATCATTGTAATTTAGAATTGTTCCGACAGTGTGGTGCTTTGTCTTTTTCATTTTATCATTGTAATTTAGAATTGTTCCGACAGTGTGGTACTTTGTCTTTTTCATTTTATCATTGTAATTTAGAATTGTTCCGACAGTGTGGTGCTTTGTGTTTTTCACTTTATCATTGTAATTTAGAATTGTTCCGACAGTGTGGTGCTTTGTCTTTTTCATTTTATTGCAATGCATGTACATGTATATATTATTTTTTGTTTGTGATATTTCTTGTGACTTTTATTCCATGTATTTATACATTTGCTTGCTGTTAGTTATGTTAAATTGAACATAAGAAGTTAATCAGATCAGTATTGCTCGATAACTTACAGCAACAAATGTCTTTAATACTCGCCAACGACGTAACATGACATTTTACAAACGGTAGATAATGTTCAGAAATCTTATCAAAGCAACAAAATATATATAACATTAGAAAGTCTTCCTGTCTTGTGTTGTAAGAAGAGTTTGAAGATACCAAAGGGGTAATCAG
The DNA here is from genome assembly GCA_963680875.1 of Bathymodiolus brooksi. Classification (NCBI taxonomy): domain Eukaryota; kingdom Metazoa; phylum Mollusca; class Bivalvia; order Mytilida; family Modiolidae; genus Bathymodiolus; species Bathymodiolus brooksi. The sequence goes on along the minus strand of OY804577.1, from coordinate 71,952,024 downwards.
AATCAGTAATAGATGGACATACAACACAATGGCCAAAAGAAAAAAGTACAAAAGGACAAACAACGATCTACAAAACATACACATTAAACTAAAGATCGAGTAACACGAACCTCACTAAAAACTTAGAAATTGATCATTATACATGTTTTCATCTGTTATACGTTGTGTACTAAATGAGATGCTATTTTATCTGTTCCCTGTCAATCCAGATATGTGTGTGATATATTAGTTAGATCATTATCCTCTGATTATTTTTACATCAGTTAATACTTTATATCGATCACATCAACAAACATTTCTAAAATTTCACCACATTTTTCAGTTGTTTGAATACTGAAGCCATTGAAATGAGGTAGCCTACAAATAACCGTTTTATTTCTGTATTGATTTAATAAAAAGGTATTCAGTAACGCCTTTAATCTACTTCCATAATCATTCAATTTGTAAATTCTATTTTATTTGTTAAAAGGATGTACATTTTTAATGCAAATAGACTCTCCATAATTTAAACAAAAATTTCAAAAAAAAATATATTAAAATGTGGTAAAACTTTCATTAAAAATTTCATCACGAACAGCTGTACGAGTTTTTTTTTTTTTTTTTTTTTTTAGCAATATAAACATTATCATTGATTACACTAGAACTCCCTAATAACACAAAGATTAACATCAAAATGTTCGATGTACGAAAACAATTATTTAAATCAATGATTTTAATTTAAGTATTATCATGCTGACTTTATCGGATATCCGATACATGTCCAGCCGATATTGGATAATTTTACAGTACAAAGATACGTCTCCACATTTTAATAATAACAGCCCATTATGGAAAAGCAAACCAGCATTATATAATTACACAGTAATTTATTTATTCCATATATAGCTTTTTGTAGACAATGCTTCTTTGTTGCTATAAACGTCACACTTTATTTATGGTTTTTTTATATATATATTTTAATCGTTAGATTCTATATTACAGATACCCTTTCGTTTGAACATTGTTTTGCCTGTACTTCGGTTTACGTCTTCTGATTACTTTTCTTCAAACTTTTCTTTATTTAATGTCAATGCCTGGTGTTATTTGTTTCTTCAAGCTAATGATTTCTGAGATAGATTACGTAAGAAATTTTAACTATTATGAAGTATTGTTATGAAATAATATTCATAAAGACTATTGATTATTGTAAACTATTTGAAGTGGGTTTTATTGATCATTAAATAAATAAACATGAAACGCGGTCAACCTCAGATATTCCGTTAGCAATAAAACACCAGGTATATGTATGGCAGAGAAATTGCATCAAATGGACTGATGACACAGGTAATTGCTTTTCTTTGATATTTGAAGCAATTTATAATAACTTCGTAAAAACGAGAAAGTCGAAACCAATTCATGAGCTTAGTGTCTCTCTTTGAGAAAACACTTTCCATTAAAAAAAAACAATAATAATAATAACCCACATACACGGCGCAAAAGTAAATGCATTTGTTTATTAAGCCTATCTTTGATTTTCTAATAACATCAGACTCAAACACGATTGGAACATCGTAAAGTCAATATGACATTTTTCCTCATGTTTTGCATACATGTATTTTTATAAAGGTAATATAAACGTAGATATCTAATTTAGTGTGTACGACGCGTTTCTGGGGTAACCTTCATCAGGTACACGCATAACCAAAAGGTTGGAAAGCTAAATAACTTTCATCAGGTACACTCATAATCAAAAGATTGGAAAGCTAAATAACCTTCATCAGGTACACGCATAACCAAAAGGTTGGAAAGCTAACTAACTTTCACCAGGTACACTCATAATCAAAAGATTGGAAAGCTAATTAACCTTCATCAGGTACACGCATAATCAAAAGGTTGGAAAGCCAAATAACCTTCATCAGGTACACGCATAATCAAAAGATTGGAAAGCTAAATAACCTTCATCAGCTACACGCATAATCAAAAGGTTGGAAAGCTAAATAACCTTCATCAGGTACACGCATAATCAAAAGATTGGAAAGCTAAATAACTTTCATCAGGTACACTCATAATCAAAAGGTTGGACAGCTAAATAACCTTCATCAGGTACACTCATAATCAAAAGATTGGAAAGCTAAATAACCGTCATCAGGTACGCTCATAATCAAAAGATTGGAAAGCCAAACAACCTTCATCAGGTACACTCATAATCAAAAGATTGGAGAGCCAAATACCCTTCATCAGGTACGCTCATAATCAAAAGATTGGAAAGCTAAATAACCTTCATCAGGTACGCTCATAATCAAAAGATTAGAAAGCCAAACAACCTTCATCAGGTACACTCATAATCAAAAGATTGGAGAGCCAAATACCCTTCATCAGGTACGCTCATAATCAAAAGATTGGAAAGCTAAATAACCTTCATCAGGTACGCTCATAATCAAAAGATTGGAAAGCTAAATAACCTTCATCAGATGCACTCATAATCAAAAGATTGGAAAGCTAAATAACCTTCATCAGGTACACGCATAATCAAACGATTGAAAAGCTAAATAACCTTCATCAGGTACACTCATAATCAAGATTCGAAAGCTAAATAACCTTCATCAGGTACGCTCATAATCAAAAGATTCGAAAACTAAATAACCTTCATCAGGTACGGTACACTCATAATCAAAAGATTGGAAAGCTAAATAACCTTCATCAGGTACACTCATAATCAAAAGATTGGAAAGCCAAATAACCTTCATTATGTACGCTCATAATCAAAAGATTGGAAAGCCAAATAACCTTCATCAGGTACGCTCATAATCAAAAGATTGGAAAGCTAAATAACCTTCATCAGGTACGCTCATAATCAAAAGATTGGAAAGCCAAATAACCTTCATCAGGTACACTCATAATCAAAAGATTGGAAAGCTAAATAACCTTCATCAGGTACGCTCATAATCAAAAGATTGGAAAGCCAAATAACCTTCATCAGGTACACTCATAATCAAAAGATTGGAAAGCTAAATAACCTTCATCAGATACGCTCATAATCAAAAGATTGGAAAGCCAAATAACCTTCATCAGGTACACTCATAATCAAAAGATTGGAAAGCTAAATAATCTTCATCAGGTACGCTCATAATCAAAAGATTGGAAAGCTAAATAACCTTCATCAGGTACGCTCATAATCAAAAGATTGGAAAGCCAAATAACCTTCATCAGGTACGCTCATAATCAAAAGATTGGAAAGCCAAATAACCTTCATTATGTACGCTCATAATCAAAAGATTGGAAAGCCAAATAACCTTCATCAGGTACACTCATAATCAAAAGATTGGAAAGCCAAATAACCTTCATCAGGTACACTCATAATCAAAAGATTGGAAAGCTAAATAACCTTCATTAGGTACACGCATAATCAAAAGATTGGAAAGTCAAATAACCTTCATCAGGTACACTCATAATCAAAAGATTGGAAAGCCAACTACAAAATTAAAAGTCTTCGAGAACAAGTAAACCAAAGGGCATAGGTTAACTTCAATGTATATTATCGACATTTATTTCTTCCCTTGCATAATATCTCCTCGTCGTTTATTAAATTTGTAGAGTTTAAATAAACTATAGAGAACACGAAAGGGACAAGCAAAAATGGACAATCCAGAAAAAGTGGCAACATACAAAATGTAGGGTACACAAGACGAAGAAAACCAAAGGAAAAACACAAAACAATATGTGTTGGGCACCACTATGCGTAAGCAAGACATGAGCTCTCCTACAAACAACAGGAGGTACAGACGAACCGAACATCGTTTTTATTCGGAAATCGGTCATTACCTTGACAGTATATTAATAAATCACGCTTTATTTACCACTTATTATAGTTTTTATTTTACACCTTTGTATGTATTTATTTCTGAAGTATAGTAGTTATATCTCTAGGATTCACTCCTTTGATCATTGCAATAAGTTAATGTTTAATATGAGTTTAGATTTGAGTAGAACATATTATGTAATAGGGACTTCAGTAAGAACAGTATATGTGGATCATATTCTATTTGTATCTTTTGTTAAGAATACATTATTGAAGATATTTTTCTTAGAATAAAATACGATTATGCAATCGTGTGTGCACATATAGACAATATCAGTGCAGTGCCTTGAAATATAATGTTTATGTGTATGAAACTTAAAACTGGGATAAAGGCGAGGTTCATCGAGCCTTTCCCCAGTTTTGCGCCGAATGCACATAAACCGTGCATTTTAAGACACTGTTGACATGTTATGGTGTAGGTAAGTTTTCCAGTTGGCATGTAATCTTGTAGACATGTTATCTTATAGGTATGTTATCTTGTAGGTGTGTTATCTTGTAGGTGTGTTATCTTATAGGTATGTTATCTTGTAGGTATGTTATCGTGTAGGCATGTTATCTTGTAGGTGTGTTATCTTGTATGCATGTTATCTTGTATGTATGTTATCTTGTAGGTATGTTATCTTGTATGTATGTTATCGTGTAGGCATGTTATCTTGTAGGTATGTTATCTTATAGGTATGTTATCGTGTAGGCATGTTATCTTGTAGGTATGTTATCTTGTATGTATGTAATCTTGTAGGTATGTTATCTTGTATGTATGTTATCGTGTAGGCATGTTATCTTGTAGGTATGTTATCTTATAGGTATGTTATCTTGTGGGTATGTTATCGTGTAGGCATGTTACCTTGTAGGTGTGTTATCTTGTAGGTGTGTTATCTTGTAGGTATGTTATCGTGTAGGCATGTTATCTTGTAGGTATGTTATCTTGTAGGTATGTTATCGTGTAGGCATGTTATCTTGTAGGTGTGTTATCTTGTAGGCATGTTATCATGTATGCATGTTATCTTGTAGGTATGTTATCTTGTAGGTATGTTATCTGGTAGGTATGTTATCTTGTAGGTGTGTTATCTTGTATGTATGTTATCTTGTAGGTATGTTATCGTGTATGTATGTTATCTTGTAGGCATGTTATATTGTAGGTGTGTTGTCTTGTAGGTATGTTATCGTGTAGGCATGTTATCTTGTAGGTATGCTATCTTGTAGGTGTGTTATCTTGTATGTATGTTATCTTGTAGGCATGTTATCTTGTAGGTATGTTATATTGTAGGTATGTTATCGAGTAGGTATGTTATCTTGTAGGTGTGTTATCTTATAGGTGTGTTATCTTCTATGTATGTTATCTTGTAGGCATGTTATCTTGTAGGTGTGTTATCTTGTATGTATGTTATCTTGTAGATGTGTTATCTTGTAGGTATGTTATCTTGTAGGTATGTTATATTGTAGGCATGTTATCTTGTAGGTATGTTATCGTGTAGGTATGTTATCTTGTAGGTATGTTATCGTGAAGGTATGTTATATTGTAGGCATGTTATATTGTAGGCATGTTATCTTGTAGGTGTGTTATCTTGTATGTATGTTATCTTGTAGGTATGTTATCTTATAGGTATGTTATTTTGTAGGTATGTTATCTTGTATGTATGGTATCTTGTAGGTATGTTATCCTGTAGGTATGTTATCTTGTAGGTATGTTATCGTGTAGGCATGTTATCTTGTAGGTGTGTTATCTTGTATGTATGTTATCTTGTAGGCATGTTATCTTGTGGGTATGTTATCGTGTAGGGATGTTATCTTGTAGGTATGTTATATTGTATGTATGTTATCTTGTAGGTATGTTATATCTTGTAGGCATGTTATCTTGTAGGTATGTTATCTTGTGGGTATGTTATCGTGTAGGCATGTTATCTTGTAGGTGTGTTATATTGTAGGTGTGTTGTCTTGTAGGTATGTTATCGTGTAGGCATGTTATCTTGTAGGTATGCTATCTTGTAGGTGTGTTATCTTGTATGTATGTTATCTTGTAGGCATGTTATCTTGTAGGTATGTTATCTTGTAGGTATGTTATCGAGTAGGCATGTTATCTTGTAGGTATGTTATCTTGTAGGTATGTTATCGTGTAGGTATGTTATCTTGTAGGTATGTTATCTTGTAGGCATGTTATCTTGTAGGTGTGTTATCTTGTAGGTATGTTATCTTGTAGGTATGTTATATTGTAGGCATGTTATCTTGTAGGTATGTTATCGTGTAGGTATGTTATCTTGTAGGTATGTTATCTTGTAGGTATGTTATCGTGTAGGTATGTTATATTGTAGGCATGTTATCTTGTAGGTGTGTTATCTTGTATGTATGTTATCTTGTAGGAATGTTATCTTATAGGTATGTTATTTTGTAGGTATGTTATCTTGTATGTATGGTATCTTGTAGGTATGTTATCCTGTAGGTATGTTATCTTGTAGGTATGTTATCGTGTAGGCATGTTATCTTGTAGGTGTGTTATCTTGTATGTATGTTATCTTGTAGGCATGTTATCTTTTAGGTATGTTATCGTGTAGGCATGTTATCTTGTAGGTATGTTATATTGTAGGTATGTTATCTTGTAGGTGTGTTATCTTGTAGGTGTGTTATCGTGTAGGTATGTTATCTTGTAGGTGTGCTATCTTGTAGGTGTGTTATCTTGTATGTATGTTATCTTGTAGGTATGTTATATCTTGTAGGCATGTTATCTTGTAGGTATGTTATCTTGTAGGTATGTTATCGTGTAGGTATGTTATCTTGTAGGTGTGTTATCGTGTAGGTATGTTATCTTGTAGGTGTGCTATCTTGTAGGTGTGTTATCTTGTATGTATGTTATCTTGTAGGTATGTTATATCGTGTAGGCATGTTATCTTGTAGGTGTGTTATCTTGTATGTATGTTATCTTGTAGGCATGTTATCTTGTAGGTATGTTATCGTGTAGGCATGTTATCTTGTAGGTATGTTATATTGTAGGTATGTTATCTTGTATGTATGTTATCTTGTAGGAATGTTATCTTATAGGTATGTTATTTTGTAGGTATGTTATCTTGTATGTATGGTATCTTGTAGGTATGTTATCCTGTAGGTATGTTATCTTGTAGGTATGTTATCGTGTAGGCATGTTATCTTGTAGGTGTGTTATCTTGTATGTATGTTATCTTGTAGGCATGTTATCTTTTAGGTATGTTATCGTGTAGGCATGTTATCTTGTAGGTATGTTATATTGTAGGTATGTTATCTTGTAGGTGTGTTATCTTGTAGGTGTGTTATCGTGTAGGTATGTTATCTTGTCGGTGTGCTATCTTGTAGGTGTGTTATCTTGTATGTATGTTATCTTGTAGGTATGTTATATCTTGTAGGCATGTTATCTTGTAGGTATGTTATCGTGTAGGTATGTTATCTTGTAGGTGTGTTATCTTGTAGGTGTGTTATCGTGTAGGTATGTTATCTTGTAGGTGTGCTATCTTGTAGGTGTGTTATCTTGTATGTATGTTATCTTGTAGGTATGTTATATCGTGTAGGCATGTTATCTTGTATGTATGTTATCGTGTAGGTATGTTATCTTGTAGGTGTGCTATCTTGTAGGTGTGTTATCTTGTATGTATGTTATCTTGTAGGTATGTTATATCGTGTAGGCATGTTATCTTGTATGTATGTTATCTTGTAGGCATGTTATCGTGTAGGTATGTTATCTTGTAGGTGTGCTATCTTGTAGGTGTGTTATCTTGTATGTATGTTATCTTGTAGGTATGTTATATCTTGTAGGCATGTTATCTTGTAGGTATGTTATCTTGTAGGTATGTTATCGTGTAGGTATGTTATCTTGTAGGTGTGTTATCGTGTAGGTATGTTATCTTGTAGGTGTGCTATCTTGTAGGTGTGTTATCTTGTATGTATGTTATCTTGTAGGTATGTTATATCGTGTAGGCATGTTATCTTGTAGGTGTGTTATCTTGTATGTATGTTATCTTGTAGGCATGTTATCTTGTAGGTATGTTATCGTGTAGGCATGTTATCTTGTAGGTATGTTATATTGTAGGTATGTTATCTTGTATGTATGTTATCTTGTAGGAATGTTATCTTATAGGTATGTTATTTTGTAGGTATGTTATCTTGTATGTATGGTATCTTGTAGGTATGTTATCCTGTAGGTATGTTATCTTGTAGGTATGTTATCGTGTAGGCATGTTATCTTGTAGGTGTGTTATCTTGTAGGTATGTTATCTTGTAGGCATGTTATCTTTTAGGTATGTTATCGTGTAGGCATGTTATCTTGTAGGTATGTTATATTGTAGGTATGTTATCTTGTAGGTGTGTTATCTTGTAGGTGTGTTATTGTGTAGGTATGTTATCTTGTCGGTGTGCTATCTTGTAGGTGTGTTATCTTGTATGTATGTTATCTTGTAGGTATGTTATATCTTGTAGGCATGTTATCTTGTAGGTATGTTATCTTGTAGGTATGTTATCGTGTAGGTATGTTATCTTGTAGGTGTGTTATCTTGTAGGTGTGTTATCGTGTAGGTATGTTATCTTGTAGGTGTGCTATCTTGTAGGTGTGTTATCTTGTATGTATGTTATCTTGTAGGTATGTTATATCGTGTAGGCATGTTATCTTGTATGTATGTTATCTTGTAGGCATGTTATCTTGTAGGTATGTTATCGTGTAGGCATGTTATCTTGTAGGTATGTTATATTGTAGGTATGTTATCTTGTAGGTGTGTTATCTTGTAGGTGTGTTATCGTGTAGGTATGTTATCTTGTAGGTGTGTTATCTTGTAGGTATGTTATCTTGTAGGTATGTTATATCTTGTAGGCATGTTATCTTGTAGGTATGTTATCTTGTAGGTATGTTATCGTGTAGGTATGTTATATTGTAGGTATGTTATCTTGTAGGTGTGTTATCTTGTAGGTATGTTATCTTGTAGGTGTGTTATCGTGTAGGTATGTTATCTTGTAGGTGTGCTATCTTGTAGGTATGCTATCTTGTAGGTGTGTTATCTTGTATGTATGTTATCTTGTAGGCATGTTATCTTGTAGGTATGTTATCGAGTAGGCATGTTATCTTGTAGGTGTGTTATCTTGTAGGTATGTTCTCTTGTAGGTATGTTATATTGTAGGCATGTTATCTTGTAGGTATGTTATCGTGTAGGTATGTTATCTTGTAGGTATGTTATCTTGTAGGTATGTTATCGTGTAGGTATGTTATATTGTAGGCATGTTATCTTGTAAGTGTGTTATCTTGTATGTATGTTATCTTGTAGGTATGTTATCTTATAGGTATGTTATTTTGTAGGTATGTTATCTTGTATGTATGGTATCTTGTAGGTATGTTATCCTGTAGGTATGTTATCTTGTAGGTATGTTATCGTGTAGGCATGTTATCTTGTAGGTGTGTTATCTTGTATGTATGTTATCTTGTAGGCATGTTATCTTGTAGGTATGTTATCGTGTAGGCATGTTATCTTGTAGGTATGTTATATTGTAGGTATGTTATCTTGTAGGTGTGTTATCTTGTAGGTGTGTTATCGTGTAGGTATGTTATCTTGTAGGTGTGCTATCTTGTAGGTGTGTTATCTTGTATGTATGTTATCTTGTAGGTATGTTATATCTTGTAGGCATGTTATCTTGTAGGTACGCTATCGTGTAGGCATGTTATCTTGTAGGTATGTTATCGTGTAGGTATGTTATCTTGTAGGTGTGTTATCTTGTAGGTATGTTATCTTGTAGGTATGTTATCGTGTAGGTATATTATCTTGTAGGTATGTTATCGTGTAGGCATGTTATCTTATAGGTATGTTATCTTGTAGGTATGTTATCGTGTAGGCATGTTATCTTGTAGGTGTGTTATCTTGTAGGTATGTTATCGTGTAGGCATGTTATCTTGTATGTATGTTATCTTGTAGGTGTGTTATCTTGTAGGTATGTTATCGTGTAGGTATGTTATCTTGTAGGCATGTTATCTTGTAGGTGTGTTATCTTGTAGGTATGTTATCTCACAGGTATGTTATCGTGTAGATATGTTATCTTGTAGGCATGTTATATTGTAGGTATGTTATCTTATAGGTATGTTATCTTGTAGGCATGTTATCGTGTAGGTATGTTATCTTGTAGGTGTGTTATCTTGTAGGTATGTTATCTTGTAGGCATGTTATCTTGTAGGCATGTTATCTTGTAGGTGTGTTATTTTGTAGGTATGTTATCTTGTAGATATGTTATCTTGTAGGCATGTTATCTTGTAGGTATGTTATCTTGTAGGCCTGTTATCTTGTAGGTATGTTATCTTATAGGTATGTTATCTTGTAGGCATGTTATCGTGTGGATATGTTATCTTGTAGGCATGTTATCTTGTAGGTATGTTATCCTATAGGTATGTTATCTTGTAGGTATGATATCTTGTAGGCATGTTATTGTGTAGATATGTTATCTTGTAGGCATGTTATCTTGTACGTATGTTATCTCACAGGTATGTTATCGTGTAGATATGTTATCTTGTAGGCATGTTATCTTGTAGGTATGTTATCTTGTAGGCATGTTATCTTGTAGGCATGTTATCTTGTAGGCATGTTATCTTGTAGGTATGTTATCTTGTAGGCATGTTATCGTGTAGGTATGTTATCTTGTAGGTGTGTTATCTTGTATGTATGTTATCTTGTAGGTATGTTATCGTGTAGGCATGTTATCGTGTATGTATGTTATCTTGTATGTATGTTATCGTGTAGGCATGTTATCTTGTAGGTGTGTTATCTTGTAGGTATGTTATCTTGTAGGCATGCTATCCTGGAGGTATGTTATCTTGTAGACATGTTATCGTGTAGGCATGTTATCTTGTATGTGTGTTATCTTGTATGTATGTTATCTTGTAGGTATATTATATCTTGTAGGTATGTTATCTTGTAGGTGTGTTATCTTGTAGGTATGTTATCTTGTAGGTGTGTTATCTTGTAGGTATGTTATCTTGTAGGTATGTTATCTTGTAGGCATGTTATCCTGTAGGCATGTTATCATGTATGCATGTAATATTTTAGGCATGATATCATCTATTCAAGTTATCATGTAGGCTTGCACCATGTGTACATGTTATTGTATAAGCATGATTTCATGTGCCATGTTATAATTTTAGCATTTTGTCCTTACAGACTTGTCGAAAGTCACTGACAAACTTTTTTCAAAATATTTTTTATCGAAACAATAAGGAATCAAACTCATAACCTTAGTTGTAATACGTAGAGATTGTATATATCAATATGTGCATACGTTATATTACGACATTTATGAAGTCATGTACTCTTGTTTGAATGTTACAAGGCCATGTTATAAATTCATCTATGTTTATTATTTAGTGATCTTTAAAACAGTCGTTAACTAAATCTGCAGATTAACACACTGCATGGTGGCTTCACATGCTTAAATGTGTAGGAAGTTTTTGCTGACGATGTTATATGAAAACACCTAACTATCATGATCTCGTGTCGACTTTTACCACCATAATAGTTCATTTTCTGTAGATTATTTTCTAATTTGTTAAGACACCCATAGTATATGGAGAATCAGAAGCTCTCTAAAATTCTATCAATAGCATTTGACAGGAAGCCAACATAAATCTGATAAGACAATGATTTAATGTACATATTAAAATCCATCCAATGGTGCAAAAAAGGATTCTATTAGGAATATTAAATTTTTGGGAAATCACTTTTTTTCCGAGGTAATTTAGTGATTTAGTAAATAGCATAATTGCAGTCTCTATGCTAAATAATGTCTTCATACTGTTTACCGGCTTAAAATTACAGGTTTAAAAATATATTACGCGTCTTACCAATGTATAATTCTTTACCTCTTTAATCAATATCAGCCCACCATGTTCTACAAGATGGGGGTCGCTATATATACCCTATGATTACAACGACACCGACACGATTATCTGCTATTTGTTTGCCAATTATCTGTAAAAATATTTCGTTAGAAAACAAAAAATGTCTACAATTTTAAAGGCTTTTAATCGCCCTCTGTGTGACAAGATTTATTTGAAGTTAATATTTAATTACAAAATCAAACGTATGTTTGAGTAAAATAGTAAGTTTGTTAAGTAACACATCCATTTTGTGGTAAATGAATAAACAAAAAAGCTAATATTAAGAATAACTTTGCAAAAACGAGTGTATAAATGCACTGCGCAAGAAATTGTTTCCACATTGTAAAAACCTTTTTTTTTTAATTATTTGTGTTTTTCTAAATGATAATTAATGAAGTGCACTGATTTCTCTTTAAAAAATGAAAAAAAAAGATAATCGCTACTATGTGAACAATTGCGTAATTTAACAAGTATTTGAATTGATATCCTACAAAACATCCAAATAATAATGCACATAAAATTGCAGATACTTAGTGCATCCAAATAATTAATGCACCCAAAGGTGCAGAACCTTGTTCCACACCTGTTATTCCAAGTGTGCATTGTAAGAGGGTTAGATTGTGCTATCGATGTTATGCCACTTTCAACACTATTTTATCGTTATATCGTATCCGTAAGTTTTATTGATGAAGGAAAACGGGTGAGTTCGGAGGAAACCACCGACAAGACTTAATTCACTGACAAACTTTTCCAATTAAGTTTGCATCTAGTACAAATGCTGCCAAAAGCTGAGAATCGACATCACATCTTTCGTTGTGATGGGTACTACCATGATTACCTGTACCATAGTATTACCTTTAGTATCCGATTTGGATTTTCGATGTCACAGATGTCAACATTTCCTAAATATTTCTTCATGAAAATAACTTTATTTCTTTTCAAAAAAAATTTTTTTTATGCGTTTTACACATGCTTCGTTGAAACAGGAGTGTTATTACATTTTTGTGGATCCGCTGTGACCGCAATCGTATGGTCGCTTGATTTACATCTTCCAATGTAGTCAGTGCTGATCATTACTAAAGCTGTGAATTTGATTCACACCGATGATGAGGTGTACTCGATATACAACTTTTCTTGATTAGTGACTTGTGGTAGGTCTGTGGTTTTCTTCGGATAATTCTGTCTTCACAACCATGACAACTGACTTGCCACAATCTATTTGAAATATTGTTGACAGTGGCAGTAGATATGCGTAAGCCATAGTCACAATAACCCTATTATATTTTGCAGATTGGGTGCATATCACATATGGATAAATCACGAATTCCAGCAATAGTCTTAATTAAAATAATTTCGTAAAATGACATTATATTCTAAGTTAGTGAATAAAAACCTTGCTTTTGCAACATTTATTCTTTAAATTGCATTTATTTTTGTGGCCCGATTTATTTATAATGCGCTGTGCATGCATCTATTGCCATTGGAGATCCAATTATGAAGAGGGATGGGATTCTATTAACTGAATTTACCCCACCACATTTGTTTGCTTGTCCACGGGCAGGACATGGACTTTTAACGCTATTTATGTTGTGGTCTTTTTTTTCCATTTCAATGATTTGAGGTTTGAAGTGGTTGTACGTTTTATTGGTATTGGTGGAAATAACCATCCCCGTTTATACATTATTTGTATAATATATTGTATATACCGAGTATCCATGAAAAACACAGAAACGTATTTGGATTCTAATTTTTTTTAAATGCACATTTTTTCTTTTAATTTGTTATGCATTATATTTTAGAACAATGGTAATGCGCGTTCTTACGATGCAGAATGCCCTTCGTCCCTGCCAGACAAACGCACATGACTTATTTTCACAAATAGTATGATATACTTTCTATAATGTATTATTATATCAATTTCATATTACATGATCCCCAATCTCATCAATTTATCTATAAGATCCTTTAATAAGATAATAAAATATTTAGAAAACATAATGACATGGAGATGTAATCATACATAAATCATTTAACACCAACATGAAAATCAAGTCAGAAAAAAACCGTATACTAATAAATTTATTCTTGACTAGCTCATGCTATTAAGTCCATAACAGTCTTATATAATTTCTTAATAAACTCTTCTTTTTTTTTTCTTTTTTTTTTATTAAATGCCATCCATTATCAATACTTAATTGTTCTTTTTTATTATTTTCGCAAGTGCGGATACTTGATGCCTCCTCCATCCATTGTGTATTCGCTTTCCCTGTTTTGTATGTTTGAAAACAATAATCACTCGTGCTTTATGTTTCATAACAATTATATCACCCACTGTTTTCTCTGTTTGACGACAATTGTCACCCTTTGTTTTGCAATTTTGAAAACCACTATCACACCTTGTTACCTTGTTTTGCAATTTTGAAATAAGATTGACATATTTCTCTACCGACCAACCATAGAAGTAATTTATAAATATATACTTGTAGGTCCAATTATCAAAACGAAATACTTCTTGACATAAAACGAGAACCGTCTTGTTTGTATATAATTAACGAAAAGAACAAATTTATATGACGTGTCATTTATATTTTCTTCAGTTACTAAGTATTTTAATAAATTTCAACGTCAATACTTGTTTTTGATTCATGTATTTAAAACAAAATGTGCACCGCTCATCCAATTGTCTTTAGCTTCTTTCCATATACATTTTGTTTTATTATTGCCGTCATAAATAGTACCTTGGAGGTTTCAAAATCTACTAAACTAAGAATAAAATACACACATTTATTCTATATTATTATCCTAATGATTGCTATACTAAATGACACTGCAACTCTTCAATCGTATATCATGTTAAACTAAACTTTAAGATAAAATCTTAAAGATATAAATAAAAAAAACAATCTGTACCTGTAACAAAAATCATGAATAGGCGCTATAATATATGTAACTTATTAAATAAATTTCACAGGAAGACATTTGGTTAGTAAGTATACAGTGTAAATATAGGATGAAAATGAAATATCCATAATCTATGATTTGTTACAGATATGTATCTAATAGAAGAAATTACTTACCTAACACTGACGATGAAAATAATAAAATCCAACAAAATATCAAGTTAATCACGGAAGTATCTCCAAAAAACTTTCCATTATATATCCTCAATTTTAACCTCATTTCGTCCCGTCATTTCCAAACTTTTCAACTAGAATAAAATAACTTCATATCACACACAATATGAAAAATATATATCCTCCAAATATTTTTACAACATTCTTATAAAAATTGACACAGAAATATTACATTGAAAATAAACTAATTGATATTAAATACTGATTAGGTCCGCATGGTTCAGCGCAAATATCAATAAGTGGTAGTACAATCACTATAGAATATTTCTTATGGGACATTCCACTTTATTATGCAGACTTAACAGCAAGCGTGGGGATTTCTTTTATACAGTCGCATTCACCGTGATTTCATAAATCATAAATAATATATAATTTCTTGAAGTATGATATGAACAATATTCCTATCTTTAATTTAATATTGTATAGTGTATTTTACGTAATGGGGGGAACTGCTATTTTGCTATTTTTTGTAAATCAAATTATGGAAACATTTTCGTACGACTATTCCCTTTTATTTAATTTAATAAAGACTTCTTTATTTACTATTACAGTTAGTATATAAAAGGAAATGTTATTTATTTTTTGTCAATATCTTCTTAACATTACAAGCATTTGTTTTAAGATTTGGACACAAGTGAAACGAATCGGATTTGATATTAATTACCCCTATGAGATTAACGATTTATTTATTCCATATCAACCCTTCATTGTCCTCGCGTTTCTACAAAGGAATATTACATTATGAACCATTTAAACAATCTGCAATAACAAGTAGTAAAAGATTATTAAATCGGTAACAATAGGGTGAGCTTTTCTCTATCATAATCATACGGGATTGTCGACATATTGATTGATTGATTGATTGATTGATTGATTTATTGATTGATTGATTGATTGATTGATTGATTGATTGATTGATTGATTGATTGATTGATTGATTGATTGATTGATTGATTGATTGATTGATTGATTGATTGATTGATTGATTGATTGATTGATTGATTGATTGATTGATTGATTGATTGATTGATTGATTGATTGATTGATCCATTAGCCTGTAAATTTACGCAACTTTTGAGGTACAAGTACTGATCATGAAAGACGAGGAATTGTGGCGGTGATAAACCGGTTAGTTATCGGGAATTGGCTACAGTATGCTGGGCCTAATATCAGGGGTTAGGTTTATGGTGTTTTACGCCATCAACAATATTTCAGTTATATCCTGGCGATCAGTTTTATTGGTGGAGGAAACCAGAGTATCCAGAGAAAACCACCTACCCGTCGCAAGTCACTGAAAAACTTTACCAGATAATGTTGTATCGAGTACACCTCGCCATGAGCGGGATTGAAACTCACAACTTTAGTGGTGATAGGTGCTGATTGCTTAGGTAGTTGTAAATCCAACTATCATACGATCACGACCACGACGGCTCTAATAATATCAGAAACAAACACAACAACATCATGAATGTCCAAATTATACAAAACAATCTAAAATATTGATAGGACGATTAAACTATTTATATAATCAGAGAGATTGGCACAGTCGCTTACGTGATTAAATAATTTTGACGTCTCTAAGACTCGGATATAGATTTATTAGCATTTTTCTTTACATTACATAGGAGACGTTTGACTTAATCTATAACTTCAGTGAACTAAAATAAAGAAGATAGAAATAAAACATACATACCTTTCAATTGTTTGTATAATCAGTAATATTCGAATTAAAAAGTATTCCTTTGTTTTGAAATGCAGGAAAAAAGATGGATTAGTATACAGTATTAATACGACTAGGACATTCCCATCTGTGTGGTGTTATAACCACAATTATTTTAATCTAAGTAGCATTGTCATACATGTATTTACCTACGACAATGAATGAAAATGAAATATTTTTTAATTTTCCTACTTCAAACTTTTATATTCTTTACTTAGTGTACTCATGGATGAATTATCTTGATACAGGGCCTACATTAAATTAGGCCACGATCAAGTACCACTACTACTGTGATTAATGATGTTAGGATATGAATGTTGTATGTATTATGTTATGGGATTATATATTTAATTTTGTATGTAAGAAATCAAGAATTTCTTTTTATACTAAACAAATAAACATTTTTATTTCTATAGAAGGATGGGCATGAAGGATAAGTAAAGTGTGTAATAGTTATTATATGCAGTCTGATTGTTAATTTTAAAAAGCGCATTAAAAATATTTATAATATGCATATTTTCTACCCCGAAGGAATGCCCGGGTTATTGGCAGTCCTCTTTGTCGAATTCTAGTACACAATATTCGCCCTAATGACTGCTTCGTACTTGACTAATACCTTACGCACGCGCGAGAAAACATTGTGGTAGTTCCTAATGTTAGTTGGTGGTCAATTACAAGGTAAAATAACTCACGTTATTAATAATATACTCACTGCCTTTAAGCAACAAATACACCCAAGGATGAGTGGGTTATTTTTTGTTTAACGCTATATGAGGAATATTTGAGTTATGTTACATTCGATGAGATGATAATGATATCCACTTTGCACTAGACCAACACGTTTAGTCAAATTTTTATAGAGCTAGAACACCGAAACAACAGTCCGTGTGTAGACAGGTCCCTCAACTCTGACACATTATTCTGTTTCCGAGACAACCGGTCTTAGTTCTATCTCTTTAATGTTACTTGTCTAGCAAAGAAGAAACAAATACCAATGTTATAGTGTTTGCTTTGACCCAACAGGAGCTCGAACCCATGATCCACCGCACTCGTGGCGAGCACGCTTAATATTATACCACCGGATATACGTATTCATGGCATATCATAGCAAAGCTTAATCTAGGTCTTTCGGTTTATGGATCATGGTGTTTAACGCCACTTTCAACAATATTTCAGTTATATTGTGGCGGTCAACTTTATTGGTGGAGCAAACCGAAGCACCCGGAGAAAGCCACCGACCTGTCGCAAGTCACTAACAAACTTGTATCGAGTACAACATTATGTGATAAAGTTTGTCAGTGACTTCACATTACTAAATACCTAAGACCCTTCCCATTGTCAAATCGTATCTACAGACTTGTATTGTTCTCACATATGTTCGCGTCATTGATATATTTGGAATGTTGCATTAATCAACGAGCAATCAATAATTTTATGTTTCAGGAAAATGTAACCTTGGATGATATGTTCTTCTTCTTAGTTAATTATAAGTAACAACAATATGATTTAAAATATTGGATTTCTTTTCCCTTAACAATTTTTTTCTCTGATTTTAAACTTTTGCCACCTCCAAAGAAAAAGGAAAAACAAACTGTCTTACTTCTTTCCAACTGATTTGTAAAGCGAAATGTTACGTTTGTTCAGCAGACTTGTAAATCAGTTTTTTTTGGGGGGGGGGGGGATAATGTTGTTTTGAATTTCAACCTCCTCCCCAGAACAACAAATGGTCGAAGGAGTAAAAATACAATACAATAAAAAAGGGTAAAAATGGGAACACCACGACAGTAATCTCTATTCAAGGGTTATAACCGGTGCTCTCCGTTTCAAACTTCTGCATATGTACGCCATTTACATTCAACAAAGGTTTATTTTTACTTTTCCCTAAAACTTTCTCTTGCTGTTTTACCCATCATGCAAATCTTTTGTCTTTATTTGTTAAACATTTGTTGTTATATTGCCAAACATTTTAAAGTGATTTGAGTAAACTACATACAACCACATCCTATGTTTCTTTGAAGAAACGGAAGGTTATGTTTACTTCATTAGAAAATTGATCTGTAATGTGAAGATGCAATTCTTTATAAATTACTTAACTATTGTGTATGCGTTATCCAACTTTTTATTTTTTAACGTTGACAATTATAGTGTATATTTAACCTTTTTTGTACCCTTGATATTTTTATGTGAAGGGGAGGGGGTAGATCAGATTGATTGATTCATTCATTGGTGTTTAACGCCAAACACCCAGCAATATTTCAGCTATATATTGGGTAGATCAGATTTGGATTCTAGGTTTTCTTATTATGGTCAAGATTAAGACTCTGTGTTCTATATCACAAAGCTGCCTATCTGGTTATATGTGAAGACCGACATATAACTCACATGTCTAAAACACTTGTATGACCGCCTGATTTTAGCTTTTGGCGCATAATACTACATGTAGTTTATTTTTCCCCACCATTTTTTAATGAAGTGTAGTTACTAACCCAGTAGAGTGAGTAGTCATATATATGTGTGGTGTATCATCGATGGTGCCTCCGTTTCTACGATTTACCTATTATATGTTGACGCTATTCTAATGGCGTGGTATTTATAGTCTGTGCTCTTTTTATTTTATTGATTCTATCCAACAGGCTTCTTAAGCTTAAAGTTTCACGATGTTCCTGAAACATTTAGTTCATATTTCACAATTTAAGATTCCAACTTCTCAGCGAACTTCTTGGTTTTAATCTCATCAAATTGTTTAAATATTTAATCCTTATCGTTATCTGTCATAGACGTAAGATAGATAAATGAATCTTCGGGTTTGCAACTTTGCTTCATTAAGCCCAATGTCGATTTATACTTTTATTTTTCAACCTGTCAGAATACAGATATGTTATCTTGAGTTATTTATTTTGGAGTGAATAGCTATAATTGCTGCTAAACGCCAACTATGCAATCATGAAGATAACACCTTACTTTTTATCTGATATTATAATAATGCCCGCTTTGTATTAGACCAACGCGTTGAGCTGGCCTTTTTAGTGCTAACACATTGAAACAACTGTCCCCAAGTATACACGTGACACTACTTGGACACAGTATCCCAATTCCAAGCTCCTATTCTCTATTAAAGCATGCATAGCGGATAAATAGCAAAACAATTGTTTCGACCAAAACGTTGTTTATCCACGTTTTGGATTCCCTCTGTAATATGGCTAGTTTGCCATTACAAAATACGGAAACAGATATAACTAATATTAATATCTGATCAATACTGCATATGCCAGTAACTAATATATTGTCAACACCAAAAGTAGTGCGTGATTGTTGTTTGACGCCAGCTCAGCAATTTGTCAGCTATATCATGGCGAGACCAAGTTCATTTTTAATGAAATGATGATGAGGTTCGCTTTGTACTAAACCAACACGCTTAGTTGGATTTTTATAGTGCTAGCTCACTGAAACAAGAGTCCTCGGATAGACATACCCCACTCGGACACATTATACCGATTCCAAGCCAACCAGTCTTTGTTCTTTCTCCTAAATGATGTGTGCTTAGCGGTGAAACAACAAATACCCATTTTATAGTCTTTGGTTTGACCCGATATGGGCTCGAACCCACGATCTATCGCACTCGAGGCAAGCACGCTAACCATGACACCACCGATGCGGTTATCACCAAAAGTATACATAGTGCATATGCAGATAACTAATTTCTCATAGATAGTGTACGCGCCGATATCTATTATCTCATCAGTAGATGACATCCAAATAACTAAAACTAAAATAAGTGAATATGTTGACGGATCCAATAATGCAGTGATATGTTATATACACGAATAAAAACAAGCTGAAGCGAACCATGTGAATAACACCTCTCTTGTTATACAGCGATTAAAAAAATTACTTTGGGGATGGATTATGATGATTAACGCCGCTTACAAGAAAATATTTCAGGTACAATGGCGGTTAGTTTTATTGGTTGATGAAACCAGAGTATGGAGATGGAATACAAATGCATCCAATGGTAAATCGTATTCAACAGGAAACTATACATGCAAGTCATATTATGTTACTACAAACGAATCGTCAAGGACATGAAGATACAATACTGAAAGTGTCGTATAATCGTTAATGTCATAGCACCTCATGGTATTATACTTTCGATGAAATCTGCAGAGACCAAAGATAAATATAAACATGATGCACCGACACACTGACTCAGTCATGTCATTTTAATGTAGGTTTTCATTTTAAATAGCGTAACAATGAGTTAGAATCAATAAATAATTTCTAATAATTGTATTCAGACAGTGTAGTCGACAACAAAACTATACTGAAAGAATAAAAGCGAAGACGTGCAACATTAGGCTTTATCATATTAGGAAAGATATAATTAAAACGGATATTTTTCATTCTTTTTTCTATGGTGATCTAGTTCAAATAATTTATAAGTTTAAATCTGAAATTTCTAGACTTATTGCATATATTCGGGTATTCATAGTCTATGTGTATTGTGGTAAGCCGCAAACCGCATCGGTGGTGTAATTGTTAACGTGCTTACATCGTGTAAGGCACATCGTGATTTCGAGCCCCGGTAGGGTCAAAGAATTAACTTTGGTATTTTGCAGTGTCCCCACTAACCATACAAAACCATACAGAGTAAGAGCAAAACTGGTTGGTTCGGAATCACGAACATGTGTTCTAGTAGAGCGACAGCCATACTCGCGGACTCTTGATTCAGTGAGCAAGCACTATAATTGATCACTTGGCGTTAAACAACAATCGCTCAATCATAGACTATTAGGCCACAAGAAATCTAAATAGAAGAATAGGTGGTTTTTGCGTTCAAATCATCCATTTCATCCAGACTTATTTTTGTACTTGTCCATAGCCTGCGCTGTTCATCGTCTTCTCTATATAGGGTGAAGCTATGGTGGTGAGATGAGTAATTTTCTACAAATGCTTATTTTTACTATCACCTAAATCTTTCTCTTAATGCTTACCCATCATGTAAATATTTTGTCTTAAGAGTATTCAGTGGTATTACTAGCACTGGCTGTTTTATTACCCAACATTTTAAAGTGATTTGAATAACTACGTACAAAACAATCTTATGTTTCTTTGAAGACATGGGAGGTTATGTTTACATCATCAGAAAGTTAGTCTGTAATGTGAAGATACAATTCTTTATAAATTAGAGAACCAATTTAGTTTAGTCCAGAAGTCGTATGTGTTGATCCAGTGTTTTAATGTAGATATCTATTATATGCGGTTGTTTTGCATAACCTTTTTGTATGTACTGTTATATTTGCAGGGGAATCAAAAGACAAAAAATGACTTGGTTATTAGGTGTTCATGTATCTTGCTGATTTTTTAGTTTTCTGTGTTGTCTTTTTTGTTTTGTTCGTCTTCGTCCTGTGTATTGTGTACCCAATGTTGTCAGTGTCTCTGGATTGTCCCCCTTCTCTAACGTTTATTTATCTTATGGGTTATTGAAACTTTTTTCTTTCTTCTAAATTCATCTAAACAATTATATTCTTCCCACGACAAACACACAGGTCTAATAGTTAAATAAGATCAGTGTTCCATTATAAAAGTTGTTCTTATACAAGACCTTTACCATCTACATATACTAATCTTTTCGATATACGTGGTCGAAGTTCCTTTTACTGGGAGTTCGTGTTATCCAGGTTTTCTTGTACATGTATATCGTTTTATTTTATGATACACTTTGTGTAGATCGACTGTCATTGTGAATTTGTGTACTGTTATCTCTATCTTGTATTTTATATTTCAGTGGTATTGTATTGTACTATCTTGATTGTGATGTTGCATTATATTTCCACACATTAATACTTTATATTTCACTGGTCATTTTGTCTATGTGTATTGTGATGTTATGTACTTCTCTCACAGATTGATGGTTTATATTACACAGGTCATTTTGTCTATGTGTATTGTGATGTTATGTACTTCTCTCACAGATTGATGGTTTATATTACACAGGTCATTTTGTCTATGTGTATTGTGATGTTATGTACTTCTCTCACAGATTGATGGTTTATATTACACAGGTCATTTTGTCTATGTGTATTGTGATGTTATGTACTTCTCTCACAGATTGATGGTTTATATTACACAGGTCATTTTGTCTATGTGTATTGTGATGTTATGTACTTCTCTCACAGATTGATGGTTTATATTTCACTGGTCATTTTGTCTATGTGTATTGTGATGTTATGTACTTCTCTCACAGATTGATGGTTTATATTTCACAGGTCATTTTGTCTATGTGGATGGTGTTGTATTGTACTGAGTTCCCTCTATTCAATATTTTTCTTCTTCTATATCCAGGAAATGGTGTTAGGTACTTCTCTCTCTGAATGATGGTTTATGCTTCACTGGTGTTGTGTTTGCTATCAACGTTCTATTTTAATGTACTGCCTCCTCTACCTGTTATCTTACCAATATCATTTACGTTTATAGAAATGTAAAAATGAGACATTAAGGAATCGACTATATCAATTGTCTTATACATAGACAATACACTTGTCATAATCGTGATGCATTCCACATTAGAGGTTTATCGAAATTATATTATTCCTTGCACTCTCTGTGTTTGTCCTTTGTCATGGCATCTTAAGTCTTGGTGCAATGCACACGTGACCCCGGATGTAATATTGTCAAGGCAATGCTTTCAGATTTAATTAAATTAAGAGGATGGATTAGACTTGGAACAGTATAAAGACATTTACTTAATTTGACAAATATATTTCCACAACAAATACAAATAGGAAGATATGTATATGTAATATTCTTGTAGATTGATTGATTGATTGATTTATTTATTGATTGATTGGGTTATTGATGGATTGATTGATTGGTCAAATGAGCAACGATGAAAACAAGTTTGCAAATAATTCTGGTAAAAGAATATCACACCCACAAATGGTGCTGGCTTTTTATAAAATATTTCAAACCCCTGAAGACCCAAAATGAACACGTTTCGTGATAATTTGAGCAATTTGTATTCTGAAGACCAGTAAGATACAAGTGTTTATTGTATATGGAAGAAAAGTGTATACAAAACAACAATGAATTATTTATTGAAAGAAATCCAATGCTTATGCAAGAAAGACGTTCATATTATAGGTTACATTGGTAAAATCTAAGGAAATCAGTAAAACACATTATATTATCACGCTTCAGCAGATTGCATTAACTACAAAATATCGGTGACTGGATCCAAACATTACATAAACTCCTTGGTAGAGGAATTGAATGTAGAATGACTACACATTCCACGACAACACTAAAGAAAGGAAATATTCTGGACAATAATTGGTCTATTTTGCTTTCCCTCACTCTACTAGATACATGAATGAAATAAGTGTCCATATAGGGAGCATTTTATGACTGGATCTGTGAAGTTCGCCACGAAACAGCTGCTAGCGGCAGGTATAAATTAGATGTGGATTCTGGAAAATTCTAAAGTGATGGCATAGTACATACAACAAGGATCCCTATCCTCGTGCAATATCATTAAACATTTCACTTCTCTACCATTTACACAACTATTTTACATTCTGAACTAAATCATATTTTGTAAAGCACACACTATGATTCTTATTAAATATTCTCTGTAACTGACATCCTCAAAATTCTTGAGTTTTTTTGGGGGTTTTTTTGTACGACAACGTATTCGCTTTCTTTGTTGTTTTTAACAGACACTCTTTTCGCAGAGTTGTTCCTTTTGTTCGCATGCAGAGGCTTGTAAGAAAAACGAAAATGAGCTAGCATGGTACTTTAATTTCACATTACTCTATATAGATGGGGTCCTTTGAAATAATTCAAATTTGGAAACTTAGTTGATCACATTTATCCTATTGCTATCAATTTTAAAGTTTAAACTTAATCAACTTGACGGGGATGTCCCTGATGGAGAGGGTATTGTGAAGTTCAAACATGGTATATTGTGGGGTTCATTGTTGCTCAATCTAATCGTCCTTCATCTTTCTGTTTAAAGTGTTGTGGACAATTGTTTGTCTTTTATCATTTTGTCCTTTTTTTGGCCATTGTATTGTCTGTTCCTTCTTTTTTTGGCCATTGTATTGTCTGTTCCTTCTTCTTTTGGCCATTGTATTGTCTGTTCCTTCTTTTTTTGGCCATTGTATTGTCTGTTCCTTCTTTTTTTTGGCCATTGTATTGTCTGTTCCTTCGAATAACGGTTTCTGATTACCCCTTTGTTATCTTCAATCAATATTGGTAGAAATTAATATGGGTTTGAATCTAAATTCATATACTAACAAAGCAAATATAATTAGGTCATGTCTCAATAACATCTAACAAAATTATATATTCCATGCGTTTATTTTGATGACTCGTGTAGTTGAATATTGGCGTATTTTCAAAAATCTGCAGCATATATAAAAGCGACATTTTCTGCCATTGTACTGAAATGTCATTTCTTAAAAAGACTAATATAAATTATACTCATATGTGATTTTATGAGTCGTTATAACCATCAAATATGACTCAATGTGTACTTTATGATGTGTAATCATTGATTTCTCTGTAATTGTACTAATGAGAACAGCAATAGTAAAATTGAAATTGATAAATATTTTCCAGGCTGTTTGTTGCATAAATAGTATGCATTGATTGCAAATTAATTGTAACGGGTGCAATTTAAACTCTTTGATCAATGACGGAGAGGGAAGAGTATTCTCCGAATATGATTGATGCTGATTGCGATTCTATCAGTTGTAATGTGGGTATGATTACTGTAAAAGCAACGTTGCATTAGTTATTGCTAGTTATAAAACCACTGGTAAGATCAAAGCATTCAAAAATAAATCGAAATACCAAAGTTTAAAGGTTTTAGTATTGTGAAGCAAATCGGAAACGAAAACAAGCCACACAGTACTAGTTCAATCAATAAGATAATAGGAATTATATCCATTAGACATCAGGTGTTTCTGTCACCACTGCAAACAAATTTAAGCTCGTAATATGAGATATTTTTTTCATGGTCATTACATATAGAGAAGCCGTCGTGGTCATGATCGTATGGTAGTTGGATTTACAGCTACCTGTGCAATCAGTGTCTATCACCACTAAAGTTGTGAGTTCGAATACCATTCATGGCAAGGTGTACTCGATACAACATTATGTGATAAAGTTTGTCAGTGACTTGCGGCAGATTGGTGGTTTTCTCCGGTTACTCCGATTTCCTAAACAAATGAAACTCACCGCCACGAAATAACTGCTATTTCGTTGAAAGTGGCGTTAAACACCATAATCCCCCTCTTTACATATTGTTTCATAGTTATCAGATACCTCTCTCGTAGTTATTACATAATTGTCTGACAACTACGCGATTTTAATTTATAATTATGAAGTAATATCTCATAATTATGAGTTGCTATCTGATAGATTCGAGATATGTTGTTCATCAGACATCAGGTGTGTGTTACGGCAGCAATGCACTTCTGTAGTATTGTGAAGGTACTGGTAGAATTGTAATACCAGTTAAACAAGTCATGGATTACGGAGTTCATGGGGTTCGTGTTGTTCATTTCGTCCAATTACATGTCATAAACATCTTTAGTTCCTCGTTGTGATGTTCATTACAATTTCCGCTAAGTGATTATTACCGGTTCATCTTTATTGCTATTTGTTGTGAAGCAGGTTCACGTTTGTTTTTACGTTATTTGTATATATGTATGCATACTTGTGTCCAACACGATTTCCATATAAGATGATACGTTTGTTGTTTAATAGTAACACGACGCGTTCCGCTATGGAACAGGAACTGCTTTCCCTTCCAGAGCACCGGTATTCACCCCGGTTTTTAGTAGATTCGTGTTGCTCAATCTTTAATTAATTGTGTAATGCTTTGTGGACCACTGTTTGTCGTTTTTGGTATTTTTTGACAATTGCATAGTATGGCATTCTTAGTTCTACGGCTTCTTTCTAGGACTTTGGTATCTCCAGACTTGTTATGATATAACATTTGTGTTGATACAAAACATGGTTTACTCTTAGTGATTTGTAAACCGCATGTCAAAACAAATAATCTCAATATGTCATAGTTATTCAATTCGCTCGTCTTTATGATGACAAATATCAAACAAAGATAAATAATGAAAAACAAACGAACACTTCCATGAATTTCCAATAACTTTAATGTAGTATTCCTTCAAATTGCCTTGGAAGAATACATTTCGTGTCATTATATCGTCGACAGAGTAATGGTTATTCTTATGTTTTGCTGACGGAACATGTTGCTGAGTTAAGCATAAAATAACTAATGTCATCAACAGAATGACTAAGCAAATTTACTCAACATCAACATTAATAAAGCCGTGTGTTTTGGAAGGATTAGATTTTCTGCCCTATACATTACATGAATCAATCATCGCTTTAAAGCTTAACATACAGATAACAGCACAAAAATTAAATAGATAGCATACTTTATATATAGGGAGTGGATGTGGTCGAGTGGTCTAGGGCACTGGACGTAAGGCTAAGCGAATGATGCTGCAGTGTATCAATGGTGTGAGTTCAAATCCCGTCGAGGGAAAAACAAAAATTTGACAGCTCAAAAATCTAATTCTAACACGGTTTGGTTTAATTTTCAGACGCTGATGAAGCTTGTCGGTCAAGCGCAATATCCGTCGATTTAATTATAATTATAGTCTTTTTGTAGACTTATAGTTTTCTTTGTTACATTTTAACATCTTTTTTTCATATCGATGTGCTAACATTTTAGACGTTTATATATATATATATATATATATATATATACGTCTGAAAATTAAACCAAACAGTGTTAGAATTAGATTTTTAGAGCTGTCAAATTTTTGTTCTTCCCTCGGCGGGATTTGAACCCACATCATTGATACACTGCAGCACCATTCGCTTAGCTTTACGTCCAGCGCCCTAGACCACTCGACCACATCCACTCCCTAAAAAAGGAGCTTCAATAATCGTAGTGTTACCTTTTCTCGTAAGGCAAATATAGGGATAGGCGTAAGACATGTGTATAAGCGTGTGTAGATGGTACATATATACTTAATATTATAATTTGACAGCAATCTAACTCAGCAATTTTTAATATATTGTATAGGATAATGAAGAATTCATTATACAGTCACAGGAAATAAAGTATATTATACAAACGTCTAGAAGCAAGTGACAACCATACAATATATCTGTCCCACTGGATCTCAAAGTTACTTTAAAGGATACTAGGTTAATACTAAATATTATACACGTCTGAAAATTAAACCAAACAGTGTTAGAATTAGATTTTTAGAGCTGTCAAATTTTTGTTCTTCCCTCGACGGGATTTGAACCCACACCATTGATACACTGCAGCACCATCTTCTAGACTTCTATAATTTATTTTGTTTGTGCTGCATCGTCATGTCTCGACGATCCGTTACTCATTAAGTTCTCTGGTTGGTAGATTCCCTTAGACTTTATATATATTCATTTATTATATGAAAACATAAAGTTTAAGAAAAAGACTTGCTGAGCAGAACATCGTTTTATGCAAAACTAACTTAACGTTCAGAGTTCAGGAACAAAACAATACTGCGATATAAGGTATACCAAAATGGGCAGAATATCAAGATCACTATTATGTGTACTCCACACTAAAGTAGTATTCGGTGAACCAGTAAAGGAAAGACATTTACACTTACAAATAAAATTGGACAATGAATGTACGTAATCAGACGAGACACAAACATGAAACATGGACAAGAAATGGTACATAATATATAATGTAAAATGAAGTGAGATCATTTATATGAATTGATTGACGGGCGTCACTGATGGAGCATGAAGCGCTCACTCGTCCGGCGAAACTGAGTTCATCATGCCTTGTTGTGGGGTTTGTATTGTTCAAACTTTTCTGTGTAGTGTTTTGTGGGTCATTGTTTGTCTTTTTGTCCCTTCTCGTTTGGCCTTTGTGTTTTCTGTCCTTTTCAAACTTACGACTTCTGATTACACTTTGGTATCGTCAAACTGTTCTTAATCGGAAATAATACAGGTTCACAAGAAATGACACATGTTGACATGAGAATTTAAAGAGAAAGGATACACGTTAACAGAAATGATACACTTGACATTATAATCGAAGGAACAGGATGCACGTTAACAGAAAATGATAGACATTAACATGAAATGACAAATGTTGACATGATAATTGAAAGAATAGGACACACGTTAACAGGAAATGATACACGTTGACATCATAACTAAAAGGCAAGGATGCACGTTAATAGGAAATTATACACGTTGACATCATAACTAAAAGGCAAGGATACACGTTAATAGGAAATGATACAAGTTGACATCATAACTAAAAGGCAAGGATACACGATAATAGGAAATTATACACGTTGACATCATAAATCATAACTAAAAGGCAAGGATACACGTTAATAGGAAATTATACACATAGATATCATAATTAAAAGGCAAGGATACACGTTAATAGGAAATTATACACGTTGACATCATAAATCATAACTAAAAGGCAAGGATACACGTTAATAGGAAATTATACACGTTGACATCATAACTAAAAGGCAAGGATACACGTTAATAGGAAATGATACAAGTTGACATCATAACTAAAAGGCAAGGATACACGTTAATAGGAAATTATACACGTTGACATCATAAATCATAACTAAAAGGCAAGGATACACGTTAATAGGAAATTATACACATTGACATCACAACTAAAAGGCAAGGATACACGTCAATAGGAAATGATACAAGTTGACATCATAACTAAAAGGCAAGGATACACGTTAATAGGAAATTATACACATTGACATCACAACTACAAGGCAAGGATACTCGTTAATTTAAACAATATTTATTTAGAAAATAATCAGAAAATACAGTACATCAAACATAGTAAATACAGACAGGATTCAGAAACAAGCAATTATTGCTTATATAAATCTGTCTCCAAAAAGGCAAGGATACACGTTAATAGGAAATTATACTCGTTGACATCATAACTAAAAGGCAAGGATACACGTTAATAAGAAATGATACACGTTGGTAGGAAATGATACACGTTGATAGGAAATGGCGCAAGATAACAAGAAAAGGGACAATTGAGAGGATATAAGATAACTTGACAGTGAATGACCTACGTTAAAAATGAGAGATGCGAGTTGCCATGGAATGTTTCGAGTTAAAAATAAAAAAGGATATAATATAACATGAAATAAGAAAAATGACAGAAAATTATACAACTTAACAGAAAATAATACACGTTCATCCCCGGTTTTAGTGGGGTTCGAGTTGCTCGATCTTTGGTTTTCTGTGTAATGTTTCATAGATCGTTGTTTGTCCTTTTGTCCTTTTTCCTTTGGCCATCGTGTTGTCTGTCTTGCTTCGCTTACGGCTTCTGATTACCCCTTTAGGATCTTCAAACCTTTTCTAACAGGAAATTGAAAAAGGTAAGAGGAAATGAGATAATTTGACAGGAATTGCGATTTTTTACAGGAATCGTATAATTTACCGGGACTTGAAACAAGTTGAAATGAAATATTTGTTAAAGTAAATAATATAAGTTGACAGAAATAAGATACTTGTCAGGAAATGAGATAATTCGGCAGTGCCTGAGATAATTTGACAGTGCGTGAGATTATTTAAGGATGGTACAAGTTAACAAGAAATAATATAAGTTGAAATGAAATGACATGATACAACTTGAAGTGAATGAGTTCATTGATGGCAATTGGTATATTGAAAAGAAATTATACTAATTGGCTTGAAGGACATTACATTATTTGTAATGGTTATGTTAATCTAATTATCAATGAAAACAATGGTCATTCAGAATATTAATTAAGAACCATCAAACAGTTTGCTATATTAATGTATTTATAGCTTCGTGTAATAGCTCAATATTGCATAATCAACGATAAGGAATACAGAAATCACAACCAAATAGCAATTTCACTATCTGAACAAATTGTATTAAAATTGTCTATTTCCATAATGTTTAGTGATATTCACAAGACATACGAGTAATACAACTTGTATCTATTGTATGACAGATAAAGAAAAAAAACTCAACTTCATAATGCAACAATTACAGCAAACGTTATCAAATAATGTTTACTTCTACTGTTCGATTCATGTTTTACATTTTGTCACTGTAGCAATCAACGATTGGGCCATTTGGAAGAAACCAAGTGGGTAATCAAAAAGCAGTAATGGACAACTATACAATGGCAAACGAAAAAGAACAATTTGACAAACAATGGTCCACAATATTCTACGCAAAACGTTATTATAGAAACGCGTCGTGCCCACTACATTAGGTGTCAACGTTTTTTTTAATCCATTTATAAATATTGAACGAGGCAAGGAGAATGATGAACGTGATTGTGATAACGATTAGTGGAACATATATGTGGTCATTTGTGCCACAGATATTCTGTATCGGTTAACCAAATAATGATGGCGGCCGTAAATTTGTAGAATCTATGATCTCAAATATATTATTAGGACTCCTGGCTTCAGTGCAGACGGAAATAAAAAAAATCAAACGAAATAAAAGAGAATTTTTGTCACAATTTGAAAGTCCAATATTCATTTGTCAACTCATCCGAATAATTTGTCAAAAACGATTCGACATTTCCTGGTGATCTGAGTAAAATATCAAGTTTATAATTTAGAAACTGCAGTTTGACAAACTTTGAGAATATTTTAGATAAAATCCCTCAGGGATATGCTCATTGCATTATACCATTAATCTAAAAAAAAATCATCATAATTGTTTCTAAATTTATATATTTATGAATTTAACCTTTTCTTTGTGTCTTTACCGACGCATTCTTTTTAAATTAATTTTTCCAATGATCCAATTTTAAATTACCTATCATCAAACTTCAAATATATTGTTGAATTTGAAAGATAAATCAATGCAATATTGTTTTAAATTTGTTTTCTTAGTAAATTATATCTCTCCCTAAAGAAAAACTAAAATTACTTAATTGTATAATCATTAAGCTTGCGAATATCTGTATCTTGGATAATAATTATTGGCTTCTGTAAATAATAAGCCACCACACTTTTCGAGAATTAAACTTTTGCACTCATTTGTAAAGGGTTTATTGATCTTAGATGTTTTTTTCAATTTCATTTTAGCTATATGAAAGTCCACGCTTTACTTGATGGACATGGACAGATATCAGTAAATATTGTTTCGTTTGTTGCAGCTTTCAACTAAGATTATTCCTGATAACCCGAATACTCTGATATTTCGAAAATTCATTATCACCAACACCCTCCCTCGACTTTGAGATCAAGAAATTCTAATATAATATAATTGATACATCTCTATGGAAATGCATGACAATATAAAAATATTTCAAACAAAATATAATTAGAGTTAAATATTTGAACGAGTATACCATTTAATATAAACGTGGATATCTAATTCAGTGCACACGACGCGCTTCTGTGGTAATTTTCATCGGGTACATGTACGTTTAAAGTAAAAAGATTAGAAAGCTAAATAATTCAAAATAAAGTCTTTGGGAGCAAGAAAACTCAAAAGCCATCAGATGCAATGAGTTTATGTTGAAATCTTTGGTGTTTATTATCATCATTTGGTCGGTACCACTGGTGGCTCAGGTAGATGCTTAGCTCCAAAATATTTCATCAAGCCCGTACGTTAGGACCTTGCTGCTCACATTCATACTATTTTAAACATTTACAGGCGTTAAATCGTCCTAAAGTATAACCCACATGCAGGTACCCTATAGACCTGAACATAATGGGTTTGTTCTCATCTTCAATGTTATTGGTATTTAAAGTTGATTTTTCAACTACTTATAGGGTTAAGTACCACTGCAAACGTTAGATACAGAATGCTCTCAAATGTTTTTGGTAATCTTTGATATTCGCTTAAACAATTACATGCCTCGCCATAAAAAAGCGTAATACCATTTAATCATATAAATATTGACCTATCCAATTTGCCATACTAAACTTACATACATTTAACATGTTGTAAGACGTCTAAATACAATTAGCATTGGTTTTTACAGACATTTATGTGAAAGGTGTTTCGTAATTTTTATGTTGACCTCTTTAGAAAAGTACTAAGCAGTGTTTTGTTTCAAACGATGAAATTTAAATATTAAAATTTGTTTAAATTCTTCCATTTATTGCACCTGTGTAGCTTATAGATATGTATATTGCCCTTGTGTAGCTTATAAATATATATATTGCCCTTGTGTAGCTTATATATATGTATATTGTGTATAAGTAGTTTAATTGGTAAATGGAATTAATTTGTTTGTAGTGTTTTCATGTAAAAAGCAGTGTATATATTTTTATTTATACCTGCTTTTCTAAGAACATCATTGCAAAGTCAGTTTAAAGTGCAGACAGATGTATGAAAGGAGTTTGATGATACCAAAGGGGTATAAGGTGTTGTTTGTTTTGGTCCCATGAGTACAAATATTTAATGTGTGGCATTACCAGGAGCAGGGTGGTGTTGATGTTTTAAAACTCCTATGATAGGTATGATTAATATCAATCCATATATCGGTTTCCTACTTTTCCCAAAGAACAAACGATCTGATAACGGGAACTGATAACAATCGGATGATGTAATTAATAATTAAGGAACTGATCCTAGTGTCAAACGATATTGCTGCCAAATCGGGACAGGATGTATGACGATATGCAACTTATCTAATATATCAAATCCAGGTGAATTCTGGGATGCAAAATATAGAAACCAGGTTTTTTTACTTTGGGATACAACAGTTCAAAGATGAGTGGCCTCTGGTTGTAACGCAGAATCAAATACTCAACCAGCCCAAAGGAGGAGGATGTGACGTAAAATTGGTGCCTCTTATTTGGAAGGTACCACTCTTCATTGCACAGGAAAAAGTAAAAAAGGTACAGTTACTCATAATGAACAACAATTGTGGTGGCCGTTGCAAAGTAAAGTTTTCCACCATTTTCAATGGACTACCCTTATGATCGTTGCAATCAAAAACATCCATCCATAGACCTATACCAGCGCCACCTTTAACATAAATTGTTTATTTTTGTACACTTGTAATCATCTTGAACATGCCTGTATAAACGTTAAGCAACAACAGATCAACCAAATAATACCACATCCATCATGCAGTAATAAAGGTAGTATATATCTTACTTGATACCTATTTACCACAATACTTTTTGTTTTTAGCTACGAAGAGTACGAAGATACCAAAGAGGTAACCAGAATCCGAAAATTGAAGGAGGACAGACAAGACAATGGCCAAAACAAAAAGGACAAACAACGATCTATGAAACACCTTACAGAAAAGTAAAGATTGAGCAACACGAACCCCACTAAAAACCGGAGGTTAGCTCAAGTACTCCGGAAGGGATTCCAAACATCTGTGTTATTTTTTCTTATTCTATTTTTTTTACCGTCTCACCAAATCCAGTGTATTAAAAAATAAAAAGCGTAGATATCGAATTCTGGAATAAACTTCATCAGGTACGCTCAAATCGAAAGATTGGAAAGACAAATAATTTAAACTTTTGGGAGCAATACAAGCAAAGGGCCTAAACAAGATAGCCTAAGGTCACCTATTCCTGTATGAAAGCTAGAAGATGCCTAAGGGGTATATTACACGTTATAGTTATGATGCTTCCTCTGACACTACTTTATTTCAACTATTTGATCAAATATTTTAAATTCCACAACTTATGGTAGGTCATAAGGTTCAAGTCTTGAACATGGATTGAATTTGATCGCATATTGTTCTTATTGTTCAATTGTTTGAAATTACAAATATATTATTACCGTTCCATCAACAGATACTGACTGTACTTTCCAAGTACATGTTGTTGTTGTATTCAAAAGTGGTATAATGTTATATATAATTGATATGGTGATTCTTTATTACTGAACCTTAATCAATTACACGTGAATATGCATTGAAAGAGAACATATAAATATCGAGGCTAACTAATGGAATATGTCATTTTATTGGTTAGACAAACCTACCTACGAAATGTACTTGATTAATCAGGTTTATGATTTTATGGTTTATGGTGTTCAACGCCACTTTCCACAACATTTCAGTTATACCGTGGCGGTCCGCCTTATTGGTGGAGGAAACCGGGGTACCCGCGGAGAAAACCACCGACCTGTCGCAAGTGACTGACAAACTTTATCACATAATGTTGTATCGAGTACACCTCGCCATGAACGGCGTTCGGACTCACAAATTCAGTGGTGATAGGCACTGGTTGCACATGTAGTTTTAAATCCAACTGCCATACGATCACGACCATGAATAATCAGACATGCGTATGATGTTTACTATTACTATTATTGGTACCTTCGATGTGTTTATTAAAGCACTTTCATCCATGTAGTACCAGAGTTATTCTTAACATATCGTAGATAAAACCAATACATGTTTTTGTGCTCGACATTTATTTGAACTTAAATCAAACACGCATGATTCAATATATTTCAAAGAATCCCCGTAAAACAATTTGTCAAATTAAATATCAATCTATCTTTTTTCGCTTTTACGATTTGTTTTCATGTAAACTGCCGCTAAAAACCATGTGAGGTGTTAATGGCTAGAAAAGCATAATGCAAAAAGCGTAAATAACAGTTAAATACGTCATTAAATGCTATTATCTATAGGACATGGCTCTATGTGCTATCAATTATTAACGAGAATTGTCGAGATTACAATTACAGTGGGTGTGAATATTGACAAAATTATCCAATCTGATTGGATTATTGGAGTGTCACGTGATTTGTCGACTTTTATCATCTTATAAATGTACATTCAACATGTGTCACAATCGAAATACAAATGTAATTCGGGTACAAAAATATTATTAAAATATTTTTAGTTTGTTCATCTTGTAAATTTGTTCTGTAGAGGTGTCCATTTGTTTATGGTTTATCGATGTAAACGATGCAAGCTGTAGTGAAAGATAGAGTTGTCTGTTTCAATTTACCTTACAAGGGCAATGAAAAGATACCCGATTGGGGAATTATCACAGAAATGTCTTTCTGATTAATCCGTTTATGAACTTTATCGCGGTTATTTATGTTGTTGCATTGAACACAATGACCTTATATTGTCTTCTTTATACCATATACATATATTCTCGCAATGTAATGATGTACAGACGTTGGCCAGGAATGAGTTCGCAAAATGGCGACGTTATAAACATTTTAACAGAAAATTTAAATTTTTAAAGTAACATTTCATGCAATAAACGTAATTTTCTTACCTTGAAACTCTAGTATTTTGTTATCTGACCCCTGCTTCTTAAAACACACCTGATCCGTCGAGGTATACTGTCATATAAACTCCGTATGTAGTGCAAACCCAAACCTGTCCAAATATCCAGAACAACACGTCTCAAGTCATCGGCATTCTTTATTTCTCTTAAGTCGTTTTTGTACCTGTATTTTTAGAACTTTCCACACATTTTCGATAATATTAAGATCTGGGCTTTGTGGGGGCCAAAGAAGGGTACAAATTCCATTTTCCTCTTTCCACTGATTTGCTCGTAAAGAGACATGACATGGCGCGTTGTCCTCCTGGAAAATCCAAGGTCTGTCAGAAAAGTGCCTGACAACAACCGGCCAAAGATTATCGTCTAAATCCGAAATATATTTGTCGGTATTCATGTTACCATCAATAGCAACCAAAGTTCCAACTCCATAGTACGTAATGCACCCCCAAAACATAACAGAAGCACGGCAGGTTGTCTCAAAGTCGTCCAGCTGGCCAAGACAGTCGGGCCGAAAACGTTCGTCGGGCTTCCTCCAAACATAGACTTTCCCATTTCTATCCAACATAATTTTTGTCTCATCACTAAATATTATGGATGACCAGTTATTCTGAACACGATATCGATAAGTGCGACGTCGCCATTTTGCGAACTCATTCCTGGTCAACGTCTGTACACTGTTTTAATTTGGATGATTGCTAAAACAAAGTAGTGAAATATTTCTTATGTGTAGAACTAGTCTCGTGTATATGCCAGCTTTTGTGTCACAACGTATAAATATATTATATATGAAGTTGAAGATTATGACACGGTGCTCTTTGCAGAATCCTGCTCCCCCAGTTATATGGGAAAACATTTTTATATCATTAGAAAACACATTATTTTACGAAGAGGGGGAAGGGTGCGGTGGGTCCATAAAGTTAGTTTAATCCTGCCACTTTTTACTGACTCGTTTTTGCAAAAGTCGGGAGTATGAGACGGCATAGATATTCATGAGTCTTATTAGTATCGGTTTGGCCTCTGATCATGTGACTTTTCCTGATTTGACGGTGTGGTATTTATTGTTTTTATTTCAATGTCTCTCATGCATATATATATATATAAATAAATGTTAGAGAAAACCGAAGTGGCAATCAATAATGGACAATCCATAAACACAGGGGAAAGTGGGCACAAGACACAGAACGAAGACAAACAAAACAAAACAACACAAAACAGAAACAACACGGACCCCACTAAAAAAACGGGGTTGAATGCAGGTTCTCGCGAAGTGTGAATCTGGTAAAAGTCTTATCGGTGATATAGGAAAGAAAATATCTACGTAAAATGGAAAGAATCCATTGCCATTTGAGAACATGAGGTTCACACGATTCGTTGCATTCGGTGTGGTACTTTTTGTTGTAAAAACATTGTCAAAAACTAACTCGTACAACCAATTCAAATATATTGTAATAGACGGTCGAGTGGTTTGTTGTCCATTTAAATACATGTAAAGGCGATAAAGACTACGAATATTGTCAGTTAAATGTTGTATTCATTTCTGTTGATGTTCATCAGTAATAATAAGTTTCTACAGCATAAGCTTATATAATAATAATAATAATAATAACGATATCGATAAGTGCGACGTCGCCATTTTGCGAACTCATTCCTGGTCAACGTCTGTACACTGTTTTAATTTGGATGATTGCTAAAACAAAGTAGTGAAATATTTCTTATGTGTAGAACTAGTCTCGTGTATATGCCAGCTTTTGTGTCACAACGTATAAATATATTATATATGAAGTTGAAGATTATGACACGGTGCTCTTTGCAGAATCCTGCTCCCCCAGTTATATGGGAAAACATTTTTATATCATTAGAAAACACATTATTTTACGAAGAGGGGGAAGGGTGCGGTGGGTCCATAAAGTTAGTTTAATCCTGCCACTTTTTACTGACTCGTTTTTGAAAAAGTCGGGAGCATGAGACGGCATAGATATTCATGAGTCTTATTAGTATCGGTTTGGCCTCTGATCATGTGACTTTTCCTGATTTGACGGTGTGGTATTTATTGTTTTTATTTCAATGTCTCTCATGCATATATATATATATAAATAAATGTTAGAGAAAACCGAAGTGGCAATCAATAATGGACAATCCATAAACACAGGGGAAAGTGGGCACAAGACACAGAACGAAGACAAACAAAACAAAACAACACAAAACAGAAACAACACGGACCCCACTAAAAAAACGGGGTTGAATGCAGGTTCTCGCGAAGTGTGAATCTGGTAAAGGTCTTATCGGTGATATAGGAAAGAAAATATCTACGTAAAATGGAAAGAATCCATTGCCATTTGAGAACATGAGGTTCACACGATTCGTTGCATTCGGTGTGGTACTTTTTGTTGTAAAAACATTGTCAAAAACTAACTCGTACAACCAATTCAAATATATTGTAATAGACGGTCGAGTGGTTTGTTGTCCATTTAAATACATGTAAAGGCGATAAAGACTACGAATATTGTCAGTTAAATGTTGTATTCATTTCTGTTGATGTTCATCAGTAATAATAAGTTTCTACAGCATAAGCTTATATAATAATAATAATAATAATAACGAAATAAACAAGTAGGATGTTGGCCTTCCTTTGTAAAACTTGATTAATAGTTGTGTTCCAAACGATTATCCAAAAATTCCAAATACTAGTAAGCAAATCGGGGCATTAGTGTGGTGGGAGATCGCATCGTATATATGACATGAAAATATATTTTATTATTCCATATAAATCTTTAAAAGCTCTTCGTAATGTTGTATTCTTTAACAGTAATGACTCTATGATCTTTAATAAAAAGTCCGAAACGGAAGTAAATGTAAACAATCACCATCTTGATTGTTGCAGAATACGTTTGGAACGATAGACTTAATTATTCTTTAAAGTGATGGAAATATTGTTTTAAATAAATATTGTTTCCGTTATTGGTTCGTTTCCTTATAAATTTACTTGTAGATGTACCTAAACTTATAAAGATGTCTCTTGTTGTTATAAATGGTATTTAGCTATTTTTATCTGCTTTTGGCTCTTGATGTGTCCAGTACCAAGACTGGGATGCGATCTGCCATCTTCTGAATTCGCGCCGTATTTATACCCTTCTCTGACCAATCAGTGCTTGTCATTCTGGCTGACAGGTGCCTGACAAATTCATACTTGGCTGACAACAAACTATTTCCCCCTAATACATCGAAATAATTCATATTTCCCTTGTCAGCCAAGGTGGAAAACAGATAATATTTAATAAAAAATCTTATATTCAAATTTTCCCGGGTTCTTAAACTTTATGACGTGAACTGACAAAAATACGCTTTATCTGTTTGTCAGGGACGTGACAACGTCAGTAAGTTAATCCGCATCAAAACATAGTTCTTAGCAAATGCACATAAATATAAAATTAACCAACAAACATATTTATAAATACGATTCTGGAAGGCCAACCAATGTTCTGAATACTTTGTTAGCTTCAAAAATGTAAAATACACCTCAAAAATTGACAAAATGAAGACGAACTATAAACCGGAAGTACGATCGCCGGTGAATATTTTGTTGCCAAAATGAAGTTTGTAAAAAAATGTAACAATGGAATTCCGTCAATTTCTCAGTCAATATTGGCTGAATCTCAACATTATGAGAGATATAAGTAGCTGAATTCCCCTATATACCAGGTATAATCATTAGACATTGTGTCATGATCCAAAACTACGAAAAATTGATCTGAAGTAATGCTTGTCCCAGTTCAAAATTTAGCGCTAAACAACTTCCCATTTTATCGATCATGTTAAAATGAATTTATAATCAGATAAAAAGATTTCTACTTATTTCGAAATACTACTGATAATTATTGTTAATTATCAGACTAAAATAATTTCTTCTATGAAAATTAAATAAAATACTTGGACATAATTTACTGATGAATCCAATTTGTAATAAAAATCTAAGCTTTCATATAAAAGAAAGTTAACCAACCCCAATATATTACAATATCAATATAAATATGGAGCGGTAATGTGGACTTATTCTGTTGTACAATACAAAGCAAAAACTAACGCACAATACATCGGGATCATTAAAAGACCAGGAATCAAACGGTTATAATGGAAAAACGACTTGATCAAACTCGATTAGACTACATCGTATTACAGCACTGTGTTTGTCTTAAGTGGAAAAATATCATGTAAGACCAACATGGATGGTATATATATATATATATTAATGACACAAATAACTGTTAGCTACAGTTTATATTACCATTCTCCATGTGAGATCAATGTCTTTGTGTGGTATTAATAATTAGAGGGAATTGTCCGGGAATATAAATCTATAGAAGATGCCTATAGGTCTGACTCAAACTATTACAATATTGGTTAGGATAGGATAATTATTGGCTTAATATCACGGTAATCTTTGACTTTATCAACAAACTGCAGTGTTAATGTAAGGACAAGTAGCTAGTAGTAGTATAATTCTAGATTAGATAAAATTGATCCCAAGATCAATGTATTACAACATTTTTCGTTTTGTTTTATGACCCCCGAATCATTC
Organism: Bathymodiolus brooksi; assembly: GCA_963680875.1. Taxonomy (NCBI): domain Eukaryota; kingdom Metazoa; phylum Mollusca; class Bivalvia; order Mytilida; family Modiolidae; genus Bathymodiolus; species Bathymodiolus brooksi. Next base: position 71,911,572 of record OY804577.1, on the reverse strand, counting down.
TTAACACAGTATGATATGTAAATTAACTATACCCTTTTAGTATGCGATTGTTTAAAAAGCCATATAAAATGTAGGCCTGAAGACGCCACAAGATATTATGCAATTCCTTTGTGATTAGTTTTGTTGCGTAATCTAAATAAATTCATCTCCTATTGAAACACCGGAAGTTAGATAGTGGTGATTGTTTATCTAGCTTGTCTAACTTCGCGACATAAAGAAAAGACAACGGAAGTTGGTGGGAAGGACAAAAAGATATGACGGTGTTGATTCGGTAAACGAGACCAAAACCATTTCCCGATGGATTATTGGGTTTCGAATATCCAAGCAAATAGATACAAAATGTTTATTTCTGTTTGTTCCATATTTCTTTCAAACTAGATGTTTAAGGTCGTTTTCAATTATATTTCAGATTATTGGTGCAATCAAGTTATTGATGGGGAGAAACCAAGAGGAAATCACCCAACTTTGCTAAAGAGGTCACCTTTGGGACAAAGAAAATGTGTTTTTTAAGACAGGTGACCTTTTAAAAAAGGTTCAATTCACATGAAATCTCTATGATAGGACAAGAAAAAGGTGATCTTTTAATAAAGATGACTGCTTAATAGAGGTGATTGCATCGGCAGGTTTGACTATATAAATTTAATTGGAATTACTTATTCAACATAGAGTTACGATTGTTGTTCAGTAGCATGAAAACAATATACATTGTCAAAACTTTTCTCGGCATGTAAAATAATTGTCTGTGCCGTAATTTATGAACGAATGATTATGAATCAGATATTGATATGTGTGCTTCATGTCAAAGGAATAAACGGGGTTATTGTCGAGCATCGAAACGAACAAGGTTTGTTTTATGGTGTTTAATGCCACTTTCAACAATATTTCAGTTGTACGTCCATGGAAAGTAGAGAGTTTGAAATAAGTTTCAGTAGGGTTAGTGTTGCTCACTCTTGGCTTTTCTGTGTAATGTTCTATAGATTATTATTTGTTCCTTTCTCCTGTTTCTTTTTGGAGATTGTATTGTCTGTCGTTCTTCGATTAACTTTTCTTGTACCCCAATTTAATGTTATTTCTTATATTTAATACATAGGAAATGTTATTTATAAATAAATATACAAATGTAATGCTATATGCAATTACATCAATTGTTTTCTAAGTCCTAATAATTCAATTGTAGCATAGGTTTAGAAAATGAAAATATAACTACTAATCGTGAAAGTAGCTAGGTCAGTAAACACACAGAATGGATACTGTTATAATTATCATATTGATACTGGTTAGTCAAATCTGAATAGTGTGGATTGGCTGGAGATCATCATGTTGAACCATATGATTCTGACACCCCTACTGATCTATTGAATATGTATTTGCATGTGATAAGATATATTACGGAAGCAGGGAAGTCTACGATGTGTTTTGTAGATGATTGTTAGTCCAAGCGTCAATCAATAAATTTTACAATAGAAAAATAATTGCAGAAATTGGTTGTTTTGCTTTGATTTCAATGCGATCAATTGCCAAGAGAGTAATTGAAGATCTGGCAATACGATCTAAAATATGATTGATAAGATATGGGATGTTTTTTATTTTATTATTTGTTTTGTTATTTATTTATATTTTGTTTACGTTTACAATCTATTTCGTTTGCAATTACTGAACTAAAATAAATTTTTTATCAAGACATGTTTTAAAATCAATAAAGCTCAAGGTCGTTTACTCCTTTGCTTTAAATCAAGCACTATTTTTTTCAGTTTCCCGACAGATTTTAGTAATTCAAATGTCGTAATAAAAACATGGGGTGTAAAATTTGCTTGACATGTTTGATGAAAGAAAATTCATAGGATACCAAAAGGGTATTCAGGCGGAATAAATCGAGGTACAAACAACACAATAATCTAACAAAAGACAAAACATGGTAGACAAAACACTACGCAGAAAACTAGAATTTGAGCAAACCGAATTCCTCTAAAATCTGGGGGTGAACCTGGATACTCCGGAAGAGTCAGTAGGTCCTTTTCCACCAGTTAAACGACACGAACATCATCTGATAAGAATAAACATAAGTAAATTCAAATAGCATAAATGCTTGAACACCTGCTAATCAAATGGGAGTAAAGACGAATCGAACATTGCGAAAATCGTGGCGGACATCACAGCCCATAATCGGCGTGGCTCACTATTCGAGCACTCTATCATAATTTTACAGAACGAACTCTCACTAAAACCTTAGCGTGGTCGGCTATTCGAGCCCTCTGTAATAATCGGACCAAACGAACTGTCGCCAAACACTAGCTGTGGTGGACTTTGGGGGCTCTCTCCTTTGTGATAATCTTAGTAAACGAACTCTTATCAAAAGCTTGAAGTGGTCTGCTAGTCGGGCCCGAAGTAATATTCGTACAAAACGATTCATCACTAAGACCTTGGTGTGTTCGACTATTCTAATCATCTGTAATAGAAGACGTATATAATTGTTAACAATATCTGCAATACGATTATATATTAAATCGATGTGCTATCAGTAGGTACAGATAATTGTTCAGATCATAAATCTTTAATTGTGGTGGCTTTTATAGATCAAATATCTATTGTTAATGCCAATATACACAAAATATATAACAGGAAAGCTGAATGAATACAATAAAGAGAACAATTAGGATATAACCAACAAAATCAAAATAGCAATGTATTTTCTGCTTAGCAACTAGTATCGTCATTTCTATTGTTTTTAAGATAAACGTTGATATCTAATTGATTGCGCTCGAAGCATTTCTGGAATCATTTTTCCTCTTTTTTGGGCTTCGTTTTCCTCTTTTATTTATGTTTCGAACCAGTTTTTAGCTTGTTCCCAGATATAATTATTTGGCTTTTAATATTTTGACTATGACTGTTGAGGATAGAGGTTACTCCAGAAACGCTCACTAAATTATATATATACGGGTTTTTTTCGGTTGCATAGTTACTGTATTGTATCTAGATTTTCGTTTTCCATTTAAATAATTAATTTTTGTTTGGTTTTAATTGTGCTCCTTTTGTTTTTAACAAATATTCCGTTAAAATTTTATTTGAACCTAAATGCTAATCGTAATAACTCATGATGAATTGATGATCTTCTAAAAAATAAATCTTACAATCCCGAAATCCAAATTGGATTACACATTACTTACTCTTAAAGAAAAATTTGAAGATAACAAAAGGGTAATCGGAAGTCTTAAATCGAAGACGAACAAACAATACAATGGCAAAAAGAGGACAAAAAGCAATCTACAAAACATTACACAGAAAACTAAAGATCGAGCAAAGCGAACCCACTTTAAACTATGTTCCAATGTTACCAAGCACACTGAACCCACTTTAAACTATGTTCCGATGTTACCAAGCACCCTGAACCCACTTTAAACTATGTTCCAATGTTACCAAGCACCCTATCCATATACAGTTGTTATATAAAGGTTATAAAACCCACTTTAAACTATGTTCCAATGTTACCAAGCACACTGAACCCACTTTAAACTATGTTCCAATGTTACCAAGCACCCTATCCATATACAGTTGTTATATAAAGGTTATAGAACCCACTTTAAACTATGTTCCAATGTTACCAAGCACCCTGAACCCACTTTAAGCTATGTTCCAATGTTACCAATCACCCTGAACCCACTTTAAACTATGTTCCAATGTTACCAAGCACCCTATCCATATACAGTTGTTATATAAAGGTTATAGAACCCACTTTAAACTATGTTCCAATGTTACCAAGCACCCTGAACCCACTTTAAGCTATGTTCCAATGTTACCAATCACCCTATCCATATACAGTTGTTATATAAAGGTTATAAAACCCACTTTAAACTATGTTCCAATGTTACCAAGCACACTGAACCCACTTTAAACTATGTTCCAATGTTACCAAGCACCCTATCCATATACAGTTGTTATATAAAGGTTATAGAACCCACTTTAAACTATGTTCCAATGTTACCAAGCACCCTGAACCCACTTTAAGCTATGTTCCAATGTTACCAATCACCCTGAACCCACTTTAAACTATGTTCCAATGTTACCAAGCACCCTATCCATATACAGTTGTTATATAAAGGTTATAGAACCCACTTTAAACTATGTTCCAATGTTACCAAGCACCCTGAACCCACTTTAAGCTATGTTCCAATGTTACCAATCACCCTGAACCCACTTTAAACTATGTTCCAATGTTACCAAGCACCCTATCCATATACAGTTGTTATATAAAGGTTATAGAACCCACTTTAAACTATGTTCCAATGTTACCAAGCACCCTGAACCCACTTTAAACTATGTTCCAATGTTACCAAGCACCCTGAACCCACTTTAAACTATGTTCCAATGTTACCAAGCACCCGGAACCCACTTTAAGCTATGTTCCAATGTTACCAAGCACCCGGAACCCACTTTAAACTATGTTCCAATGTTACCAAGCACCCTATCCATATACAGTTGTTATATAAAGGTTATAGAACCCACTTTAAACTATGTTCCAATGTTACCAAGCACCCTATCCATATACAGTTGTTATATAAAGGTTATAGAACCCACTTTAAACTATGTTCCAATGTTACCAAGCACCCTATCCATATACAGTTGTTATATAAAGGTTATAGAACCCACTTTAAACTATGTTCCAATGTTACCAAGCACCCTATCCATATACAGTTGGTATATAAAGGTTATAGAACCCACTTTAAACTATGTTCCAATGTTACCAAGCACCCTATCCATATACAGTTGTTATATAAAGGTTATAGAACCCACTTTAAACTATGTTCCAATGTTACCAAGCACCCTATCCATATACAGTTGTTATATAAAGGTTATAGAACCCACTTTAAACTATGTTCCAATGTTACCAAGCACCCTATCCATATACAGTTGTTATATAAAGGTTATAGAACCCACTTTAAACTATGTTCCAATGTTACCAAGCACCCTATCCATATACAGTTGTTATATAAAGGTTATAGAACCCACTTTAAACTATGTTCCAATGTTACCAAGCACCCTATCCATATACAGTTGGTATATAAAGGTTATAGAACCCACTTTAAACTATGTTCCAATGTTACCAAGCACCCTATCCATATACAGTTGTTATATAAAGGTTATAGAACCCACTTTAAACTATGTTCCAATGTTACCAAGCACCCTATCCATATACAGTTGTTATATAAAGGTTATAGAACCCACTTTAAACTATGTTCCAATGTTACCAAGCACCCTATCCATATACAGTTGGTATATAAAGGTTATAGAACCCACTTTAAACTATGTTCCAATGTTACCAAGCACCCTATCCATATACAGTTGTTATATAAAGGTTATAGAACCCACTTTAACTATGTTCCAATGTTACCAAGCACCCTATCCATATACAGTTGTTATATAAAGGTTATAGAACCCACTTTAAACTACGTTCCAATGTTACCAAGCACCCTGTCCATATACAGTTGTTATATAAAGGTTATTTTGCAAGTATTTTGACTATGAATAAAAATAGTGTACAATAAAGAGCTGGAATAAATAGAAACATAAAACGGTTAGTGTAGATACATGGAGAATGATACTGCCAAACTTTATCACACATGTTGTATCGAGTATCCCACCTCGTGAGGGACGAGAAACGAACTCACAATTTTGTTTGTTTGGTCTTTTTAACTGCTTAATCTTAGACCTATCCATGCATGTTTTTACCCAAAAAGTACAAAGATGATAAACTAATGAGAACATTAATTGAGTAAATCTGTTATAACTATTCTTCGGGAATTTGTCAGAAATGAGAACTTGTTATGAATTATTAACAGTAAGGAACTTGATCCTAATAGTAGAAATAACTGTTAACTACATTCTACAATACCATATGCTTCTTAGTAGTGGATCGATGTTTTTAAGTGGTATTAATAATTGCAGAGAAGTGTTGAGTTTATAAATCTTTTATTCTGATAACTGTTATAGATCAAATATATTGTATGCAGATCCCCATAGGTCTAACGGAAACTATTCCTATATTGGTTAGCTAATAACTTGTCCATTATCAATAGACTGCAGGGTTAATGCAGTGACACGTAAGTAATACATTATATACGAGATTAGATGAGATATACCTAAATCTCAGTGATTTTAACAGTGTTTGCCATAACATTTGAAGCTTTCTCTGACATTCATTACCTTCCTTGTGTGATTTTGAAAACTCCATATAAAATTATAGGTTTGATGACGCCAAAATTATTAACTTGCATCTCTATTGTATATAATTTGTATTGTTTGTTAAAGGCATAGCTTTCATATACATTTTATATTGTTACAGATCTTAGTGTTTTTCTACTGAAAAATGCAATTGAAGCAATATAGATCATAACATAGTGCTGTTAAGACTGATAGAAGTGATCAGTTGTGTAATGCCTAAAAGCCCTAAATCATACAGGGATAACGTGGCCACTATGCATGGCAGTTGTATTTACATCTAATGCTATTAGTGCCTATCACATAGAAACTTTCTGGATGGTGATTTCTCAGTGTCTTTCGAATTTGTCCGGCTATAGAACTGACGGTCAAGATACAACGAATGTTGTTGAAAATAGCTTACATACTAGCCCCGTACAATCTAAACCAATACATTAGACGCACATTATTATTACGATGGCATTTCATTATGTTTTATATTTCATTAGTTCAGTTTAAAAGACAATCCTTGATAGTAATTTAAATGGATTCGAATTCGTCAGTATAACAATAAAGCGTACAAAGGAAAAATTGGGAGAAGACTTCATAAGTTTGTTTATGAAATATTTGAAGATACTAAAGGGGTAATCAGAAGCTGTAAATCGAAGATAGACAGACAAAGCAATGGCCAAAAGAAAAAGGACAAACGGACAAACAACGATCTACAAAACACTACACAGAAAACTAAAGATCGAGCAACACGAACCGCTCTAAGACCTTGTGTCTAATCCATTCTGTCTATTTAATTAGCAAATAAAATAGTTTAGGCTAAAGGGAAAATGCTAAACATTGTACATAATTTTCATACAACTCACGTATCGGCTGATGGTTTGGTGCATTTCGGGTGTGTGATGAACGTAGCAAATCTGATTAGCACTGCTGTATATTTTTTCCTTGACACACCTAAATCAAATGTATACACAAGCTATATATTGACATATGATTATCGAGTTCAAAAACTGTTCTATAAAGATTTTAAGAGTTATTTTCCTTGAAGTTGTTCAAAGGTGCAAATAAATCTTCTTAGCTAACTAGCAAAATATTTGCTCTACACGTTAAAATCAAATTTATCTACATGCTATATATCAAAATCATCTCAGTCGAAAATGAAAACAAGAATTTGTTATCAATAATTTTAGAATGATGCTTTTGCGATTTTATTTACCTTTTTCTGTTCTCTGTTTGGTATTTACTACATTTGTGTTCCAAAAGTTTGGGGTCGAACACCACTGGTGAAGATAAATACAGACATCTGCATCTGGTGCACATGTAAGTCTGTTGCACCCAATGGCAACATTATATTCATTATAATATATAATCCATTGCCAAAACATTCAGCTTTATTTAATCATCTATTTTTGGTCATACTTTGTTCTGTAAACTTCAAAAGAAATGGCAAATGGTATACACGTTGGGGCTTAATGTGGCTCTATAACATTAGACTATTTATATTCTGTGCATCGCTTAAATGTACATTATGTAGTTGTGTAATATTTTTAACATAGAGATATTTTTAAAGTTAACGATAAGATACACGTTGAAGGCGCAGTTCAGAAAATCGCAATCTTTATGGAACAAATAATACAAGTAATACGTAACATTAAGTCTATTTAACAAACGATCGAACAGCACAATCTCTCATAAAAATAGTTAAAAGATAATTAAAAAAAACTTGAATTTATTCAAAATATTGAAATATCGAATTATTCTAATAACTGTGCCTTTTTGTCTTTCTTCCACATTGTCTTACTTTTTATAATTTGAGTTATCCCCTTTTTAAATACTGACGATCCCGATTCACAAATACTAATATGCATTAAGGAAATTTAAAAACAAATATAACTCTGGAAGTGTTTGATGTATATACTAGTCTAAAATGCAATAAAGTTTTAATGAAAACGTAGATATCAAATTTAGTGCGCACGACGCGTTTCTGGAATAGCCTTCATCAGTTACGCTCATATCGCCTTTTCGTATTTGTTAACAGACTGATAAAAAGGTCCACGAAATTTAAATGGGAATGTTACGTCTCATCGTTGATAATAAATAAAGACATTATTCCTTGACAATAAAAAAGGGATTTTCTGTTAAATAAACTGATTTTATTTCGCTATAGCATTAATTTCACCTAATAACAATGTTAAGATATCATGTAATAACGTAAATTATTTCGTTATGGCATTAATGTCATATTATGATAAGAAGAGTTTAAAGATACCAAAGGGTTAATCAGTAGTAAATCAAAGAAGGACAGGCAACACAATGACCAAGAGAAAAAGGACAAACACCAATCTACAAAACAATACACAGAAAACTAAAGAAAGAGCAACACGAATCCCACCATAACCTGAGGTGAACTTCGAGGTGCGTGTCAATGTATGATGCAGACAAAGCTGTATATGTGGTAATAATGATACCAGGATATCTAGATAACATATAAAATATTATACTACAAATGCAACGAAAATTTTGAAATACAGTGATATACTACGTTAATTACTATAATTATATGCATTGATACATTTTACCTTACCAGATTGTTTTTGCCCATCAGTTGATTCAAAGATTAAATTCCGTGTTTGCACGGTATGTATATGATAAACTACACAGACAATGTACGAAAGTATTCGCCTATATTTTTCATATAAAACTACAGTTTTCAAAATATTATCTTGAAATCAATTCACGTTCGATTTTAATAATTATTTTATCAAGGATAGCAGAAAGATATGTAGTTTATTGTAGTAATTTTGAAATAACTTTTTGAAGCATGTTTTTCAAATCGCCATGATTTAAACACAGACTTAAATAATTTGTCTACAAATTATTTTGAAATTATACAGTAAAGCTACATAAAATTCTGTTTTTATTGATATAAAAATTATCGAAATCGGGTGTGAATTGACTTCAGGATAAGCTTCTGAAAAATTGTAGTTTTATATGAAATATATAGGGAAAATTGGAAGCGTGCGAATACTTTTGTCCATTGTTTGTAGTTTTAATGAGTTCACAAGATTGACATGCGGGACATTCTGGACTTATCAATGACTGTAGATAAAATGTGTTACTAAAAAATTTGTATCTTTTGACATACAGTATTGTAAAATCATCACCAACCATGTTCTTATCTGGTAGTCGTTGTTTGACATAAACTGAAAAAGCAAATAGCATCACTGCTCTTCGTTTCCTTCTTCAATATAATAGTCCCTTTTTGGCATGCACTCAAACATTTCGGCATTCGCATCCTATTAATTAGATACACAACTTTAAAATACATGTAGGCATTATTGAAGACTATTCCGGGTAATAGACGTGTCAATGTTTTAACTTGTATACCATGTATAACGACAATGTATCACCATTCAACTGGTCTAATAGGATACTTCCCAAAGCACTAATTAGTTTTATTGCTATACATAGCATTACAACAGAATATAAAAGGTGCAATCGACAATAAAGAATGTATCAAACAGTCCGCGGGTCATATGTACTGTATATCAGAACCTTTGCAACATTTACCAATATATTTCATATACTTTACATTACAAAATTAAATAAAACTACAACTCATTAATTAGTTAAACAAATAACAGATTGTCTGGAAATGGAATCCTATTCCTAGCTCTCACAGCCACCCAATTAGCTTTCCAGAGACCATACAACCCGAAGTCGACGACTACGTGTACACGTTTGATGGGATATTTGTGTCAATGCAGATAAATAAAAGCAACAACAGTAGACACGTAATGATAAAACAAAAGTACAAAGGCAATAAATATTGTTCTTTTTAAGTTTTATTTTTCCTTTCCTCTTTCATCGACAGTAATAATAAAAACGTAGATATCAAATTTAGTGCGTACGACACGTTTCTGGAATAACATTCATCAGATACGCTCAAAATCTAAATATTTGAAAGCCAAATGATTTCGAAGTCTTTTACTGGACTTGATAATACGTAACACGGCGCTAGTCTCATAAGTAAAATTTGAAGATACCAGAGAGATAATCATAAGTAACTCGATGCAAGACAATACAAGGTCCAAAAGAAAAAGAACACACAATAATCTACAAAACACAACTACTATAAGAAACTGGTTAACCTTCGAGACACCTTGGTTCATCCTTGTATTATTATTATATTTTTTTTTCGGTAAGGATTGTTCTGTGTTGTGTGTTTTGCTTTGTGTTTCAATGTCATGTGCCCAATGTTACTGGTGTCTTTGGATTGTCCATTCTTGATTGTCCATTCGTTTGTCTCTGACGTTTATCTTGGATAGCACGACCTCCGATAAAAATGTGTGGAATGTTCTTTTTTATTTCTGTCCGATACGAACAGTAATGAGTACATTTGAATAAAACTAAACAGGGTTGAATAAGGTAGGGAAGGAGACATACCAGAATAAACATCTGGTAAAGGCATGTTAATCTGCTTGTCTTAAGTATGTTATTACCTTAGTGTTGCCATTTTACTGAATAACAGGAGATATTATACGGAATGTTGTCAATGAATGCTAAATCAAACTAAATCAGATTTACTATTAAATTTATCAAAGTTGAACCATGTATAAGGTAAAATAGAATCGTATATCAATATATCAAATAATGTTTAAAAAGTGTTTTATTGCCAATCTTTCTATATTTAAGCACATTCCTGTGGGAAGCCTGATGTATAGAAATAGGGTACAATTTTTCCTTTTCGGGATACAACCCCTGCCAAAGTGACGTCCGCTCATTGTACGGGACGAATCTAATACACCACTTCGGATGGGACGTAAATTAATCTTTTGTGTATGAAAAATTTCACACCCTTTGAATGCAAAAGACAAACTGTGAAAGCAGGAACTGTGAAAGCAGGAACTGCTTACCGAACGGACTACCTGAGTTCACCCCCGGTTTTTAGTGAGGTAGGCATTGCTCAATCTTTAATCTTCTATGTAGTGTTTTGTAAATCCGTGTTTGTCCTTTTCTGTTAGCCATTATATTGCCTGTCTCTCTTCGATTTACGACTTCTGATTACCCGTTGGTATCTTCAAACTTTTCTTGAACGTAAAAGACAACTTGTAAGACCTCCTAATAAGACATAGCTTGTTAATTGTGGTCGTTTTTGACCCGTTGCCAGGCACAATTTTCGTTCAAAAATGTGGATCGAAATTGTAGTAGTACATCATCGTTATTGTGTAATGCTTAAAACCAGAATTGTTGGCAATGTCAAGCTGCATTCTAAATTTAGCAATACTTTTTAAATTATCTAAATGAAAAACTACTAATAAAATGTGTGATCTACAAAGATGTTATAGATTTATAAATACATTTCCAACAGTGTTCTTATCTGAACACAATTAATGTTCTTTTGTAAACTCTCTTCAAATATACGTATTTATCTTAATATTTATATTATATGTTGTTTTTAAGTGAAAAAATATTTTTGTTGTTGATAATTGAATATAACTGAATGCATTAATGGTAGAAAAAAAAACATATTAACAAGAAAGTCATAAATATTATGCAAGTTTGGAAACGAAATTTATTATAAAACAATTTGTACTTTTTGATGTTATGTTGGTTTATTGTTTTATAAAGAATCTATGGTATCAATATATTTATTAATTGTACATTTCCATAAGATTTCAAAGAAAACTGCATGTCGAGAATTAATTTATGAACTTATGTAAAGGCTATAATAGTCCTGGATAAAATGTCAATACTGCATACAACGTGCATTTAAAATATAAAAACTGCCAATTTTCTACTTATCAGTAATTCTCAAATCTCTAAAATAGAAAATACAATTTGTAAATAGCAAATTGGCATTATATCATGCTAAATTAATTTTATACGGACGTAAAGACACCCACACCACGAATCAAGGCCGTTGTCATTTCTCTGATGCAGACGACACTGGCTAATCATTTATTAACAATGACGTCATTATGTACGTTGTCAATGTTATGTGAATTAAACTGTAATCAGATTGCTATTGTTTTAAAACATTAAATTTGATATAGGATCGAGGTCACATGCTAATGAGGGGGAGGGTCAGTAAAAGGAAATCAAAAATCATATTGTACATATGTTAACTATAGGGGTTAGGGTTATGGTGTTTAACGCCACTTTCAACACTATATTAGTTATATTCGTGAAGGAAAACAGAAAACCAGCGACCTACCGCAAGTCGCTGACAAACTTTTATCACATAATGTTTATCGAGTACACCTCGCCATGATCTTGATTCGAACTCACAACTTTAGTGGTGATAGGCACACGTAGTTGTAAATCCAACTACCATATAAGGGTAATAACAAAATTACCGAACTCCGAACAATCTTACAAAGGGAAAGTCAAAACTCATAATTATATAAACAGACAAAATCAGTCAACAACCGGAAAACTGTGAAAACCGTAATGACCCTGACTTGGTACAGGCATTTCTAAAGAAATGGTGGGTTGAATCAGATTTTAAGGCGCCAAACCTCCCGCTCTCATTACGGTTCAAAGGTTCCGGCTGTCACTGTAACAGTATTTAAATACAGGAACAAAATAGGTAAAATAGTTGTCAAAGCAGTACCATATTCAGTGACGTCCACGACGACGACGATTCCCATGTCAGTTGTATTGATAAAATATGGTTAAAAGATAATAACCTTCTAACTCGCATACAAAAGGAGTGAGACCTAGTGATTCGATGGTGTTCGATCAAACAAAAATATACCAACCCTTAACCAGACCTAGTGATTCGATGGTGTTTGATCAAACAAAAATATACCAACCCTTAACCAGACCTAGTGATTCGACGGTGTTCGATCAAACAAAAATATACCAACCCTTAACCAGACCTAGTGATTCGACGGTGTTCGATCAAACAAAAATATACCAACCCTTAACCAGACCTAGTGATTCGATGGTGTTCGATCAAACAAAAATATACCAACCCTTAACCAGACCTAGTGATTCGACGGTGTTCGATCAAACAAAAATATACCAACCCTTAACCAGACCTAGTGATTCGACGGTGTTCGATCAAACAAACATATACCAACCCTTAACCAGACCTAGTGATTCGACGGTGTTCGATCAAACAAAAATATACCAACCCTTAACCAGACCTAGTGATTCGATGGTGTTTGATCAAACAAAAATATACCAACCCTTAACCAGATCTAGTGATTCGACGGTGTTTGATCAAACAAAAATATACCAACCCTTAATACTGATCATATTAAGGAATTTATACGCGTAAGATCAAATTCGGATGACTTGTATTTTTTCACTAGTGATAATGACAAACGATTAAATATGAATATTTCGCCCTAATAAGTTTGAGATTTTTTCACTCCTTTTCAGCAAATATATAAATTTTAAATCACGTGTGCTAAGTTCATTATGCCATACTTTTTAAATGCAGATTTCGTCTAATATCTGCAAAACTGATATGTTAGGATCATGGTAAAATACAAACTATATGACAAGTCCTTGATAGACAAAATAATATCAGTGAAACTAAATATACAATTTAGAGGGAACAGCTAAAAAACAATCCGGAAAAACAAAATAACACCAGGGTTATGTTTATGGTGTTTAACACCACTTTCAACAATTTTCAGTTATATCGTGGCGGTCAGTTTTATTGGTGGAAGAAACCGGAGTACGGTCGGAGAAAACCATCGACCTGTCGCACGAGACTGACAAATTTGTATATGGTACACCTCGCGGGAATCGAACTCACAACGTTATTGGTGATAGAGGCTGATTGTAGAGATAGTTGTAGATCCAGCTTCCATGCGAATATGAATACGACGGCCCTTAATAACACCAGTGAAGCATAGAATTAAATATAAATGAAATAGAAAATGATCAATTCTAAATCCAACTAAAAACCAGACTGAATACCACCTGCTTCGAAAGAGTTTTCGAATCTCCTGCTCCATGTCGGATTGGATATCCGAAATATCGTGTATATAATGTTGGTGGAGGACATATGTTTAAAAATTAAAAACAATGTATAGCAGAATATACGAAAGCGACAAACAGACCATTGTATATATACATGCTACTTATCATGAAACATTCAACATGTATATATGAATATTGTCAATATTTAATACTACAGTCAAATGTGAAACAATGTACATGTATAATCTAAAAAAAACTAAAATAACATTTAAAGCAATACTATTTTGAATATATACAGTTGTTAATTAACAGGCCTGTGTTTACCAATTTTAAAAATACATAGAAATGTGTTTTTACTTTAAAGACTAATAATTAAAATGAAAACAAAATTATCTGAAATCTAGATAAAAAATGCACAAAATTATTTCTAGTTAAATGACATTTTCCGACTGACTAAAGTTAAATTATATACTGCAATTGTCTACTTTAAATCTATGATTTTTTTTTAGTCTGTTGTTACATCGCTACTAGTTTGCGACATTAATTGTATTATTTTTATTTTTGTTGCTAGACTATTTTGTAGAGTAATGAAAAGTTTTATCCGTCATTAAGATCGTTTTCCTGACCAGTTCATGGAAATGTTCGTCTTGTTTACTTGATAGCTATATGTTCTTCTTGAAGTAGTAAAACAAGAAATGTGTGATTCCGAAATCAATACATATATCTTTTTGTATGTTAACACCACAGTTGGGTTGATATCTGTCTCATCTAATCACCACAGTTGGGTTGATATCTCTCTTCATGTTATCACCACAGTTGGGTTGATATCTGTCTCATGCTATCACCACAATTGGGTTGATATCTGTCTCATGCTATCACCACATTTGGGTTGATATCTGTCTCATCTAATCACCACAGTTGGGTTGATATCTGTCTTCATGTTATCACCACAGTTGGGTTGATATCTGTCTCATGCTATCACCACAGTTGGGTTGATATCTGTCTCATGCTATCACCACAATTGGGTTGATATCTGTCTCATGCTATCACCACAGTTGGGTTGATATCTGTCTCATCTAATCACCACAGTTGGGTTGATATCTGTCTTCATGTTATCACCACAGTTGGGTTGATATCTGTCTCATGCTATCACCACAGTTGGGTTGATATCTGTCTCATGCTATCACCACAGTTGGGTTGATATCTGTCTCTTTTAGTGGGGTACGTGTTGCTCGATCTTTCGTTTTCTGTGTAGCGTTTTGTAGATCGTTGTTTGTCCATTTGTTCTTTTTCTTTTACCTCTAAACTTCATCATTAAAGGGGAGAGTATCGGAGCGTGATCATCCATGGGTAATACAAACATAGATATCAAATTTAGTGAGTACGACGCGTTTCTAGAATAACCTTTATCAGATACGTTTCTAGAATAACCTTTATCAGATACGTTTCTAGAATAACCTTTATCAGATACGTTTCTAGAATAACCTTTATCAGATACGTTTCTAGAATAACCTTTATCAGATACGTTTCTAGAATAACCTTTATCAGATACGTTTCTAGAATAACCTTTATCAGATACGTTTCTAGAATAACCTTTATCAGATACGTTTCTAGAATAACCTTTATCAGATACGTTTCTAGAATAACCTTTATCAGATACGTTTCTAGAATAACCTTTTATCAGATACGTTTCTAGAATAACCTTTATCAGATACGTTTCTAGAATAACCTTTATCAGATACGTTTCTAGAATAACCTTTATCAGATACGTTTCTAGAATAACCTTTATCAGATACGTTTCTAGAATAACCTTTATCAGATACGTTTCTAGAATAACCTTTATCAGATACGTTTCTAGAATAACCTTTATCAGATACGTTTCTAGAATAACCTTTATCAGATACGTTTCTAGAATAACCTTTATCAGATACGTTTCTAGAATAACCTTTATCAGATACGTTCATAATAAAATAAAAAATTGGAAAGCTAAATATTTAAAAGTCTTTGGAAGCGCAAGTACACCAAAAAACCTAAACAGTATAGACAAAATCGGCTAAGATCACCAAACAAAACCAAACCTTATGTCAGTTAACTATACAACATATCCCAGAACGTTCCTCACTCCAATGTCTGCCTTAAAAGTGATAAAGTGTCTTGTCGGTCAATCAGTTATTGTATAGATAGTCACTAATGATGGTAATTGAGAATGATGAGTGCTCGGAAATTTCTCTTAATTAAATTCTTACAGTACTATTCTAAGTAAATACGTTATGGCAAAGATTAATAACCATCAATAAAAGTATATTCGCCTGCAGGACGAAAACAATCAATGACGCTAATTTGCTAATATGAGTGTTATATTAGGTTATTCGTTCAGTTTTATTAATATTTGAAAGAGGCAAGGTAGTTTGTCTGATATAATGACATCCCGTAGGGGGTTGGTAATTTTGAATATGCTTTCTGATTGTTTGTTTGGTTGGTATATTGTTATAGTGAATAATGGAATATCAAGGATCAAAGTTTTAAAAAAACAAAACAATGTAGAAAATAGAAACACAGGTTTCATTTCAAAATAGTTTTTATATTTCATTTAATGTTCAGTTTACGTCTTTTGCCAAATGGAAGTATTAAACCATACAAAAATATACAAATCTTTTCATAACTAAAACCTTTGGAATATAGAAAACTGTTGATAAGCATTTTATTATTTCTATAATGTTATTGTAGCATCGTTGGTGTAACAGTTAGCGTGATCCCCTCGTGGTGGTAGATCGTGGGTTTGCGCCCGGACGGGTCTAACCAAAGCCTATAAAATTGACATTTGCTGTTTCCCCGCTAAACACATATTATTAAGGAGAAAGAGCAAAGACTGGTGGGCTCGGATTCATGATAATGTGTCCGCGTGAAGAGACATGTCTACCTGTGGACTGTTATTTCAGTCATCTAACACTTTTAGCAAATAATCACCGACCGATGTGACAGATCATCATCTATACAACAGAAGCTGGAATTAAAGGTTTACACTTATTTTCAATCTTTATACTAGGAAGCCTTTGAAGGAAGTCTACTCCATAAGCGTGTAGATACAATTCAGCGAGTATTGGAACATTGCTTGTACCCATTGGAATACCGATCGTCTATTGAAACACTAGTCAGCCAAGCTGAACAAATATGTTGTCGATCAAAAACATTTTAATGATCTCGTCCTGTTTATAATTACATGTATTATTAGATTTTAATGATCTCGTCCTGTTTATAATTACATGTATTATTAGATTTTAATGATCTCGTCCTGTTTATAATTACATGTATTATTAGATTTTAATGAGTGGTTTTTGACAAAGAAAGACTTTAAGAAGCAACACTGAATCAATTCTTTAAATCTATATTTTTAAGTTGCGCATGTGGAATGGTGGTATATAAGGTAAAGAAATCAAACGTTTTAATTTTGCTACAATAGTAAGGAGATCTAGAAATTAAAGTATCCAACAAGTTTTTTGCAATTTTTAATATTCACATTTTATTAAAGCCACTTCTAGGAAAATATTGGTATCGTGATACCTCTTGAAATCCGTTTTGACAGCTATAAGAATATAAAGTTAAAATTTTAGAAAGAGGCTTGGTGGAGCACTTGACAACTCCGGTTATATAACGTTGTATGTATGGATACTTTTATAATTTTGGTATCCAGAAGTGATGGAAGATTATATTTCTCATCTTTCATAGAAAGCCCACAAGAAGACAAGACTGGCTTGTGATTATCAATGATTTCCTCTTTTGGTAACATAGTTGCTGTATGTGTAGGATTACCCTCTGAACAATCCAAGACTAATAGTATCATTAAGCAATCAATGTGATGCTTTTTGCAGAAAGACACGATGTTGTTGCGGGATTTATCCGCAGGAACAACAACATATTTGTCGTAAATAGTGGACAGGGTTTCAACAATATCAGAATCTTTGAATACAAATGTTGCATTTATGCTCATTGACCTTTTGAATTCGCTTATTAGAATTTGAATTACATCTTTAACAGATTCTGAAAGGGTATCAACCACCTCTTTTTCTCGATTGTCAATTTCCGGGCATAGTTCTCCACGGAGTCCTGAAGTAGTTTGAAGTTGTATTTCTAATTTTAGGACTGTTGCTCGTGGCATAGGCGATATGCGTAATCCATACATGTACATATAAAAAATACTACACAATTATGAGAATGAAGTGACAGATGATACGATATGGTTTCATACTATAAACAACAATATTTTCAATTAAGGTAGTTAGGTAACACTAATACTTGAGCAGTGTGATTTTCTCAAAGATCAATGGTTTCTTTTAAAAAGAGCATAAAGCTTTTGAATCCTGAAATGATTGAGAATTATTAAGATTTTTAATATTTGTATTCTTATAATAATGGTCAAACTCTAAAATACCATTTTTTTTACATACCTCTACTCTACAATAAGATGTATATTATTTGAATTGACAGTAGAATCATTGTGGCAGTGAAGATATTTCTTTAATGTAAGGCAAAGAGAGATAACTGAAAATTGCACACAGAACACTATATATATTTTTTTTCCGTCGTTACGCTCACCCGGACATAAAATATGGAAATGAATAAAATATTTTTCCTCAACAACTTGATTTGATTATACACAAACTGTCTAGCCTCGATTTGCTATCTGTCATAAGATTGGATGGTTAAAGATGAATGAACGATTTCCTGACTTATGACGTCTCATATGTCGTAAGATATTGATGTATTAACAAAATAAATCTTAACAAACATCTAATTTTAAAGGGACATTTAACGAAAACTCATATGCGAGACGTCCATTGAATACATATGTCTTTTCTAAACTAGAAACTTTTAACATATTCGTATTTTCTACTATTAAATAAGACGAGTTGTGGGTAACACGTGTGTTTTTCTGTGTACGTTTATACAGTGGGAATCTAGTCGCAGACCTTTATGCACAGCTTGTATGCTTGGCTTCACATGCTAACATTTTCTTCATATCACAAATGCTAAAATGTTCCGATTCCGTCTATTAAACTCTATTGAAAATCCAATTATTTTGACGACACCTCTTTGAAATAATCAGTATTTAAGACTTTATTTTACATTTTGAACGAAATGGGGTGTTATCCTATTAGTGGCGTGCAAAGGCTTGGTGACGCCGCGGGCCAACTCTTCGATTCAAGTATAGAGCCTATTATCGAAAAATGTGAGAAAGGAAGACATTTAAAATATATAAAAATAGATAAAATATTTTTTTATATAAATTAGAAATATATCAGATACATAATTCTGGTCACAAACATGTATGGATGTTTATTTGACAATATAATTATTATTATTAATGAAGATCAGTAACCCAAATGAGATCTCCTGCCAGAAAAACTTGAACTACTTCATGTTTTACAATAACTTAAATAAATTCCCTTTCGATGCTGATAGGATTTTTATTAATTTCAGCCTTGAAAAATACCTTTCACACTTTGTATAGGTGATCTCTACCGATTTTGACTATCTTGTTTAGACCCTTTGTTTTATTGCTCCCAAACACCTTTAAATTATTTGGTGAAAGAGGTTGTTCAAGAAGCGCGCCATGCGCACTAAATTTAACGATTTATGTATATATTGCGATTGAAAATGTTGTCCCCTCTGTCCCTCCCCTTCTGCACACCACTGGGTGCTATACAGTAAATATTCGATATCGTTTAGGTTTATGGGGCTTAACGCCACTTTCAACAATATTTCAGTTATATCGTGGCGGTCAGTTTTATTGGTGGAGTGCCCGAAGAAAACCACCGACCTATCGCAAGTCACTGACAAACTTTATCACATATCACATAATGTTACAAGTATCGCCTGAGTGGGATTCGAACTCACAACGTTAGTGGTGATAGGTACTGATTGCATAGCTTACTACCATACGATCACGACCACGACGGCCCCCAATATTCAATAGGATATACTAGTAGATTGATTTGATTCTTGATGTTTAACGCCACTTTCGGCAATATTTCAGCTGATATACTAGTAGAATATTATAGCCATGACAATTTAATTTTGAAATTTTTTTTTGAAAATTGTCATTTTTTTCAATGATCTAATAAATTAAGATGAAGGTCAATAACCGGTAAGTAAAGCGTTTAAACAATAATATAATTTCGGTTTCTCACTATCTGACGTTATTATTTACATCTCTGATATCAATGTTCAATTTTAGATAACACCATCATAAAGTACTTTTTGGTTATATTTTTCTCTACTTTCAGATTTTGTTGGAAAACATCATTTCTCTCTGTTTGGGTATCATACAGTGTGTTATTTCGAAAGAACTTTAAAAGTTTGCCTTGCAATTTTGATTGATTGATTGATTTATTTATTGATTGATTGTTAACAATAACGTCCAACGAGCAGTATTTCAGCTATGATCAATACTAGAACCAGTTCAACAGTATAATTGTTCATGTGAACATAGTAAGCCACGGGATCTCGCTTGTTTAAGCAATTAAAACTAGGAGATAAAGAATGGGATGACCGGGTTAATGACTTTTCACTGCCACTGGAAAAGAATGGAGATATGGATAGGTATAAAAAAAAATTGTCTTTTGTAGTGATTACAACGTGCCTACTCGTTTTCGAAGTATACAAAAGAGATCTTTAACGTGCAAGGAGCATGGCACTCTCCAAACGCGTTATCCATGGTCTACGGACAGTCTTTGAATTCGTATTCAAACCCGACAAACCCGATCGAGAGGGCTCCACCTATCCACCACCTGTGGTTATATACTAGTATCACTTTGCTATTGTGGATAAATTTACTTAAAAAATCACGACCAACTTAAATTGTTTTGGTTCTAACTGCTTGTCACCTATATATATATATATAGCCTCTGATTCATTTAAGGATTGATCGCAATTTTTGTTCGGTTCATGAAGAAATAACCTCAATCAGGTTTTACACACCGTGTAACGTGGCGGATTACGCAAGGGTGTGTACAACCTGATTGAGGTTATTTCGAATGAACCGAACAAATAATTTCGATCAATTCTTATAAATTTTTGCTATGACATTGAAAAATATATTTATTTTTTCAAAATAAGGCAAATAATGAGAATTAAATTTAAATAACCCCAAAGGTGCATCATTTACAGAAAATCACCTGATGACAACGGTACGCGACGCCTTGAGAACGACGTCTATTCTTAGATTCCGTTCATTGACAAATAACCTCAACTTTTTAAACCAATCAAAACACGTATTTAAAATGACATGTGACTCTAAAATTAATTTATTTACCTGTATGCACCAATTATCTGCACTCTTTATGAGGTTAAATCTAGAAGTTTCAATTAAAAAATAAACTGTTTGATAATTTTTAGGCTGGTTATTTTCAAAAGAACAACGAAGCATTCCTAATATTGACTAGTTCTATTTCTTTTCGGATTGGCCAAATACAAAAAAAACAATTTTATACTCTTAAACTACCGTGCCAATTTGAACCAATCTTTACAGGAATGATGCTTATTTAAGGTCCTCTACAAAATCATCATTAAGTCGGACAAAAAATAAGCGTGAAGAATTACCCCCCCCCCCCCCCCCCCCCCCGCGCTAATTTCTTATTAAACAACATATTAAGAATAAACTGGTAGAACGTGCTAAAGTGGGTCACGGGTCACTGTGAGTAGAATATGTAGTCACGTGACTTGTGTCATTGGTAATCGGGCGGCTGTATCGAGAAACAGATACGGTGTTGAAAAAACTGTTGATACTCATAAAATATGTAAATGCAATAACATTGTATGTTTGTCTTCAAGAAATATGATAGACAAAACCATGTGTGAAGTTTTATGACGAAATATCTCCGATTTCTATGTAAATTTACGAGTTGAAGTGGGGAAACACTCACAGGTAATTTTAGCGATGTATTTTTTATCTTGGACAAGAATAATGAGCGTCCTGATTGGATGACAGATTTAAAACACACTGACTCCGCATGGTTTAGCAAAGTTACTCAGGTCAATTGTTTATAAATATAGAATCTTGACATCTCCAGCTTTCCTACCATGTAAGTATTTTTGTTCTACGGCGAGGAAAAGCATATTACTGAGTGAATTAAAGGTTAAAATGTTATTATTTTTTAAATATAATTATTTTTTAAAAAGAAAAACAGCTATAAATGTGTTCTTTGGTTCATATAGGAAAGGAAAATACCGGACTTTCAACATTGAAACGGAACCATCTTACGCGGAAACCCACCCGAAAACCCCAACCCCCACTTGAATTTGATGAATGTTACAGCCACCATTTTCTTGATATGATAATGTAAAACAAAAAGATGCATGTAAAAGAAATCTATGTTATATTTATTCATTTGTTTGATTCTGGAATATTGTTGATCATTGATTTAAACAAGAAAAAAGGGAAAAAGGGGGGGGGGTGAATTTAATTTGTGAATTTTATTTGTGAATTTTACAGTTAAATAAATGTTATGTTTCGACAGTTTAAAGAGAAAAATAAAAATCTGTTGCAACTAATGCTTAAATCAGCGTTAACAATTGAACAAATATCAGTGGTTTTGTAAATAAGATTTATTTTAAATAGAAAATCTGAATTTATTATTTATTAATTTATTATTAATGATACAATTTTATATCCCTTGGGAGGGGATGGGGGGGGGGGCTATGATGAAAATTTGAAATGAAAACACAGGACCGGACTTTAAGCAAAAATAATAATCCATGAAAATAACTACCTTGCACCATTCAAACAAGCATAAGCATCAGAAGCTTGCCCATGAAAATTAGTTACCTCCCATTCCTTCGTTGCATGGGATAGGAGTCATGACTTTTTCCATAAAAAATAAGCTACCTTACATCTGTTCAATGTATGACACAGGTTTCAAAGTGTTATCCATGAAAATAAACTACCTTGCACCCTTCAAACATAAGCATAAGCATCAGAAGCTTGTCCATGAAAATTAGCTAACTCGCATTCCTTCGTTGCATCGGATAGGAGTCATGACGTTTTCCATAATAATAAGCTACCTTACATCTGTTCAATGTATGACACAGGTGTCAAAGTGTTATCCATGAAAATAAACTACCTTGCACCATTACCTGACCTTTCTTTATTTCATGGAATAGGAGTCATGAACTGTTCCATGAAAATAACCTACCTTACATCTGTTCAATGTATGACACAGGTTTCAAAGTGTTATCCATGAAAATAAACTACAATGTACCTTGCACCATTCAAACATAAGCATAAACATCAGAAGTTTGCCCAGAGGCGAGGGATAAAATTTACTAATATCCGCCATCCCATGTTAAAACTCAAAACACATTCATGCTTCCATGATTTATTTCGATTCTGATATGTCTAAGATTACAAATACGGTAGTATACTTTGATTGGAAGACGGTAATTTATATTTACGCTTGCAGAAAGTGTCACACACCATTTATGCTGCCAATGGAAAAGTCACTCACATTCACCGGCGCGTGTGTGAACGAGATTATACCATCGATAAATCGCTCGTTTGTCTACAAAGCGACAGAAGGACGTCATGTTAGAATTTGTGTTACCACCCTGGTATTCATCAAAGCTTTTGAGCAGACGTTATCAAAGGGAACGTGAGCTATTGCCATCATTTGATCCGTCGTCCGTCTGTAAACTTTTCACATTTTAATCTTCTGCTCTGAAACCCCTTAGCCCAATGAACTGAAGCTTAGTAGGAAGCATCTATGTAAGGTTCTCTATACAGATTGTTCATTTCGTCCTGATCCATTAACAAACATGGCCACCATAGGCAATTCTTATTGCTGATTGGTTGATTTCTAAAAAATCGTCACCTCTGAAACCGAGTAGCCATAGGCAGTTATTGTTTCTGGTTGGTCAATTTCTAAAAGTCTCTGAAACCGCTTGGCCAAATGAAACTTGGTAGGAAGCATATATGGAAGGTCCTCTATAAAGAATGTTAATTTCGGCTCAATTCGTAGCAAACATGGCCGCCATAGGCAGTTCTTGATGCTGATTGGTCGATTCCTAAAAAATTCTTCGACTCTGAAACCGCTTGACCAAATGAACCTAACTTGGTAGGAAGCATCCATGGAAGGCCCTCTATAAAGATTGCTCATTTAGTCCCGATCCCCCACAGGCAGTTCTTGATGCTGATTGGCAGACATGGGGTCATCGTAATTTGTAATCGTAATCAGTTGTAATTGATTGCATTTGATCATATAGTCGGATGTAATCTGTAATCGGCCATTTTTTTTATATTACATTTAATCGTAATGTAATCGATTACATTCATTTTGACCCTGTAATCACGATTACTTTCTGATTACATTTAGATTACTTTTCATTATTTTGACTTATTTTGTATTAGCTGAAACATATATCTCCTTAAATATTTAATGCTTGATTTATGTAAATGAATTTTCTTCATGAAATTTATTTAAAAAGTATTTAGTTTATTGACATCTGAATAAAGAAATATATAATGAAATTCCGCTCATTCCACCTAATCCTAATTTTTAAAAATTCATTAAAAAATAAAAAATTTTAAGTTATTTGTAAGTGGGAATCGGTAGTTTTAAAAAGTGGGATTAGATAAAAGACACCTGAAATTCAATTGTTAAAAACTCCCTAAAAATATATTAAAATAAAGTGGCATTCACTACATGATCAAAAGATATTATTCTATGTTTAATTGCAATCAAAACAATCACAGCTACCAAAAAAAGTATTAAATATTATTTATGGCTTCAAAGACAACAAACAAATAATATCTCAATTTCAATTTCTTTTAGGTTTCAAAATTTCAGTGAAAACAGTTTGTCTGCTTATGTAAAGCAAAACAAGCTCTCTTAAGATTTCTTATACAAGTTTAAAAAGAGATATAAATGTCAATAAAGATATTATATAAAAAGCAAAATGTAAATTATAATTTTCAGAAACATTTATCTTAATTAAGTATGATGCTGGTACTAGAATAACAAAATATTTTCAATCATACATATTACAAATTAACTGACAAATTGCAAGCTGTAATATTTGTAAAATTTTTGATTTTTTTGTGGGAAATTTAACAATGGTGATTGTTACATAATTTGGTGTCATAAGACCTTAATTACACATTTTATCTGTGACACAGGTTAACTGCTAGTTTATTATATATCCACAATAGGCTTTGACAGGATGTTTGAAATTATTTGATAAATATTATTAAAATGTGCAAATGTATGTTATAATATTTATTAATAGTATAAGATCATGATGGATTGAATATTGGTCATAATTATATGACACAACATATTTTATGAAAAAAAAATTCTTAATTCCTAAAAGATATTAATTTGTTATAAAAAACAAACAAATTCAAAACAAAACAAACCAATCGTAAAAAAAAATATCAAAAAGAAAGAAAAAACCAAACATGAATGCACCTTTTATCAATCTGACTTAGTTCTGTACACATAATTTTCATAAGAGATATAGGTAACTAATTTACCTGGGAATTTTACATACATTTTGTATCTATCATATTAAACAATGAGTGTATCTTGTTTTCAAGGAAAACATTTTGATAACATCTCTTTTCCCACCCTTTACCATGCTTACCCCTTCCCTCTTTTCTTACCCTTCCCTTACCCCTTTTCCTACCACCCTTAAACCGCCCCCTTTCCATCCTTAATCCTATCCACCCCACCACCCTTAACCCTTCCCCCTTTCCCACCACCCTTAACCTTCCCCCTTACCCACCCTTAACCCATCCCCTGTTCCCCACCACACTTACCCCTTCCCCCTTTTCCTACCCATATCCCTTTTCCTACCCTTATCCCTTCCCCCTTTCCCACCACCCTTTACCTTCCCCCTTACCCACCCTTAATCCATCCCCTGTTCCCCACCACACTTACCCCTTCCCCTTTTTTCTACCCCTAACCCTTCCCCCTTTTCCTACCCTTAACCCTTAACCCTTCCCCTTTTCCTACCCATATCCGCCCTTATCCCTTCACCTGTCACTTGTCTGACCCGGTTCTTAGTGTTCGACCCGGTTCCAAGTTTCCGAATACCCAGCGTGTTCTGTGGTGTACGATCGATTACGTCCGATATTGCGAATTTGAAAGTAGCATGACTTTGTAATTGCACTTGCTTGTTTTTGCATGCATAATGTCCTGTCGAAAAATATGCCGAGGTTTATAACAAATGAAGCATTGATTACTATCGTTCCGTCTGAAAATTCCTTCTCACGGTGTTTCGTGCAAATACAATAAGCTATGTGTTGTCTTGGTTTAATCTGAACATAGTTGAGCTCATCCACACACTAACGTCTGATAAACAAGTCTCCATGCATCTGGATATATTTTTCCAGTTATCAAGTGATTTGATTACAAGGGGTAAGTTTGTTGGAGATTTTAATA
Organism: Bathymodiolus brooksi; assembly: GCA_963680875.1. Taxonomy (NCBI): domain Eukaryota; kingdom Metazoa; phylum Mollusca; class Bivalvia; order Mytilida; family Modiolidae; genus Bathymodiolus; species Bathymodiolus brooksi. The sequence goes on along the minus strand of OY804577.1, from coordinate 71,884,993 downwards.
TGGGTAATTCATAATAAATCGGGGATTTTGATACCCTTTTGTTTACAAAGCCAAAACAGCACGTCATATTAGAATGTTGATTATTTCTAGCAGTACCCATTTATTTATTCATCTTACTACCCAAAAGAAGAAAAAACAAATATACAAAATATCTATAGATACATTGTGAAAAATATAAAGAAAAGAAAATTTTTTTTTTTTACATAGTAAGAGAAGAGAATATTAGGCCACAGGTTTTCAGGGACAAAAATATCTCCACCTTTTTTCCAACACTATCATCACAAAATGACAACAAAAAATCCACCATCGATTTAGTTTTACATTGCATTTGTATGACAGTGGTTCCGTGTACAAAGGTTTTGAAAGATTTTTCGTCAGTCTGATCCTACAAAATATTTGAATACTACCAACATCTGCCGAAAATGGTCCCACTTTAGAATAGTAAGACACAATGAATTTTATTGATTTAACTATTTATTATGCCGTTCGTTCATACTACAGTATATGTATATCTACTATTATTTATTAAACTCAGTCTTTCTAAAATAAATGCTATAAAATTATTAACCAGCTTGTTGTTGAAACTTTTAAAGGTAATAATTACACAAGAAGGAATATATTCTCTGTATAATTTTGTCACAGATAATTTTAAAGAGTATGATATAGATACTGAATATTGCCTTAATATATATAAATATTTTGTATGTGAAAGCAGAGACATGTCTGATGGAAGCGGTGCCTATATTATTCTTTTAAAATTAAAAACTATTTTGTTCACTTGGAGCTAGCATAATATTGGCAGAAATACACATACTTCAAAATGTCGAAATGAAGATGATAGTATTACAGTAACCGTACGCAGTGCGGTCTTATGTATGGGCACAATGGGCAGTTGCGCGGTAGTACCACGAGCAAATGAACCCCATACTAATCTATGTATGTTGTATACGGCATGATTTTTAATGTTTAAACACTGATTTTGTTGGAAGTACCAATGCAAGAAATATATGTTTAATTTTATCGACCATTTACAGTTTTATTTCTGTGAGTGTTTGTATAGATAGGGGCCTCAATGCATTGCTTTGACCGGGGCCTATATTGCTGATAAGACGGCCCTGACCGTACGTCATTCATCATTTACACTTCATGAACATGTATCGGCTGTACATAGCATGGTATAGGCCAATATTGTTATGTATATTGGTTGTATTAATTGATATTTTCGTAATAAAACTCTTTTCTTATGACTTAAAAGACCATACTTTCATTTTACAGACACCGGCGTCTACTAATCTCGTTGAGATTAGGATTCTGAAGAAATTTTCTGTCTGTTCTTCATCATAATCTCGTTTCAAGCCCTATTAAGGGTATTCTGGTAATTATAAATTTGACCCCCCGATACATTCCGATGGATATTTTGGCATGTTTATACATTGATAGTATATTTACGTGGATCGTGACAAGGCCCTGTGATCATCAGTAGTAATAGTTATAATGAAATGTTTGCAGCGTGAATAGTGAGTTTCTATGTTTCAACTGCAATTTATTTTTTGCTCCATTGTGACGAATGGGACCGCTTTGTAGCTCTGCCGAGACACAAGTTTGTCACAGGAGCTACATTATTGCAGCTATTGTGACGTCACCCCGATTGGACCGTAGACAGTTCGGTCTTACTTTAGTCCAACCACAGTAACTACGGTTGGTGATCGAACTAAGCCTTTGTCAATCAGTAACTCTTTTCCTGTTTATGTACATGCAGTTTTTCATTTTGTCCCTCCATTGGAAATACACAATTTGTATTTTGGTAAAAAATAATAAGGGAGACAAATCCTATAAGTTTATGCCTTTTATAGCTCCGCCGTATGAAAATTAGCTACCGGAAGTTGGAGGTAGCTAATTTTCATGGGTAGCTAAAAAATTTACGACACCGGATTGATCGTCCATTCCGGTAGTACATGTACATTTGTATTTATTTTGAATTATGTATTTGGTCATTAGTGATATCTAGTAAATGAGATAAATTTTATATTCAATTCTGATTGGATAAAATTCATAGTGTGAGCGCCACCATTAGATTTTGAGTCGTTTTGAGGTGTATGGTATTTAATCGTGCAAAATGTCTACAGAAGAGGTTCCATTGCGAAAGGAACCGGAATTTGTTGAACCTGAACCAACAACAATGACTATTAAGGTTTATATTTGTACTTGTTAATTCTTGTTACGAATTTGAAAGGGTATAAACTTCTTTCCAACCTTTTGTGTTGATTTTACGTTTCAATTGACGGTACTTGTCGGTGTAAATACATAAATATATACTTGCGCTCAAACTTTAAAGAAAAGATTCAAAAATTTACTTCATTTATAAAGTAGCTGGAAAAAAATCCAGAAGGGCTTTATAAAATTTAACTATGTCATCTGCCTCTCAGACACTGGCTCTTCCTGTCATGGGGTCACTGATCGTACTTGTAAACAAAAGAGCTGACTGAAATGTGCCTGTTTCTTATATAAAATACATGTCACTTTGCAGTGCATTGTGGTTTCAGCACTAATAAAAACATCAAAAGTAAACACAATTTTGAAAGTGGTCATTTTCAAACATTCTGTTATTTTATTTAGATGTAGTATGATTTGGTAGATGGCCAGAACCATGAAATTTTAAAACCGGCCATTTCTGGATTATATATTCGTTTCCATCCCGTATATCGGCCTTGTTTTTACTTCACACGAAAACAGATGACGCCATTTTACTGACAACAAAAGTTGCCAGATAATCGAGAGTATATTAAAATACAAGAATGGCTTTAAAAACAATCTTATGTACAAAGAAATATTTAACTAGCCATTCTTTGAAAATTCCAATCGTCATATGAATGAAGGGTTAACACTGTTAATCGCTATATCTGAAAATCGATAATAGCACGAAAACCGATAACACGATGCTACATTTGTAATTGTATATTCAAACGTAGTCCGAGATTCCTCTGCCGTCGACGGCTTTTTTCTCGATTTGCTGGAGCCGTGGGACGTCCGAGAGCTCTACATACGGAAAACAGCGGATTTGCCGCTCCAACTCTGAGTCGACACATTTCCACGTTTCGTGGCTATCAGATTTTATTTTATATCCGAAACCCTTGTATAAATCGCTTTGCCAATCATTTTTCTATTCATTCATAACCATCTTGCCCTCAGAAAGTGGTGTTACACTCGATTACAGCACGATTTTCACTTACATGTAGACCCTATGATATCGTCATTTCACATCCATTTTGGAACATTTGTCACGTGAGTTCGAGAAAACTACGATTACCGCAATGTATCATGGGAGATGATTTGCATATAAACAAGCAAACAAATATTTTTATTGCCAATCATATGTGCCTGTTAAGGCAGAACAATTAACATAAAATTTAGTACAGTTCAGGGGCTGCTCTGGCTCCCAAAAAGTAGGAGCCAGTTTAGGAGCCAGCTAAAAATTTGTACAAGGAGCCAATTTTTTCGAACCGAAACAGTGGATGATTGCATGTACATGTACCACTACCAGTTTCATGTATAAATGGTCCGGATTTGTTTGTACAAATGCTAATGTCTGTATTGTACTTCTGTTTTTCATTTCGATTTCATCATCAAAAACAAAAAGATTTATATAATTTATTACAATATACTGTATTTTACGGATTATCAGGGATTCAGCCAGGATTTTGAGACCATTAGTCACTTTTGCTGAACAGATTTTTAATGTCGGAGCTTAATCTTATAATCAGTTACTTTGCCTTATTAGTTAGTAATGGAGATTGAAAGGCTATGAAAACCTCCTAGGATGGGAACATACTCTGCAAATTAGAAACCAACTGATAAAACATAACATTGCCATGATTTTGATCTAATACCACACAAATTGTAATACCCCTGCCCCCTTTTTTTGAAATATTACTGTGCTTTGATCTAATACCACACAAATTGTAATAAGTTTATAACCCCCACCCTTTTTGAAATGTTACTGTGCTTTGGTCTAATACTAGGAGGGTCAGACTTTTTTTGAAAATGTGTTAAAATATCTTAAAGTACACACCAATGATCGGATCTCCTGAAGATATTTACAGTGGTGTTTAGTTTTTTAAAATCTGTTAAGCGGTTCAAAAGTTATGACAATTTGAAGTTCGGAAAATGACCACTTATATTTTATAATGATGGCCATTTTGAATTTTATCTGTCTTTACCAAGAAATAGAATATCAGAAATTATTTGAAAACAATAATGAAATCTAATGAAACTGTACTTGATAAATGTAGCTTAGACATTGTTCTAAAAGAAATTGCATAGTTTTGATCACATGGTGTAGTTCATGAGTTCACTAAAATGGCAGACAGTTCGAAGTGGATGTTGGATTATTTTATCTGATAGACGCTGTAAAAGGAAAGGAAATATAAATACTTTTGCAGATTTGAACTAGAAAATATGTCTGTATATGAGATCTTATCTGCACTTGATCTGACACAATCCGTCCATGCCAAAATATCCATCGGAATACACCGGGGGGTCAAAATTTAAATTTCCAGAATACCTTTGATAGGTCTTGAAACGAGATTAGGATGAAGATACAGACAGAGATTAGTATAAATCGGTGTCTTCAACCTATGCCAACATTTTGAAATATCATATTCAAGGTATGTCAACAAACATTATATTACAGGTGTTTATATAACACTTAATGACAGTTACAGGTAAGTAAATTTGGAAATGCAGGTCTCAAAAGTGAAATTTATTATAAAAAAAAACTAAACAAAAAACAATCTAAAAATATAAGAATAAGTCTGTTAAAATTTAACAACTTGAAAAAAAAAAATTTAACTTTTGTGAAAAGGTCTCAAAAGTGAAATTTATTATAAGAAAAAAAAATGAACAAAAAACAATCTAAAAATATAAGAATAAATTTGTTAAAATTAAACAACTTGATAAAAATATAATTAAACTTTTGTAAAAATTTATATATAAAATAAAAATCTGGTAAAATTAAACAAAAATCTGTAAATAAAAAAGATGAAAATGTAAAATTTTAGAATAATTTAAATAAACAATCTTTCTAAAATGTATGAATTCAAAATATTTATTTATAAATTTAGAATTATCATAATTTTGAAGAGTATTTTCTAATTGCTCACTCCAAGCTAATTAATCATAAGATAATTCAATTCACTCCAAGCTAATTATTTATAAGATAATTTGAAGTACATGTATGATATAAAAAAATATCTGTGCTTATAATATCCTAATTTATTTTCATGAAGTATGATATAAAAATATATATGCTTATAATATCCTATTTTATTTTCATAATGATTGATGTGCTTATAAGATCCTAACTATTTTAAAAAGTTTGATATTAAATACATGTCCTGATATACTGATTTTTTGTTTGTTATTTCCATAAAATATGATTTTAAATACCTACTTAGTTTATTCACTCAATACTCACACAAAAACAAGACAACCTTACATTAAAAATTAATTGTGGACTTGGAGTACATTGACATCTCCCCCGATTTTACACTAATTAAACATGACTAGTCAGGTTGAATAGGTTAATTGTTATATAAACATATGCCAACAATCTTTTTTACCTTTTTATATATATTTTTTAAAATGTTGGCATAGGTTGAATGAACCGTATAAATCTAATGTTAAAGTAATAGACATTCCCTGAAAAAATTGCATCATAATCAAGACTGAGATTTCACTAATTGCTACTCTGTGGCAATTTTTGTCTTTTTAGGGTGATCTTTAACAGAGATCATTGCATCTTGCCTAGATGAGTCCTGGACTCACCATTTTCAATTAGGACTCCCCATATAGTTTTCAAATTTTAGATTCTTACAATGGTGGGACTCGCCAAAATTTTCAGAAATATTTTCTGGACTTGTCAAATTAGATTGCTACTAGTGTCTCTGTTTAACCGTGTGTAGTGATATTTAGTGTACAAAATGAACAAATACACACCACAATACAATTTATTCAATTGCACAAATCGGATGGGGACAATTAAAATAAAAAAGCATTTTAAAATATACACACAATACTAGACATTCTTAACATATTCTTTTTACATGTAAAGGGTGGAACTTTCCCAGAAATATTTATTCTATCGTTCAAGCTATCATTTTTGGTAACGGGAAGCAGATTTTCATCAGTCCTTTTGAGATAAAATCACCAAAATTCTACTGTGTTTATTAGTTAAATGAAGACAAAAAGTTCAACAGGAATAGTCAGCAATATGACCAGTGTCGATCACTCCTCTGTCAAGCTTCTAAGCATAAATGACAATGGAAATCTAGGTTCTGGTGTATAGGAACGGGCATATAAATGCAATATGGCTAGACCGGTTAATACGATTCCAACTTTGCCTTCTTGATATCTAAATATCTAGGAGCCAATCAACAATAGAAAGTTTATAGAGATTCAATCCATCTCAAATTTAATTGTGAGAAATATTTCGGCTCTTATCATGGTAAGAAAAAGTTACTTTTGATGAGATGATCATTGATGATGCTGTCTGCTTTATTTTAGACCATTTTGCTTAAGTGGATATTTATACTAACTCACCAAAACTGCTGTCCACAGGAAAACATATCTATCAACTTTGAGTGGACACATAATACTGTCTCCTAGCCAACCAGTCTTTGCTCTTATTCCTTAATGCTGTGTGTTTAGTGAAGATGTAACAAATACCATTTAAGTCTTTCCTTTGAACCCATCTGGGGATCAGACTTGTGATCTTCCACATAATTTATGAAATGCAAGTCCATTTACACATCATTATCACATGTATATACCATGTTTACATGACCAATGAGAAAACTCTAGCCAGTATGATCAGGTATACATAGAAAAAGAGATAGAGAAAAAATTCTTTGAAACATATAGTAAATTATCTTCTTTATCTACTACAGGAGAAGATGATGCAAGAAGAAGCCAAACTGAAGGCTAAATATCCCAATGTTAAGCCAGGTGGACCTTCAGGACTTCTTGCAAAGAGGCTACAACGAGGAGTAAGTTTATTTCTGATTCACAGCAGAGCTACTGACAGTACTGTACAATATGTTTTTTTATTACTTCATGCAAGAAAAAACAGAAGTACTGGGAAGTGTAGGTGTAATGTTTAAGTGTATTTAATATAAAGGGATAATCAGATAATCAGATATGATTAAAATCCTTTGGAAACTGAGGAAATAACCAAGTGACAAGAAACATCGCTTTTATTGCATTTCTTTGTCTCTTAGTCACAATCAATGTTGATTATAATGTTTATCGTAGTATAATTATTAATATATACATGTATATGTATATAATTACATTGACTCTCGTTATCTCGAATTCGATGGGACTATATAAGAAATTCGAGTCAACCGTAGTTCGACTCAAGAGGAGCTACGAAATTACCGGAAGTGTAATTTGTTTAATGACGAAAGGGAGACAATTCGAGCGAAATTTTGAAGAGCTAAAACCAGCATCGCATGTCATGATTCTCGGAACGATTTTAAACATATTCAATGTTTTTGTTGCTGTTTTTTTTTTCTGTTAAATTCTTTGAATCTTGGACTGATAACTTCTAGATATCTTTTTTTTGTGTGTATGATTATGTTTATCTGTTTTGTTTATGTTTTTCAGCTGTTGCATTGTCATTAAACTTCACCCATCATGACATATTTTTCTTTGTGCAATACTGTTTATTTACAATAAATTTAAACTAAATGTTAATTAAGAGTAACATTTTTTCAAATCTCTCAAAATTGAGAAATTATACATCTTTTTTAATCAAAATTAATTTCCGACAAATAATTCAATAGATAAAACGCTTCCGTTGTGTACTTTTCATAATCATTGATGTATGTCGACCCAAGTGCACTTATTATGAAACGATAATTTTTGATTGTACACATCTAACCTCTGTCATAATACCAAGCCAATTCAAATATTATCACTAATTAATTTGACAGATTGTGAAATAAACATGTGAAATAGCCTAAGATAAACATGTCAAAGTCAATGACCGGATGTTTCACCTGTGATCTGATTTTAATCTCAAGGTAATACACATGTCTTGACAGACAACTACCTATGCAATCAGAGCCTATCACCACTGATGTTGTGAGTTCGAATCTCGATCAGGACGAGGTGTACAATATTATGTGATAAAGTTTGTCAGTGACTTGTGACAGGTCAGGGGTTTTTTCCGGGTTCTCCGGTTTCCTCCACCAATAAAACTGACCGACACGATATAACTGAAATATTGTTGAAAGTGGCATTAAACACTATCAAACAAACATTATTGAAATAATCACAACCAAATGTATTACCAAATGATCTGTTAAATTTCATTCTCATTTACTTTTATTCAAAATCAGTTTGTTGTTCACGCTTCGCTAGCTTCAAAGCTTCTGTTCTTTGAATTACAGCAATCCCACTGTTTACTTTGTTTACGATTATTTTGTAAAATTTGAGTTACTTCCCTTTGACCAAAATTTATTCAGAATACTATTCATTTACAGATAAAGGTTTTGGGGTTTTATGCCACTTTCAACAATATTTTTGTTATGTTGTGGCAGTTTACAGTTAAGGTATAAAGTGGTTTGAATTTAATTATATATAGTCTATAGTATTATATGTCTTTGTTTTTTTTCTATTTTCAGCAAAAATATTTTGACTCCGGTGATTACAACATGGCAAAAGCCAAAATGAACAATCCTAAGACCCCGCTCGCACCTACAGAGAAAATGATCTTACAAGAATCAATTGGAGATGCTATTCCAACTCCAGAATCCTTACCTCCCAGAAAACCCTCCATTATACAGAGCAAATTAGCAGATGGGACTTTTTCACAGGCTTCTTAACAACATATATGTTCAGACATTATTTCAGGGAAGCCACCTTGCTGGTAGATTTTGTTTCATGTTTTAAGTGATGCTATAGCAATGGCAGTCATAATTTGTATATTGTCAAGCATACTGCTGTCACACTCGCTTAGTATTTGAACGCATTTCCTTACATTTACATACTTGTGCATACATGTATCTGCCAAGTTCTTAATACAAAATGGTTTCATTTGTTTTGAATCTCACCAGCAAAGGAGACTTTATATTACAAGCTTATATTATTGATTGTCAAGTTGAAATACAACTTTTTCATTTATTGCAGAAAAGGATGAAAAAGTTCCCTCTCTATGGATCATTCTTTAATTTAGTTTAAAAAATAGTCTCAGAAGGGTAAAATTTAATCTATCGGTTATTCGTACAAACTATTAGCAGTAGAATTATGTTGTTCAGACATGAAGAATAAGTCAGATTTCAATACAGCTCCTAATGTCTTACATATATTTTCTATTGTTAATGGATGAAAACAAGAATAATTGACTCCGGTTTTTTTCAAATTTTTTCCTTCACTTTTTGGTGTCAATTATCTATACATTTATATTTCCAAAATTAACTGAGTTGTCAGTGTTGATTTTAGGCATGTGAATTTGGTTGTGGTTTTCTGACATCCATATGTGTGTTAATCAACTCAATGTTTTGTTTAATATGAACAAAAATATAGCTTATCCTGTGTGTTTTGTCTAATAAGGGTTTTTGTACACCAAATGCTATTTAACCTTTGTCCTTTTACATTTTTGGTATGTCTGAGGACTGTTTTTTTGCACAAAAAATGTGCCAGTGTGATGTTCTATAATGAAATAGTATGTATTACACACAGCCTGCACTACTACATGTACTATTCAGCTAATCAAAAACATATCTAGAGTGCAAAATCTACCATCAATGTGCATTATAATCCCTTTATTGTAGAAAAATCCCAGATGTAAAAACAAACAGTGCAATTAATGGATGTATAGTTAAACATGTAATTGCCATAAGATATTTATACAAGCCCATACACAATAAATAGTTTGTTTCTCATACCCTCCTCATGTGTAAGTATATCCATGTCAATGCTTTTTCCACTTAATTTTTTTTTTTAAATCTTGTCTGAAAATCTTGCATTTAATTTCATAAAATAGAAGTTTATTTTTCCTGTTCCTGTGCCACGAATGCACAATTATTTTATGAAGATGATTGAAATCAACTTGGAAATCTGTTGCTACTGAATCATCGTGCAGTGTGCACACACAGTAAAATTAACTAATGGAGCAATATATTTTCAGATCATGATGTATAACAGGACCTGAAAAAAATTAATTAAAAATAACTTATTCATTTTGTTGTTTTCTTAAACCTTGTGAAGGAAAGCTGACATGTACAGATGTTTACTTCACACAATTGTAGATCTAGAACACCATTTACTTTACTGGATCAACTTTAACCAAACCTTGCCATTTTTCTTCTCATAACCTACTTTTATATTATTATATTTTCCTTGATTTCCTTTTTTACAAGCTAATACACTTTTTCAAACTGTATTTTATGTGTTAATGGCAACAGGTGATACATGACCTTCAATGAAAAACCCATAGATTTAAGCAAAACATTTATTGTGTATGGCATAAAGCACCTGTATGATTGACAAGAAAATTGGTGCAAAAATTATTCACAATGTATTTTTATAACTTGCTCTTAATGTTGAAGGTATTTCTTGTTGTTTTTTGCATATCGTTGCTCTTTGGTGATTTTTTCTCTCACAAAAAACCATACTAGTCTATATGTACATGTAGCTGGACTTAAAAGCCAGGGTTTTGACCCTATATGTTGGCAATAAAATTTCATGAAATATGTAAATTTATTTAGACATACATTTCATTGTAAATATACTACTGAAGATTTCTATTTATTCTGTGTCTACTAGATCACACAGATTTTAGTTTTTCATAAACCTGAAAATAAAAATGATGATGTAATTTCTGTTTAAGCCAACTATGAAATACAGACTTTGTGGAAATATTCCATAGTACACTGTATTTGCATGCAGCAATTGAAAATTTATCATATGTTGCTTTTTTCCATGCAAATAAATCCCATTAAACACTATTTTGCATGCAGAAATTCCCCATAAAACAGTGTTTTGCATATGAAAATTTCTCAATAAGAACAATTTTGCATGCGAATATTCTCCATTGTACACTGTATTTTGGAACCATTCATCAAGGTTGTGTATTTCTTGTTATGATGGGACAAAATATTGAAGTAACACATCTAATTTGAACTTTTTGAGAACCTACACAATGAAGTAAAGAGGCTGTCATGGTCAGATCATATGGTAGTTGGATTTACAACTACCATTACAATCAGTGCCTATAACCACTAAAGTTGTGAGTTCTAATCCCGCTTGTGGCGTGGTGTACTTGATACAACATTATGTGATAAAGTTTGTCAGTGACTTGCGGCAGGTCTGTGGTGTTCTCCGGGTACTCTGGTTTCCTCCACCAATAAAACTGACCGCCACGATATAACTGAAATATTGTTGTAACTGGCGTTAATCACCATAACCCTACACAATAAAGAGTAATTATCATTTTACTTAAGTTATTTTGATTTAATATTGACTTGGAGAAAGAAAACAAAGAGATGGGTGAATTAGCATTGGACATCTTAGCGAATGTACATGTATGTAAAAGAGATTACCGTAGCTTACTGTATTAAGAATACTGTTCTCTTTAATGGTGTAAGAATTCTAACAGCTGGAATGTGTTGTAAATTTTGTGGCGGAGAAAGTTGTTTCCTTATAATAGGTCTACTGATACTTGAATTTCGCTTTTGACCAACAAGAAAGCGAAGTCAAGCTCCACAAGACAACTTCTTTGCCCGAATCGCCCTCAATCGTGAGCCCTGACTGAAATACCACATACATTACATGTTTTGTGATTTGGAGGAAATCTGATATCCGTTTGATGATATGAATGTCAATCATTTTAAATACCAGTCAGCACCAAAAACCACTAGCCCTATGCCCCTGTCTAGTAAAAATTGGTTCGGGCAAGTAAAAATGAAATGCAATTTGCTTAATCAAATAGAAAAAATTCTTCTAAACTGCTGTTCGTGCTAGTTTGTCAAAATGTTTTTGGCACAGACTGAAATACACAATTTACCTTACTCCTTAGCGTATGAAATCTATTTTTTCTTTGCACCTGTATATGTAATTCTATAATTTGTATAATATTAGTTTAATACTGTCCCATTATTGTGATAAGTTTAGGAAATATTTTGAATTTTATTGTATGTTGTAACTATATGTTTCGATCACCAGGATATTTCTATTGTTTAGAATACAATTAGGAATTTTATTAAATAACAAGTGTATGAGATGGGAGAATGCTCTGTAATTAACCAATTTGAATTTTCTTAAAGAAATATACATGTATATAATTTGCCTGTTTTCTATGATTTCATGTAAGTTGATGACAGCAAGAAAGTGTCTTCCCAACCTCACATAAATTGATAGCTGGCATAGCCTTTAGGATTTTGTTTTTAAGGATTGCACTGGAGAAAATCGTGGGAGAAGCATTCTGCAGAATAATTTTCTTGGATCTTGAAAATATCCACACAATTTAGAAAATTAAAAATTTCAAATTTTGGTTCTCATTAATTGGTATTTACTTTTTTTAATTAAATTTCTGTCTGTGGTACAAAATGCCAGATGTCAATTATATTAAAAAGATTTTTTCTCACCTTTCAAGTATTCATTTTTTTGGGGGTGATTTTGCAGTGAAATATTTTTACATTGAAGTGCTAAAAAGGTTTTTCTGTGGTATGGTAAATGAAATAGCCTGACCATTAAGTTATGCAGAACATTTAACAATAAGATTCAATTAAACAAAAATTTAGGGGGAGGTGGGAGTGTTATTATAAAAATGTGTGCAAGACTATTACCAGCCTTGCACAAGATTAATACATGGGTGTACTCCATTGAACTAATTGAGCCTGGATCTGGTACCCTTAGTTTCATAGACTGGTCATGCTCAGGGAACTTAAGTAAGAATCAATGCTTTCAGTTTCAACAGTATAATGGAAAGCACCCCAGAATTTCTCCATTTCTTTTTGTAATTAGAACCAACTGACCTAATACTTGAAATTGTTACTTTGCCAACATTTATATATATATACATGTATTTGTTAAATTTAAAGTTATGTGTTTGTTTATGATTATGTACATAAAAGGAGTCATCATGATGTAATTATAATTTACAAAGATCATTTGATATTATTGATTTTCTCAATATTAGTAATATTACGAGATCATCTCCCCTTCTGATAAAAATAGTCATTAATGGCTCATGTGAAATCTTGGTGATCTTGTTGCTTTTTAGCACCTTTGAGCCAGTTGCTCAGTTGAGCTTTCATCATGGAAAAGTGTTTGGCTTCCATCCCTCCACACATCGTTACCGCATGGGTGGTGTAATGGTTAGCGTGCTCTCAAGTGCTGTAGGCCGTGGGTTCGAGTCTCTATCAAGTCAAACCAAAGATTATGAAATTGGTATTTGCTGCTTCTCTGCTAAGCATGCAGCATTAAGGAGAAAGATCAAAGACTGGTTGGCTCCGAATCAGGATAATGTGTCATTGAAATTTACTTGGTCTCGCCATGATATTGCTGGGAAAAAAAGATTTGGCGTTGAACAACAATCCCTCACTCACTCACGCCACACATCATAAACTTTTCACAATTTCGACTTGTACAGAAACACTGCATGTTCAGTCACCAAGCTTGCCACAAATGTTCCTCTAGGGGTCCCGAAGGAGTGTTTGTACTTTTGGAGTTATTCAAAATCAAACTAGATGTATTGAAGAAGGGTAGTTGCATTTCTTACAGTTTCTTTATATAAGCGTCCCTAAGAGGCTAGTTTTTAGCTCACCAGGCCATAGGCCATGTGAGCTTTTGTCGTGGGTAAGCGTCCGTCCGTCCGTTAGCTTTTCATATTTAAATCTTCTTCTCTGAAACCGCTGAACAGATTTCAACCAAACTTGCCAGAAATGTTCATTGGATGGTCCTCTACCAGATTTGAAATCCAACATGGCTGCCAGGGTCCATAATGTGTTCTCATTGGCTGAAATTTTAAAAATCTTCTTGTCAGAAACCACCAAGCCAATTGAATTGTGACTTTGCAGGAATGATCATTGGGTGGTCCTGTACTAAACTTGTGAATCGTTTGCCGATCGGAAATTCAAGATGGCCACCATGACTCCATTTAGCTTAACATTGGACCCTATGGGAATTTCACATTTTCATCTTTTTTAGCTCACCTGGCCATAGGCCATGTGAGCTTTTGTCATGGATAAGCGTCCGTCCATCAGTTAGCTTTTCACATTTAAATCTTCATCTCTGAAACCGCAGAACAAATTTCAACCAAACTTGCCAGAAATGTTCATTGGATGGTCCTCTACCAGATTTGTGTTTTTGGTGCTGATTTGAAATCCAACATGGCTGGCAGGGGCCATAATGTGTTCTCATAGGCTGAAATTTCACATTTTCATCTTTTTTTCTGAAACCACAAAACAGATTTGAACCAAACTTGGCAGAAATGTTCATTGGATGGTCATATACAAGATTTTTGTTTTTGGCACTGATCGGAAATCCAACATGGCTGCCAGGGCCCATAATGTGTTCTGATTGGTCGAAATTTAAAAAATCTTCTTGTTAGAAACCACTAAACCAATTGAATTGTGACTTTGCAGGAATGATCATTGGGTGGTCCTGTACTAAACTTGTGAATCGTTTGCTGATCGGAAATTCAAGATGGCCACCATGACTCGACTTAATTTTAACATAGGACCCTATGGAAAAAATGTTTAAAAGTCTTCTCCTCTGAAACCAGTAAGTCAATTTAAAGCAAACATGGCATGAATGGTCCTTAGGTGGTCAACTTTCAAAATTATGTCCTGTGACCCCGACCTCCATCCAAGATGGCCGCCATCAGCGGACATACTTTTAACATAGGACCCTATGGGAAAAATGTTTAAAAAAAATTTCCTCTGAAACCAGTAAGCCAATTTAAAGCAAACATGGCATAAATGGTCCTTAAATGGTCAGCTTTCAAAATTATATCCAGTGACCCAAACCTCCATCCAAGATGGCCACCATCAGCGGACATAGTTTTAACATAGGTCCCCATGGGAAAATTGTTTAAAAGTCTTCTGAAACCAGTCAGCCAATTTAAAGCAAACATGGCATGGATGGTCCATGGGTAGTATACAGGGCACGAAATTAACGCTGGTCCGCTAGCCCAAGGCTAGTAAAATCAGCGTCGGGCTAGAAGAACTCTCTTAGAAGCTAGTCCGATGGACTAGTTAAAATTTTCAATTGTCAATTATTGTTTCCACTTCATTAATTTTAATGACATAATTGAAAATCATAATTAGTCATTCATATTGCTGTGTTTGTTTACGCTGTACACAATTTACATGTGGGGAATTCCCTCGATAGCAATTAGAACTTAGAGGGTGGTATACGAATTGATAAAATTACTCGATAATCCGGTTAACTCAGTGAGCGTTCTAACAGCATAATCTAAGGTTCAAGAAATGTGGCGACACATTACCGGCGTAGAGCAACCAGCGAGAAAAATTAAATTAGATAATGAAAAATTGGAGAGAAAAAGGACGTATGATCAGATCAAAAGAAAAAGAAAATTTCAAACAAGCTGGCAGAAAAACCGCAACTGTTTAGTTCACAACAGTGAAATAGACCGAATGATAGGGTGTGTCAGAAGCACCGTCCCTTGGTGTTTTTAGCAGGTTTACTGCTTGTTAAGGAATATGCAACATATGTAAAGTTTCACACTGGATCTGAGATATAGGGGACAAACCAGAACATGATCCACTAAATAATAATAATTATATTTATATTTTTAGAAATATAAAAACCTTAAACTATGTCCTTTTTCTTTTTTGTGTATGTCTCATTTATCAATCATGAATGTTTGTATTGTTAATGATGCCTCATGTGGGCCCTATGCTTAGGCAATACAATATATTCTATTCTATTCTATTATGTTCAGTTTGCATACAATATGCTTCTTCCGATTTAGACAAAAAGGCAGTCTTTGTGACGGGGTCTTCCAACTTCAAGCTGGAATTTGTGATTTCCCATGAAACTTCAGAGCAGCATCTAAGGTCAGTTGGTAAACAATCGGTAAAAGAAAATTCGACCGTAAACTCTGCAGCTGCAAAGATTGTACAGTCATTGAATAAAAATGTATTTAACAGAATGACAAATCTATTTCGTAATGTCCATGCTTTGATAAAAAAGAGACGTCCATTCACAGACTTTATATGAATGTATGAACTTGATGAAATTAAAGGTGTTGACATTGGGGAAACATATAGAAATGAAAAACAGGTCGTTAACTTTGCACATTACATTGCTAAGACTGAAAAACAAAAACTAGTGGATCAGATTAATGAATTAAAATACATTTCTGTAATTTGTGATGGATGTACTGACACTGCTGCAATTGAAGAAGAAATTGTTTATGTAAGAACTTGTAATAAGGGGGATATTAAGACATCTTTCCTGGCGATCAACAACCCAGATAGAGCTGATGCTAATTGTCCCCATGATGGTCGGGCTAGTAGAATATCTAGGGGACTAGTTGATTTTTAGCTCACCTGGCCTTTAGGCCATGTGAGCTATTGTCATCACTTTTCGTCCGTCGTCTGTCGTCCGTCGTCCGTCGTCCGTCCGTCAACATTTCACATTTTAATCTTCTCCTCAGAAACCACTGGACCAATTGCAACCAAACTTTGGTGGAATGGTCCTTGGATGGCCCCCTTTCAAAATTGTGTCCGGTGATCCCGACTTCCAACCAAGATGGCCGCCAAGCTAAAAATAGAAAAAAGGGGGGATGAAATTTTAATTGTCCATTGCTGCTTTAGTGTAAGTCAAAATGAGCTGAAATTTTAACTGCAGCTACATGGCAAGGAGCAGTTTTCTGTGAAATTTTTCTTTCAGCCGATATATACCGATTATGCAAATTAGGCATATTTTGATAAAAGATCACATTTAAATTTTCTCCTCTGAAACCGCTGAACCAAATTAAACCAAACCTGGCAGGGATGGTCCCTGGGTGGGTCCCTTTTAAAATTGTGTCTGACAGCCCCGCCTTCCATTCAAGATGGCCACTGTTACTAAAAATAGAAATTTCTTCAAATGGCCAAAACTGCTTTATTTTCAGCCAGAATGTGCCCAAATTTGAACTGTATAAGCATAATGATGAGCTTTTCAGCATGTGACAGGATTTTTTATGAACTTTGAACTTTTGCCGATTTTGACCGATTATGCAAATTAGAAAAAAGGGGGGATGAAATTAAAAAAAAAATCTTCTCCTCGGAAACTACTGAGCCAATATCAACCAAACTTTGCTGAAATGATTCTTGGATGGCCCCCTTCCAAATTTGTGTCCGTTGATCCCGACTTCCAAGCAAGATGGCCGCCAAGCTCAAAATAGAAAAAAGGGGGGATGAAATTTTAATTGTCCATTGCTGCTTTAGTGTAAGTCAAAATGAGCTGAAATTTTAACTGCAGCTACATGGCAAGGAATAGTTTAACATTTATTCCGGGTTTTTCTGTGAAATTTTTCTTTCAGCCGATATATACCGATTATGCAAATTAGGCATATTTTGATAAAAGATCACATTTAAATCTTCTCCTCTGAAACCGCGGAACCAAATTAAACCAAACCTGGCAGGGATGGTCCCTGGGTGGGTCCCTTTCAAAATTGTGTCCGACAGCCCCGCCCTCCATTCAAGATGGCCGCTGTTACTAAAAATAGAAATTTCTTCAAATGGCCAAAACATCTCTATTTTAAGCCAGAATGTGCCCAAATTTGAACTGTATAAGCATAATGATGAGCTTTTCAGCATGTATGACAGGATTTTTTATGAACTTTGAACTTTTGCCGATTTTGACCGATTATGCAAATTAGAAAAAAGGGGGGATGAAATTAAAAAAAAATCTTCTCCTCTGAAACTACTGAGCCAATATCAACCAAACTTTGCTGAAATGATTCTTGGATGGCCCCCTTCCAAATTTGTGTCCGTTGATCCCGACTTCCAAGCAAGATGGCCGCCAAGCTCAAAATAGAAAAAAGGGGGGATGAAATTTTAATTGTCCATTGCTGCTTTAGTGTAAGTCAAAATGAGCTGAAATTTTAACTGCAGCTACATGGCAAGGAATAGTTTAACATTTATTCCGGGTTTTTCTGTGAAATTTTTCTTTCAGCCGATATATACCGATTATGCAAATTAGGCATATTTTGATAAAAGATCACATTTAAATCTTCTCCTCTGAAACCGCTGAACCAAATTAAACCAAACCTGGCAGGGATGGTCCCTGGGTGGGTCCCTTTCAAAATTGTGTCCGACAGCCCCGCCCTCCATTCAAGATGGCCGCTGTTACTAAAAATAGAAATTTCTTCAAATGGCCAAAACATCTCTATTTTAAGCCAGAATGTGCCCAAATTTGAACTGTATAAGCATAATGATGAGCTTTTCAGCATGTATGACAGGATTTTTTATGAACTTTGAACTTTTGCCGATTTTGACCGATTATGCAAATTAGAAAAAAGGGGGGATGAAATTTTAAAAAAATCTTCTCCTCTGAAACTACTGAGCCAATCTCAACCAAACTTTGCTGAAAGGATTCTTGGACGGCCCCTTCCAAAATTGTGTCCGGTGATCCCGACTTCCAACCAAGATGGCCGCCAAGCTCAAAATAGAAAAAAGGGGGGATGAAATTGTAATTGTCCATTGCTGCTTTAGTGTAAGTCAAAATGAGCTGAAATTTTAACTGCAGCTACATGGCAAGAAGTAGTTTAGCATATATTCCGGGTTTTTCTGTGAAATTTTTCTTTCAGCCGATATATACCGATTATGCAAATTAGGCATATTTTGATAAAAGATCACATTTAAACCTGGCAGGGATGGTCCCTGGGTGGTTCCCTTTCAAAATTGTGTCCGACAGCCCCGCCCTCCATTCAAGATGGCCACTGTTACTAAAAATAGAAATTTCTTCAAATGGCCAAAACTGCTCTATTTTAAGCCAGAATGTGCCCAAATTTGAACTGCAGCTACATGGCAAGGAGTAGTTTAGCATATGTTCGGGGTTTTTTTTTTAAATTTTTCTTTCAGCCGATTTATACCGATTATGCAAATTAGGCATATTTTGATAAAAGATCACATTTAAATCTTCTCCTCTGAAACCGCTGAACCAAATTTGTGTCTGGTGGTCCCGCCCTCTGACCAAGATGGCTGCACAGCTGTACTTAGTTTAACATAGGACCCTATGGGAAATTCACATAAAAACCATCTTGTCTGGAACCAGTAGCTCAATTAAAACCAAACTTTGATGAAATAGTCATTGGATGGTCCTCTTCCAAAATGGTGTCCGGCAGTTGCGCTCTCCCACCAAGATGGCCGCCACAGTGCAGTTGCGTTGTTATTGAAAGCAGCTTTTATCCAGGTGAGCGATTACAGGCTCCTGGGAGCCTCTGGTTATATCTACTAGTCCTGCTGGTAGTATACTTTCAAAATTGTGTCCGGTGACCACGACCTCCATCCAAGATGGCTGCCATGAGCAGACATAGTTTTAACATAGAACCCTATGGCAGTATGGGATTTGAATAGTAACTTGGATGTATTCGGCATGCAGACATTCTTAAGAGGACTTATTTGTGTCAGGTGAGCGATACAGGCTCACCTGAGCCTCTAGTTATGTCACCTGGCCCAAAGGGTCACCTGAGATATTGTCATCACTTGGCTTCTGTCGTTGTCTGTAAATCTTTACACTTTAAAAGATACAAGAAGCCCAATGGTGGTCACTGCCTGTCCATAGTATAGTTTAACATAGAGTAATGTCAAAATTCCTTTTTTAGGGTGCTGGTATGTGTTTTTCATTTTGATAATACATCAGAAGTGACCTCAATACAGAGCAAGGATGCTGTGGTAATTATATTAAAAGTGTAGAACTCGTTGCTTACCTGTTACCTATCTTGAATCTTCATCCACTGCCTGGATAACCGTTGTTGCCAACGTATTCACCACTGAAGTCCAGACGATTACTTGATGCAAAATGACTGATTTTGTGGATCGAAAATCCGGTTTTTGTTTGGTTTTTTTTTATGTCTGCAAGACAATTGAAACTAAAATTACTTCATCAGGCCTTCGTAAAATTGTATGAACCTTGGATAAAAGCAATAGAAAGATAGTTAAAAAAAAAACATTTCAATGTGGCATGGTAACCATAAGCAGATAAGACTACATGTGGGCTTCATCTCGGTAAAATTGGAGGCGGGACTGAAGCTTAGGCGGATGTGTTGGGTGCTGATACACTGTCACTGTACACGAATAGATTGTAAAAGGGCATGTACAAATGTATTAGTAGAAATTGCCATTAACGTATTTTTAGGGACAATTGACGACTAAGCAACGTATTTTAAGATAAAATTTAAGACTTATTTGGGTCTTTATCAAAATACACTCACTTTTTCCTGTTCATATTTTTGCGACATCAAATATTTTCGTTCCCGTGTTGCTTTAGCCTATTAGTTTTTCCTACATTACAATGACCTATTCACATAATATGCAGTCGGGAAAACCACCATGAAAAAAATATTTCTAGATATGTAGCACCCCCTCATACCTTTCAGTCCGTGGTGTTACCAACATAAAATTATTCTTTTTAGGAAAACGAAAAATTATTTTTATGCAAAAAGTAGTTACATACATAATAAACAGGGAAATTATGCATAATTTAGGATATTTTCTTTGGAGCACTAGTTTTTTCACAATATTTGGATATGTAGTTGTGGAGTCCCATTTTTAAAAGCTGCATTATGAAACAAACAAGTTTTCATAATTGTATTTTGTTTCACTTTATATAAAGAAAAGATGACTTATACATAGTTATCAAAGTCAACTTTATTCAACTATAATATAATTTACTTCAATTATGTCATTTATCCTTTTTATGAAACAATTTACATGAGGTAACACCATTGACAAGAGGTAACACCACAGATGACAAGTAACACCAGGGACATCGTCATGAATGTAAACATTTAATTTAAGAAAAAAACAACTATCAACCTATATTTTTGTTTTCTTAAATGTTTTCAGTACAATATTCAGTTTTTCAACATATTGGTTTAATGCATGAACAATATCAGTTTGTCCATGGTGTTATGAAGATATGTCCATGGTGTTACCAGGTCTAAACAGTATACTCCCATCAGCTTGTTAAACTATATCTTTTAAGTAAATGACGATGTTTGAACAATTTCTCTGCATAGGTTAAAGAGCAATATTTTGTTCTGAATATTACTGTTTATGGAATAATGTGTTTATTCACAATTTTAATTCAAAAATAATATAAAGATCGAATAAAATAATTACATCTGAATATTACAATTGACCAGAAGTAAGTAATTCTGGAAAAATAACACGTAACACCAAGGAAAAAACAAGTCTTCGTGTAGCAAGTATAAATTTGCAATTGGCCGGACCAATCTGGATATAGATGGTAAAACTATAGAAAGGTCATGTGCCTTCATGCAAAACATGTTTTCTCCAATTAGTTTGGTTGATATTTGTCTTAATTGCGTAATAACCGAAAAGTACGTGTATTTTGATAATGACCCATTTACTATAAATAAAATTAAAAGAAGAAATACATTAAAAAAAAATCAAACAAAGGTAATTTAAAGTCCCTGTTTATTAAAATAAAAACACATTTATCCATCCGCTTCAAATGCCTCCGTTCATTCCCCCATCATGTGAAGGGGCGGGGTCATTTCCTAAGTAATGACACAACAGGTGTGATGCTGGACTGAGTAGACTTTGTCAGTTTTCAAAGGCACGATTGAGTCGCAAACTTTCCACTTCCATTATATCAATGGATGAGAATTTTTAAGCTATGATATATTAATATATAGGTCATATTTCTCCAAGACCATGCAGCCTCTTTATTTTCAAGACACATTCTTTAATAAGTAATTGTATTAACATGATAAGGTGCAAAATTTACCTATGTGTGCTATTTTGGATTCTAGTTATTTTAACAGTGTCGAACACTGAGGCTTGAACTGTTATGGATAAGAGTCCTGGGGAATGGGCCATGCAGTTAGTCACTTCAGTCTCACCCGCAGCGAGCTCGAGGTTGATGGATAACCGCTGTTATTTTCTTCAATGGTGTTGTTCCATGGCAGAGCACCACACTTTTATCTGAATTAACTGCTACATCTCAGATTTGGTTTCAAATGGTCTGTACTGTAATTAATGTCCCGCATGTCAAAGTCACTGATGTGAACAAAAAGTTTCTATAGTGTGCCTTATAATTTTCGAGTAATGGGTGATGGAAACGTTATATAAACATGCACCATGCATCACAGAATAATGAAATAAAACAGTAAAGAACATAGTTATAGATAACCTTATATTTTAGACACATATCGGTATGAGAATACATACTACATGAATCACATTTTACAAAATATTTTTATCCAATATATTCACGTATGTACATACGAGAGATTCCTTGCAATATCAGTTTCCAGAGACTGTGCATAAAGAATTTAAGCGCTCTTCAGCGTTGGTAGATCGAATTTTTTTGTTTATAATGGAAAGCTTTGAGCATTTATTATCTGTTTCACAGCTCGTGATAGGTATTGTCAGTGCAGCTTGAGTGCATTTAGTAATGCACTTCAAATACCTAAAGATGTTGCTCACAATCGTGTAAAAAGGCCAACTATCTAACTTCCATGTGATAAAGTTTGTCAGTGACTTGCCGCAGGTCGGTGGTTTTTCCCGGGTACTCAGGCTTCCTCCACCAATAAAACGGACAGCCACGATATAACTGAAATATTGTTGAAAGTGGCGTTAAACAATATGTCTAAACCAATCCAACCTCGCCCAAAACTGCAATGGTACTTGCTCTTTTGTTTACTTTTAGTATATATTGTATATTTTCCAGTTGAAGATCTTTACACAATTTTCCAAATAAGACACATGCAGAGGTTAGAATTTTATTTCATGGAAAGTAACCCCAAATTTCGCTACCTGAAGTAATACATGGAGGGAGGTTTTTAATTTGGGTTTACAAACTGGGAAACATATTTCGCTTTGCGGTTCTATTTATGGTGGAATTTCTCTCCATACACAGATACAGCTAGTTTTACCAACAAGGGCTGGTAACAATCATCGCACGAAATGACCCAAATCCCTATATACTACAAATAGTATAGGGCCTATCAAACCCCGTTCATGGCGAGGTGTAAGGTCTACTCGATACAACATTATGTGATAAAGCCAACTTGGCGGTTTCTCCGGGTACTCCGGTTTCCTCCATAAATAAAACTGGATATAACTGAAATATTGTTGAAAGTGGCGATAAACACCATAAACCAAAGCATATAATAGGGATTTTTGGATGACCCGGCCGTCATTTCGTGCTGTTGTGAGCCCAATATTAAAGAAGGGAAAGAGATTTGAAACAGTAAATTATCGACCAGTCTCATTAACGTGCATATGTGGTAAGATCATGGAACACTTAGTGACAAGTCATATAACGAAGCACGCTGATGCAAACAACATCATGTAGCCCTTACAGCATGGGTTCAGAAGGGGATTATCCTGTGAAGCGCAATTATTAGAGTTTATTGATGACATTTAAAAAAACCTTGACATGGGAAAGCAAACAGATTGTCTAATAAATAAGGTTAATAACAAAATTACCGAACTCCGAACAATCTAACAAAGGGAAAGTCAAAACTCATAAGTATATAAACAGACAAAATCAGTCAACAACCGGAAAACTGTGAAAACCGCAATGACCCTGAATTGGTACAGGCATTTCTAAAGAAATGGTGGGTTGAATCAGATTTTAAAGCGCCAAACCTCCCCCTTTCATTACGGCTCAAAGTTTCCGGCTGTCACTATAACAGTATTTACAACAATACTTGAACAAAACAGGTAAAACAGTTGTCAAATCAGCGCCAAACTCAGTGAAGTAGATGTCAAAAACACTTTTACGTCACACATTGATAAAAAAAAAATATTTTTGACATTTTTGTTGAAACCTTATCTTTATACATTTTCACTATATGAAAATCCATCGTTTATAATCTTTTCTGCAGAGACGGAATATATTTCGACAAGATCTTGGTATCGGAATATACACTTTTTAAGAGATCGAATAAGGCGAATCTTTTCATAGCCCTGGTCCAGTAGCCTGTTTCTCAGATGAAGATGACGTTTCAGGAAATCAGAATAATTGCTACTGGTCCTTGCATAAACACCATATGCAGGAGAAGCTGGTATATTGCTGAACATATTTGGAAAATTTATGATCTTAAAATTGAAGTCGTCCCGTTTATCATAAATTTTAGTACTGATTTGACCACTGTCGTCAGGTATAAGTCCAAAAATGATGCGGACGAAGCGGTATCTGTGGTCTCTTTAACTTCCAGCTCTGGAGGATATATCAATGGAAGAAATTCTGTAAATCTAGAATTATTGATAGATAAAACGTCATCAATATACCTGTATGTGAAATTAAAGGCTCTAGCCTCATGAATCTTCTTATCTTTTACAAGCTTTTGAAGAAACTCCGACTCATATGAGTATAAAAATAAATCGGCTAGAAGAGGGGCACAATTCGTACCCATTGGTATGCCCATTGGACTTCTCTAAGGCTTTCGACAAAGTTAGTCATAGTCTGTTAACCCACAAACTGGATCACTACGGTATAAAGGGGAAAACCAATAGGTGGATCCAAAATTTCCTAGCAGAAAGGAAACAAGTGGTCGTTGTAGAAGGGGAGAAATCAGACTACATAAACGTTGAATCAGGAGTACCACAAGGATCCGTACTTGAACCAAGTTTATTCCTCTTCTACATAAACGACATGCCAGAAGGAATCCGCTCCAGGGTCAGACTCTTCGCCGACGACACCATAGTGTACCTGACAATTACTTCAGACACAGATGCTGACTACATTTTGTACTTGCAAGAAGATCTGGATAAATTAGCAGAATGGGAAGGAAAATGGAAAATGGCCTTCCACCCAGACAAGTGTAATGTGCTAATAATAACTCGCAAAAGAAACCCAATAGTGCGAGCATACCAACTACATGGACATACACTTGAGGCTGTAAAATCTGCCAAATACCAGTGCCGACCTAAAATGGAATGATCACATAAGGAACATCTGCAACAAGGCCAACAAAACTATAGGATTCCTGAAACGAAACTTGAACATAAACAACAGCAAGACAAAAGAAACAGTATACAAATCACTGGTAAGACCTACAGTCGAATATGTCAGTTCAGTCTGGGATCCATACCATCAGAACAATAAGCACAGGCTAGAAATGGTACAACGAAGAGCGGCGAGATACGTGACCAACCGTCATCACAACACATCATCCGTCAGCTCCATGATAGAAGATTTCAATTGGAAATCACTGGAAGATCGTACGAAAATAGCGAAATTAACAATGATGTACAAACTGGTAAATGGATTGGTACTAATAAATACAGAGGATCGTCTAATTCCACCAGACAGAATATCCAGAAAAAACAACACAAAGGCATACCAAATTATACTATCTTGCAGAAACGAAATAAGAAAAGAATCCTATTTTCCTAGAACCATGAGAGACTGGAATGCGCTACCGGACAACTGCGTCACCATCGGGAGCCTTGAAATCTTCAAGGCCCACCTTCAGGATATATTCTAAACCACTCCAGGATGTTTTTATCTTCACTGTATATATGTAAAGCACTTCAAAAATTCAAGCTCAATGTATTTTTTTTTTTTTTTTTTTTGCATGCGCATCCAAAAAGTGGCAGAATAATCAACGAATTTATGGTGGCCGCATTCTGGTAGAGGTAGAAGTAGAAGTTGATTTTTACCTACTTATTCGGGCTTCAGATATTCTTACAATATTAAATCAATATTTTGACAAAAAATCTTTTTTTTTAAATGTGTATGATATGTAATCTTTCAGATTACTGTATTTATTATCACTAATTTATAAATACCGTTATCTTTATTAATTAAAATTATTAATTCGTTTCATTAAAAACTATCAAACCGATAAACTACTTGTTCGTTCCACACAAATTTCTGTTATTTTTACAAATTGTAATGATTGCATCACGTGACAGTAAAGATGGCAGACGAACGAGAACCACCCCCGATGGAAGAATCCACCGAAAACGACGATGACGATTTATTTTCTGAGGCAAAAGAGGTTATTAACCAAACGCAAATGCTGAAAATGATGTTCTTCTAATTAAAGCTAAATATTTCATATTAATTCAGTCAAATGGTATCGTACTTCCCTGTAATGTGCTGTACTCTGTAGACTAGTGTTGACCGTCTGGTTTTTGTAAATCCGCCGGTACATTTTTAATGTCTGATTGCCCACATATTTTTTTAATTTGAGACTTTATACATGATACTTAGGCGTTGGAATAATGTAATGTTAAGTGTTTATTTGTTATGATCTGCACTTCAGTGTACAATATACAATCCTTTTCCCCTCTAAGACTAAGGCGACTAAGGATATATTATAGAGACAGGAAGGCAACTTAAAAACATAAAAAAAAATATTTTGGACAATGGTAACATCCTTAAGAAAGCTGGTTTGTATGACCAACACCCAAAGTTCATTATAGTATAGTTCAAATAATTGAGCATTCTCTGTCCATGGCTAATACTTGACAATGGAAAAAATATTTCCCTGATGGATTTTAATTTGATCAATCACAAACATTAAGTAACCAGGGGTTTCAAAGTGGGCCGGTACCCGGTACTTTTACCCGCCTGAGATCGTGTATAGTACCGGCAGAAATTACTGAACCCCCCAAAATTAGCGGTGGTCAAACCCACAAGTACGATGGTCGATAGGCTTGTGGAATATTTTTCATAAAAAATTAATGTTCACGTCAATTGCTGAATTCTCGCCTTCAAATCGAACAACTGCGTCACGACCAAGTTGATGGGATATTCTCTGTTTTAAAAATTACTTTACCTTAGAATCGTAAATAGCAGTTTGCACATGCAGTAAATAGATATGTTTTCGCCCCAATATCTTTTCATCCTTGTGTAAAACTCGGACCGGAACAAAGCTGACATCATTTCAAAATAAAAAAATGCCCGATTACAAATTATGTTCAAACACAATTTAGTGTAATCTCCAGTAATATAAGTATGATCATTATGTATTATGAATATATGACTACACAATATTTTGTGCGATTTGTTTTATCCATTTAAAACCCAGGGTCGAATCATTCTGGGGCATACTGTCTTGTTGCTTAACTCCATCCATATTGTTTAACTTCCGGTATAAAAAAATAAAAACCTATGGCTAATTTATTTATATATTTTGACGGGGCCCTACCGCGGTTGTTCACAGAAATGAAAGTGTGCTGAAAAACATTTTTAAAAGGGGTACGAGGAGATAAGGGATAGAAAATTACTAGAAATCTTGAAAAGGGACCGGACATGGCTCAAATACGAATTACATTGTAATGTCAAAATGCCGGCCCCCCTTTTTTTCCAAAATAATTTAACTTTTGTGATTCAAATGTTAATAAATGTCTTCCCGCGAATCGTTTTTGTTCGAACATTTTTTTTGCACATAAGTCGTGAAAATAACAATATATATTGTTTTTGTTTAATTATATTTGTATTGATCTATTAAAAAATTATAAATTTTATTAAAGATTGATGATTGCAAATTAAATTTATATGTTTCATCAAGGACGTATTCTATATACGTCCTTGGTTTCATTTATTATGACACTTATATGTCTTGATCCTGCCAATGGTCTTTGATGAGTTTAATTACTGGTAATAAAGTAAAAAAAACCACACAAGCCAAGGTATTGTGAAAAAGAAAAGGACAAAGCCAACAAAAGAATTTTGAGAAGTTTAAGCTTTGATAACAATGGCTTGATCAAGCCTAGATGCGGAACCGTAGCTCTTTATGGTCCTTTTGGTTTTTTTTAAGATATGGCAGACTATCTATGAATAATCTTGGCTGAAGTCTGTAAACTGAAATATTCAATAAAGAAATTGGGGGGGGGGGGGGGGGGAATCCAGGCATTATGCATGGACTTCACTCTTGGTGAAATCTAAACTCTAAAGTTAACGGGATATTTCTTTCAAAAACACTTAATGTTTTGCAGTCTCTGAAGTACATTTTTTGGTCCACAAAATGCTAGATTTCAGGAGCTTCCGTCCCCTGGAGCCCTTACGGCCCTCAACCTAATTTTTTAGGTACCTCCTAAAATTTAAGAAGTACCTCCTATTATAAAAAAACTTTGAAACCCCTGAGTAACTGATCAGAAACTTCAACATGCTGAGATCTTGGGGATAAATTATTTCCCCCCAACAGTCCACTTGCTTTCAAAATGACAAAAAGAAAACTGCATGCAATATATTTTTTATGTGAACTGATGTGTATTATTCTATTATCCAGACATCTTAGCATTTAATAATTGTATGATGTGAAAACAGCAGGAATCCTCAGGAATTACATCTATTGCATTGGAATATTTTTCCAGATTCCTATTAAGTTTATTTAATTTCTTGTCTATTGAATATAAGCTTGGATTTTCAGAAGTCCAATGATAAAAAGACAGAGGTAAGAGCTCAGGTTTCTACATCATTTTCAAAGACAGGAGAATATACCTTTATAAACTGCTGCATATACCTGTACATCTGCATACCACAATATCAATATGCTTCACCCATAAGGAACCGTTGTGGGTGTGATCATATGGTAGTTGGATTGACAACTACATATACAATCAGTGCCTATCACCACTGAAGTTGTGAGTTCTCTATACAACATTATGTGATAAAGTTTTGTCAGTCATTTGCGACAGGTCAGTGATTTTCTCAGGGCACTCCGGTTTTCTCCACCAATAAAATTGACTGCCATGATATAACTGAAATATTGTTGAAAGTGGCATTAAACACCATAACCCTAACTCTGCTTCACCCATGTCAACACCAAAATGAATAGTTCTGTATAATAATTTTTAGCTCATCACTATTGCCATCACTTGGCGTCCATCGTCGTCGTCCGTCGTAAACTTTTTCAAAAATCTTCTCCTCTGAAAGTACTTGACCAATGGAAACCAAAGTTGGTCAGAATCATCACTAGGGTGTCTAGTTTCAAAATTGTGTCCGGTGATGCCGTGCACCAACCAACATGGCCGCTGTTACCGAAAATAGAACATATGGTAAAATTGCAGTTTTTGGGTAATAACTCAAAAACCGTTTATAATATCAAAAATCTGACATGGGATAAAAATGATCAGGACAGCAAGATCTACCTACTCTGCAATTTTGATTACTCATCTTGGAGTTATTGCCCTTTTTTCATCAAATTTGTAAAATTGTAATACTTTTCGTCTTATATTTCAAAAACTATAAGAGACAGATGGTAAGTTGAAACTGCAAACATGTTCAGCATTTCAAGATCTACCTACCCTGCAATTTTGAAGTAAATTTGATTACCCATCTTGGAGTTATTGCCCTTTTTTCATCAATTATTTTTTTTTATTTTAATACTTTTCGTCTTATATTTCAAAAACTATTTAGAGATAGATGTTAAGTTTGAATTGCAAAAATGTGCAGCATGTCAAGATCTACCTACCCTGCAATTTTGAAGTAAATCCCATTACCCATTTTTGCTGATTATGCAAATTAGAAAAAAGGGACGGATGAAATTTAAAAAAAATCTTCTCCTCTGAAACTACTGAGCCAATCTCAACCAAACTTTGCTGAAATGATCTTTAGGTGGTCCCCTTTCAAATTAGTGTCCGTCAGCGCCGTCCTGTATCCAAGATGGCTGCCGTTACTAAAAATAGAAATTTCTTCAAATGGACAAAACTGCTCTATTTTAAGCCAGAAAGTGCCCAAATTTGAACTGTATAAGCATAATGATGAGCTTTTTAACATATATTACGGGATTTTTTATGAACTTTGAACTTTTGCCGATTATGCAAATTAGAAAAAAAGGGGGGGTGAAATTTAAAAAAAAATTCTTCTCCTCTGAAACTACAGAGCCAATCTCAACCAAACTTTACTGAAATGATTCTTGGGTGGTCCTCTTCCAAAATTGTGTCCGGCATTTCAGAACACCGACCAAAATGGCCGCCACAGCCGAACTTAATTTAACATAGGACCCTATGGGAAATTCCCATCAAAATCTTCTTGTCTGAAACCATTTGCTCAATAAGAACAAAATTTTGATGAAATAGTCATTGGGTGGTTCTCTTCCAAAAATGTGTCCGGCGGTTCGGCCCTTCGATCAAGATGGCCCCCACAGCCGAACTTAGCTTAACATAGGACCCTATGGGAAATTCACATAAAAATCTTCTCCTCAGAAACCACTGGGCCAAATGCAACCAAACTTTTGTGGAATGGTCCTTGGATGGCCCCCTTCCAAAATTGTGTCCGGTGATCCCGATTTCCAACCAAGATGGCCGCCAAGCTAAAAATAGAAAAAAGGGGGGATGAAATTTAAAAAAAATCTTCTCCTCTGAAACTATGGAGCCAATCTCAACCAAACTTTACTGAAATGATCCTTGGGTGGTCCCCTTCCAAAATTATGTCTGGCATTTCAGACCTCGGACCAAGCTGGCCGCCACAGCCGAACTTAATTTAACATAGGACCCTATGGGAAATTCGCATAAACATCTTCTTGTCTGGAACCAGTTGCTCAATTGGAACCAAACTTTGATAAAATAGTCATTGGATGGTCCTCTTCCAAAATTGTGTCTGGTGGTCCCGCCCTCTGACCAAGATGGCTGCACAGCTGTACTTAGTTTAACATAGGACCCTATGGGAAATTCACATAAAAACCATCTTGTCTGGAACCAGTAGCTCAATTAGAACCAAGCTTTGATGGAATAGTCATTGGATAGTCCTCTTCCAAAATTGTGTCCGCCAGTCTCGAGATGGCTGCCACAGTGCAGTTGCGTTGTTATTGAAAGCAGCTTTGATTCAGGTGAGCGATTACAGGCTCCTGGGAGCCTCTTGTTATAAATTGTAGGTTGGTACTTTATTTAAATGTCACCTTTTCTTACCATTATAAAATCATATGAAATATATCAATTAGACCTAATTGCTACTTAGACCAATAGTTCAGAAAATATAATATTTAATATATTATATTTTCTGCTGGGTTGATAAAAAATATCAATGAAAATGGAAACGATATGTTAATAAAAGAAATATTTTATTAAAATTTCTGTCAAGAACTTTTTCATAAACGACTACTGTGAAAATAACACGAAAGTATGTTAAACGTCAATAATGAAAACAGCGGCTGTTTCTTCTATTTTACCCAAAGCATCTTGGAGTGCAACATAACGGGAACAGCCAAAATTTTGTTATTCTATCAGACTTACTCGGGAGGTCTCGGTTTTATTCATTTAATATTCACACAAAATACAGAGAATCATACGATAAACCTATTTTGGCAAAAAGGGGAATTCCTCCAAGATGTTGATTTACGACCAGCAGAACTTCGATCTGCACCCGACTCATTTAAATTGTGCAATCGCCAACTGGGCGACGATTATACGTATTATATGTTGTCCAACACAAATGTTACTCACATTTGCGACTGGGCGACCGCTAATCTCTATAAATCCCTGTATTAAATTATGAAATTTCTGTTATCATGGATTCTTATTTTTGTGTTTCTAAAAGTTATGCATGAAATTAAAAAAAATCCTAATAGATCATTGGTGTATTGTAAGTAATTAGTTCCCTCTATTGACTATTTTGATATTACTATTATTAGAATTAGATATCTATAGAAAGAAAAGAAAATACCGGTAGTATTTTTAAAATCAGTAATTGCTATTTTCCATTATCTTTAATCTTAAACATATAGTAATTATTACTTCATTTGTGACAAAAATATCATTATGAAATCGGTAATGTTGCATATATGTAGTCATGCATATACAAATAGATAAGGTTTAATTAAAAATTTATTTTGGAGCTAGCTAGATGTTCACTTTTCTGGCCATACTCCATAACAACATTATCTAAAATATAAAAGAATTCTTATTTTTGTAATAAAACCATTACTGTACAATTTATTTTACATTTCTTTAGCACAAATCTATATCCATTAAAGTCTTGTCACACCACCCTCATCCAATCTGCACATCCTTGTTTCAAAGACTTAATTTTGTCATATAAAAGTGAAAACATTTACTATAAACACAGCTGTTTTCCTTAACATGTAAAGTAACAATTTGAAAAACATATCATGAAATAGTAACAAATATAAAATGTTATCATGACTGATACCATATTTAAATGGCTACTTCATTTCTCTTCTGTAAACTCATTCAATTTACATGTGTACTTCTAAAAATGTTTTTAAAGCATTGTTCCTTAGCTATGATTTCATGCCCGTTTCATTGATTTTCTTTCATGTTCAATTAATAAATTAATTAATTCATACTTTTTTTGCATCACCGAAGCACATTCATTTCAACAAAATAAGCAACAAGTTAAACTAATTTGTTTAATAAATGTTTTAAGGCTACACTTTTTAGTGATATATACAAAATGTATACATACATTTTACTTTTATTTTAAGATTACATTGTATGATAACACATTATAAACAATGATAAATTAATACAAGATCAATATATAAAATTTTACTACAATAGCAAGAAAAGGGGCAAACAATGAATGATTAATTGAAATTTCAGGAAGCGTCTGAAACAAACAGTCAATTCGAACCAACTCAGGTAATACAATGTATGCTGAAATCTCCCTTCATGTATATGCTTGATGTAATTATTTGTTTGTTCGTATTGCCAGACTTATGTACTCTACCATATGTGCAGTTATTTACACCTCATAATCAGCAATCTTTAAACAAATCATTTTTGACCAAGCACATGTAGTCGCAGCATCAGTCATGTGTAAAGGATCCTCAATTTGGCCTGTTCTTCATGCTTTATAGCATATACATAATCATAGAAACAGTCCAATATAAGTCATCCTCAATATAGCCTGCCATTCTACTTTTTCACACTTGAATTGATTGCAGAAGTAAAATGTCTTTTAATGTAGCCTGTCATTCTGATTCCTCACATTTGATTGCACAGACATGAACATAGTAATCAGTCAGAGGAAAAATGTCTTTATTGACAATTGTAGCTTATCTTTTGATTCTTCACACTTGATTGCACATATAACCATGGTATCAGTCCCATGTAGATCATCCTCTATGTATATCACACTGATCTATCATCTATGTCTGACTGTACTGTATAACCATGATACCAGTCCTAGGTTAAACATTTTCTGTATGATGTATATTTCTGATTCTTCAGACTTAATACATTGTGTGAAAACAAGTCACATTTTTGAAAGTTGTATTTTTGGTGACTTCTATTTTCTCCTATAAAAAAATCTAACAGTCTTGCAATATTTTAAAATATATTTCACAAAATTTTAAAAATTTAAATTCTAATGTTATTGTACCAGTACATCATATTTATAATTATGCATTTATTTCTGTGCACATTTTTCTCTTTTTCTTAAATGACCATATATTAAAAATGGATGATGAAATAAAATTTCAGGAGTCTTCTGAAACACATAGTGAAGCAACAAAGGTAGTATGCTGAAATCTCCCTATTGTATATATGCTTGATACATTAATGTATATATATTTGTATGGCCTTCTTGCCAAACTTATATGATGTACATTATTTACACCTCAGCAGATTTAAAATTGTATATTTATTGCACAAATATAAACATAGTATCATTCCCAGGTAAAATGCCATGTACATGTATATATGACCTATACAGTATTTGCACTAACCCACTTGCCCGAAGCCCAGGACAAGTAAAACTGGATTCGGACAAGCGAAAATTAGAAAAGAATTTGTTTGAATAAATAGAAAATATTTCTAAATTTGGCTTTCGTGCAAGTAGGTGAAAAAAATTAAGACAAAGACTGCCTATAATTCTGATTCTTCACATTTTATTGCTCACAGCATTACCATAGTCAAATAATGTCCCATGTAATACCTTCTTTATATTGCTACACATACATTATATAACTGAAGTATGTCATTTGTAAAACATCCTCTATATGACGTATCATTCTGATTCTACACAGTTGGTTGCAGTACTTGCACACACATACATGTACCAATTATATAATGTCCCATGAATAGCATTCTCTGTCTGAGTCGTATCATTCTGTGTTGTCACACTTGACTGCACATACATTAACCATGTAAAACATCCTTTATGAGACCTAACCGTAAATACTGATTCTTCACACTTGATTGTATATATGTATATAATGCATTTTAATACAGAATATGATCTATAAATCTTATTCATAACACATGGTTCCACATATATCATGTCTGTGGTCATAGTATAAGCAAGTCATAGGAAGAGCTGCATATGTGTGACCAGCACACAGACACTTGTCTCAATATATATTTACTATCCACACTGATATACTGATATTAATTTAGCATGGATAGTAAAGATATTTTTACAGAGACAAGTGCCTGGACCAGCATGCCATAATTCAGTTTCTTCCGACTTGTTCAATGTTATTAGGACATATTATCCATACTTTAGTTTTGCTGAATTATATATTATTTTTTTTATTAATTTTATTGTCTATAGACAATTCAGTTTATTTAGAAAAAATAAGCTGATTCTTTTTAGCTCACCTGACCCAAAGGGTCAGGTGAGGTATTGCCATCGCTTGGCATCCGTCGTCCGTCCGTTAACTTTTCATATTTTAATCTACTCCTCTGAAACAACTGGACCAAATGGAACCAAACTTGACAGAAAGCATCTATATAAGGTCCTCTATAAATTTCTTCATTTCGTCCCATTCCGCCAACAAATATGGCCACCAAGGGCAATTCTTGTTTCTGATTGGCTAATGTTAAAAAAATCTTCTCCTCTGAAACTGCTTGGCCAAATGGATCCAAACTTGGCAGGAAGCATCTATGTAAGATCCTCTATAAAACTTCTTCATTTAATTCCATTCGGCCGACAAACATGGCCGCTGTTACTAAAAATAGAACATATGGTAAAATTGCACGTTTTTGGTAACAACTCAAAAACCGTTAATAATATCAGAAATCTGTCATGGAAAAATGATCAGCACAGGAAGATCTAACTACCCTGAAATTTTGAAGAAAATCTGATTACCTATCTTGGAGTTATTGCCCTTTTTTCATCAAATTTTCAAAATTTTAATACTTTTCGTTTTTTATTTCAAAAACTATAAGAGATAGACGTTAAGTTTAACAGCAAACATGTGCAGCATGTCAAGATCTACATGCCCTGCAATTTTGAAGTAAATCTGATTACCCGTCTAGGAGTTATTGCCCTTTTTTATTTTTATTTTTTTTTAATTTAAACATTTTTGTCTGATATTTCAAAAACTATTAGAGATAAAGGTTAAGTTTAAATTGCAAACATGTGCAGCATATTAAGATCTACCTACCCTGTAATTTTGAAGTTAATCTGAGTACCCAATTTGGAGTTATTGCCCTTTTTTTCATCAAATTTTCAAAATGTTAATACCTTTTGTCCTTTATTTCAAAAACTATAAGAGATAGATGTTAAGTTTAAACAACAAACATGTTCAGCATGTCAAGATCAACCTAGCCTGCAATTTTAAAGTAAATCTGATTACCCATCTTGAAGTTATTGCCCTTTTTTCATCAAATTTTAAAAATGTTAATACTTTTCATCCTTTATTTCAAAAACTATAAGAGATAGATGTTGAGTGTAAACTGAAAACATGTTCAGCTTGTCAAGATCTACATGCCCTGCAATTTTGAAGTAAATCTGATTACCCGTCTAGGAGTTATTGCCCTTTTTTCATCATTTTTTTGCTCACCTGACCCAAAGGGCCATGTGAGGTATTGCCATCACTTGGCGTCCGTCGTCCGTCCGTTAACTTTTTCATATTTTAATCTTCTCCTCTGAAACAACTTGGCCAAATGGAACCAAACTTGGCAGTAAGCATCTATGTAAGGTCCTCTATAAAGTTTCTCCATTTCATTCCATTTGGCCTACAAACATGGCCGCCAAAATTAATTCTTTTTTCTGATTGGCTAATGTTAAAAAAATCTTCTCCTCTGAAACAGCTTGGCCAAATGGAGCCAAACTTGGCATAGATGGTCCCTGGGTGTGTCCCTTTCAAAATTGTGTGACAGCCCCACCCTCCATTCAAGATGGCTGCTGTTTTTTAAGGTAATGATTATCTCCCTTTGAAATTTGCTTCAGTATCATTCTATTGTCAGGTGAGTGATACAGGCTCAGTGGGCTGAGCCTCTAGTTTTAATTGTCATTATTGCACCAGTACATCACATTCAGATAAAAAAAATTGGTAATGTATGGTTATTTAAGATTAAGACTGCCATGTCAAGTGCTAAGCATTCTTCTAAGTTACGAGTCACGTAAGAGGAGAATGAGGGACTAAGTTTTAAAGACAGTCAGTTTATATTGTCTATTGTTTACAGGAACAAACATCAGATCCAGAACCACAACCACAATCTAAGGAACCAACCAGGGTACCTATCAAAGCAGACATCAACTCTGATGATTTATTTGGAGGTAATTTAATTTTAAAATTAAGCATATAAAGTATGCTTACATTATTCATGATTCTTGACAATCTGATCAAAATCACATCAGGGCCGTCATGGTCGTGATCGTATGGTAGCTGGATTTACAACTACCTATGCAATCAGTACCTACATGTATCACCACTAACATTGTGAGTTAGAATCCGGCTCAGGCGAGGTGTACTCTATACAACATAAGTGACTTGCGGCAGGTTGGTGGTTTTCTCCTAGTACTCCGATTTCCTCCACCAATAAAACGGGCCGCCACGATATAGCTGAAATATTGTTAAAAGTGCCTTAAGTGGTGTTAAACACCATAACCCTACACAAAGAGTGATTCTCATTTTACTTAAGTTATATTGATTTAATATTGAAAAAATTAATAAAGTGGCATTACATAACCCCTAGCCAAAAATCACATCTCTCACTTACTTCCCTTTACTGATATGGCCAGACCTGGGAGATCAGAAGAAATACTAATACTTTTATGCTACATGTGTTAGATACTAATACACCAAACATTAGATATTAAAGATTGTGATTCATATTTTTAACCTTTTAAGAGATATATTAAAAGACTTGATACTATAAACAAACATTATGTGATAAGTTTGTCAGTGACTTGCGACAGGTTGGTGGTTTTTTCCGGGTACTCCGGTTTCCTCCACCAATAAAACTGACTGCCACGATATAGCTGAAATATTGTTGAAAGTGATGTTAAACACCCTAACCAGACCTAAAACACTTGATATTCCTGATTTTTTGGCTGTTGCTAATCATGGTTATTGAGAAAAACATGAGAGTGAAAGGTAGTATATTCCATGTGTAAAGATAACAAACTATGAAAATTAACATGAGAGGTATAAAATTAATTGCCTGTTACTACATATTATTATATTAAGAAAATATGGTGATGTGACTTATATCATGTCCATTTAAAAGTATTATTAATTTTGTTAAACCTACATTGTGTGGCCATAGACAATGTTGTGCAATGTCATGTTTCATAGTTACATGTACCGGTATGTAAAAGTCGATTTTTCGAACATTGTAAACCTGATAATTACTATTGAAAAATATTTACATAAGGCTATATCTGACTGTTCTGAATCATATATCATTTATTGTTAATCGTTTAGGAGAAGGAGACGATGTGAAGTTAGATTCTGATGAAGAGGAGACTGTACCAGACCCAGAACCAGCAGAAAAAGATGAAAACACATCAAATCCATTTGAAACGGTACAACCACCAAAACCTGTAGAAGATCCCAAGCCTCAAATATCAGTGTCTTCTCATAGTTCATCAACAGGAGTTAAAGTTACTCCATCATCATTGGCTCCTAAAGAAGAGGTTTGTATTGAACATAGCCTTCAAAATCAGATAGAGATCACCATTGTATGGTTTGGACTTTTACCTAACATTAAGTAAGGTTTGAAGATACCAAAGGGGTAATGAGAAATCATAAATTGAAGAAGGACAGATAATACAATTCCAAATGCTCCAGAAAAGTAAGCTGTTCCTGATCTAATAGCGACACTTGTTGTTTTACTCTTGTTAGTATGTATTTTGTTTGTCTATAGCAACACAGGATTTTAACCATTAGATACAAATTTTGTAGGTAAGGTGGTTTAGGTTTATGGTGTTTAACTCCACTTTCAACAATATTTCAGTTATATTGTGGCGGTCATTGTTCTTGGTGGAGGAAACCGGAATAAACCACTGACCTGTCGCAAGTCACTGACAAACTTTATCACATATTCTAATGTGGATGTATAATATTCCTGGTTTGTGATTGGACAATGCTGTAATTTTCACGGTATCAATTCCACGGTTGAAATATCATGAGATATTTTTAGAATTTTAGTCGATTACCGCTTATGTCATCTTGTCAATAATGTGGCAATGCACATGATTACATTAGAATGGAGATAACTGTATTGTATTTGAAAATTACACAGCATCAATTATCGATTTAATGGTGTAATTTTTTACGGTATCAATTCCACGGTTGAAATAGCATGAGATATTTTTAGAATTTTAGTCAATTACCGCTTACGTCATCTTGTCAATAATGTGGCAATACACAGGATTACATTAGAATGGAGATAACTGTATTGTATTTGAAAATTACACAACATCAATTATCGATTTAATGGTGTAATTTTCACAGTATCAATTCCATGGTTGAAATAGCATGAAATATTTTTAGAATTTTAGCTGATTACCACTTACGTCATCCTGTCAATAATGTGGCAATACACATCTATACACATGATTACATTAGAATGGAGATAACTGTATTGTATTTGAAAATTTCACGGCATCAATTGTTGATTTAATGGTCGCGAATATCTGTTTAATGGCTCCGCTAACACGTCACCAGTAAGCTAAATTTGCAATCATCAAATCTCCAATTGATGCTGTGAAATTTTCAAATACAATACAGTTATCTCCTAAATGTTGTATGTAGTACACCTCACCATGAACAGGGTTCAAACTCACAATGTTAGTAGTGATAGGCATCGATTGCACAGGTAATTTTGAATCCAACTACCATGCGATCACGACCTCGATTTATCTAAGACTAGTAAGATCTAAAAATCAAACTTGTTTTGTGTCAGTAAAATAAGTGGTAACACAGCATGCACATACATGTACATGTACAACCCATTTTTATTTTATCATTTTAGGAAGAGGAAGAGAAAGATGAATATACGATTGACATTAAAATATCAGACCCTCAGAAGATGGGAGATGGAATGGGGGCATACATGGTATACAAAGTTAGAACAAAAGTAAGTTAGATACATTTTTATGCAGACTATTCTTTTTGGTGTATGTTTAATTGTATTCCAATATTCTTATGCACAATAAAATCAAAAACAAAAAATACCACACTGTCAGAACATAACCTAAATCTAATCGTAGAAACAGAAGCAAATTTGATACCCCTAACACATATATCTATGATCTCTGTTAGCTTGGTACAGACACTTCAATATGACAAAATTGACATTGATATGAGCAGTTTTTGTTACATCTATTGTTTTTCAAAAGATCCCGGAAACAAGCTGAAGGCTTATGGTAACCCGTCTCCAAGAATAAGAGATCCCATTGTAAAGCCTCAGTTTGGAAAGTTAACAAATATTTTCATTCATCAAACAGCAAATGAATTCCAAGTGAAGTAAAAAAATGCAATAAAATATGATTCATGCAATGAGTGCACTGATTGTTCTGACATGACCTTTATTTGATAATCATTTCCCAGAATTGCATTTCCAAACATGAAATGGAGTTAAACCTGACTACTAATTAATTATTATATATTTTAGACATCCATTCCTGCCTACCGCAAAGCTGAGCTAAGTGTTCCACGTAGATTCAGTGACTTTTTAGGTCTACATGCAAAACTCGCAGAGAAGCATGTATCTAAAGGGATTATAGTACCCCCTGCTCCAGAAAAAAGTGTCATTGGTAAGTTACTAAACAGATCGTGGTGCTCCAGAAAAAATATCATCATGCAGTTTATATTGTACAATGGACAAGAATTCCATTCATAAATTTAAGTGGATACAATGCCATTAAACATCTAATAAACGTTGGATTCCAAAAAGTCAATGTTTTGTCGAGTTCCTTTATTATAAATAGAAAGTTTAGAAAGCGATGGTCAACAATTCCACCAATATCAACAAAACTAACAATCACCTCTCAACTCATTGAACATAAAAAGACCATGTCATATGACATTGGAAATCCAGGACCAGGCACAAAAATGTGGTTGGGTTAAACCAGTTTATACATGATGTAAAATATAGACAAAATAACCTTCATATTTGTTGATACTAGTATGTTGATCATGATGAAATTTCACTGTAACCTGTAAACTTTTACAGCAGATTATCAGTGATTATCATTTCATTGACATACATTTACATGTATCAGTTTCTGATATTCACTGTTTTCACATATTTCAGGAATGACAAAAATTAAGGTATCTAAAGATGACTCTGGATCATCAGACTTTATAGAAAAACGAAGAGCTGCTTTAGAACGGTGAGTGGCTACACTGGAAATTATGGTAATGTGAGGTCATAAACCTACAGCACAATGCATCTGAATTGGGCTTTGCCTACCGAGAACACAGACTGTTTATGGAAGAAATAATATGTATGACAGAGTTTTATCTTGTCTGACAAAGATGATCCATGATGATGAGATTCACATTTGCAGTTGATACTACTAGTACTCGTAGAGGAGCTAGTAGAGGGCATTTTTAAAACGGAAAATTAAATAAATCTTTAAAAAAAATGTTCAATTTCAGATGAGTGATATAGGCTCTTGCTTTGATACATGCTTATTCCCGTTATGATTTAATATGCAAATAATATTATAAATACACAATAATAAGCATTATAAGAAAAACAATGCAAAAATTTGAAAACTATATTTTATTTATTTTTCTTCAAAAGTTTTGGATGACTTAATATACAATTCTATAGAACTAAGGTCAGGGGAACTCGTAACTTTTGCATGTTGCACAAATATTGTACATTGTATTTGGTAAAAATTGTGGACCAGCTTCTGGAGTGTTGGTAGAATTCTTGAAGTAGATGTTGTAGTATGCCATTGTTTATGTTTGTCTGCTTCGATTGCGATCACTTAACACTTGGATAATAACCTTATGTACGCATTATAAAAGCGCACAACTGACCACAACGCTAAATCATGAATATTCATTACCGTAATTGCCCTCAAAAATGCACATGGATAATATTAAGTAGAAAGGACCCTAATATTACTCACGTGCAGTTTTAATATTGAATTTTACATGAAATATTAAGAATCTATATGCCAAAATATTACAGTACCAAATATCACTACAGAAACTTACACGAAGTATAATAATGCACATTATAACTTCAACTGAAAAAAATATAGAAGAAATAATCTGATATATATGTATAAACAATATCATTGTACTCATCTTCTTCCATTATTCAATATCGACCGTTGCCGATGAATCAAATTTTTAATATATTTAAACTTGCAGGACTCTATTGATTTTATAATGGGTTTGAAGATTACTCAATCTGTCATTTAAATTGACAGTGTTCTGGCTATAATATATTTTCCGTATATATATATATATATTTGCCTTTAAATTTTATTTATAAAATATTTCCTGGATGGGTCAGGTGATTTATTAATCAGCGTCGGAAATAATATTACATACATTTTGTACCTTAGTATAAAATATGATCCGGATTAGCTCATTTGATGGATCAGATGATTTATCAATGAGCATCAATAATATTATAGATGCGTCTCATGATTTGAAAATCAGCGTCGGACATAATATTACATACCTTAGGCTTAGTATAAAATATTATCCGGATTATCTCATTTGATGGTTCAGGTGATTTATCATTAATCGTTGGAAATAGTATTACAGATGCGTCTCATGATTTAATAATCAGAGCCGGAAATAATATTATGTACCTGTTTATTGTACACTATGATACTTTTTTTTATTGCAATGGAAAGTATTTTATTATAAAAATTTTACCGTAACATAAAGTTTAATATTAAATTCTTTCCACCGGATAAAATTTCAACCGGAAAAAATTATGTCTTACATATACATGTATACTTAGTAATAGCTCACTTGACAATAATACTTCCATTAAACTACAAACCTTTTTTTAGGTTGAAGACAATTGATTGGTTGTTTATTTATAGTAATTTTATCATCTGTTTCCAAATCATATTACTCTGGTACTAATGTAATGTATTTACATGTATAAGATTTTTTAACATTTATGTGATTAAAAAGTCTGTAGTTATTACTTATTTGTAACAGAACACACTTTTGCAGTAAGATCTTAAATGACTGTCTGTTTTTTCTTTGTTATTTCTACAGATTTTTAAATAGAACAGCCTCTCATCCTTTATTACGATTGGATCCTGATTTCCGGGATTTCCTGGAACGTGATGGTGATTTACCCAAATCTACCAATACATCAGCTCTAAGTGGAGCAGGAATGATGAGATTATTCCACAAAGTTGGAGATGCCGTGGAGAAAATATCATTTAAAATGGATGAATCAGATGAGGTAGGAAAACTCATCAAAGGTTATATGTTGTGTGCTTTTTATTTGTCAGAATATTGCAGCATTAAGTTGAACTTCACTTCTCACTCAAGCCGTGCTCATCCTGTTGTAATGTGTTGAATGGGGTGCTTTGTTTTAATCCTTTTCTTCATAATGGATTCTTTAAAAAAGTTCTGAAATAACTCCATTTTAATTTTCTATCTTGCTAAAGGGAGGTAATTCTTGACATTCACTTAAAATCATTCATTTTCTTTAGGTATCCATTTTTTTCGACAATCTCACTGTTCAGACATATCACTAAATAAAAAATGCACAAATGGTAAATTTCTTACTGATTATGATAAGCTCCATTCTTGTTTTAAATCTTTCATAATATGATAAGTATTACATGTATCTATATATAGCTACTAACTGCAGTTCTGGGTTGAGACAGGAACTATTTTTATTAAGGAAACTTTTGCTAAAAAATTACATAGAAACCTCAAATTTTTGCTTGGAATTTTGCAAAACATGATAATGAATAAGTACTCTCTGACTTCATCATACATGATCAACTGTACCGGACGAGTTTCTGCTCCATAAAAAGTAGGTTCTCTTGTAGTGATAGAGGTGATCGGACTGACTATTTTGGAGATTGATAATTTCAATGGTTTTGGTAATAAAAAGGTAAAGGGTCAAATATATTTAGGTTAAAAATATATCAACTATCCACACAAGTGTTAAAAAATTTCTAAGTCATCTAAAAAATAAAACTTAAAATTTTGTTTTATATTGAAATGTTGATAACTTGTCAACCAAGGAGAACACATGAAAGCTTTTCAGCTTAGTTCCAATGCGATCCTTTACAAATATTAGATGAATTTGGTATTTACGGTCAATAATCAACAAGCAGTAATGTAGGATATCTTAATCTTATAAATGTATTAAGATATATAAAATTACAATGTTTTAATGCATGTAATTACAGTTGAACCTTGTTATCTAGAACTCAGATAAGTAGTTTACTTAGCATGGTCCAATCATAGTAAATGTATTCTAAATTCACCCTGATAACTTGAATGCTCTGCTAATTTGAATGACTTTGACACACAACAAGGTTTGATTGTACTTGAATGAAATGTATTTTATTCAACATATGTTCGACATTC
The DNA here is from genome assembly GCA_963680875.1 of Bathymodiolus brooksi. NCBI lineage: Eukaryota > Metazoa > Mollusca > Bivalvia > Mytilida > Modiolidae > Bathymodiolus > Bathymodiolus brooksi. Next base: position 71,841,084 of record OY804577.1, on the reverse strand, counting down.
TCTCAACTCAAAACTGTTTCTTATTACATAGTACAATGTACTTTATGTAGTAATCTGTTGATGTATGATGAGGCATAAGTCTTCCATACAGGAAGTTTTCTGTAGTAATTTCTGTTTTGCTCCAGATTATGAATGTGCTAACATATTTTCCTAAGACATATTTCTGTCCATTTCTGCCCACGGATGACCAGTGGGACTATGATATGGAGGTAAATTCTGCCTGTTGTTTCGTTGTTAGCTGTGTATTATCATTTATGTTGCAATTTTCCAGTCACCTTTGGTTTTTTTTTAGATAATGAAAAAATTAATAACCTATAACTACATGTAATTATACTGATCTGTACTACTGGATTTGTATTAGCTCTTTGTGTCATTAGCAAGGATTGTCACTAGCAATATAGCCCTTTTTAAATTATATGACATTGTAAAATTATATAGGTTTCCCATCACCAATTAACTTGTTCTCGCCATGATAGAGCTGAAAAATTACTGAGTTGGCGTTAAACAATAATCACTCACTCCCATCACTTAAGGTTAGTAAATAAAATAACCAAACCTTCTTATAAATTTAAGGCAACATATTAGAAAATATTGAACCTTGTGTTTGAACGTCTTAGTTATGACTTTTATTATTAAAACATTGAAGCTGAACATTTTTCAATTTTGTACTTGCATGTTTGTAGGTTTTATTACAAAACCTGTTTATAAAAAAGATAATTGTCCTTCACGTTTTGATCATTCAATAAATTGTTCTAAACCTTTTAATGAGTAACTGTGATAATCATCCATCTTGAAAATGGGGTCAACAATGTATATAAATATTAAAAAATGTGAGCAACATTTTGAAGTTGAAGGGGTTCCTATGGTCAGTATTACATGGTAGTAAGTTTGACACCCCCCACTCATACATTTGATATCTGTATCTAATAGTATGATATAGTAAATGATTAGGTTTGTCAGTCTGTTCTGAAAAGTTAACTTTTCACTAGATACTCCATCAGTTAAACTGACAGCTAGGACACCAAACTATCTTTGAAGATATACCTTTGTAGTTCACTACAAAAGCTTTTTAGCTATGTGTTGAATTATAATTTTAATTAAGTTCTTTTTTTATAAGATTTATTATTGTTTTTAGCCGGTTTTTTCCTGCATCCTTAGCACTATAGAAGGATTTTTGTTTGTCCCAGTCATAGTATATAACATTTAGCATTGTTCTTTTATTTTAATGTTAATTGTGTGACCAGACCATATAAGAACTATGGTTCCTGCAACTAATATTAATTGTTACATGTGCATTATGATTTATGTGTTGTTCTTTATGTGTTTTTTTTTCATTACCAATCTGTCAATCATCTTCTGGCTGTATTTTTTTTAATAATATTAATTGATTTCTGACAATATTGAAGACCCTTAAGTAACACTCATATACATGACCAATCACTTTCTGGGCTTGGTACAGGCACTTAAATAAAAAATGGCAGGGTTAAATATTAGTTTTATGGGCTCAGTCATTCCAGTCTTAGAGAAAAAAATTGTAAGTGACAAATTGATATACTGAATGGAATTTATGGCATGTATTAATTGTGAATACCCAGTACAGCAATTATTGTACCATAAGCTGAAAGCTACTACAAACACATCAAATTTTGCTTCACAGTATCCAAGGAAACGACTTAAATGAGTTTGAGAAAACAAACTTTGACTATATATTGTATAATCAAATCCTTCTATGTAGCAGAGTTACCTACCTTGACAGAGCTCTCCACTATTGGGAACTAGAGTGACATTAGACCAATTTTCTTTAAAAAAAATATTTTCAGAAATAGTTTGTTCCAAATAACCATGCTGACTGCTCAACCAATGTAATCAAACAATAATGATGTTGTTGATATTTAAAAGAAATGGTCATTTTCAGGAGGGTTTCATTTTTGTTTAATTTTATTTTAGCAAAATTTCTATTTATGCTTAATTTTTAAGAAAGTGTATGGAGGTAAATCAACATTGCTCTTAGACACAAATTAAAGTAAAGGAATAGTGCTATTGCTACATTTCACAGTCAAAGTAGCAACTTATTCCTTAAAATGAGTTTGAAACAGTCCCTTTAGTATGTTCTAATAAAACTTGGTGAATATAAGTATTATAACTATGTGTGACCTTTTCCTTTTTTTTCAAAACTTAAACCTCACTAAAACATATAAATGTATACTGTTAGATACAGTTGATGGGCCTTCATGGGCAGAAATGATGTCAGTATTTGTATATTATATAAGAGACAATAAATGATGTTAAATGTAATTTTGCTATATACCATATTTTTTGGACGAAATGTCAATGTTGACTATAGTATGGTATAATGGATATTATGGGCATGCATGTATTATGCATAGACTTACATGCATGTATAAGGAAAAAACCATCATGTTGTAGACCTGTAGAAAAAGGTATTGACCTCTTGTAAATAATTATTGTTTTAGAAAGATATTATTAAGTCAGATCTTAGACTGAATTTCATGAATTTTGTATATTAAAAGCATTAATTTTTTAAAGTTTGTTTGCAAAAAATATAATATTTTGATGCAAAACTATACACTCAAGATACATGCACTGTAATCATATAAATACTGTATATGATGTACATGTATTATTATTGCACAAACATTCAAATTTTATCGCATACATCATTTAAATTTTACAATGTTGTAATGGTACAGCCTGTTAACTGCCATGTTCTATTTTATATCACCATGATATAGCTGAAATATTGCTGAAAGTGACGTTAAACACCAAAAATCAAATCAAATCATCTATTTTATACTTGATTCTACACAGCAGCAGTCATTTCCTTTGAATATGATAATGATCTTATATTATACAATTATAGTCTTTTGTTGAGGTCAATACGAGTTTCTATGGACCTTAAAATCGATATTCACCGAAGCCTTTAGGCTGAGGTGAATATTGATTTCTAAGGTCCATAAAAACTCGTATTGACCGATACAAAAGACTGTAATTGTTTTATTACAATAAAATGAAAAGTGAAAGTGAAACCAAGTCACTATGAAATTAATCACTTCATTATGACGTCATACATAATGCAATGGAAAGTGAATTCGAAGGTGAAAGCGAGTCAATACGAGTTTTAATCAAACAATATCAAATTTTATGGAATGTCAGGTGACAGCATGATGGCCAATAATTTTTTTTAAATAAAATCATTATGTAATAATGGTTAATATTTTTGTCATTTTATGAACAATACCACAATGTTGTGACTTTTATATTTTGTAGTGGTTTGATGAAAGACATCAGCAAGTGGAAAATTTGGATCAACAGTTGAGAAAATTACATTCCAGTATGGAGACCTTAGTTCATCATCGAAAAGGTTTGTCGATATTTTTTTTTTACTTATTCATCTTTGCAAGACAAGGATTATATTCTGTTCACTTCTTCTCACCTTTAAATTACTGGTAGCTAATAATTGTGATATTTTGCCAGAAAATTCAGGGCTGATCTTTTGTTAGTACTCTGATAGTACTCTAATACACCTTCTGATTTATTAATAAGATTCCCTGATTTTTCTTTACAGAATTAAGCCTTACAACAATGCATTTTTCTAAGAGTGCAGCCATGCTTGGCAATGCTGAAGAACACACTGCCTTATCTAGAGCATTATCACAGTTAGCAGAGACAGAGGAAAGAATTGAAATTATACAACGTGACCAAGCTGATCACGATTACTACCTTATGGCAGAGTTACTGAAAGATTATATATCACTGTTAAGCTCTGTAAAGGTGAGTTTCAGAAAGCAGATGAAAATATGACAGAAATAAGTGAAGTGAAGTGTAGAATTCAAAATGATATTAATCTCGGGTGTCACACACTATCTTCTAAATCTCGTTTATTTTTGCTTGTGTGATGCGACAATCACGGCACATGCATTTCTCTTCTTTCATTATCCTTCCTTGTAAGACTCAACAAAGACAAGAATCGTTTTTCCTGCGTATGATATCTGCGGCCTCTATCAAATACTAATTTATTGGATCACCAAAGTTCCTGAGTGTTACCCATGTGTGAAAATTAATCGAAATTATAAGAAACTAGTAAACTTTCACTTTACCGCCAAAGTTCACCAATCAAACCAAAGGTCAATTATAGCATTATAATTACTTCAAATGTTGATCTGCTCAAATGGAAGGAAGACTAAAAATCATCCTTTGTAAATCAGTTTCTGTATTATAATTAATTAATATTGGTATACTTTCCCTTCTGTCATTGGAAAATAAATTCAATAATTGATCTAAATTTTATACATGCATCTCACAAAATGAGAATAGCAGTTGTATGTTGATATTATTGACAAATAAAGCTATATTTTACAGTATGTGTTTTCTTCTCTAATATCTCCATTTGCTTCACTTGGCATCCTCCAAATATAAAATTAAGTCACATTGGGTTACCCTTTGGTTACCCATTGTCAAAATTATGAACCATGTATGGACATTTTTATTTGATATTGGTGAACCCAAGGGTGAAATTGGTGGAATTCTGTACACACAGTTCATGAATTATCAAATTTATCATGATTTTTACAGGAAGTGTTTCATGAGAGATTTAAAACATACAAGTCTTGGAGGGATGCAGAAACAACACTCACAAAGAAAAGGGAAAACAAAGCAAAATTAGAATTAGCAAATAAAACTGATAAAGTACCACAAGCACAGGCAGAGATTACAGAGGTAAACATAGAATATAATGTTAATATTAATCTTCCTTTGTGCTACTAACAATAATGTGCCAACAGGTAACTCTATGCACTATTAATTTTGCACATTTCTTTTTATAATTACATCCAAACCTACTTATGATTCAAGGAGATCTCTTTGACTATTATTTAAATGTTAACTTCATTTGTAACTCAAAAATACCATTGTCAATTCAATGAATAGAAGACACAAAATACTGTTGAAAAGTATTAGTTATTCTTGAAGTGAAAGTTTCAGCATATAATATACATGAACTAGACATTTGTATGAACAAATTTTGCCCAAAAGTAAGATATGTATTATACAACTATAATGTCAACAATTGAAGGGCAATTACAGTGTAGTAAATTGTTGATGATTAGGTTACGAGTGAGTGAGCGATTCTTGTTTAATGCCAACTCAGCAATTTTTCAGCTATATCATGGTGAGATCAAGTTAAATTTCAATGAGATGATGATGAGGTCTGCTTTGTATTAGACCAGCATGCTTAGTTGGATTTTTTATAGTGCTAGCTCACTGATACAACAGTTAGCGGATAGACATGTCACTGCACTCATGCACATTATCTTTATTCCAAGCCAACCAGTCTTTGCTCTTTCTCCTTAATTTTGCATGCTTAGCGGAGAAGCACCAAATACCAATTTTATAGTCTTTGATTTGATCCGATCAGGGCTCAAACCCATGATCTACCTCACCCGAGGCGAGCATGCTAACCTTTGCAGTTGATTAGGTTATGTGAAATGTTCTTAATCATTTATAAATGTTGTTACAATCCTTCATTTTAGTGGTCGGAAAAGGTAGAGAAAGGAAAAGATGACTTCGAAAAAATTTCTCAAACCATTAGAAAAGAAATGGGAAGATTTGATAGACATAGAGTAGAAGATTTTAAAAACACAGTGATCAGATATCTAGAACAATTAATGGAAAATCAACAAAAGGTAAAAATTATATTACAATGAAACCCATCTAAACAGAACCCTGAATAGAGCGTGAAACTGTATGAAACAGATGTAAGAAATCTTTGTTAATTTAACAGGAGCTATAAACCGAACACCAGATTATTCTGAATACAAAAGTTGGTCCCAAGGAGATATGATTTGGACAGGTATTGCTGTATTTCTTATAAACAAGGAGTGGTTTCCATGGCAATGATGAATGTAGGGTTATTTGATTTTCTTCTATCTATCATCTTATACAATTGTGAGTTTGATTCCAGCCCACGGTAAGGTGTAATCAATATACCTTAAAGTGATAAGGTTACTTCTACTCTTATTCAGGCTCCTTCCACCAATAAAACTTATCACCATGATATTATTGAAATATTGTTGTAAGCTATGAATAACCCTATGAAGATGGATATGAATTACAGGTTTTTATACATTCTTTAAACATAATTCAAAAACTTTTCTGATGTACATTGTTTCCTTATATATCTTCCATCTGAATTATCTTACTGTACTGTCAAATTACATGTTATGTTTGATATAGACAAATATACAACACTTTTCTTTGTCATCTTTGCAGTTAATCAAATGTTGGGAAGCATTCCTGCCAGAAGCTAAAGCCATAGCATAATGCTACCATGGTGATGATGATGGGAGGTGCAAACATTTGTCACTCAATGCAAGTCATGAAATGTTGTAATATGAACATATGGACATGAGACCACAACAGCAATTTCTTTTATATTTATTTCACATTAAATTAAACTGTACAACAACATAAATGTTTATAAGGCATGCAATGTATTCTCCCTTGGAACCCTTACTCGTTATGCTAGTGTGATATCCATTATTTTTGCAGTCTAATTCAGATTATTGGTTTATTTGCCATCCTGTTTAATGTCTGTTTCGGGGATTTAGCATTCATTTGTTTATTCTTGGTTTCCCATTATTTTTTAATTTATTTAGAATATCTCGATTATCGATTACTGTATAAAATGGACCAAGCATATTGTCACCTATACAATTTACTTCTTTTCTTTTGTTAGTGTTTATTTGTTTACCATAGCAATATCATTGTTGACTACAGGTACTCTGCTGAATTAAGTGGTACTCTACTGATTTACGGCCTTTGACCTTTGCCAAGATTAAGCATAAATATGTATAATAGTCTTAAACAAGCGACTGTAATGTAGGTACAAATCCCGTTGAGGAAGAACAAAAAATGTGTCGGCTAAAAATCCAACTCCAACACTCTTAAGTTGAATGATCAGAGGTTTATATATATGAGAGAGACATAATATTTTCATTCTGCACATCGATGCACCTGTTACAGAAGTTGATACTCACATCTCCTACAATTAAAATGAAATTCCTCAAAACTTGGCATGCTTGCTACTTCTTAACATATGGAGATTCCCATATCATTACAGCATTTTGGTCACACCATTTTTGAAAGAGTTATTTCTCTTTTTGACTTTAAACATTACATATAAAAAATTGTAAATCCTTCTACATTTTAAATGGGAATTCTTAATTTAAAACTTTGTATACTGGCTTATTGCAATATTGAGATATGCATGTTGTTTTGGCAGGTTGATAGAACCAATCTTGAAGGACTTCTAACCCTCTTTTAAAAAAGGCAGAAACTGTCTTTGAGGGGGAAACTTCTACATTTTGTATCAGCATTTTATTGTGTCAGTTTGATATGTACATGTTTTCAAATTCCTATTGATTGCTCATAGCTTTCTCAAAAGATAAAGAATGCATGGGGGGAGGCATATGTTTTTGTATATGTTTTTATGTCAAAAACATTATTATTAATTTTATTTTATTTTGTAACATATTATAGCTGTGATAATGCAGTGTATATATATACAATACTTGTGCACTGTCGAAGCATATAGGTAATATGTGTATGAGGCTGAGAAACGGGGGAAAAGGCGAGGCTTAGCCGAGCCTTTTCCCACAAAACGCTGAATACATATATTTACCTATATGCTTCGACAGTGCACATGTATTGTATTTATCCTGCAATTATAAATCGTAAATAAATGTTTACTGGACGATGATAAAAGTATTTGAAATAATTTTGTGTATGTATTTGAAAACAATATCCCCGATGTGCCCCAATGTTACATTTGTATGTTCTATTTATAACTGACCAATATCAAAAAAAATATTGGGCAGGCTATATTGGTCGGTAAATGCTGTCATTGCAGGATAAATATATATATATATTGTGGAAATTGCAGAATGGTTACATTGGTGCAGTAACAATACCAGTATTAATGGTTAAATAGATTGAATATATGTCGTTTAGATTTCACCAATAAGGGGGAATAGCACTTTTCTCATAGTCATGTTAATGGAGAATAGCACATTTTTCGTGGCCTTTTAATAATCATTATCAGTTTTATTAATTGCCTATATAAATCATGTGAGCGATACAGGGTCTTTAAGAGTCTCAAGTATGGCATTAACGGTAAAAAATACATTTGTGGTCAAGCATCTATGATGCTCAATCTATTATTTGAAAGTTTACTTTTGTATGTAAAAGTAGGCTGAAGGTGTCCCTAAACCATTGTATGAGGAGTTATGTATGTTCTGTAGGCTGAAGGCTTGACCAAGATTTCTGTTTACAGTACAAACCAATCATGTTGTGAAATTAAATCAACACCAAAAATACTGCAGGGAATTTAATTTTAAACTAGAAAAGAAGTATGCCCCCCATACTTGATAATTATGGACAAAGTTGTTTGTTTTGTTAGGGGTGATTTTTAAAAAATGAAGTGTGTCTGTAAGACACAAATGATGCCCCCCGCCTGACCATAAGAAATTATAAACAAGTCAAAAGTTCTTTAACACTATGTATGATGTTCTATCATACTCAACTTGTATACAGATAGTACCTTTAAATCCCCCCTACCCGACTTTTCGTTGCGGGGACATAAAAAAATGACTAAGTCCAACTACCTGTCATTTTCAAATATTTGATGAAAATCAAAATCCTGTGGACATGCACACCTCCATTATGTGTATAAACATCATACAAAATATTAAAGTTGTAGCTCCAAAATTGTAGGAGGAGATAGCCGGACAAACCATGTATCTATATCCGGATGGACGAACAAAATGACTAAGTCCAACTACCTGTCATTTTGAGAATATTTGATGAAAATCAAAATCCTGTGGACATGCACACCTCCATTATGTGTATAAACATCATACAAAATATGAAAGCTGTAGCTCTAAAACTGTAGGAGGAGATAGCCGGACAAACCATGTTCTCTTTATGCAGCTAGTACGAAAAAAATGACTAAGTCCAACTACCTGTCATTTTGAGAATATTTGAAGAAAATCAAAATCCTGTGGACATGCACACCTCCATTATGTGTATAAACATCCTACAAAATATTAAAGCTGTAGCTCCAAAACTGTAGGAGGAGATAGCTGGACAAACCATGTATCTATATCCGGACGGACGAACAGGGGTAATTTAATATGCCCCCCCGACTCTTCGTCGCGGGGGCATAAAAAGAAGTGTATTATAAATATATTACATGTACATTTGTATGTGTGTGTATATATAGAACCATCATAAAGGTATATCTGTAAAACATTTTTTCTCCCTCCATTTTCATCTATTCAATTTTCAGTTGTTACATAGATGAAACATTTAAAATGTTGGTAGATAGATTTTAAAAGTCATCATGTTTACTATAGAAATATCACATGCATCATGGAGAAAAAATTGAGAAACCAAATTCATTATTTTTTTAGGGGGGAGGGAGGCATTCAGTAGTCTGACACCAGGGGTATGGAGATAGTAGACATGGTAAAGGAATTTTCATTTTAAACATATTTATTCATGAATAAATGAAATGGATTGGATAGCAGGCACTAGCCTATATAAATCCTCTCCATACACAAGGCAACAGCAACTATCAACAATGCATGTAGTTAATATTTACAATACACAATATAGAATTTCATACTCAAAGAGAAATAACTCGAGTATACAATAGCAGTCAGAAATCTCATATTCAGTTATTGATAAGTAATTAACATTGATTAGATTTATTACCTCTCAATTTAATTTAAATACTTAATTCATTTCAGAAATTTTTTATTAGCATGCAGTGGGTAATCATAGTGTAAATATGAGATTTATGACATTATATATATACATGTTAATAATATATTTATAAAACAAAATAAATTATAATTCACATGTACTACTTGACTCTCTTAACTTTGTATTCAACCACAGGATTTTCATGTCAATGACAAATGATTGTACTTATAGCAAAGTTGTCTCAATCTAATGTCCATTAGATGTTTGTTGTATCTTTTTTTAAATTATTTTCTTTGGTGATACATGTTTATTATACATGTTTATTGTACATGTCTATTGTACATGTTTATTATACATGTTTATTTCCCCAAAAAAGAAGAAACAACAAACTTTTAATTTTAATTAGATTGCAAGTTTTATAAGAGTCCAGTATTGGATTTACACACTCCTGCTGACAAATCAACAGTTTACCATCAAAGAATATCATAAAAATGTTCAAACGTACCACATTTTCAGACATCGAAATGAAAATTTGAATTTATTGGTCTGAATCAAATTCTTGAATTTATTTTATATAAATATCAAAATAAAAACTGAAAAATTTACTGGTCCGAACAAAGTTTTACTGGTCTTGAGTCGAAGGACCGGCACTCATCGCGAGGACTGCATTTTCTGGACTGCGAGTCTGTGTTGACTATAGGTCTAATTACCATAGACTTGTAATGGGAAACGTTGGACTTATAATGTGAAACATCTTTTTACAGTAAAAAAACATATTTCCTTGTAGAATATACATATTATTGTTACTACTGACTGTATATATACACATTAACACATTTATGGCAGTTTGGATAAAGAATGAAATGTTATTTTGTATGTTATTGTATCAATTTACGATTATTATTTTAAGTGACCAAATAAAACTTGATTATTTTATGTATTAAATCAATGGCGTTTGACAAAAGGTACAATAAAAGTTGGTAGATTATTGACAAGTGTTAGAAAAAGATTCCCATGATTACATAGCTCCCAATTGTATTTATAATGTACATATATATTTTTTAAAGGGGGGCAGTCGTGGCCGTATGGTATTTGGATTTACAACTACCTATGCAATCAGTGTTTATCACCACTGATGTTGTGATTTTGAATCTCGATCAGGGCAAGGTATGCAACATTATGTGATAAAATTTGTTAGTCTCTTGTGACAGTTCGATGGCTTTCTCTAGGTCCTCCGGTTTCCTCCACCAATAAAACTGACTGCCACGATATATCTGAAATATTGTTGAAAGTGGAATTAAACACCATCAAACAATATTTTAACTAGAGAAAGTTGATCTGGTGATCACAGATACCCCCGCATTCCAAATTTTGAATGAGGCAATGAAAGGAATGAAACATGTTGTGATTTATCTTACAACTAAAATATTCATTTCATGGCCATCAACAATTTACAAATTCTTGTAATTGACAATTTAGTAAAGTTTTTATTGCTTGCCAAATTAATTTAAATCAGATTACCTGTAATCTTTTCCTTTTTTCTTTCACTAATTACATCAAAACACTGATTATAAGACATATGATGTAAACACACTTGTAATGAAGGAATGCTGAGAAAAGTGAACTGGTGTAACAATTGGTGTAATGTCTCCAGGAAGATCAAAGTTGATATACATATGGTGTTAAAGTTTGAAAAGATTTGGTTGAGCGTTACTTTTATTTTCATTCAGAAACCTTAAAAGTCCCTAACTTCTAAGAGAAAAAGGGCCATAATTCATGAACGGTAAATGTCAATATCATCATAATCTAACTTAATCTGTATTTTATGGTACATCGCATTGTGTTAAAGTTTGAAAAGATTTGGTTGAGCCATACTTTAAATATCATCCGGAAACCTAAAAAGTCCCTATTTTCTAAGAGAACAAGAAATGTGTGCATCACAAAATACACCAGTCTATATAAATTATCAAATGGTAAAAAAATTCTATTTATAGTAAGTGACCTTGACCTTTGACCTAATGACCCCAAAATAAATAGGGTTCTTCCCCTTCCACAGGGCAATCATGTGGTCAAGTTTGGTAAAGATCCAATATACAGAACTAAAGTTATCATGTGGAAACGACTCTGTTGTCAACAATTTTATTTATAGTAACGGTGACTTTGACCTAATGACCCCAAAATAAAAAGTGTTCTTTCCCTTCCACAGGGGAATCATGTGGCCAAGTTTGGTAAAGATCTGATATACAGAACTACAGTTATTGTGCGGACGCCAGCCATACCCAATCACATAATACGGCCCGTCTTGAGACGGGCATATAAAAAGGGCCATAACTCAGGAACGGTAAATGTGAAATACACCATAATCAAACTTAACCTGTATTTAATGGTCCACAGCATTGTGTTAAAGTTTGAAAAGATTTGGTTGAGCCATACTTTAAATATCATCCGGAAACCTGAAAAGTCCCTATTTTCTAAGAGAAAAAGGGCCATAACTCATGAACGGTAAATGCGAAATACACCGTAATCAAATTTAACCTGTATTTTATGGTACACAGCAATGTCCGAAAGTGTGAAAAGATTTGGTTGAGCGGTACTTTAATTATTATTCGGAAACCAAAAGTGTGATGGACGAACGGACACGAGGATCCCTATATACCCCCGACTCTCGTTGAGTGGGGGTATAAAAAGGGTTCCTATATACAAGGAATGATTGTTGTATAACGCCATGTGAGCAATTTTTCAGCTGTATTCATTGCAAGAATAAGTTGCATTTCGATGAAATGATGATAATGGCCCTTTGTACTGGATCAACATGCTTAGTTGAAATTTTTATAGTACTAGCCCACTGAAATAACGATGTTGCTCCACTCTGACACATTATCCTGATTCCCAGCCAGTCAGTTGATGTCTTTGCTCTTGCTCCTTCATGCTGTGTGCTTAGCAGAGAAGTAGCAAATACCAATTCAATAGTCTTTGGTTTGACCCAGTTCAAGTTTGAAACCACAATCTGCCACGAAGTCCTGCGGTAGCATCCATCTTGGATTTCTGACAAAAAATGTCAGCTTTTAAAAGTGCCATCAAATGGCTTCATGTACAGTTGGGTTCAGCCATGTTTGTTCTTTCTAAGAAAAAAGCTTTTATTCATTATCCAATAGGGTCCTATTTTAAAAATTGTGGATTTCCGATGGACGTATAATATGCCAATTTACAAGGAATCATCTAATTATCATTGATGCACAGTTTGGGATCACTGATGTTGGTTGTTCCTAAGAAGAGCTATTATTCATTTTCCCATAAGGTTCATTAATAAAAATTTAGTGATGGGCCATCTTCTGATCTGCACAAAAAATGTCAGCTTTTAAAGTACCATCCAATGACTATCCATGTACCATTTAGGTTCCATCATGTTTGTTGTTTCTAAGAAGAAGCTCTTATTCATTTTCCAATAGGGTCTTATTTTAAAAAGTGTGGATGTGGCCATCTTGGATTTCCAATCACTAAAAAATATGACCATTCATGTACAGTTTGGGTTCAATCATGTTTGTTGTTCCTAGGAGAGCTAATATTTATTTCCCATATGCACTGGGTTCATTGTTGAAAACTTAAGTGCTGTGGTGGTGGTCATCTTGGATTTTCTGATCCACTTAAAAAGTCAGCTTTTTAAGGCACGATCCAGTAACCATTCATGCAGTTTTGATTCAATAATTTTTGTTGTGTCTAATGAAAAGGGTTTCTTCATTTTCCTATAGGTTCTTTTTTATATAAAATCTGTAGAGTTGGCCATCTTGGACTTCCAATCCATGTGAAAAACAACAATTTTGAATAAAACCATCCAATGACCATTTGTATACAGTTTGGGCTCAGTCATGTTTGCAGTGTCTAAGAAAAAGCTTTTATACATTTTCCTATAGGTTTTTTTAAAAATAAAATTTGTGGAGGGGGATCTTAGATTTCTGATCAATATGGATCTAAAAAGACAACTTTGCAAGGGACTAAGATTTAAGCACTTGCTAATGACCATTCATGTACAGTTTGGCTTCAATCATATTTGTTGTTTGTATGCAAAAGTTATTATTCATTTTCCCCTTAGGCTCCCATGTTGAAAACTGCAGTGGTCACCTCAACAACTTAAAACTAGTAGAGTACCATTTAATGAACATTTCTACAATATCATAATCAAATCTGCCCTGGTCTCTGATAAGATTTTTGAAATATCAGCCAATATGAGCAGATTATTGGCCATGGCAGTCATATTGAATTTCTGATCAGCATCAAAAAGTTGAACTAAAAAGAACCACCTAATGAAGGGGCAGTCATGGTCGTATGGTAGTTGGATTTACAACTACCTATTCAATCGGTGCCTATCACAACTTATGTTGTGAGTTTGAATCCCGCTCATAGAGAGGTGTACAACATTATGTGATAAAGTTTGTCAGTGACTTGCAGCAGGTCGGTGGTTTTCTACATGCATTCAGATTTCCTCCACCATTAAAAATGACTGCCACGATATAACTGAAAAAAAACCCAACCAAACACCTAATGAACATATAATCATATACCAAATTTTCTTCTTCACCTAGGCATATTGGCATTTAAACATTTTAAAACAACATATGGTGTGCGGTAAGTTGTAAACAATTTCTCGGCTATATCATGGCAAGAAAAAGTTGCATTTCAATGAAATGACAATGATGTTCGCTTTCTACAACACGCTCAGCTGGATTTTTAATAGTGCTAACTCACTGAAACAAAATTCCATGGGTGGACATGTGGTCCCTCTTGGATACATTATACCGATTCTGATCCAACTATTTTTTGCTTTTAATACTTAAGGTGACTGCATGATGAAATACAGCAATAGCAGTGTTATGCCTTAAATTAAGATTATTTTCCTGTTAAATACAAAATCAAATATAATACATTTATAATTTCTTTATTGTCTTAAAAAAAGAAAAAAAAATGTGAATGCATTGTTTTCCTTTGTACACTTTTATGGTTTATATACCAGAATGTAAGCACCCGCTAAGAACTAAGAAATAATACACGCAGATATGAGATATTGCACACTTTAAATCAGGGCTGTACTTTTATTACTCTCAAAGAGTCGTGCAATAATCAATGACCTAGATGTGATATTGCATTGCTTCATGTAACAAATCATTTATACCACAGTTTTCTGGGTTAAACAATCAAACCGTGGTATAAATATTACATACAGAATGAAATGGTCATTACATGAACATAACTAAAAGACTAGACTAAAATTAACAACTACATAAGAGACATAATATCTACATTCATTCTGTAGTACAATCTTCTAGGATGCTCATCAGTAATACTTTATCTCTCTAGAAATATCAGAGAAAAGTTTTTTCAAAATAGTACTAAATCAAGATAGCTAATAAATAATTATATGTGAAGGCATTCTGGAAGATCTTCAACATTAAAATAAAACTTTATATCTAAACAAAATACAAAGGTACAATCTTTTCAATATAAGAATAATACAGTACATGTGGATGAAACATGACTTTTAATTCCTGTACAGTAAATGTAGACTAGTATTATTAAATTTTAACACTTTTTTGTATTCAGTGAAAATAATACTAATAATTTCTCTATTCAGAGATACACCACTGTTGATAAGGGAGATTGAGAGGAATTTTTTGTCATTATACTGTACCATTAGAGATGATAAAAAGTCATCTTTCATACAACAATATAAACTAGACATTCAAGATTGTAATATTTGTTTTTAAGGGGCCATCATGGTCGTGATCGTATGGTAGTTGGATTTACAACTACCTGTACAATCAGTGCCTATCATGGCGAGGTGTAATCAATACAACATTATGTGATAAACCTTGTCAATGACTTGCAACAAGTCGATGGTTTTCTCCGGTTTCCTTCACCAATAAAACTGACCGCCATGATATAACTGAAAAATTGTTGAAAGTGGCATTAAACACCATAAACCAAACCAACCTATATTTGTTTTTAGTGGAGGAAATGGGGATATCAGGAAAAGGCAATTGAACCTTTAGTAATTCAAAGACAAAGTTTATTACATAAGGTTATATAAATTACACCTCTTCATGGACAGGAATCTAACTCATAAAATTTAGTGAGCAAGTGTTGTTTAATGCAAACTTAGCAATATTTCAGCAATAACATGTTAGATTCGATGAGATGATAAATTAATGATGTCTACTTTGTACTGGACCAACACGCTTAGCTGGATTTTTAATAATTACAGTCCAACCTGCTTTAGTGACCACCTCTATTGAGCAATAACTTATTATGTGACCTTTAATTTTAATTTCCCT
The DNA here is from genome assembly GCA_963680875.1 of Bathymodiolus brooksi. Classification (NCBI taxonomy): domain Eukaryota; kingdom Metazoa; phylum Mollusca; class Bivalvia; order Mytilida; family Modiolidae; genus Bathymodiolus; species Bathymodiolus brooksi. The sequence goes on along the minus strand of OY804577.1, from coordinate 71,824,975 downwards.
TCAGTGCATTTTATATTAATTTAACCTGTATTAAGTGACCACCTGTCTTAGGTGACTCTATTTCAATGTTCCCTTGGAAGGTCACATAAGATAGGTTTGACTGTAGCTCACTGAAACAACAATCTGTGGGTAGACGTATAACTCCACACATTATCCTGATTACGAGCTTACCAGTATTTGCTCTTTCTCCTTAATGCTGAGTGCTTGGCAGAGAAGCAACAAATACATTGTACCAATTTTATAGTTTTTGGTTTGACCCCACCGGGCTTCATACCCAAGATCTACCACACTTGAGACGAGCACTCTTACTGATTACTTAAGCATATGTAAACTAGCCTATATACATACAAATGAAACTACTTGGTTCCTCTTGAGGTAATATTACAATGTAAATTAACTGGCTAAAACAAAATAAGAGAAAATATCTTAAAAAAAAATAATTATTAATTTAAAAAAAACTATAAAAGTAAAGGTAAAGATTTCCTGTGGGATAAAAATTGGTTCAATTTAACCACAAAATTTTAAAACAAAATATATATCACTTAATGCTGACAATAAAATGCATGATTGATTGGTGTTTAACACCAACTTTAGCAGTATTTCTGCTATATTGTGGTGTTATTAAAATGCTATATATGTATATAATGTAAAACATGTTATTAAAAAAAATCATTTAGATCAGCTACAAATGTACATAATGAGTCTGTCATCCGTCATAGTGTTCTACATGACATACCATACAATAAGATTTATAATCTGATTAAATTCAAATCTCCCACTTGCTGCCTTTTACTGTGATGTCATGGTGTGGAAGATCTGAAGAAACCACATCACGAGTCACATTATGTCATGAATACCATGCATGAGGGTTCTCTTTTTTCCTCTCTGTGCCATGGTATTTGTCTTTTTTTACCCTCATCACGAGCATCAACATCCCCAAATCATTCAAAATTGGTTTTCTTTACCATTCTATATCAAGTAACATAATTGATCAATTTTAAAAACTGGAAGATTTCCAATGTGAAAGTAAAATGTCAGACAATAACATCAAATAAAGTAAAACTTCCTTAAAATATACATTAAAACAAACAATTGTTGGAAATAATAAACAAAAGGTATAGTCCGTTTGACCACTATAAATCTACAGAAAAAAATTCTTAAAAATACATTTTTCAAATCAACATTTTTTTCTAGATGTATGTAATAATTATCAAATTAAGGATTGTGATAATTTTTAGGACTAACAAGATATGATTATAATCTAACGATTATGGAGTCTCCCAAACCGGCCACTGACAACAAAAATAAATCAAAAGCTACCTTTGAAATCGAACAATGTTGAATTTTTGCGGTATTGTGGTGGCCATTTTGAAAATGGCGACCGGTAGAAATTTTTCGATGTCAGGAATCAATTCGGGACATCATAATCTAACCACATGAAATGGAGTTGAAATCGGACAATGTTGAAATTGTGCAGTATTGTGGTGGCCATTTTGAAAATGGCGACCGGTAGAAATTTTTCAATGTCTGTAATAAATTCGGGACATCATTATCTACCCACATATCAAATTTTGATGATATCGGACAATGTTGAATTTTTACTGCCCATTTTTTTTGGGGTGTTTTGGCAGCCATTTTGAAAATGGCAGACAGCTCGAAAATTTTGAAAATGCAGAATTGCTCCTCTAATGGTGACCTATCTCAATGTCAAATTTTATGTCTCTATCATTATCCATTTAGAAGTTATCAACATTAATGTACGAAATTTCAACTTTCCCATAGGATTCTATAGTAACCCCCACCCCCTTTGAACCCCTCAAAATATGACTTTGACCCCCTTTACCACAAAGCTGAAAACTTTAGGACCAACTAGAAACATATATCTATAACTCCACCAAGTTTCATGAAATTCTGTCATGAAGTTCCTGAGATCTGCCGTGGACAAGTTCATGGTCCACGGAAAGAAAGAAAGATAATAAATAATAATAATATTAAAAAAAAACAAAAAAACACAAATAATAATAATAATAGTAAGAAACGGAGCAAAAACAATAAGTCTCCAAACGTTGTTTGGGAGACTTAATAACAATTGGATAGTTATTCAAGCATGGCAAATCAAAATCAAATTCAACACCTTCACTCCTAGATCTGTTATCATGAAGAAAATAACATTTCTAAAACATCAAGAGTTTCAACACTACGTATTTGACTATTTTTATTCCATAAAAAAATTAATCTGAAAAAGACTGAAAGATACATTTTTCTTGTTGTCTCCCCTTTCAGTTATGTGCAGACAACAAAAAAGGCAAACATTCTAAAGAACATGATCAAATTCTGCAAATTATTTTGAGTATAAAATTAAAGCCCTTCAATATTACAGCATAAAAAAAATCTTGATATTAGCTCAATATTGAAACAAAAATATTTTTAGAATATAACAACATTTAAAACGAAGTTTATCAAAATATAAATAAAACCACCACTGCTACATAAGGATGCAAACTAGATTTTATATTAACACACGTTTCGAAAGAAAACTACTCTTACAGCATTTTTTCGATATGAACATCAAATTATGATGTCCCTAGGGACTATTATAGAAAAAGGGTATGGTAGGGTAAGTATAAAGTTCAAAAACTTATTTCTAACCAACATACTATCTTTTCTATGTTTGGCTATTGTTTTAATTGGATCCAATACCAAATTATCATTGACAGACCACCACAACTCATTATATCAAAATAAAACTTTTACCTACTTTATCAAATGAGATCACAATAAAATGCCTTTACTTGTTCAAATATATGTGATAAATTTCATCAGATTGCACATGTAGTTTCAAAGAACTACTTTTTGCAGTTTGTAATTTTTGTATAGATTCAACAAATTCCTTGAGAATACAAAACAAAGTAAATCTATTTAAAACATGTGATGACTAATACACAGGGCAAAATATAGCACATCATTTTCAGGTTCTCACCTGTTCATCCAATAAATCATGATTATACTGTCAATACAGAAAATCCAGTATTTAGAGAATGATTTGCATGATTTTCAAACTGTATTGTTTATGTGTGTTTAATATTTCATATTACAGTAAAACCTGTCAAAGCAGTCACCTTTTCCCCCTCATCATTTGAACCTCTTTTAAGAGGTCACCTGTCTTAAAAGGTCAGGTTTGACTGTATTGTGGTGGTGTTTAATAGGAGGAAACTGGACTACATCAAGAAAACTGCAGACCAAAACGAGTATACTACTATACAATGATTGTGGCAATGCCAGTCCCTCCACAGTAAGATACACACATGATTTATGTGATAATCACACATTTATCTTTTTTTTAAAGGCAACAGCAAATTGAGCATGAGAATCATGTGCCATATCTTAACCTGTGTAACTATGATGATTTATTATTAAACAGCTGCTAACAATGTTTGTGAACACATAAGGGCATTCTCAATCTTGATTGCATTTTCCTTCAAGACTTGTTTTCACTTTCTTTTCCTAGTTTTCTTGGAGAAGATCTGAATGCTTGCATGACATTTTTTTTACAAGATCTGATAGTCTGTGTAACTTTTTTTCTTGGAGAAGATCTGTCAGCCTGCATGACTTCTTTTCTTGGAGAAGATCTAGATCTGATAACCTGTGTGACTTCCTTGGTTATTTTTATGATGGGTTGACACTGCTTTGGTGAACTTGCTGCCACCTTCCATCCTAAATATAATATAAAAGCTGTATTTGAAGGAATATTTTATAAAGAATTATCACATTCTACATTCTAGAAAAGAAGTATGCCTCCGCACTTGATAATTATGGACAAAGTTGTTTTGTTAGGAGTGATTTTAAAAAAATGAAGTGTGTCTGTAAGACACAAATGATTCCCCCACCTGACCATCAAAATCCTGTGGACATGCACACCTCCATGATTATGTGTATAAACATCCTACAAAATATTAAAGCTATAGCTCCAAAACTGTAGGAGGAAATAGCCGGACAAACCATGTATCTATATCCGGAGGGACAAACGGACAGACGGACAGGGGGTAAATTAATATGCCCCCCGACTCTTAGTCACGGGGGCATAATAAAAAAAAAACATTTGTCACCTCATTTGTTACATGTACATGTAGATTATCAAACAACATTTTCTGCAATCTTGAAAATTATATCAGGTTTAACAATGAAATTCTGTTCAGTAGATTCAGAGGAGTTGCGCTGACAAACTGTGTGACGGACAGGACAAAAACAATATGTCTCCCTCCAAAGTGGAGGGAGACATAATGAAATCGATCAATTTTGCAAATTCCCACAAATTTGTTCAGTACATTACTTTACCTTAATTTTTTTTAAATATCTGTTCACATTTAATTTGTAATATTACATTTGAATATTCTCTTACTAAACATTATCAATGATAAATTATACCCGGTAATAGAACATGGAACATTAGCACCTTGTCTAACAGGACAAAGTTATAGGTTGATTACTAGAAAGGATATTGTGCTTTCTCTCATTGCACTAGGTTCCATTTCAAACATCCTGACTGCCATAATATACATTTGTAACTGAAATATTGTTGAAAGTGGCCTTAAATACCATAACCCCCTCAAACATTCTGTTCATCTCTCAACCAAAACCATGAAAATTTGTAGGTATTCAAGGAACAAAAATGAATTCCCAAAATACAAAATTTCTAATATTAGAATCCACAGTGATCTTAAATGGAAGGTAGAGCTGTCAGATATTATTTGAAAAAGGACAACCTAAGTACCATCTAAGCAGAGTTTGGTTACTATTGGTGCAGTAGTTTTAGAGGAGATTAAATTGCATATATACAGTTAAAGGAAATCAGAAAACTTGATTGCAACATCGATATCTCACATGACCTTTGGCATACTAGTATGTCAAGATCAGGCCTTTGAAAATGGAAATGAAAAAAAAATGGTTGACACGGCATTCAGGTCACTTAAAATGCGAAGTTAGAAACAAACTGATTTTGTATTGCCTTCGAATCAGATTCTCTCTAGATAGCATGGTATATAAAGACATCAGACTATAGCTAGTCCACTGCTAAAATGTTTTAGTGAAAAAAAAAAAGGTTTATTTAAATTTAAATCACAATTTTTCCAATCTCTCTCATCTCACCACAAATTAAGGTTAACAGTTATCCTCCAAAATGGCTTAATAAATATGAATATAAATTAAACAGAAAACAACTAGTTCCCTCATTCTATTTTCAGATGTTGATCAATTATTTGCCAAATAAAAAAATATTGCTCATTCAATCTACTTTTAGATAAAAATCCATAGAACAATTAAATAATTTGGTATGACTTTGTAACAATTTTCTTTGCCAAATTTAATAATCAGAGCCAGGTTTAGATAAAGAGAGGCCTTGACTGTTCCACTTGTGAGTCCCCTCCCAATCCACCACCATCACAGCTAGAGGAAGATGGGGGAGTGTTTTAAACAATTTGAATTTAGAAACAACAGTGTGTTATGACAGCATATTCCTTATATACATGTACATTATATGTAGGCATATGACAATGTCAGAATCATTATACATTTTGGCCACATGTCCCCTACATTTTGAGACCTCACGCTTCAGCCTGTCTAGCCTATTGGTAAATCCGCCACTGTGTATAATGTATATGATAAAATGATACTGAGATTTTGTTCACTTACCGTTGGCGTTGGTGACAATAACACATGAAACTGGATTTTCCTTTGGATCATGAGACGTCAGAACACACAAATCCAGTTCCTCAAGTGTTCCAGAACTGATTATGTCATCTACACTTTCTATGTTAGAATCAAGATGTATAATGGCAATAAAACGAGAGTTTTTGTTGTGAATAGTCAGACACTGTGTCAGCATTTTCTTACAATAAGCAGAGTAGTTCACAATGTTTGTGTCCACAGGGCACAGACAGAGTACCCGCTTTTTGCTATCTACATCTTCATCACTAGCAAATTCAAACAAACTGTCCGAGATATTTTTCACACTGGAATTTTTAATTTCTGCAGATTGGAAGACTTCATCGAAAGGTTCTATCTGTAATGCAAATTTTTCTTCGAATTCTTTCGTGATAAAATTGATAATTTTCATTTCTTCCTTCTTGTTTTGTATTTTTGATTGGCTTATATTTAGCATATGCAGTCTAGTTTCAGATGAACACTGGAAAAGTGTATTTGATGAAACAGGTGACAATTTTCTCCGTATCAGACCTTTGGGATCCAGTTTATCGTTGAGTGTTACTATTAAGGCATTCATATTCTGAACAGTTAGCAGTTTTCCCACAGTATAACCAACCTTCTTGGAAGCTCTACTGAGACTATTCCTCAGCTGTTTAAACATATTTTCCTGCATGTTTCGTACAACTGATTTATCCATAGACTTATACAGATTAAGAACATAACTGTAGTTAGGTAGCTGACTATGAAGCTTGTCTGCAGTTGTCAGTAAAGTAGCTATCTTTCCCTTGTCACCATCTTCAGAACTAAAATACACCAAAAAACATGTACAGTACATTCATCAGATTGAAAAAACTAATTTTTGGGATTACCATCATAAATCATGTATAATACTCACTTTTTTTGCCCAGGAAATCATATGCTATAACTAGATTAGCATTATACACAAGAAATCAGTAAGGTAAAAAACACAATTAAAATCAGTAACAGTTCCTAAATCATGTAATTATTATTAAAAATATAGTTCTCCTCCCTCAGGCATAGGTGACCGTAGCCGATTTTGGCAATCCTGGCAAGGCCTCTTGGTTTTCTTGCTCCCAAAGACTGAATTATTTGGCTTTAAATTATTTTGGCTTAGAGTATATCTGATGAAGGTTATTTGAATTTCCGATCAGCAAACGATTCACAAGTTTAGTACAGGACCACCCAATGATCATTCCTGCAAAGTCATAATTCAATTGGCTTGGTGGTTTCTGACAAGAAGATTTTTTAAATTTCAGCCAATGAGAACATATTATGGACCCTGGCAGCCATGTTGGATTTCAAATCAGCACCAAAAACACAAATCTGGTAGAGGACCATTCAATGAACATTTCTGGCAAGTTTGGTTCAATTCTGTTCAGTGGTTTCAGAGAAGAAGATTTAAATGCGAAAAGCTAACGGATGGAAGACGACGACGGACGCTTAGCCATGACAAAAACTCACATGGCCTATGGCCAGGTGAGCTAAAAAAAAGAATGTTATAATTGATGTTTTTTTTCAAATAATTTTAGCTTAATCTAAGAAAAAAAGGCAGGTAAAATAGAATGTAAAAAAAAATCTCTTAACATGCCTTACCAGAGTTTCTGACCGATATCATTCATTAAATGAGGCATAATTTCTTTCTGTAACTTCTCCATCTTAAATGCATCTAACCAAAATGCAACATTTTCTTCTTCAATACCAAGCTCCTTCTCAGCTTGCTCTAGAAGTTCTAATCGAATTGAGTCACTGTAGTTGAGATCTTGAGTTAATATCAATCCACAAGCTGAAAAGAAAATTAGATATATGTATAAGAAAAATATATTTACTGGTACAGTCAAACCTGCTTTAGTGACCACCTCTATTAAGCAATAACTTGTATTGTGCAACCTTAATTTAAAAAAAAAATGTTTTCAAATAAAACAAATAAAAATGAAATAAACAAATTGGGGGATGGGGAGCAATTGTCCTAGACCCGTTGTCTTATGGGGTCTAGGACAATAGCCTCCCATCCCCCATTTTTTTTTAAAAATGAGAAATAATCCCTCATTGGTTCCTGTCATCTAAACATCTGGACTTTCCTTGGAAAGCTGAAAAAGCAACAGTCACTTCATCATGTCCAACTGACACAGATACTTGCTGGTGATGTGATTCCTCAACGAAAGAAATACCAAGATGCAGCAAGCCGAGTACTTCACTTAGTTCAGAACTATGGTAACCGTCATGTGTTGGACTTTTTTCGTGGTGTTGCTTACAATATTCACATGTAATGACTTTGGTCAATAGACATTAGTGCTTGATAATAACTGTAGTGCATTATGAACTAGTAATCTATTTGTTCTTATGTAGTGCTTTGTACTTCTCTATATTGTTTTGTTTGTTGTAATATAAAAGTTGAGAGGATAAACATAATAAATATAAATAAAGAATTCTTCTCTTTTTTATTATAATCAAAATCAAATTTAGTGTACAGACCACAGTAATTACCACTCTACCTAGAGAATCTATATCTAATACAATGACAAAACAGAAAATCATCACAACTACACCCAATCAACAGATTCTATGGAGTATGGTGTATCTGAATACAATACCAATAAGAAACTTATCACATAGAATTCAAAACGGAAACAGGGAAAATAGACAACCAGTCGAACCAGAGCGTAAAACAACATAAAGCCACCAAAATATAACTGAAAAAAATGTGTGGGGGGCAATTGTCCTGCTCCCCATAAGACATGTTTTATTGTATATGTCATGCTTCTTGTACCTTGAGTTTTGTCCAACTGTTTAGCAAGATGAAATATTATGATGAATGTGAAATTTCATCACGTCAATAAAGTTTTTCCTCTCAATTTGGATGATGAGACTCCACACAAAAATTGTGAACAGACATTCTGAATCTGTTTATGAAAAGATTTAGCTTAACCATCAATGGTCAAAAATTTCAACAAAATGTACAATGCATCTCATCTCAAATCATTGAACACAAAAAAAGACCAGGACATATGCCAATAGCAATCAGGTTCTGGCTTGGGAAAGGCACAAAAATGTGATTGAGTTAAACTGGATCTCTATCCTCCCCTTCTTGAGAATTGTATCTCGGACTATCTCCAATGGCAATATAGATACAAATGAACAATAAATATAATTTCAATCGTTTGAAGAATGAATTAGATTGAAATTGATTTCTTTTACTTATCTGCCCATAGAGGTGCTTCTTTTTCCCGCCTCATGAGCTGTCGAGTGTGACGTGTCATTCAGCACGATAGGGCCAGCTCGAATAGTCGTGTTTTCAGATAAAAACAATTATTTTTAGTGATTACTTGTTTATTTTTCATCTTGCGTGTGGAGGTTTTTGATAAGCAGTTTTGCTTTTTGTTTACTTATATAGTGACATTTTGCCATTTTTCATCGTGACATTTATGTTATAAATACATTTGTTTGTACTTACTGATTAAAGAGCACTCGGCACTGTCGTGTGGATATGCAATTTGAATTGTTTTTTAGTATTTATTTCTATAAATGACATATTTGTATCACTTGTTGTGTGATGGGTCGCATTTGGATAATGTGACAAATATGTGTCATTTTGGTCTGTCATGAATATGGGCATGTTTGGGTAGAAGAAAAACACTGTTTGTTTAATTTGCTTTTGTTCTAAAAAAAAAAAAAAAAACAGATTTTTTGGGGGTAATCAACTAAATTTAACCAGAAAATTATGTTTTAAAAAGACATCCTCCCATTTGAGGTCAGAGCTGAGATTTATCAGTTAAAGACGTTGCTAAAATATGTGATGGTGATGTAAGCTATTTCTTTTAACATTTCCATTCATGTAAAAAAAAATTCCTTTGTCGAGCCCATGTGTTTGAATTCAGTTTTCAGAAAACATGATGCAGGAGGGAGGACGCCCGTTACATATGCTATACTTACTCGGAATATTCCTATCTTTGTGATTTCCTTCTTCAGACTCTGTACTGGAACCACTAGTATCACTTTCTAGATTCAGGTAACAGTTTGAAAAACTTGGTATCTGGTTACTTGTATCATTGTCATTGTCATCATGTTCACTTAGCTTTGGTTTTTTGGATATTGATTTTTCACCAGTTGAACTGAGTTTCTTGCATACATTATTGTCCATCTTATCAGTTTGTTTATTTGTCACATGATTTTCTTTCTGTTTTGGTTTTGATCCAACACTATCTTCTTCCTGTTTAGTTTTTAGATAAGCATCACAGTCTATGCGTTCTAGTTTTACTGACAATTCTTTGAAAACACATTTATTCTGAACGTTATCTAAACTTCTCGGCTCTGTATTCTCCACGTCTACAACAGTATTTTCTTCCATTTCAACGCTCTCCTTTTTTATATTAAGTACAACCTGCTGACCCAGAAATGTACTTTCTGCACCATTTAATTTGCTGTTATTTCCAATGACTGGAGAATTATCCATTTCTGATTCATTCTTACTTCTTTCGACAGACTGTATACTGTGTTTCTTTTTGGCATGTTTTTCATCATCTGTGCTGTCACTGCAGCTGCTACTGCTGCTGTAAATTCTTTTCCCTACATGTTTCTTCTTTTCTCCTGTTGGAGAATTTTTGTGGGAATTGGTACCAACATTTTTGGTGCATCTTTGTGATGGACTATTTCTATTGTCTGGTGTAGAGATTATATCATCATCAGATGACTCGTCATACCTTAGCTTAGAGAGAAGGCTTCTTTTGGTTCCTTGAGCTCTCTTTGCTGAAGTTGAATTTTTTGGCTTTGGATCTGGAACATGATTTATTTGTGCCTTGATCTTTATAGCATTTGGGGTATCTGGTATTATATCACACTTCACAATCACATTATTGGTAACAGACTGATTTTTTGAATTGTCGTCTGTTGTTAAAGGTTCATTCTGTTTCTGTTCTTCATCACTCCAATTGTCATAAAGTGATTTAAGCTGAGGAGACAGATCACCGGTGACATCATCAAAATCATCATCTTCATCGTCAAACATCAATTCAGACGAGTTTTGCTGATCAGCCTTTGGATAGTTATTCACCTCTTTTTCAGGAGATAACTGGTCAAACATTCCTGCTGAGCGTTCATTGTCTTCCATTGCTGATGCATTGATATTTTCTTGGAGAGATTTGGACTCATCTTGACTTAATACAGAGATATCATTAATGAAACTGTCAAACCTGTCACTGTTGTCTGGTGTACACACATGATCGTTGTTTTTTCCTTCGATGTCAGAATCACTCATACTATTGTTATTTTTTCCTTCAATGTCAGAATCACTCATACTAACTTCCTCCTCACCACCTGCCTCCTCATCATCTTCCTCCTCATCATCATCATCATCTTCATCAACATCATCATCGTCATCATCCTCAGAGGAAGATTCTGAGGAAGAATTTTTTTCTGACTGAAAGGGGAGATAAAGTTCAGCTGAAATAGACAAACATGAGCATCAAAACTTGCTTTAAACTTTAAAGTAAAACCAAATAAAAAATATTTCTACAAATCTCTTAGTTGATATGTACTTGCAATGAACCAATATAAACTATTAGAGAATGACCTGAGTCTGCATTTCTCACTCAGATGAAACCTTGTATTAACAAACTTGATCTTTGTACATATTTATTTGACATTATTTTCACTGAAAGTTAATAAGAACAATGCACTTCTAAAACCTCTCACCATTTCTAAATACTCATTATAACGAATATACAAATGTAAAGGCTCACATGAGCTGAAAACCTGTGATGGCCTTGTATTGCTTGTCTGGTAGAGTGAGTGATTGGTTGTTGCATAGTGCGAATAGAGTAATTTTTCAGCCAAAATATCAGCAAAATCAGTTTTTGATGACAATGATGTCTGTTTTGTACTAGATCAACACACCAAGTCTGATTTTCCTAGTCCTAGCTCATCACTGATACATGTGCATTAGTCAACAGGTAGACATGTCTCTCCACTTAGGCCACATTATCCAGATTGCAAGCCAACCTGTCTTTGCTCTTACTCCTTAATGCTACATGATTAGCAGAGAAGCATCTAATACTAATGTTATAGTCTTTCATTTAACCAGGCTGGGGAAGGAACCAAATATCTAATGCATTGTACTGTAGTAAAACACACTTACCATTATAGCACAGAGACATTAGGAACCCATTGAGATATTGGGATTTGTGCATATCTTAATCAACATACAGCACGCACAGCGCGTTTTAGCAAGAAATCACCTTGGTTGGTGTTTTTTCGTGGTGAAATGTCGGTGATATGTCATAAAATCACCGTAAAATGTCGGTGAAATCACGGTGAAACTTTCACCGCGAAAATTAACAAATTAGGACCTAAATGTCGGTGAAATATTTTAATTGCCGGCGACAACACCGCGGCGAAAATCATACGTGTATACACGTACATGTAACTGTACTTCATGTGTTCTTTTGTTTTTTGTTGCTTAGTTTTGTTTTTTTACTATTTCGTACTTTATATTTCAATTTGATACCGGTTTTTTTTTCAGGGATGCCAGCATGGCATACATTTTATTTATAGGATTTATGAGGCTGAGCATGCATCTTGTTTTGCGTATATTATCTAATCCAGGGATATATATAGTAGTCCTACTATATAAATCCTTGACCTTGTCTAATCCCAACATTTCGATTGGTTTATATCGATGTTATTTTTTTTAATCACCTGTGTTTTATCAATGTACGGATGTGTCTATTTTTATGTAGTGCACACATTGAACTCTGTCACTAAAAGGTCAAATACACAGTTACCTGAGGCTGCGGGATTGATTTAAAAACACACCGAGAATGATTGAAAAAAAAAAAATCGATGTAATTTTTTATCTAAAGCAAACATGCTTTTTCGTATTTGTATGTCGTTACTCCCCTTGCAAGCCACGTGTTATTTTACCTTTAATAAAAGTTCCATTTCTGATTTGTACACATATTTTTCACGTGAACGAGAATCTAGAAAGGTTTCCACATGCTATCGATCAAAGCATGCTTTTGGGGATCTAGAAACTTTTGTAACAGGTGAACTTAAGTCACGTGCCAAGTCGACATTAATTGAACACCCGAAAGCAAATTAACTAGGGATACCAAGCTTGCATTCAAAAGATCAAGTTTATTTTAATTAACAAAATAATACAACACAAGCTTATAAATGGTAATGATCACATAATACTAAACATTTGTACCGGCATTGTTTTCTTAACATAATAGATTAAAACAAAAGCAAATATCAGAATTAAAGAACGAAAAATGATCACATAGCTTGCACACCTGAAAAAGAAAATAAGTATTTACTATGAATCATTCATATTATCAAAAATGACAGTCTCAAGAACATACAAATAAAGGTTAATATCCCATTTCTTTATTTCGCGGCGTTTAATCGTCAATGTCAGTGTTTTGTCGGTGTTTTATAGTAAATCACTGTGTTCGGTTTTTCTCGGACATTTCGCGGTGTCAACACCGACTTTTTTTTTAATTTCTCCGACATTTTCTTGATTTCACCGACGTCGCACTCGAGTGATTTTTTGCTAAATCGCGCTGTGCGTGCTGTATCACAATAATGATTCAATCTATTTTCTGACATTATCTCCATTTGCCGTCAATGAAATGAAAATTTGAATTTACTGGTCTGAATCAAATTCTTGAATTAATTTTTATATAGTTCTAAATAAAAACTGAATAATTTGCTGGTCCGAACAAAGTTTTACTGGTCTTAGGCAGGAGGGCCGGTGCTCACCATGAAGACTGTAGTACTACCACAAACATTCAGGTGGGAACAATGTCAATATAATTTCTTCTGACATGGGTTAGATATATACAGAATCATTTGATGATCGATGGGATACAACAGTGGTATAACAATACTTACATTTATTTGATCTGAACTTCTTTTCGTGGTCTAAACAACAAAATACTCTGAAAATAGATTTTTTTTCCTTCTAAAATTAGCCGATTTTGGTAAACATTTATAACAAATAGTATTTAAAAATCATTAAAAAAAAGAATACTACTTCAATAATGCAATCAATTCCCCTAAACTTTGTTTCATTAGTGATAACGTGATGGCAGATATCTTTTATGGTCCGTCCTCATGATTACAAATTTCAAATGATATATTTCGGGCACCCGAACCTACCGAGCAGAAACCAAAATTACACAAAACGTTTGAGAGGGACGGATAGAAAAAGCAGCTTCTAGATTTGTGCTTGCCACTGATAACGCAGGTGATATAAGAGGGTAAAGATTAAGAGTCCTCTCACTGTAGAGATAACTGCTAATTTATACATGTTTACCTTGTTTTGTATGTTTGTTGACTTAGTCTTGTTTTTTGAAGTTTGTATGAGAATCTGTATGACTTTTATAATAAAATAAAAATAAGTAATATATATGCATATTTGTTTATTTACTGTTAATAGATATTCCCTTGCTGTTCACAAACATTTTTTCTATAAAAAAAATCACTTTCAACAATATTTCAGTTACAGTACACTCAAGGACATATTGTGATAGATGTCTGACGTCAGATGTGTCGGATTTGACATGTCAGACTACAGGTCGGATGGAGACAGGTGCAATAAAAAGGGTCATAAAACTAGAGAGTTGAGCCAACAGGTGTAGTTAACAAGATTAAATGTTTAATTGCTACCTGTGACAGGATATGACTTGATTGTTGACATTTACCTGATTAGTTTAATTTTGAATAAAATGATACATGGGTCATCAATATTTATTAGAATCAAACTGTTCTTGTTTGTGGAAGCATGTAGAAAATAATTTATTTCTGTCGAATTTTATGAAAATCAGTAGTCCTTCACTAAATATATTTTACAATTTGTTCTATTTTCGTGGTTTTTTTCCAACTCTTAAGCTCATCTCTTGAATATTCATTTTTTACTTGGAATCTATCTATTTTTAGACCTTATTTAGCAGTCTTTTATCACTGAATCTACAGTACTCCATTGTGGCAAAATTTGCTGACATTTAGAAGTACGATCGTTCTTTTGTTGTTTTTGTTTTATATGTGTGTTGTTTGCGTTTTGAATATTTTCAACCTTCAGCTGAATTGTGTTTTTTCGTGCACATAATTTTACAAGTGTGTGAAATATGATTTAAAATTTTGATGTGTATTTGTTCAGTTCGCATCCCATCTCTTGACTATTCATTATTTACCTGGAATCTATCTATTTTTAGATTTAATCTTGCGGCGTTACTTCCATTGTGGCAAAATTTGCTGACTTTCAAAAGTATGATCGGTTTTTTGTTTTACAGGTGTGTCATTTGTGTCAAACATTTAAACCTACAGCTGAATCGTGTATTTTCGTTCAGTGTCAAATGTGACCTAAATTTATATGTACATTTGTTCCGTTCGCAACTAAATTTCAGCAGATTTTATCTTAAAAATACGAAACTTCAATGTTGTTTGATGTGGAGGTTTGCAATTTTTAAACTTAAATCGGCTGAAACTTATTGATTTACCCAACCGATATAATAACAAGTAACAACAAAATACCAATCACCAAGAAAGCTGTCTAGAGTGACAAAAATAATACAAAATATCGAAAAAAATCGAAGTCTGTAAAACAGACAAATCCGGGAACCAACCACCTAAATTGAAACAAGTACTTTGCAGAAAAGCTTCAGCAACCAGAATTCCAGGCAAAGATCACTGGCATCAAACAGCAGTAACAACGTTTACAGAAAACGGCCCTTTTCAGGGCTACACAAATATTTCAAAAAGTAACAAAAGTTGTTGTCAATTCTCAAATTAATGTTAGCTTTTCCCCAGCCCTCATCTGACTGTCTCTTTCTCTTTTAAATTTGAAATACTATTTGACATACCAAAACATTTTTGTTTGAATAAATCATTTTGTCTGACTATATGGTCCTTTATTTTGCAATTATATGTGTACATGAATGTGTAAAAAAAACAAAAAAAACATATTTATTAAACTTTTATAGGACTCTAGTTTTGAAGTGATAAATTAAGTGGATTATATGATTTTTTAACCATATTAGTTTTTCTTTGCAATCAATTTTGATAAATCATTCTTTACTATTTAAAGCAAATACACATTCATTGCTTTAACTTTTAATAATTATCTTTATTCATTCATTCTTCATTATTAGAAAAAATACAGATTATTTTACACATTTAGTAGCTTTACCTGTAAAAAAAACTTCTGTAACTTGTTTTAAGACAGCTTGATTAATTTGAAACTAATAATTCTTTTAATGTAAATGATCAAAGTAAGGTGATAAAAATGAAAATATTCAAGTAGTATATTTGTCTTTTATCAGTATTTATAAATATTGAATTGCATTTTTTTTTCAGTAAAAAGAAAACAAATGAGAATAACTCATTTTATTTTCTTCATCTTTTTTCACAAACATGGCCATGAATACCTGTAAAAAAAACATAATTATTTTTTTATTTGTCTAAATTCATTGAATTAAAATTGTATTGTGTGATTAAATAAATACAAGAACAGGTACATGTAAGTCATAGCTTTATCACCTTCAGGTACAAATTTACGACCCCCAATTTAGCCACTATCAGATATTCACATAACAGGTGTGCAATCAATAAACATCTGTAGACTCCAAGTCAGACATGACAGGCAGTCCGTCTCTGAAGGTGATCCATCACAATATGTCCTTGAGTGTACTGTATATCGTGGCGGTCAGTTTTATTGGTGGAGGAAACCGGTGTACCCGGAGAAAACCACTGACCTGTCGCAAGTCACAGACAAACTTTATCACATAATGTTGTCCTCCTCGCCCTGATCGAGATTCAAACTCACAACATCAATGGTGATAGGCACTGATTGCATAGGTAGTTGTAAATCCAACTACCCTACGATCACGGCCATGACAGCCCCAAAAAAGTGCTGATATATCTTTTTTTTCAAAAATAAGAAACATTTACCAACAAATCAAAATCTAAAAAAATTATATTTGATATACAGACCTGTACATAACAACCTGTTTTCCTTGGTCTTTGTATTTGATAAGCATACGTTTAGTTATAGCAGTAGGATCACTGTTAGCACAACAGTAATGATAGGTCTTTCTACAGCTCAACAATGCACATCCTGCTGTAGCACCATTTACATTGTAACCATCCTTACTCTTCTTCCTCTTGCCTCTATTTCCCTTACATATTGTACATTTCTGAAAAAATTAAACACATTAAATTAAAGCTTAAACTGATGAAATTAAAGCTTAAACACATGAAATTAAAGCTTAAACAAATGATTTAAAATTAAAACATGAAATTAAAGGTTAAACACATAAAATTAAAGCTTAAGCAGATGATTTAAAACTTAAACACATGAAATTAAAGGTTAAACACATAAAATGTATGGTTAACTAGGTAGAATGTGTTTGAAAGTGCAGGAAGAAATCTAAAGAAAAAACAAAGCCAGTAGACCATGAAAATGAGTTCATGGTCAGGTGCCACATGCCTTATTGACATGCACACACCATGATCAATGTGTGGACCATGCATGGTGAGTCTACAGTACAGAAAGGGACATACCGTAATCAATCACCGTGATAGTGGTCATGTCTTGGAGAGTGATGGGGATTAAAAATTTTAATTCATGTCGGTGATCAGGGGGCAATAAAACACCAGGTGTTAATCTTGTAATCAAGTGTGTCGTTTTACAGGTAAACTAGTCAGAAGATAGGTGAAATTACGTTTTTATATCACCTATTTTTTTTTTCAGGTACTGTCTCAGATTCCCCTCAGAATTAAAAAAAAACATTTTTATTTCTTTCCTCAAAACGTAAAACATCCTTGAACGTAATCCCGGAATTGAAATCCTGAGATCGAGAAAATAGCATGAGAACGGAGAGTTCATTTGAATTGATGAATAAAATGTAAATAATAAATGATTATTCAACTTCAATTCAGTGAAATCATGGGTTGTGCAAATTTGTTTCAAAGATTTTTAACCTTGGCTGTGTATTGCGTATCTACACCTAGTTTTTTATTGACAGGCGTACATGTGACCTGGCTTGTGCACAAATGAAGTTTCATAAACATATGCGCGATATGCGTGATTTGTTACGTTTTAAAGCGTATTTCCAGTTCAATATTAAATTTTAGTTCACTAATATTTTTTATACGTTCAGTAATTTTTTTAATTTGAATCTTCATAGAAAACCCAGTTAAAACCCTTTTCGTTGTAGAAATACGTACTAAATAATTTGTATACGGTCATTGAGGAATTTGATTAAAAATTAACGAAACAAATATTTATAAACAGATCATTCAAAGAAGTACTACATGTCCAAAAGTCACTAAATTTTCTGCAGAAAGTTTAGAAACATGAAAGGAAATAAGGAATTAACCTTTATCATGATTTTACCCCTACAAATGTTTGACATTACACAGTATCTGACCAAAATCAAATGTAACCAGTTTATTTATTTATTCAAATTCAAATCTTAATTGGCTTTCAACCCAATAGATTTGTGACAAAAAAAAAACCCAAAGTTTATGGAACAAATTAAAAGCATGCTCTTCGTTTTCCGCTTTTTGTTCATTTTGTAGCCATTAGGCTACGTAAATTTGGATTGTTATAGGTTTTTGTTTGCAATTTTAAAGAAAATTATTTTCATCTATAGCGGAATTACGTAACAAGCCAAGTGTGTAAAACAGTTTACTTGAATTGTTAATTTTTTTCAATACGAGAGGTAAAAGTCCAAAACACAAAATAAACCAATAATCAATTTTAAGTCTGCTCTTTACCAACTAAACACTACAAAACCCGCGCTTGCAAAGTCCGTGCTTCAAAACTCTGTGCCTGCGGTTTAATATATAAACAAAAAATACATTTATGAAGTAGCCCGTATTTACGAATAATTCAATACATACTGAATTCGACCCAACAGAAGAAAAAAAATGAGAAATTAAAATTAAACAAGATAAAGCTCAGTTGACGGTTTCAACAAAATTCTTAATATAGAACTTGAGGTCATAAAGTAGAACTTTCTAAAACAAACGAAAACGATAACTAGACAGACATTCTTTGGCAATGAAAAGCAACAAACAGTCAAATATTAACAGCAAGAGGATACAAAATTAATTGTCAAAAATACATCCTTCAGTAGCAATAATTACGCTTACGATATTAAAAGTCAACAGGTAGAACAGGTAACGCTAATCTCTTAATTGGCGGTAAAATATCAATCGGCGCACAGGTGACCTAGAGCCATAAAATTTAAT
The DNA here is from genome assembly GCA_963680875.1 of Bathymodiolus brooksi. Taxonomy (NCBI): domain Eukaryota; kingdom Metazoa; phylum Mollusca; class Bivalvia; order Mytilida; family Modiolidae; genus Bathymodiolus; species Bathymodiolus brooksi. The sequence goes on along the minus strand of OY804577.1, from coordinate 71,806,003 downwards.
CCCCACCACCTTGTTTTATGGTCCTTTTCAGGTCTATCACAGTGGGTTTATGTCCGTGATGATATGTCTAAAGGATTAAAAATAAAATTATGTCTCTCGGAGTGATCAATCACGGTATGTCCCTTTCTGTACTGTAGGTTGTATGGCAATGGAGAAACTTACCTACTCACAAAAACTAGACATTGTTAACATCCTCATTGCTGGAAAAGCAAAACCTATGTCTCTCCTTCAGCGACTTTCGTCACAGGCGAGACAAAAACTCATCAAAATCAAAACTTCAATAACCAAACGCTCCTATATCACTCACATGATTTATACATGCTATAAATGAATTACATAAAACTGAAAATGATTTTTGTCTAACAAATGTCATCACTTACCAAAAATTGTCCTCTTTTAATTTCCTCCAAGACCTTATTTACTTTGAATCCTCCAAAGTTGTCAGATTTGTATTGTATCAGCTGTGCACTGTATTGCTGAAATATAAATATACAATGTAATATGTATACATTATTACAGGTTATGATGTTTATCTTTTATCAGCCTTAGAAAGCTTTAATTAGTAATTCTCATCCATTTACATGTAAATTGCCAAATGTGAACCATGATCCTGTCACAATGAATGTACAGTGTATTTCATTTTTTTTAATCTTCCAATACTTTGGATTGCTCTATGCTATTAAAATTCTGAAAATGGAACGCTTACATGAAACAGTCCAAGGCTACATTTTTGTACATGTATGTGCTGTTATAAGTGAAATTAGACATGGTTTGATATATACATGTATAAGTAAATATTTTGTAGGTTGCTCATAATTTGGTTGGTTTATGGTGTTTAATGCCACTTTCAACAATATTTCAGCTATATCGTGGTAGTCAGAAACCAGAGTTACCGGACAAAACCACAACCTGTCGTAAGTCACTGACAAACTTTATCACATAATGTTGTATCGAGTACACCTCGCCATTAGTGGGATTCGAACTCACAACTTTATGCACTGATTAAACAGGTTGTTGTAAATCCAGCTACCATACGATCACGACCATGACAGTCTCCTAAATATTTTGTATGTTTCAGACTACAAAGAATATAAGTCTGTGTGTACTGTACATGTATATAATATATTGATCTTAGTGGCATATTCTCTTCAGTCCCAACACATAGACTAATCAGAATAAAGACCTAGATCCTGCAATCACTCACCTACATGCAGTTGTCCTATCACTATACATGTACATGCATGTATTAGTTCAAATGAAAATCTTATAATTATCAGTACTGAGAAATTAGATTGTCAAAATTCAACTGGAACATTTTTTTCCCATTCTACATGTACACGTAGTTACATTATACATATATATACATGCATACAGGAAACAAATCAACTACATTGTAGCAAGAAATGAATAAATTTATGAATATTCATGTATAACACTGGAAACAAGTAAAAGTTAAAATACCATGCATTTATGATGGGCTGCAATATATTTGCCGTTCAATTTCTGTACATGTAGTTTGCCACAGATTTTCTCCATGTCAGCACTATTATCTCTGTGGCAAAAGTCACAAGTTGTTTTCTCCATCTGTAAACAAAAAGAAAACATACATTTTATCTAAATTATTGACATTAAATCAAAATGCCAGTACAATAAGAAAACCACGAACATTCTGCAATTCGCTGACATGCTTTATCATATAACGTTGCATACATACATGTACACAATGTATACAGTTACAATTGCAACCTCACCACGTTTGGGAATAAAACAATCCTAAATGTTTGATTGGTGAATCATATAATGCTTTTGATTGTTAAAACTTTCCATTACATTGTTAATTAATAATGGCTTAACATCTCCTTCAACCCTGTATGTTCTAGTTAATGATTTAGGTAACAAATTCATCAAACTGTTGAGAAATTAAAGTACATGTACTTTTTAGTATCTATAATATTGTATATTAACAGGTTAAAGAATTGTGAGGAGAACACAAATTATGACCACAGACATTCTAGATTTCTATTGTTTGTCTCTCCAAATGATAATAGATTGAAGCATGTACATGATACAGTAATATTAAAATAATCATGCAACAGAACCACCAATATTTGTACAAAGGAGACAGATATTCAAACTTAAATGGCTTACTAAAAAAAAAAAATACTTGTTTCCAAAACTTTTAAAATTATTTGGCTTTCCAGCCTTTCAACTGAGTATACCTGATGAAGGTTATTCCAGAAACCGTAACGTGTCGTGCAAACTAAATTTAATATCCATGTTTTCATTTTCTTGATATGTTTGGTTTTGTTCCTAGATTCTTTACTGTGGATTCTTGTTTTGGATCATGCATAAAGGAAATTGTTTCCATATTACTTAGTGCAAACATATATCTTGTATTTTTAATTATACAAATAATGAAATTTCCTGACAAAACGATAAAATTCAACTTCAATCACTCGCCGAAAGCTATAAATAGCCTAATCACACAATCAGCATGTGCTTACCTTGATCTGGTACCGCGCGTTAAACGAATGTTGACAGAAATATACTTCATAATTCAATAATTTTCAAAATCACGATTATTTATTTCTAAAATTGAAAGATTAAAACGGTATTTTCTATAGTAAGCAATTTTAAATATCTAATATAAATAAGAAATAAACCCAAATAAACCAAAACAACAATATAAATCATCATGTGAGCAACTTCCATGTACCTGTAAAAAAAATGGCGTTCTTACACAATAACGCTAATCGTGACTTTATGCATTTAATATGAAAAATCTATTATTATGAACTACATATATAATGTAGTAACAGGTATGGAAAAAGACATCCACGTTAGTCACAAAGTGCAGGGCGCTGCTACAAATAGAGAAAAAGGGCGGGCGCTGCGCCCTGTAAAAACGGGCTAGCGACAACACTATGGTACATACATGTACATGAAGTAATAATATATAAAATTGCAATTTGGGTTAGGGGTATGGTGTTTAAAACCACTCTCAACAATATTTCAGTTATATTGTGGCGGTCATCTTTATTGGCAGAGGAAATTAGAGTACACAGAGAAAACCACTGACCTGCTGCTGTCACTGACAAACTTTATCACATAATGCTGTATCGAATACACCTTGCCATGAGCGGGATTCAAACTCGCAAAGTTAGTGGTGATACTGATAGGCACTGATTGTGCAGGTAGTTGTAAATTGAACAATCATACGATAACTACCACGATGGGCCCGAATTGCAATTTGAAATCAAGTGTCACAGCCATAAAAAATTTTCAGAATTAGTACTATGTTGGATTGAAATATACTAATGAAAAGGATTGTCACTAAATAGTTCAAACATTCCTATAAAATATTGTGCAGTGTTCCTATTCGATACCGTAGTTTGTTATTTAGGGTGAGTGAGTGAGTGATTGTTGTTTAACGTCAATTTTTCAGCTATATCATGGATAGAAAAAGTTAACTTTCAATGAGATGATGATGAGGTCCGCTTTGTTCTAGATAAACATGCCGAGTTGGATTTTTATAGTGCTAGCTCAATGAAACAACAGTCCGAGGGTAGACATGTCGCTCCACTCGGACACATTATTCTGATTCCGAGCTAACCAGTCTTTGCTCTTTCTCATTAACGCAGCATGCTTAGCGGAGAAGCAACAAATACCAATTTTATAGTTTTTGGTTTGACCCGATTGGGGCTCGAACCCACGATCTACTGCACTCGAGGCAAGCACGCTAACCATTACACCACCGATGCGGTTGTTTGTGATTTGGAACTATGTGATGTCATTACTCAGATCTTTTTGGCCCATATTGTCTGTAATGACCGCTACGTCTATCAACCAAATAGGAATCGGAAATGCCTATTAGAGAGGTAAGTCGATTAAATAAACTATCTCCCTGAAAAAAAGTATCTGTATAGCAAAAGGCACCAGTTGGCTAATAAATATTTGCGTTCAACATTTATTCCCCCTTTTTACAATGGCACAATGAACACTCAGAAGCACCAGGAAAAACGTGAAAATTGTCGTCCAATATCAATCTACATTCCACTGACGTCACTGTTCTAAAATTAAACTAAAGTGAATCTCGAATTTATATTAAACCATTTGTGAATGTTCATTTTCTTCATAGGGAATCAATTTTATGTGAGCAACGAACGGTCTCTCAATATATATGCAATATTAGTTCATTGTCTTAAAATTTAAAGCTGCCTTATGTGTGTAGTGTACAGCAGCACACAACTGTCACAACGCAAGGCTGCAGCGACAAAAACCTTCCCATGCCATGGCCTTCTCTCTGTATCAGCTTCCTTTAGTAGGAACACCATGGATTTTCCATGCATTTTTTTTGGCATGGGGAAGTTTTATTTTTACTCTTTCATATTTAGCTGGCAAATTGCAATTAGTGCACTAGTACTATATACAGTGGATTTATATTTAAGTTATGTTATGTCAAGTTTGTGTTAAACATTTCTTTACAGCCTTATCAAAATACTTTCTTACCTATTAAAAATATTAAGAGATAATTTAAAATTTTATGCCAATATGAAGCTACATTATATTGACATACAGATCATTCTTTTTTTTTTAATTTAAAATATACACTACAAAAATGTAACAGACTTTATTATAAGTTTAAAAGGTAAAATACAACAGTTTATGTTATGCTTAAAAGGTAAAATTCACAGAGATTTTGGTTACATTAAAATTTAAAAATATAAACTACAAAATTACAACAAACAAAGTTTAAAAGATAAAATACAGGGATTTACATGTGTACCGTCACGGTATGTGTTTTCGTGCGTCATCTGTTTTCGTTTTATCCATTTTATTTTGATTTCCACAGTGCACGCATTATTTTTGACGTGTCTTCCGGTTTCTATTTATGGATCATAAACAAGACTACAGCGTGATATCTGTAAAAGATGTTAAAGTTTGCTTTTAAAGATGTAAGTACCAAAAACAGTGAACCTACCTACTGAACCATACTTTTTGTAATGCTAAAAATTTACTTCATTTATAAAGTAGCTGAAAAAAAATCCAGAAGGGCTATATAAAATTTAACTATGTCGTCTACCTCTTAGACACCTGCTCTTCCTGTCATGTAACTGTCATGGGGTCACTGATCGTACTTGTAAACAAAAGAGCTGTCTGAAATGTGCCTGTTTCTTATATAAAATACATGTCACTTTGCAGTGCATTGTGGTTTCAGCACTAAAAAAAACATCTAAAGTAAACACAATTTTGAAAGTGGTCATTTTCAAACATTCTGTTATTTTATTTAGATGTAGTATGATTTGGTAGATGGCCAGAACCATGAAATTTTTAAACCAGCCATTTCCGGATTTTATATTCGTTCCCATACCATATATCGGCCTTGTTATTACTTCACATGAAAACAGATGACGCCATTTTACTGACAACAAAAGTTGACAGATAATCGTGAGTATATTAAAATACAAGAATGGCTTTAAAAACAATCTTATGTACAAAGAAATATTTAACTAGCCATTCTTTGAAAATTCCAATCGTCATATGAATGAAGGGTTAACATTGTTAATCGCTATATCGGAAAATCGATAATAGCACGAAAACCGATAACACGATGCTATGTTATGCTTAAAAGGTATCAGGTCAAATCGGCATCTATCTATATAGTCAAATCAGCACTTACTCAAATCGGCACCTAGTCAATTCAGCACCTGTCATGGTCAATTTGGCACCAGTGTTAAAAATAATTTTGTAATAATAAAATATTTATATATAAAAAAAAAGAAAAAAAGTTAGATTTATTAGCTAGTACCAAATATAATCTATAGTCAATCAATGAAATTTTTTTTATAGTTATTACGATTGCAGTTGATTGCTTTAATAAATTTTAATTATTTCCTTCATTAAATAAATACTTATAATATAAATTCAATACATCTAACATGCCACGTGATTAACATTAGATGTGTTTCTTTTAAATATACTCTGGAAATCTTTGATGTTACAATGTAGAAGGAAAGACAATCAAGCCTACACCCAAGCCATCGTCATTATTTTGAGAAAATTTAGAAAAACACAAGCTTAATTTTGAATTAAAATGGGAAATTTGGAGAGCACATGATCACTTGCAAAATGTCAGACGACAGCTGCATACAGTGTACAAACCAAGTCCGTCCTAGACAAGAGGTACTTCAATGTGAATAATGTAAACGTTGGCAGCATCGCACTTGCAATACTGGTAAGAGAATATTTTTTTTAACTTTGACTAAATAGAACATGAAATAAGTAAAACGAATGCAGATTTTTTGTTAATTGATGGATTTTGATTTCCGATACATGTTTGTATAGGGAATTATATAAATAATTGTTTTATTATATTAGATTAGGTTTATTTTTACTTTTGAAAACAAATTTATTGGAAGAAAACACCGTTAACACACTTTTCTCATTTAACGCGTTACAAAATATAATTAATAAATGCAATTTATTAACTCTGAAAGTTGTAGTTAAATTGACTATATTGTTCTATCTGTCATTGTTATTTATGATATTGCAAAATAAATAAAATGAATAAATGCAATTTATTAACTTTGAATATTGTTTCTTTTTTTTTTTTTTTTTTATATCATTTATGCATTGTGAACCAGAATATGAACATTTTACAGATAACATGTTTCATTCAAATACATACAGTCGGAAAGCAAACCCATGATTTGACCGTTATAGCTAGTGATTCTAAAACCATGCAGTCAGGGGACGATAACCGTAAAAAATTCCCGCTAGGTGCCGCTTTACAAGCCCCGCAAAATTTTCCATTCGCGCTGTTGTAGGATAAACGTGAAATAAAGTATTAAATAGACAAAAATGTGACAGAAACGTGATGTCTATAAAATATTTATATATTTTTTGCAATGACTGGCTATATCAGACAAGCGACCAAGGTTTATATTAGTCAAAAACGTGTTTCGAATCGTGCATTCTAGAATGTGTAAAAACACGAGGTTCGGTTTGTTTACATTTTTCGGCCAATGAAAAAGCTGACACAATTCTATATTAGGACATGAAATTGATGATACAGGAGTGATATAGCATCATCAACCAATAGAAAATGCTCCCTCAACTGGAAATTCCGTCACCCTCAACGGAAATCATACCTGAATGAAAATTCGACAAGGTATGTTTTTTTTAATTTTCGCCTTGTTTTAGTGTAAAATTTGCCCATTTCTCCCCCAAAACACCCATGGAGTGTGTATATGTCTGCCTTTTATTAGATTTATTAATATCTTTATATTTTAACCGAAAGATTACAACCCCCCCCCCCCCCTTTTCCCCATCTCGTCAATACACTGTTTAGACTCCTTTCCCGTTTGCTGTCAGTTAATCTAGTACATATCTAATGTGGCGATTATTTCAAAGGCAATTAGTTTATCAAATATATTTAGGAATGTAAAAAATATCCCTATATAATCAACCAAAACCATATTTTTTTCAAAAGATTATTGTGAAATCATTTCTGGATAGATTGTAACAAATTTTACACCAAAACATTCGGAATTGTCTATATTTTGTTTGTTTATTACTTCACAATATTTTTTGGAAAAAAATATGGTTTTGGTTGATCATATAGGGATTTTTTTTACATTTCCCAATACTTTTGACAGATGACTATATACATTTTCTTTAAATATTTATACATTTTTTTTATCTTTATATTGAATTTTATTTTCATGCCTAGAAAAAAAATTACACAAGTTCTGTTCATGATTCATCAAAAGGATATAAAAATGTTTTTTGTTGAATCGCTAGAGGGCCTGTGAAAATAACAATTCAGTTTTCACAGTGATCCACCAATAAAACTGGTGGACGTGTAAATTTTAGTTGCCTATCCTTTCTCTTGGGGATAGGAGACCATTTATAAATGTTTGTATATTCCAAAATTTGTTGTTAATTATATGCATATGCAATTAAAATAGCAGCCTGCATCGGCATTAACATTTGTGCACAGCGTGTTTTTAAGTCATTAGGTTAGTTCTAAATTTATTTTTGAAATACGAAAATTCATACAGAGTTATCTTTCTTGACTGACAATTTTTCTGAATCTGAATAATTTTCGGCACTAAAAGCTGACAGAAACTCTTATTAATGAATAAAAACGTGTACCAGAGAAACATTTCGTTAAATAAATATATAATATAATGCAGTGTGAAATTTGGGAATGTCATTCTACTGCAATCAATGCGATGGTACGGAGTTATCTTTCTTGGCTGACAATTTTTCTGCACTAAAAGCTGACACAATTTTTTATTAATGAATAAAAATGTGTACCAGAGAAACATTTCGTTAAATAAATATATAACCTAGCGCAGTGTGAAGTTTGGGAATGTCACTCTACTGCAAACTTAATATATTTGCATTTTATTCCAATGCGATGGCGACATTCCATCGAGGGGGTCACCCTCTAAATCATCAAAATTTTAATAATTATCTCCGGTTTTAACTCAAATTGAATAAACAAATCGTGGAAGTAATTATTGCTGAAAAGAAAACAATATAAGACGCTTCGATATTTTCTACGGTATAAATAAACGAGGTCTTTGTTCTACAATTTTCATGACCGACGAAAATGTCAACATTTTCAAATTAGAATCATGTGACCCGTGGTTTTATCAGCGACGCCATTAATGAGTTTGCTTTCCGACTGATATACATTTAAATATTTATCACTAAAATTAAAATTTTCCAATGTACAAATGGAAAAAAAATATACATAGGTGCCGAATTGACTATTGGAAGGTGCCGATTTGACCAAGTGCCATTTAACTTGGGGCCTATTTGACTAGGTGCCGAAGTGACTTGAATTCGTTTAAAAGGTAAAATTCCCAGAAAGATTTAGGTTAAACTGACATTTCAAGAGGATGTCATAGCTAATATTAAAATGCATAAAATATTATATATAAAAGGATAATAACGGATTATTTTATAGATACCTCCGAGTACACCCTGGACATTATGGATCTATCATTCTAGATATGGAATGAAATCAAAAACCTTATGATGCCATCGATGGCCATGGTTTGATAGGATGTACCTTGCTATGACCATTACAAACAGAATGTGGAATATGTTAATAGGGACAGGCATGCATTTGTGTTTAGAAATATAATTTGCAGGTGTTTATGTGTCGTGCATATGATAAGATTTCGTTACCGTAACGTTTAAAACTTCGAATAAGCCCCTTTCATATTTTTTTTCAATGAAGCGACATCTGTCGACAAAACTACAAAAAATGGTAAAACCATGGCCAATATTCCGGACATTTCCAGAAATATTTCTCGGAAGTGTGCGACTTGATTTTTCGTTGGACAAGACTGAACACCTATTCTCAATATAAGCGAACTCTCGTTTTAAAAAATGTCCCAATTAGCTATGAAGATCGGAAAAATGGAAAAAGCCGAAGGCACTGAGTCGCTGTCCCGGTCAAAAAAAGCAATCCGAGAGGATATGGAGGAGTCGCAATTATTTGGAGGGAAAACATTGATCATTTAATAAAAATACTACCAGATGGCACTGAAAGGATACAGTGTGTAGAAATCAATAGTAATAATGATACAAAATTCTTAGTAGTTTCAGTCTATCTACCATCAAAAGGAAGCCATGACTGCCGATGAATTCTATGACTGCATAGACCAACTATATGAAATCTACCAAAAGTATAAAGGAAATTAACACATAAAATTATAATCGGTGGCGATCTAAATGAAGACCTCAACAATGAAAAGACAAACAAGAGGAAAAAAAACTTATTGGATTTTATCAAAGAGTGTGGCTTATCATATGATAACAGCGGAAAAACATTCATTAAACCAAATGGGGAAGAATGTTCTGAATTAGACTATTTCCTACATACCATCAACTACAAGTTCTGCACAAAGAAAGAAGTGCTCAACAATACTATCACAAACGTGTCAGACCATCATCCTGTAAAAATGACTATGCTACACCACGACATCAAAAACTTAAAAGAAGGGGAAAATAGCAACATTCGCCTGAAGGTAAAATGGGAAAAGGTTGATATAGACTTGTATAAAGCTTTAACAGACCAATCGATTGATGCCTTAAACAAGACCACAAGAACATTTTATTTAAACAATACAGAACACTTGACAGAAAAGATATGTACAATCATGAATGAAGCTGCTACAAAAAGCACAACTGTGAAAGCTAAATATTCGGCAAATCCTAAGCTTAAAGTGTGGACTCCAAAAATCAAGGATCTATTAGAAAATATGAGAAGTAACTACAAACAATGGGTAACTTACGGAAAACCAACGAATCCAACAAATATAATATACTCTCAGAGAATATTGAGCAGGAAAGATTTTTAGAAAGGCTATACGCATCGAAGAGGCGAAACAAAGAGAATCTGATCGCGACATGATACTAGACACAAGAACTAGAGACATGAGATTGTTCCATAAACTAGTAAGAAACAACAGAAAAAAGGGGCATAATCTTATTGACGACCTTTATGTAAATGGCGAGACGTATTCAGGAAAGGAAAATGTACTACAGGGATTTACAGAACACTTTCGACAACTAGCAACAAATAACCAAAATAATGAGAGTGAATATCACAGGAAAATAGAACAAGAAATCCAACTGATAAATCAGCTTGTCAAAAATAAAGCGATACCGGTGGCAACATTATCCGAATTGGAAAAAAGTATCAAATCCATCAATATAGGGAAGTCGGCAGATATAGACAACATCACCATTGAACATATCATCAATGCTGGAGAACAAATGATAACCATACTACTGCAAATAATAAACACTATATTTGATCATGGCAGTGTACCCGACATTCTGAAAGCAGAGGCGGATTTAGAGGGGGGCGTGCGCCCCCCCCCCCCCTAAAATTCGCAAAGCATATGTTATACAACGTTAATTAAGCAGTTCAACAAACAACTTTTTCATGAATGGTTAACTCGTGACCTGTAAGTCAAAATGAATAGTAATGATATTAGGAGTAAATTTGGGATATCATTCTAAAAAGCTCTACCCATTGATAAATGATCAGTATACTGATGTCCGTCCGGATGAAGCTTTTCGTTTTACCGAAACTGGTTCATTCATTGAAAACGTATGATTCGTTCTTGTTTATAGACAAACTAAGGCTAATATGTTAACAATAATGCTGCATGAAACGATTCTGATCATCTAATTTAGTTAGGTTAGCTTATCAGAAATCAACAACAAGTTCATGTATTGACAATTTCCGCTTTTGTTTTTCTATAAGGGAACGACCATTTAACTTGAAAAGGGGGGGGGTATGTTTTTTTTCTAAAAAAAATATTCTGATTCCCAATGTTGCTGAAAAAAATATTCTGATTTTGGTGGAGGAAAAAAAAATAATCTGATTCAGAGTTTTTGTCATATAACCTTATATTGAATTGTGGAAAAATAATTCGCGCTTTGCGCGACAAAAAACAAATATTCTAACTCTCGCGAAGTCCGAAAAAAAAATTCTGAACGAAACAAAAAACCATAACCCCCCCTGCAAGTTAAATGGTCGGTCCCAAAACAAGAACGGTCGAATCATACGTTTTCAATGAATGAATCAAACGACCAAAAGAAAAGCTCCATCCGGACGGGCAGCATTAACTAGAATCACCCGTAAGGACAAGCACCGAAAGTACAGATCAATTAGTGAAATGAGGAATGCGCTAAAACTAAACCAATAGTTCTTTGAAGGGTTAAAATATCGTGATCGATCAGTCATGAGTTGAACAATTCGCATCACGGTCGCTAAAGATTTTTTTTACTTTAGGTTCTTATAAGGCATGCCTTCTTATACTCTGACAAAAAAATACTGTTAACAATTATCCGACAAAATTAAGACTCAAAGTCAAGTTTTTTTGGTCTGATAAAAATGGTGTGGTAGGTTCAAAATTGTCGTTCAAATAAATGTCTGTAATTCCTCAAACCCCAGAGCTTCCGGGGGCTTCGCCCCCCTGGTCCCCTACCAGGTCTCTGCCTTGGACCCATTGGGGGACCTTAAGAGGTCCCCAGACACCTCGCCTACTCACGCCCCCGCTAACCACAAATCCTGGATCCGACCCTGGAAAGTAGGCCTACTTACACCGGTCTTTAAGAACAAAGGGAATATAGCAGAAGTGATCAACTACAGAGGCATAACCGTCTTACCAGTCATTAATAAAATAATTGAAACCATAATAAAAAACCGGACAAGCCATAAAATACTGGCAATCCAGAATCCAATACAACGTGGATTCACTAAAGGATCACCACCTTTAAATTCTGCTTTGCCAGTAGAAGAGACATACAGAGAAAATGCAGATAACAAAAATGAATGTCAGCTAGTATTACTGGATGCAAAATCGGCATTTGACGTTGTTATACAGTCATCTGATGAGACGGGTATACCATGCTGGAATACAGGACAAACACTGGTCACTATAATCAACAATATTATACTTTACGTTTTTATTTCCCCTATATGTCTTTGTTAGCGCAGCCGGTCAATATAACGTTATATGGACCGGGACTGGACTGCCTCGTTTTCAATTCGGTTCCGGAACGCTACCTGCATTATTATTTTAGATAAAAAGTATAATATAGCAAATAGTTCATGTCACTTCGGGTCATATGGCAGTATATGGACCGGTCCATATACTGCCATATGACCCTCAGTGCCATGAACTATTTGCTATGTACATGTATGCACCAGAAAGCAAGTAGTTCGGTAAAATGGGATAACAAAATATCACAACAATTTTCAGTAACTCAATGAGTTCGCCAAGGAGGTAACCTAAGCAGTGACCTATACACAGTCTACATAAATCCTCTATTAAAACAATCTTAGTGACTCGTATCTAGGAATGAAAATCGGAGACGTAAACTGTAACGCTAGTGCATGTGCAGATGATGTAGCATTGATGAGTAGACGTGAACATGAAACACAAGTCATGATTAATATAGCACATGAATTTGCTACAGTGGAAGGATACAAATTTCAGCCAGCTAAAAGTGTTATCATAAACATACAACCAAACAAGAGAAAGCAAAGTATGATGGATCAAGAATATATTCTTGGAAATAATGTAATGCCTAATGTCAAGCAAGCCGTTCATTTGGGAATAATAAGAACAAACACATTAGCTTACAACATAACAGTAAATGCAGAAGAGAATATCAAGAAATCTAGAGGATTCCATGGCAACAATATTAATGGACTAGATCCTGAAACTCTACTGAGTGAATACATTTATTTAACACATACATAACGCCAGTGTTAATGTACGGTATGGAACTAATCACAAAAACCACACCACAACAGCAAGAACGATATCAAAAGAAGCTTCTAAAACAACTACTATCATTACCACCGAATACACCCGACCCAGCAGTTTATTTACTATCCGGAACATTACCAGTTGAGGCTCAACTACATATACGAGCATTAAATTTCTTCAACAACATTTGTAACCAAGAAGAGAAATTACTAGCAAGGCAACAACTAAGAACAAAAACCATCAACAGTAACAGCTGGATTATAGAAATTAAGAAAATGTTGATAAAATACAACCTGCAAGACCCAGAGTACTACTTGGACAATCCTATGACAAAAAGGCTGTGGATAACATCAATAAAGAGAGAAATTCAAAATTACTGGCAAGAACTCATAACTTCAATGGCTTCATACTACCCGGGATTGAAATACCTGAATTCCGCAGATTACCGACCGGGAAATATACATCCACTATTGAAAGTTAAATGCTCATCATCTATAGAAATAAGTAGAATTCCACCAAAACTGGAAATGTTAGCAGGAACATATATTTTGCAAACATATTTCGAACAAAAATGTATGGTGACGAAGATGCGAAATGTCAACTATGCAAAGTAGAAACTGAAACTTTGGAACACTTATTGCTGGACTGCACAGAGCTATCAAATATCCGAAACCCAATCTTACGTCAGATTCAGGATATATTCCTTCATCATACCGAATATGACCTATGTCAACAATCAACATCAGTTCAAATGCAAATACTACTAGATATCACCAGAATATCGAAAGTATTAAAATTAAAAGATGACCAAATCAGACAAATCGAATATCAAACAAGGAGACTACTATATGCACTCCACAGTGAGAGATACAAAATGTTGAATATTCCTTGGAAATTAAAGAAAAGGAATAAAAAAAAACCGGCGCTACTAATATACAGCCACCATCATTATTGATCTGTTGTGCAAATACAGTAACAAGATAAGATTTTAGACTCATTATCACGGTGTATATCCATAACGGAACCTTCGGGATGAACATCGACGTTACGCGATTCTTGGGGAACAAGTAACGGATCCTTGGTAGATTTTTGAGGCAAGTTGAAAAACCGGTCTCTTTATTTTTACGATTTAAAACGATCAAAGATGTCTAGGAACTGTATATTAAGTGTCACGGAACTCGGCTATTACTAGTACATTTGCCATTTCTACAAGATTTATCACATCTGTTCATACGCAGAAACGGCATTTATATAAACGATTGCAGTTTTCACCGCATCAACATATTCACTGGTATTAAACTGATGTTCGTAACTTAAGTTACCTACATCCCAACATGGCGGACACGGAAAATGGTAAATTAGAATATCATTGTTTTCTCTTTGTTTTTAGCTTATTTTCAAATATTGTCATTTCAAATGTATAGATATTTTAACAATTAACTGTAGTGATATGCTTAAATCAACTGTAAATTCTACTATGTGGCGCAAAACCTACTTTAAGAAATACAAATGATGTAAGTAACTTTAGAATTATTTTTGAACGATGTTCGTAACTTTCAAATATGATGTTGGTAACTTTAAAGTTTGGTGTTTCTCAAATCATATTTAAAACATTTAAAGAACAACGCTTTTGTAATAAATAAAATTTGAAAACAAAGAAAAACATCCTTGAAGTGATAGAGAGGGTAATAGAGGTGGGAGAGATTATATAATGCTCGAGAGAGAAAAAATACAGAGCGGAGGATGAGAGGGTTATGAATGAGTGAGATGAACGAAAGATGAGGGTAGCGGGAGAAGAACACCTTGTACAACGCTCGTTTCCAATTAGCAATAATAAACACGTGGCTTTGCGTTTCCTGTAATCTTTTGTAATCTTACAGCGATGGATATCGAGAATGACCAGATAATTAATAGTGCTGAGGCCGATGCGGCAGTCGATACAACATATGTAGTTGTTTAGAATTATATTGATATTTCTATTTGGTCTTGGACTGTGTGCTCTAGAAGGGTCTTTCATAAACTACGACCTTGCAATAGGGCGTTTTGACTTCCGACCTTTGGGTGTTTATGACCTCCCATTGATGGCGACCTCCGACATCATCATTAAATTCGATTAGGGCCATTCTGGGTCTCGTATATAAATTCTAACAAAGTATATTTGTATGTAAATTAACAGTTCTATGTGTAAATATGCCGTGAATTATTACCAAATTAATTGTCCTTTGTGTTTTTTGCTTATTTTAATAAAAATGGACACACCAGGTCAAGTATTTTAAGAATGACACACCTAATTATTTCCCTTTAATGCTGAAATGAAACCAGATTAATTTATTATTAATTTGTTAGACTATTGTATTAAATACAGATAAATAAAGATTTATAATACTTTTTAACGAATCTATAATTTGTAAGTATTAAAATTGGATTAATCTATGGTAAAGCTGTTTTCGAAAAGTTCATTTTATTTATATCATACCATTTCAAGTTTTACAAATACATATACATTTATAAATATGCATTGAAATTGACAGGATGTTAGTCTGAACAGTCTTGACGGTATATAAACGAATTAGTTTAAAGGGATATTGTCTACCAGCTGCGTAATTTTTTCATACCCAAAATTATTGTCGATTTCCGTACTGACCTTCATAAAATGAAGATTAAACACCGAATTATTGATGAATACGCTCCGAAACGTTGTTTTTTCGACTAAAAAAGCTGACCATCGTTACCGGAAGCTAATTAATTATGCACTGATCTGGGCGAGGCCAACTCTATTTATTTATCTATTTTTATGCCAGTAGCCCGGATGCTGCAGCATGGATATTCAGGTAAGTTTCTATAAAAGTTGAGGAAAAAAGCTATTTGCGAACCGATATTGTATCTAAAAGACGTAGAGATAAATAATTTCTGTATCAGGAATAGATCTGAAACATTTGAAAGAATGAAAACTACATGCCTTAACAGATTCAGTCGATATTTCCACGATAACTATTGAAAACATGCCAGGAGGCACCCCATGGGGGCAAATTGTTGAAGCAGCTACTAGAGTTATTTTCGATCGGACTTTTTTGCCGGCCTTAAAAATAACTAAATTAGTCTTTTTCCTCATATAAGTTATGAAGTTGTTCCCCGAGATGTTGATACACATGTTAAATTAATTTATTTTAGCAAGTTTTACCGACAATATGAAAACAGAGACATAGAACACAGTGAAATACATGTCTGATGAAAACGAATGACGTAGCCAGTGTTATTTTATTTGTTGATTGACTGGAACGTTTTAGAGAAATTTGGGCTGGATTAGAAACGAAAGAGACCTTCTAATTCCACAAGACAGTTGCTGGAAAATATTAATGGCAAATTATATGGTACTGACTATTGACTTTGAAGGGGGCTATGGTTTTTTTCAGACGCGACAACAATCATATTCTTTTACATTTGTATTTGCCGGAATGATTTTTTTTTTCTTCAAAATTTTGTATATGATTATACTGTGTCTGTGAAAATGGCAAGTATATGATTTTATTGTGAAAATGGCAAGTCGGAATATTTTTTTTCTCTCCTGTCCTGTTGCAAGACCAAAATGGTTCTCCCATAAACAAAAAAAAAAACAAAAAAAAACGAAATAAAACTGGTCATCAGAAAATCTTTCCTTCCAAAATCTAAAATAAGACTTTCTTTATTTCTCTAAACTGAATTAGTGCAAACTATTTCACTTATATAAATGAATTATTTAAAAACAAAATAGAGCTCATTTTTCTAGATGAATGTAAAATAAATTCTGAAAGTCCACAATTGTGTATATCTACATGTAATCAAAATTACATTTTTTCTTTATAGTATTCTGAAAGTTCTGTTTCAAAACACGATGGCAGTACATGTAGTGACAGTGATACACAGGCCCCAAGGGGTAGAGGAAGAGGCAGGGGGGAAAAGAGAACCAGGGGGAGTACAAGGAGACCATCAAGAAGAGGGGCAAGAGGAGGAAGAGGTTCCAGGGGAGGAAGACAGACTTGGGCACCAAATAGGGCCGATAATGCTCTTCAGACGAGGCAAAGAAGAGATCAAGAACGTCAGGTATCAGATTGCTAAAAAAAATATAAAATAATACTTTCATAAGGCGAGGATGGTATCAGGAAACCACGCTTGTCAGTTGGATGGGACGATAAAAATCATAATTTTTTTCTGGCGCATATGATTATACTATATCAACACGACGGGTGCCACTAGTGGAGCAGGAACTGCTTACCCTTCCGGAGAACCTGAGTTCACCCCCGGTTTTTAGTGGGGTTCGAGATACTCGATCTTTAGTTTTATATATGTTTTGTCGATTGTTGTTTGTCCTTTTGGGCATTGTATTGTCTGCTCTACTTCGATATACGGTTTCTGATTGCCCCTTTGGTATCTTCAAACTCTTCTTACCCCTAGCATGTTAAAGACCCCTTTATAGGGTTCGATAAGAGTAGGCTCAGTAGGGCCGCTATGAAGGTGGTACTCACACCCGCCACCTGGAGAGGGGGTTTCATCCAAGCCTTGGCTTATCCCCCAATGCACTATAAATAAATGAGCTTAAACTAAACACTGCATTGAAAACCTCATTGATTTTAATCAAAATTAAGTTTTTAATTTGTTTTTTATGTAATGCATTTTTTTTTGTACTTGAACTGTAAAGCACTCCCATTGATTTCATATTAATCATTAAAATGATTTATTTATTTATTTAAGGAGAGAATATCAAGACTAACCGAAGACCAGCTCAGGACCATTGTGAACGAGATGGTAGTTAGGCATCCTGGGTACGTCTTTGACATCCTTGATAGTCAGAATACGACACCAAGTGGAGGACATCATCCACCAGAAGGCAGTACATCACCAGAGTGGTGTACCTGCTCCTACTGCAGGGATATGCCATCAGAAGCTGAGAGGCATTGCTGTGGCAGGAACCCAGAAAATTGCTACTCTCAAATAGCAGTATGTATAAATTTCTATATTTTTTTTTTACAATAAATGATTTTCCAAGTTTCATGTGCATTTAAAACCTGAAAGGGATGTATTTGGGACCATCTCAGATGGATGTTTGATATATGCAAGTATGAGCAGCAAAAGTGTATGCCAGTGTAAGTTCATTATTTACTAATTTTTTTAACAAGGTGTGCCTCTCAGCAAAGATCTTCCAGGAAGCACTATAAAAATCTCAATTTTTTAAGGCAACCAAACCTTCATACTTTTAATTGTCAATTTCAGTGGATCCCAATACCTACATGTATGAAATAAAACTTGCAAATGTATTATGGGATCGACCATTTAACTTGCAGGTGGGAGGGCAAGTTTTTTATCCAAAAAATATTTTTATTCTGAATCTTGGGAAGAAAAAAAAAATTTGGCTGTTCAGGAGAAAAGAAAATATTCCGACTTGCAATTTTCACAGTATAATATGCATCAGAAAAAAAAAGAATATGATTTTTGTCGTGTATGAATAAAAAAACATTACCCCCCTTCAATTTAAATGGTCGGTCCTGAATGGTTTATTACCATGTCTTTACTCTATTTTTATTAAATCTCTTGTCTTTATTGTAGGACTTTGATCTGATTGTCCTTGATGAGGCAGTGTTGGGGGTTGCCAGAATGTTTCGAGAGGAACTTTTAGTAATGCCCCATGACCAGGATTACAACAGATCCAATAGGTATGCAGCCTACCGCCAGTATACCATTTGGGCACATGGCCGACTTGGAGCTGGGGTTAGACGTGTGATCCCAAGCTGTTGTACTTGGAGAATTAGGGACAAGTATCCTGATCCATATGGACAATACAAGGGTTTCATTCCTGGACGATTTGATTAAAACTTGTTCATGAAATATTTTGTATTTTATCCCATATACCCCAATGAGTTGTTAATTTCACAAGTTGGTCAGCTGGAATTGTAAATTTAATTTGAAAGTTTTGCCATCTTATTATTATTATTAGTTCACCTGACCTGAAGGGTCACAAGAGCTATTGCTACCACTGGGCGTCTGTCGTTAACTTTTTGCATTTAAATCAACTCTAAAACCACTAGGCCAATTTGAACCAAACTTTGGTGGAATGGTCCTTGAGTGCTCCCCTTTCAGAATTGTGTCCGACAATCCCCCCGCCAACCAACATGGCTGCCATTACTAAAAATATAAAATTTTGCAAAAAATCACTTAAAAATTATCTTCTTTGAAACTGCTGGGCCAATTGGGCCCAAACTATGGTGGAATGGTCTTCAGATGGTCCTCTTTGATAATTGTGTCAAGACAGACCTGCCCTCCATTCAAGATGGCTATTGTTACTAAAACTAGAAATTTGTTCAATTGTCCATTGCTGCTTTATTATAAATCTAAATGAGCTCAAATTTTTACTGCAGCTACATGGAAATTAGGTAGTTTAACATATTTTAGCGGGCTAGCTGGTGAAATATATCCCGCCGAGGATGCCAAAAATTATGTAGCGGCTAGCTGGTGAAATAAATAAACCACAAGTTATATTCTATCCCTTGATAGAATCCTCAAATATACCAAGATATAACTGATATAAAAATATTGACAAAGTGATTCTATGTGTCGCTTTACATGTATTGGTAAAGCAATACTATGTCTCGTGTACAGTACTAATTTTTAGTACCGGGTCATCTAAACTTCACTAATGTGAACGAAAAATATAAGGGAAAACATGGCAAAATTCATGGAATACTATATGATTTAATATATCATTTATTTTCTCAACTTATTCTCAATGTCACAGATAAAATCAAAACAATTGAATATATTTGGATCCTGAGCTCTTACAGGATATGTGGATAAAATGCATTAATATATACAACAATCAAAATTACTTTGTCTCCAGATACATTGATTGATTAACTAATTACAGTAGTAATTACTAATTTACGCTACCGGGTATTTATCTACTTATGAAAATAGTTGTTATTGAACAAAGTTCTTTCAAATTGTAATCTGAACAGAATTTAACCAAACTTGGCAGAGATGTTTCTTGTGAGGTCCTAAAAAGTTGTCCTGGTTTGTACTAACTAGATCAACACACTGAGTGCCATCATTATTGCGCATTGGACAATTTGGAAAACCATTATCCTGACTTGGGTATTTTTCCTCTCTAAATGTGCAGACCTTCTGTTAGACCAGCAAAGACTAGTATTACTGTGAGCACAGCTCACTAAGATATACCCCCCACATCTGTCCAACCTATTTCCATAACCAAAACATTACTGATTGTTCCAACCAAAAATGAAAGGGATCCTCCTCTCTTCACTGGTAAGCTGCTGATACAATTTCAAAACATTCTGAGAAACACTACTCAAGTTATCATACGACATAGGGTAAAAATTATATTTTCCATCATAACAAGTCCAATAACTCTGGAACAGCAAAAGTGCAAATCGTCAAAAATAAAAAGGATCCTCCTCTCTTCACCTGTAAACAGCTGATAAAATTTTAAAAGATTCTAAGAAACACAACTCAAGTTATTGTACGAAATAGGATTTGTCTAGAGACGGACGGACATGGTGAAACCAGTATACCCCCCTACAACTTTGTTGCAGGGGGTATAACAAAGTGACAATTAAAATTTATTTTATGGGATAATATAGTCAATTGTTTTGTCTTGGTTTTCATATCTGGACTTATGAGATGCTACAATATCCCGAGTTGGAGGTGGTGGAATTGGTGCAAGATGGACAGAGATTCTTCTGGGATCATCTACTTCCAACTGCACACGTTGATTCATTCCTTCATTATCTTGCAGTCTCATACAAATGATGGCCCTTAATAGTCTTGGAACATAAAAATATGACTTGTCAGTTTTAACAGGCTTCACAGACCACCATCTAGTTGTCTTTTTGTTGTAACTTCTCTGCCATCTGAAGTAGAAAAATACATACAATGTAATTCACAAGAATAAAACAATAGAATTGAAATTATGATCTATGGAGACCTAACTTTCAATTCAAGATGAATATCTCGAATGTATAGTGAATGAGCAACTAAACATATCATTACAGGTCCACTTTATGAAGGATTTGTAGACAGATTTTAGGTTGTGGTCATCCCTCAAGAAGTTCTACGGCAGGCATCACGAGCTGGTGAACAGCTGATTTGGGTAACAGGGTGTCTGTTACCCAAATCAGAACTGGTCTTCATTTGTTGTTGATGTCTTTCCCTTCATCGGACATGACTTCTAACGGAATTGACCATGGACAACGCAGTGGGTGTATTGCAATAGGCAGGAACTGTTGACTCTTCCGGAGCATCTGAGTTACCCCCATTTCATCGGAGATCTGTGTTGTTCATGTTTTTTTGTTGTTGATGTGATTTATATTTTTGTGTGTTTTGGTTGTATGTTCCCGGGATGTTCATGTTATCGGATTTATGACTTTTGATTGACCCTTCTATTTTTCCCATACATACCTTGAAGAACCATCTTTGTTAGTCATTAAAGGTCTCTCTACATGGCCATTGTGGTCCAGAGCTGCCAGTCTGTTCCTAACCCTGTACACTGGGGGACTATATGAATGTCTCTTGGAGGCATAGGCAAGGATCAGATTTTGGAAATTTTCCAACTCTGCTGTGCTCCTAAAAATATAAAATCATTCATGATAGTGTGTTATAGACAAATTAACAACTTTCTTTATTTGTGAAAAGGATCAAAACTTGCTACATGCAGATGTATATCCCACATAAATGCTACAAAAATCGCTATAATACGACCATATGTATATCATGTATAAGAAACGTGTCCATTGGACAAAGATGCCGCAGCCCCCTAACTTGAAAACCCCTCATACCAGATATCCAAAATTAGAACTTCGTTTGCGGATTACTGATATAAACAACATTTCCAAATTTTAAATAAATCAGTCGAGACATTCAGGAGTTATTGCATGGAAACCTATTTCAAGACGTACAGACGGACATACAGGGGTAACACTTCATGCCCCTGTCACTTATCAGTGGGGTCATGAAAGCCTGCAAAGTCAAATGGAAATAGACAAATTATTTGAGAGAAGTAGTGTTCACAACAGTTTGGGAGGAGTTGCACTTTACAAGGGAGATGGACAGTCTGATACGACATACAGACAGGGTGATCTCAATTGGTGTGGGATGAAGTAAAAATTAATAATAAAAAAATTTTAAGTTTTGTTATTTTTATGGAAATTATTTTTGTATATCTTACTCAAATGATAGAAGTTTTAAAATGTGTTGATTTCTGTTTTGCAAAAAATTCACTTTCCCACAGACAAAATGTGAAAAAGTTAATGGACGGATAACGGATGCCAAGTGATGGCAATACATCAAATGGCCCTTTGGGCGAGGTGAGCTAGCAATACATAGTTGACATAAGTACCTGCAGTTAAGATAATAGTGAACTCTGTTGACCAGGTATTTGTCCATCACAACTGATCGTAAACTGTTGTGTGCAGAAGAACCTTTTTTTAAATATGTCGTATCTCTGTTTTCCTCCAAAGGTCCATGCTGGCAACCGCCAATGACAGAGGAATCCCCATATGGGTCTGCATAAGGCACAGGCCATTCATGTTCATCAACCACATGATGGAGGACGCCATACCAAATATCCTGTAATTAGATTGTACTGACATTTAAAGATTGTGTTTTCCCATGATTTCAACAGAATAATTAATAATTTACGACAAAAGAGATGATTTCAATTTTCCCATTGTGAACTTTCCATTTATATGTAGCGATATTCCAGCAGCACCTGCATATGGAGTATTTATCTCTCAGATGATACGATATTCTAGAGCTTGTGGTTCCTATCAGAATTTCCTTGATAGAGGGTTGCTGCTAACAAGGAAGCTACTGAACCAAGGGTTCCTTTGGGTAAAGTTGAAGACATCTCTACGAAAATTTTACGGTTGCATGACTTGGTTGACCGTTATGGAATATCTGTGTCACAAACGACCACGGATATGTTCCACTTGTCGTAAACACTTCCTGGTCCTTTCCTCATTCACGACTTATTATCGGGTTTGTAACTAGATGAACACGGGTGCCACTAGTGGAACAGGCACTGCTTACACTTCCGGAGCACCCGAGTTCACCCCCTGTTTTTAGTGGGGTTCGGGTTACTGGATCTTTGGTTTTATATATATGTTTTGTCGATCGTTTTTTGTACTTTTTCTTTTGGCCATTGTATTGTCTGTTCTACTTCGATATACGGTTTCAGATTGCCCCTTTGGTATCTTCAAACTCTTTTTTATTTAACTTGTTAATTCTCATTATCTTGTTTCCATTCCAGAAGAAATTTTAATACCACATTAACTATTTCTAACTATCAGGCCTATCACTCTTGACATTTGAATTTTATTTATTACCATAAAGGAAACACTTTGGGCTTTGGTTTCCAAGTTGATTTTTACAGATGTAAGATATGAGCCAATGAACCCATTATAATACATATTTGCCAGTTCCTCCATGACAATTGTGATAACACCCATAGTTTTACTTACAAGAAATCTTTCTACTGTCTTTCCTACTTCAGCAGTGTGCCAGTAATGGTTGACGATATCTTTCACCCACACGAGCAACTCCTTATTCTCTTTTTCCTGACCCACCTAAAAAAATAAAAATTTATACTACAAAAGGAAATGATCGTGATAACAAGCCTAAGTTTAAAACTTGAATCAAACTGTATAAATTCATGCAGCTTGTATTTATAAAATGCAGCACTTTTGAATGTTTTATCATGTTATACAAATTCTGTGCTCAGTTAAAGTCATATAGTGCTTTATGGAGATAAACTACAGGCTCAGGTGAGCCTGTATCGCTCACCTGACATAAATAAGCCCTCTTAAGAATGTCTGCAAGTCAATATGCCAAAGTCATGTATCAAAAATAAAATCATTTCTTCCAGTAGCAGCTGAGACATCTTTAACGGAAGTGTGAACGGACGGACAAACGGACGGACAAGGTGTTTGCAATATAACCCCTTCTCTACGAGTGGGGGTATAAAAATCAGGTATATGACCATCCAATGAACATTTCTGCCAAGTTTGGTTCAAATCTGTTTTGTGGTTTCAGAAAAAAAGATGAAAATGTGAAATTCCCATAGGGTCCAATGTTAAACTAAGTCAAGTCATGGTGGCCATCTTGGATATGCGATCGGCACAAAAATAACAAACTTGGTACAATGTAGAGGACCACATAGACATCATTTCTATAATGTTACAATTCCATCGGCTGGGTATTTTATGACAAGAAGATTTTCAAAGTTGGATTTCCGATCTGCACCAAAATAACAAATCTGATGGAAGACCTCCTAATGAGCATTTCTGCCAAGTTTGGTCCAAATCTGTTCAGTGGTTTCAGAGAAGAAGATGAAAATATGAAAAGTTTACAGACACGGATGCAAAGTGATGACAAAAGTTCACATGGCCCTTTGGGCCAGGTAAGCTAAAAACACATTGGCCCTCATCCTGAAATATCATTATATATATATACATATCAAGCATTCTGGTTTCATGATTTGATATGTCATTGAAATCAATCAAAACTATAAATGTTTCATTTCCAATCATACCAAACATAACAATATACGAGGCCATGCAAAGTTAATTTATTGGTTCACAGGCCATTTTTGATGAAAATCAATGAGGGAGGGAGGCACTTGTTTTCCTTTTTTATTGTCCCAAAAGAGTGATGAGGATGTTTTTTACATTGTTCATAGACAGAAAAAATTATAAGCGATGTAGTTTTTGGATTTTGTTTTATTAATATGGCAATAAAAATGGGTAATAAGGCACCTTTAAAAGAGATGAGGGAAATTATTTTTTGTTGGCCCCATAAAAAATCTTACCTTTGTCAACTTCTTTCCCAAATTCTTAGTGCCATGCCAAACATCAAAAGAGTGTTTGATGTCAGGGTAATCTTTCTCTGAAACATAAAAATTAACACTATTAATCATTTAAAAGTATTGTTGGGGAAGTAAATCAATTCTAATGAATTTACATTTTGTTGCACTTTGCATATTGCCATGAAAGAAACAGAAACATTACATAAGAAAGAATGCTTTTCGAGTGAATATGACATGTTAATTGATCTGCTGAATCAATACCGAGCATATTGACTTATTCCTAATAAGAAACAAATTGACTGAACATTTAACTTAGTTGTCAAACAGGTTGGAAGGTAGGAGAAATAAGTAAATCTTACTCATCAATGCAGCTATCTGGTTGTGAGCATCTGTAACAACTTCCACAACTCGCAAATGCTTTTCCCTAAAAAACTGCATCCCTTTCTGGAAACATGCCTTTTCCATATTTGTGCTCTTTCTGTCAGTGTTGCGCTTGTCCAAAGTCACAATAAATAGGATCTTCTTACTGTGATATTCCATGAAGGTATAGGAACAGTACTGTGCACTGTGTCCAGGGCTGTCCATCCTTCCATCCCCTGAAAATGATGTAAATTACCTAATTTTGGTCTATTACGTTTCTCTCAGTCAATCTGATATTTTATTAAGCCTCTTATCATAGTCCTTTTCTAGATGTATACAAATGAAAATGAATACATGTACATACAATGAATACATGTACATACAATTATTGTAAATGTTGGTAGTAATGACATGTAACTTTATATCAATGTAAGACCTTTATAAAACTGACATTTACATTGACAAGAGTTTAATTTCACTTAAAATGAAATTATATTGAAAGATCTATTCCCATGCATACAACCTTCGTTCGGTCTTTCCTTTAATTGGTCATAAGCAGTCTGTACCAAAAACTTTTTCAGCTACTAGCCCGAAATAGCTACTTTTGAGGTTTTCTTCTATTTGTTTGTATAAATTTCAGTCAAATTTCAATAGCTTGAACAACATTTTACTAGTTTCGAGCATAGGGCTAGTGGCTAAAGGCACAGACTGCCATAAGGTGTTCTAATAATAATTTACAAAATTTAGGCCAGATAAATTTAAATTCTAACATGACCTTCTTCTTTTGCTTTGTTAACAAACGAGCCAGTTATCCATTCGGTATAATCTCATTTGCACACGTGTCGGTGAATGTGAACGACTTTTGCATGGACAGCAAAATAATGACGATAGAGGGTGCAGTATTATTCAAGTTACATAAATTGTGTGCGACATTTTACGCAAGCGTAAATATAAATTACCGTCTTCCAATCAAAGTATACTACCGTATTTGTACTCTTAGACATATCAGAATAGAAATAAATAATGGAAGCCAGAATGTGTTTTGAGTTTTAACATGAATTAGCGGATATTAGTAAATTGTATCCCTTGCTTCTGGCTCGGGATAAAATACTAATATCCGCCAATCCATGTTACAACTCCCAACACATTCTGGCTTCCATGATTTATTTCTTTATTTTATATTCTCATCCTCTCACTCTCCTGTTTTTTGAGCAGCAAAATCACAATTCATTTTCAATTTTTGTGGAATTTTCTTAAAATTTCAGCAATTTTAGCACAAATTCAACTAATTATAAATTATAAATGCCTCCCTCCCTTCCCATATTTTTACTGACAGGACGAGAATGTAAAAATTTATTTCATGTGGCCTTACCCAGCACAATAAGATCTTTGTCCTGAAATTCACTGAGAACATCCTCCTGTTGTTGCATCCAAAACCTGTCAATTGAGGGCACAAGGTATGTTCCCTGGATACGATGAAATGTCGAAGAACTCAAAAATGGTAGTTTCAAACATTTTGCCAAAGTGGAAATTTTTTGGAAGTTGTTGCCTGAAATCAAAATAGACGAAGCTAACATTAAGTCTCCAGCATGCATGCGCATATTCAGTAGAGGTTGAGAGCACCATCTGTGATTTATATGTTCATTTGTGCAGACCTGCAAAGAGAATATAAGATATATGTACATGCATTTATAATAAAAGTCTAGCTATATGTAAATCAGCGAAATGACATAAACTGTGCTACAACTATAAATATAAAACATGTTTAAAATACAGTGTGTGTATATTTTCCGGCTAACTATTTTACAAGTTTGTAAATAATATTTTTGATAAAAGAAGATGAACTGTGAGCTAATGCGCATGCTCATTTATGATACCCCCGCTCTTCGGTAAACAGGAAGTAGGAATCTGATGGGTCCAAAAACACTTCCCACAATATGGCATACCTATATGAAGCTTGTGACAAAATATCAGATTCCTGTCATCAATAGTTGCTTAGAAAAATGTGCATATACAAAATATATGTTCAATGCGTATAAAAATCAACAAAATCGGCAAACAGGAAGTAGGAATCTGATGGGTCCACAAACGCTTCCCACGATATGGGGTACCTATATGAAGCTTGTGACCAAATATCAGATTTCTGCCATCAATAGTTGCTGAGAAAAATGTTACAAAAAATGTGCATATATGTTCAATGTGTATAAAAACCAATTAAGTCGGCAAACAGGAAGCAGGAATCTGACGGGTCCAAAAACGCTACCCACAATATGGTATATCTCTATGACGCTTGTGACCAAATATCAGATTTCTGCCATCAACAGTTACTGAGAAAAGTGTGACGAAAAATATCTTGGACAGGCAGAAGGACAGTGGTAAAACAGTATACCTCCCTCCCCCTTTGGGGAGCGGGGGTATAAAAACAAACAAAAAACAAAATTTTAGTAAATACAACATACTCACCCACTTGATGTAGATTGCAGATGCAATGATCTCAGTGGACATAGATATAGCTTCTCCACAGTCCTTAAATGTACAGTTGGAATTGACATGTGTTGTAGCTAAGTCCATAAGCTGTCTCTGGTACACAAGAACAGGACGATCACTTGTCAGCAAGTCAACTTCTTCCTCTTTCTTAATTCTGTGAATTCCTATTCCTAGGTCGATCTCTTGGTCATCCAAAGGTTCATCCTCACCATAATCAGATTCATCAGATTCCTCGATGGGGAGGTGTTCGGCATTGTTATGTCTGTGTAGAAGAGACAAGTAACACAATGTGTATTACCATTAAAATAATGTACATGTATCTGAATTGGATCAGTTGGTATGAATGCAAGTTTAAACAACTGTCCTGTTGAATACATTAAAACCTCATTTTTTATAACATCTGCTTAGTATTACAATTTTCAATGTGTATAAAACAAACTATGTCAGCAAACAGGAAGTAGGAATCTCACTGGTCCAAAAAATGCTTCCATTATATGGCATACTTATATGAAGCCCATGACCAAATATCAGATTGCTGCCATAAATAATTACTGAGAAAAATATCTTGGGACAGACGGATGGACAGAGGTAAAACTGGTGGAGCGGGGTATAATAAAGCTCCTATGACATGATCATGCATGGTTCTGTTAATTTATTAGGACCAAATTTCAAGTATGTAAGTAAGTTAAAACTGAAACATATGAAACTAGGAAGAACTGTTTTAGATACCTAAAACTTACATCTCCCCTTAATGCGGCCATCTGTACAACAACCCATCTTGAAAGACAAAAATGTTATGGCCCGGACAAGAAAATAATATTTAAAAAACCATTATTTGAACTGGAGGTCAAAGGTCAAGGTCCCACGAAGGTCATTATGGTATGCAACACATCGCCTTATGGTCATACACCCACATACCAAATATCATTGACCTATCTCGAAAGAGTAAAATGTTATGGCCCAGACAAGAAAATACTATCCAAAAACAATTATTTGACCTTGAGGTCAAAGTCACACAAAGGTCACTACAGTATGTGACACACTGCCTTATGGTCATGCACCCACAAATCAAATATAATTGACTTATCTGGAAAGAAAAAAAATTTATGATCTGGACAAGCTTTGCTGAGAAGAAGTGGAAGAAGGAAAAATCAGACTAAAACAATATGTCTCCCTTCGTTCGAAGGGGAGACATAATTAATATGACAAACCTTAGAGTGAAGTTGAGGCTAGGTTCAAAATCTTCATCATCAGAATCATCACCAACATCACTGCACTCTTCAGTAATATCTATTGAGAGACTGTAAGAATAAAAAATAATTGTTTATTGGTGTATGTGTATAATATCGAAACAAATTTTGTAACATGGTCCTGATGTGCTGCTGTATAACGAAAAAGCTTTTCAAAATAATATCAAATCTATAATCTAAATACATGTATTCAGCACACATCTACACAGACAACCCAATATCAAGAAACAAAATTATATCAAAGTTCCAGGCAAACATTTGGTGTGCCAGAAGCGTGTCAATTCTGTCCAAGTTTGGTAACATTCCCATAAATAGCTAAGGAGGAGTCACACGACTGGCCATTTCAGCTTGTGGATTAATGAAAATGTAACGATGACGCAGAAGCCAACATGATCCCTACTAGTAGTAATAAGCATGCAAGCCACAATAATTAATAGGAAACTGTTATACAAGTGACTGTGTTAAACAATATTGACAATGTTACCTATAAACATAATGTAGAATATGTCTAATCAAACAAAATGAACATACTCAAATGGGTTCACAAATGAATTTGATTTCTCCAGCTTCGTCCGTTTCCTTGAAATGTGATGGCTGCTCCTTTCTTCTACGCCAGAAATACCATAGTCAGAATATCTAAATTAAAAGTACAAATATCAATCATTACAAAATCACATATCAAATTACCAGTTTTTGTAGTAATTTGCCTAAAAAAAATAAGATAATTTTACAAAAATCTGCATGATTTTAACACATACATGGTCCATCTGTCTACCGTTAAATTCACACACTGTGAGAACATGCAAATTGCTATGGATCTTCACATTATTTCTTAAAAATCTTGTTTATAAATCATACTAACAAGATCCAAACTAAAAAAACAGTTCAAATGACACTTCTTTAAATAGAAAGCCTTTATATGAAAAATACATATTGATTTTCCTCTATCATATTTATGTTGATAATTCAAAAACAGTAGGTATAATTATGTCAAAAATTGTTGAAATGTAATAAAAAACTAGTTAATGTAATGTTTTTAGAATAGACAAGAAATAAACTTGGTTTGCATAAGGACATTGAAAATTATTTTCATTTAGCCATGGTCTATAAACTAAAATATGCAGTTTAGGACATTTCAGTACAATTTTATAGTCAAATTTCTATGGATCTTCATATTATTTTTGAAAACCTTGTTGATGTATCATACTTACAGGATCCAAACTAAAAATGCTATTGAAATGACACTTATTTAATGGAAAGCTTTTTATATAAAAGATACATACTGATTTTCCACTATGGTGATAATTCACAGACAGGTAGATATAATTTTGGTTCCCATAACAAAGTTTTATGCTCAAACTTGTTGAAAAGTACTTAAAACCTTATTTATGTAATGTACTTCCAGTACCCAAGATAT
This sequence comes from Bathymodiolus brooksi, assembly GCA_963680875.1. Classification (NCBI taxonomy): domain Eukaryota; kingdom Metazoa; phylum Mollusca; class Bivalvia; order Mytilida; family Modiolidae; genus Bathymodiolus; species Bathymodiolus brooksi. The sequence continues at coordinate 71,775,328 of OY804577.1, read as the reverse complement.
AAACTTGTTTGCATAAAGGAATTGAAAATGATTTTCATTTAGCCATGGTCTAAAATATGCGTTTTAGGACATTTTGTTAAAATTTTGTAGTCATATATAAAAAAAGTTCTGAAACTTGAAAATTTCAATGGATATTCATATCATTTCTTCAAAACCTTGTTTATATATTATACTTACAGGATACAAACTAAAAATGCACTTCAAATGAAGCTTCTTTAATAATAGAAAGCTTTTATATGAAAAATACATATCAATTTTCCATTATAGTGATAATTCACAGAAAGTAAGGTGTACTTTTGGTTCCCAAAACTAAGTTTTATGTCCAAATTGTTGAAATTTGATAAAAGCCTAATTATATGTAATATATTTAGAAGATCAAAGAAATAAATTTGCTTGAATGGTTTTCATTCAGCCAAAGTCCAAAATATGTACATACAGGTACCTGTATATTTCAATAATTTACAGATATTATACATGTAGTCAAATACATATATCACACTTTTTAAGTGTACAAAATTCATTCATGTAATGGTCAAGTCTAAAAGTGATAAATTATCAATTAGCATTCTGTGTAATGAATTATTTACTCTGAACAAAATACCATCCCACAGATACAAACAAAAAAAACTCACAATCCACGTTCTCCTCCAGAAGAAATGTCCGACACCCCACATGGTGATACAAATTCAGGGCGTACTGGGTCTGGTGTAGAGGCAAATGCAATAGGTTGCTGACATGCTGTTGCAGAAACTGGTTTAAGCTCTTCTTCTACATGTACACTACTTGTGGCCGTCTCGACACAGGATTTGTAATAACTGAATAGTAAATAAATCCAATATCACATCTTAAGGTTTTTAATCACTGTTTTAAAGAAGTGTTGTTGAGAACAATTTCTTTTTTATGCAATCTGTTCCTTTATTTCATGAGACATGATTTTACATACTTTGCCAACAAGGCCATCTAAACAAGCCTTGTTACAAGGCATATAGAATACCTGCATGTACACCTGTAGATCCATGTAGAGTTTTAATACTTGCATTAACAATTAATTGATTCGATATTTTTATTTAAATTGATAATAATAGTAAAATTCGGCTCATTTCAATATATGTTGATCGCAAAAATACTAAACTGCATTGATATCATTTTTGTATTCCCATTTCCCCTTTGCTGGCCTCTTAACATTCGTGTTTGTTTACCTCGCAAATATGACTGTTTTATGCTACTCATTGACAATAACCTGCTGTTGCCAGGTGCAAAATTACATATATTGAATAATTATCTACCGAAAATGATCATAGGCATCATCATAAATTCATAAAATATGAAAAACGATTGAGAAAGGAAGGCAACATGCTCTGTTTACCTATCAAGCAAAATCTTTGCCACTTTAGCGTGAGTTTTGACGCGTAGCACTTTCTTCAGTTCGTTCCAACGGTCCAACTGATCCCCTATATATATCCTGCCTGTGTTCCATTTGGAAGACACTGCACTTCTATTCCTCTTTCTCTCTGAATCTGTCAAAGTCCGCTTTCTACCACGTGTTGAAACTTTCTCTTCCGACATGTTGTTTATTGTTTTTAAGCAGTGCGCATGCTCAAGACGCGTAAAATAAGAAGGCCATATGAATATATTTGAATATTGTCATCCGGACAATAATTACAATAACGATAGTTTTGGGTCTTTTTTGTCAAAAAATCGTATCTTTTGCAGTGTTAATCTTCATTTTATGAAGGTCAGTACGGAAATCGACAATAATTTTGGGTATGAAAAAATTACGCAGCTGGTAGACAATATCCCTTTAAGGTGATACCATACACTTCAGGTAAAATTTGATCTGCTTTTTTAATTTTCTTATTTTTTTGGCAGTGTGTTTGAATATATCCACTGTAATAAATATCAAAATTTTAACAAAATCGTGCTAAAATAAACAAATTATCTTTAAATATTTCTGCTTCTTCTGGTGCAAAAATGATCAAAATCCGTTTAGAAATGACTTCACAATAATTTTTTTGAAAAATGTGGTTTTATATGAAATATATATAGCGTAAAATCGAAGGTGGCGAATAATTATGTTCCATGACTGTAGTCTGATGTGAAATACATTATGTATATTATGCATAATTTTTTAATATTGTCATATACTAGTATATATTTCATTTGATGTAAAACCATACTTCACAAACTTGTCATACTGTTACATAATCAGTGTACATAATACATTGTATATGGCCCCTAACCATTTATTATAAATGAGTTTGTGCTTATAAAGTATTTAGTATTTAGTATTATTGTCGTAAAGGGTCCGTTGCCTCCAAGTCGCGAAGGTCGCGGTGCCACATTTTAACACGTTTTCTATAAATCGTAAAGGTGCCGTTACGAACCTTTTCCATTAAAAATCGAATTTAATGGGCTTTAATGGATTATTAACTGAAGACTGGGTTAGGAGTTGGTGCATTTAGGTTTCTTCTTTTAATAATTGTCAAAATTTGAGAGTTAAAAGGTGGAAAAAAGCAAATATTCATAAAAGATATGTCCGAAATTTCACTTTACATTGACAGTCATCTCGTTGGAAAGCGATCGAAACGCATTTTCAGCAGACGTATGTGAATGGTTTTTGGTTTTGGATTGAATCATACATCAGAGAGTTCCGTGAGAGCAAAATATATGATATATTTACCTTCCTTCCTTGCAGCTATCCATTATTATGTGGCTTTCCCACTTGCTGACATCACAAAGGATCCGTTACTTGTTCCTCAAGAATCGCGTAACGTCGATGTTCATCCCGAAGGTTCCGTTATGGATATAAACCGTGATTATTGAACGCGTATAATCGCAGTTTTATATTTTAAAAATCATGTATATGGTTAAGTTATATTTTACACAAGGAACGTCAACTATCTTAAACTTTATAGTGTTTTAGCAGAGACCTTTTTAGTCCGAGATTCCTCTGTCGTTTAACGGCTTTTATGGAGTTGCAGTAGCCGTTGAACGTCAGAGGGCACTATATACGGATTACAGCGGATTTGCCTCTCCAGCTCTTGGTCGGCACATTTCCACGTTTCGTGGCTATCGGATTTTATTTTCTATCATAAACCTTTATATAAATCGCTTCACCAATCATTTTTCTATTCATTCATAACCATCTTACCCTCAGAAAGTGGTGTTACACTCCATTACAGCACGATTTTTGCCTTAGATCCTATTATTCCGCCATTTGACTTCCATTTTCGAATCTACAAACGTGATCTCGCGATACTAACTGAATGATAACAGTAACGCATTGTATGATGGAAGCTACTTAATTCAGCGCACCAAATTATTTGAGCATTATTTGCATACGTAAACAACATTCAAATCACATGGAAGACCATACCTTTAAGCGTATTCTGCAGGACAAACAGTCCATCTATAGATCAAAGCAGAGCAGAAGGAAATAATACAGAATGTGTTGGAAAGAAAAGATTCAATGGCAGAGTGTTGCCAATGGGCTTCGGAAAGAGCATGTGTTACGTCCCCCATTTTTGGACAAGGTACTACATCATTTTTTTTTTCTTATGGTTATCTGTAATTCACTATTGCTGTTAAAATCATTACCAATCAATATAATCAACTGTATTAAATTTTATGTTAATTGTTCTGCCTTAACAGGCGTGTATGATTGGCAATACAAATATTTGTTTGTTTGTTTATATGCAAATCATCTCCCATGATACATTGCGGTAATCGTGGTTTTCTCGTAGTCACGTGACAAATGTTTGAAAAATGGAAGACAAATGGCGGAATCATAGGATCAAAGGCAAAATCGTGCTGTAATGGAGTGTAGCACCACTTTCTGAGGGTAAGATGGTTATGAATGAATAGAAAAATGATTGGTGAAGCGATTTATATAAGGGTTTCTGATAGAAAATAAAATCCGATAGCCACGAAACGTGGAAATGTGCTGACCCAGAGTTGGAGAAGCAAATCCGCTGTTTTCCGTATGTATTGCGCTCTGACGTTCAACGGCTACAGCAACTCCATAAAAGCCGTTAAACGACAGAGGAATCTTGGACTAAGACTTTTTATCCTGGATTTATTACATTTTATGAGTATGCACCGTTTATATATATCATGGACTTTTATGGATTATTATTAATATTTTTTATGCTGCACTTGTAAATACTGCATATGGTTTTATTGGATATGGGATGTTCTACATGCCAAATGGCATGGTTATCCTTAGAAGGATGTGAAGATACAGAGGTAAGGTAAGGTCATGCCGCAGAAACACTACCGAATGGGTAAATCTGAAAGATGACTACCCGGGAACATTTGAATAATAAATGTAAACTATTAAAACAACTTGCCACAGACCATGATATTGAAACGAAAAGAGGAAAAAGATGACCAGTTACATCAAGTTTCCATTCAGTTTTGTCTCCTTGAATTCGATGGGTCAGTGATGTGCCATAGTAACCATTGCATTGTGGGTCCTTGTGGGACAGACGCTGGCGAGATTCCATTTTGAACGGCAGCGAAATGTTGGTGTTACAACAAATATTAATTATTCATCGATATACAAGAAATATACGGAATGCAACTGAATATTTTGGTGATTATTTATATTTTTTCTGTAAATTAATGTATCGATTATTTTATTTATTTGTTTAAATGGATTCATTTTGACTAAAAATCCGTTCATAAAATGGGGTTCGACATCGTGGAAATCGAGTTTATTCTGGGCTAGGCCTATTGTGTACCTCTCTACTTAAGGAAGGACGACTGTCATGGAGAAATATTAAGTCGAGTAATCTCTAAGATGACCACTTTTGGGGGTATTTCGTGTGAAAATTCACGATTTTACGCCAAAAAAGCAGATTACAGAATCTCCCTCCTACCCCTAACCTCCAATTCTAAAAATAAAACCGTGGTGAGCAAACTACATTGTATGTCAAATTTGTAGTTTAAGTTTCACTTCAATCCATTGAGTGGTTATTTAGGAGTTGCGGGTTGCAGAATCATCCTCCTACCCCCTCCACCCGGCCTTCAATGAAAAATCTAAAAACCATTTTGCACAACTACAATGTATTTCAAGTACATTATATAGTTTAACGTCAATCAATTGCGTGGTTACAGTCAGGGGAGTTGCGGATTGCAGAAATCTTACAGACGGACGAACGGACGGATGGACGGACGGAGATCAAGTGTTTGAGCAACGGGCGTAAAAACCTCATTACATTAAAATATCAAACAAAAAAAATGTATCAAAGTTCTCGAGAAATATGTTTACGGAAATCAGGTGTGAGATATGCATAAACCATTTTGTCGAGATTATTTTCACACTTTCATGTGCAGTTGTAGATATTAATTTATTACAAATAAATTGTGGTCACAATTTTTTGTTAAAAATGTGTAAAAAAATTGTACATCCATCCATTGGTAGATATAAATAATATAAACGTACCCGGACAAAGGATTTGTTCACACTTTCTTCTGCAGATACCTCGGGCAGTTGCAGAGATTGTTACAAATAATTTTTTTTTTTATTTATTAATATGTTACTTTTGTATTTTAATGTACAATATACCAACGCGTATTTTTACTGATCTTTACTTGAAAAGTAAAAGGCAACATTTTCGGGTATTTGTATACAAATCAAACTTATATTTTTTTTTTCATATGAAATTGCAGAATTTCGAATTCAAGAACTATTTGAACCATTATTTAAAGAGAAGTGACCATTTTCTTGGGACACTCAAGTTTCTACACACTGTCTCAGTTTCATCATCTGATTCTCTCGTTATAGGTTTTCGTTGTATGTTTTATAAATGAGATCAATTGTTAGGGTACCTGTAAAATGCGAAACGAAATCGAAACGAAACGAAATAAATCGAAACGAAATTCATCGAAACGAAAGGAAATTTACCGAAACGAAACGAAATCGAAACGAAACGAGGTAAATTTCGTTTCGTTTCGGTGAATTTCGTTTCGATTTATTTCGTTTCGTTTCGATTCGTTTCGTTTCGTTTCGATTTCGTTTCGCATTTTACAGGTACCCATAAAGATGCGGTATTTCTGTGATGTCTCCTTGATTCTAAATCAAACTGACATAATTTTCACATCTTTTCTTCATTTTACTTTATTTTCAGTCAAAGTAAAAACCGAATAACGAACCAGTTGCATGTATTCAACCCAACTAAGCTACAAAGGGAACTACCATTTAACTTGAAAAGGGGGAAGGGGAGGGCATGTCATTGTTTCTATAAAATTTTCCGATTCTGAAGCTTGGAAGAAAAAAGTAATTAACCAAAAGTAATTAATTAGTTATTTGGCTGGGTATATGTTAGAAACAAATATAACATTTCACGCTAGTTAAGTTTTCAGGTCATATAGACGTAAAATTCCCAAGTATTGTGTCTAATCTTGATTCTTTTTTACTTCTTGCCAAAATTAAGGGAGAGGTGGCGCTCGCACTCCTCGCAGCCCCTTCCTATGTGCATGTCCCCTCCCCTCTTCAAGCTAAATGGCCGGTCCCCAAATCTTAAAAAAGAAATTTAACATGTAGTTTTGCAAGATGAGTGTACCGTTTTGTGCAGTATACCGTTTAAATTTTGCCAGAATGGTCACCGATTTAAAATGTCTTTTTATCTCGACAGTCTTTCTTATACAAAAATGTAATAATAGAAGACATAATTTGTTGCATATTTGAATATGAATATATGTTGTTTATATCATCGTTAGCAAGGGGTAAACTTTAAGAAAACAATGAAAAACACGGGCAAAAACTGAAAAAAATACATATAATAAATAATTGAATAATTAAACAACAACGGTAATTTTGCACTTATCTCGAAGCGGCACTAATAAGCATTCTCAAGTAACAGTACCCGGCATACCTTACAAAATGGTGGGGGGTCTTCCGGGGCCACTGGACCCCGACCCCTGTACATACGGATTCTGATGCCAATTAAGACTGTTGTCTAACTAAAGATTCTTTAAGCCCCAATTTTTGAAGAATAATCCAAGCAAAAACATATACCCCTTTTCAGCTATTTGTGACAAAAAGATTACTCTATGCCAGACATATAATCAATAATAGGACCCCGATTGTCAGAACATCACCATGTATATAGGAAGTAATATCCCCCCACGTAACAGTCATTTTCATTTTGTCATTCGGCACAGTATAGCTGGAATATCACTGATGTGGCGTTTAGCAGTCAACAATCGATGAATCAATCAGTTCGTCATTGCTAGATGAAGAACGATTTTTTTAAATATAACCTGGAAAATAATGAACTTTTCTACTATCCTTTTCTACGCTTAAATGATACTTTCTCTATTTTTTTCGTTTAATTTTTGTCTTGTATTTCCCCAAGAAATTGTTTCGTTAAAATAGGTTTTGTTTCATTTTGAATTATTCCGTTTCGTTTCGTTTTCGGTTAATTTCGTTTCGATTTATTTCGTTTCGTTTCGATTTCGTTTCGTTTCGGTGAATTTCGTTTCGATTTATTTCGTTTCGTTTCGATTTCGTTTCGCATTTTACAGGTACCCCAATTGTTAAATTAATTATTCGAAGTATTGATTGAATTTACTTTGTAGTTTACCTTTGACTTTTCTCGTCTCGTTGAGGAATCAGAAATGTATCCAATCTTGCTTGTTTTCTTGGCCTAGAATTTTCGTCCATTTTATAATTTCTAAATAGCACGTGTACATGTAGTTGTAAAATTGACTGCAGAAATAATGTTTAATTAGCGTGAGAAAATAGTTGATGTCTGGTACCTCGGAACCAATCAGAATGGAATAATCTTTGAACTACTGACGGCGAATACATATATGAATCAGCGAACACATCCAACGTGTATTTACAATGTGTAAGAATATTTTACTACAGGTCACGAGTTAACCATTCATGAAAAAGTTATTTATTAAACTACTTAATTAACGCTTTGCGAATTTTAGGGGGGGGGGGGGGCGCACGCCCCGCACGCCCCTCTCTAAATCCGCCACTGTTTATAGAAACAAGGTAAATTATCAGGGCTCTAGAATATAGCATACACAATGGGATAATATATATATATGTGTTACACTACAAATTGGAATCCAGAATCCTCCTAGGACAAATTGGAATTCGAATTTCTACTAGTAGATATTGGAATTCTGATTTATACTTATTTTAATCCAGTACAAATCAGAATTATAATATCTATTCTAGTAAGAACTGCGATATCCAGATTTGTACTAGGGGGATGCGGGATTGTACTCAATTTCTAGTAGGGTTAAGGATATTACTAACAACTGTTAGTTAGTATGATTCCAGATTGTACTGGATTTAAGAATTCACCTATTACAATTCTGGAGCATCCTAGTACAAATACTAGTAGATAATGGAATTCTGATTTGTACTGGATTTAGGTTAGCATAAATCAGAATGCCAATATCTACTAGTACTAAGGTGATTCTGGATCTTACTGGATTCCAATTTCTACTGTAACATGTACATAAATAGACAACTAAATAGAGAACGTGAAGATATAAAATACAAGGTACATTTACAATAATATTATTAATTAACCTGTACTCAGCTGTATTTTACATTTATCTGTGTTATGTAAGTTAAAACATTGGTGTGACTCTAGCCAAGCTTCTTTAGATCCATTTGGTACAGGTGGCCGAATACTGAGTCAAATTAATGTGTTAAGCATATATGTTCTTACTCACTGTGTGTTTTATAGAAGTTCTTAAACAAATAAAGAAAAAAAAAAGAGAAAATAACAAAATATCTCATATTGTATTAGATAATTATTTTCTTTACTTTTACAAGCAAATATGGTAAATATTAAAGCAGGACTGTAACTGAAGACTTTGTAGTGAAATCCAACATTGTGTTAATAAACCATCTATTTTATCTGTCTTAGCTAATCTTCATTATAGGACCTCACAAGTGTTTGTTTTACGGTGTTTAGCGCCACTTTCAACAATATTTCAGTTATATAGTGGCGGTCAGTTTTATTGGTGGAGGAAACCGGAGTCCCTGGAGAAAATCACCGACCTGTCGCAGGTTACTGACAAACTTTATCACATTATGTTGTACACCACGTCCTGATCGATATTCGAACTCAGAACATCAGTGGTGATAGGCACTGATTGCATAGGTAGTTGTAAATCCAACTTTTATACGATCACGACCACGATGACCGCTCTATCTCACAAGTGAAAATGATACAACATAAACTATTCTACATACCAACATCTAATTCATGTGCATTGATTACAAACACGTACGGACATTTTTATTACCGATAATGATTAAAAAGTTACAAAATGAAATAATTAAATTCTTTCAAAATTTGATAATATGGTTCAAATACATGATTATTTATGTAAATTCCAGTTTGATTTATCAAGACCAAGATGACCACATGTCAAGATAACGCGAATAACAAAACAAAAGTTCCGATATCCAATCGAAAAATGGTAGGAGGCAAAAACTACTCCCCCTAACACACATATACATGTCCGCTCATTTTCTTAGCTTGGGACATGCGTTACAACTAAAGGTGGCGGGGTTTATATAAGTTTATGAGATCAAACATCCCCTATTAGTGAAAAGATGCGGTTATGTTTTGCACATGTGAGTGAAATACCTACTCCATAACAACCGCATCGGTTGTGTAATGGTTATGCTTGAATATAACATGTCCAGAGTAGAGAACATTTATTCCAGAAATAAGGAAAACATTCTTTACTTAGTTTTCCTTGAACAAATTTCAGCTAAAGATCTACCATTAATTATACTAGAACTGATACAAACTCAGTCTTATATTGAATATCCCAATGATGAATATGATAACACTGTGTTCTAGGATAAACTCAGAGACGCGTTGTCTTGATTCAATTGATACAAAATAGAACCGGATGTTTGCTGGGGGTCTATTATTTATCTATATAGTATTGTTTGATACAGCTGTCATCATTAAGATATTTTTGGTTTATGTTACTTTGGATAATAACTCAATGATATATCTGTATTATACATATATTGTTCATATCTTTTTTTCCTGTTGTTAATAAGGTTTTAAAAGTTAATTTGAGTTGTTCTTCATTTCTGAATAAAACGTGATTTTACTTGTACAATCTATAATGTGTTATCCAACACTCATTTAATTTGAGCAGTCAAATTGCATTGATTTTATATTTATTTCTTTTTTTTCTATCTTTTTTGTTTTGTTTTATATGGTCACTGACCAATTTATATCTTCTTTGTCTGTCCCCATATCCTCAGTGTTTAGCATCTTCTTGCATTCAGCTCATGTTTAGATTTGGGAAGTAAAAGCCTCTGACATTTCCGGAAAAGGATCTCTGGATTCTGTCCCTAATGGCCACAGGCCAGCTGGGCCGTTGTATTTCATAAAACATTATTCCCATAACTCAAAATAAATATTCTAATTGACATTTACATTTTTTAATAACAAGTTGTAAACTATATAATACATTAGTCTGACAATGTACAATAAACATCTCCATTTAATACCTCTTCAGCAATTGGAATGGTATTGTAAGCGATGGAACATCGCCTCCCAAGTGCTACCCGTGCTGGATTTTCCCTTACTTTCACTTTCAATGGATCAAATCCACTTTCCATTTCCCAAACAAGGAACTTTTATAAATAAATTAACGCTGTTCCAGATTTCTTTACTGGTCTGTGGAAAAACAATATTCTTGAAAACAAGCGCACAACACTTACAAAAGCCAGTATAAGCCACACTTAAAGGAGAAATCCCCTCGACTACAATTCGCGTGGAAAATCCACTAGGGAATCAGTGCCCATTGAACTGTAGACGAATACGCTTCAAAACTATCATGTAAATAATTAGAAAACATATTGTGAAAAATTAAAGCAACATTAACACATCATACTTTATTATCAATATAAATTATTCCAAAACAAATACATGTCAAATATAAGTTTACTTTCCCTTTTGCTACTTTCATTTTGTCACAATCTTTGACCCTTTCCACCTTTGCTGATTTTTCTATCGAATCAATACGATCTTCTAAGCTGTCAGTATTAGTATCCCTCTCCCTTTTCCTCTTTCTCTTTCTGTTTTCTTCATTAGAGGTACCGCTACCACTTGTACCACTTGTACTGGGAGCCTGGAAAATTTAAGGCAATTTAATGCATACATATGCCCCTTTCTGTCAAGAGCAATATATCACAAGTAATTGTTAAAATTAAACAATCTTTTTCAAATTCATACATGTTATCTTAAGCAAATGAATGAACTAAGTGACCCACGTGTACAGAAAAAATTCACCTCGCCCCATTAGTCAAATGCATAAATCTGTTTGGTAAATACTGTCCTTAAATGTTCTACAGTTATTCTGTATGTATTACACACTATACATTTGATATAAATATCAATTAAAATATAAGAAAGTTCACGCAGTATATACATCTAATTCTGAAATAACATATCATATATGGTGTCTTCATGTTTCATACACTATTATAATAAACACGTTACAAAAAAGGTGGTTATGGATACGAGATGTTGAATTCCTCTTAGTTAACATGTACTTAATATCAAAATTACCATATATCTACTATACTGTAGTCAAGTTGTTATAATACTTTTATAACCTCCGTTTGCAACGGTGTAAAAGTACAGGTAATACATGTGATTTGTACATTTCGTTGTATTTTGAATGAATGGATTTACTATCAAATTCAGGGGCGGATCCAGGATTCGGGATTAGGGGTGTGTGAGTAGGAGAGGGATCTGGGGACCGCTTAAGGTCCCCAGCGGGTCCAGGGCAGAGCCCTAGGAGAGGGTACAGGTGGGTGAAACCCCTTCCCCCTAAGCTCTGGGGTTTGAGGAATTACAGACATTTATTTGAACAACAATTTTGAACCAACCACACCATTTTTATCAGACCAAAAAAACTTTACTTTGAGTCTTAATTTTGTCTGATAATTGTTAACAGTATGTTTTTGTCAGATTATAAGAACCTGAAGTAAAACTTTTTTTTGAACAACCGTGATGCGAATTGTTCAACTCATGACTGATCGATCACGATATTTTAACCCTTCAAAGAACTATTGGTTTAGTTTTAACGCATTCCTGGGGTCCGGATGGCTCAATGAGTTAGGTCGTTGGATCTAACAGCTCATACAAGCCTATCACCAATACGGCGTGGGTTCGCGCCCAGCTTTGTAAATTACACAAAAGGGTGCACTCGACTCGCAGTCGCAAGTGATAAAGTTTACCAGTTGCGTCAAGTGTTTGAGCAACGGGCGTAAAAACCTCATTACACTAAAAGATCAAACAAAAAAATGTATCAAAGTTCTCGAGAAATATGTTTACGGAAATCAGGTGTGAGATATGCATAAACCATTTTGTCGAGATTATTTTCACATTTTCATGTGCAGTTGTAGATATTAATTTATTACAAATAAATTGTAGTCACAATTTTTTGTTAAAAATGTGTAAAAAAAATTGTACAGACATCCATTGGTAGATATAAATAATATAAACGTACCCGGATTTGTTCACACTTTCTTGTGCAGATACCTCTGGCAGTTGCAGGGATTGTTACAAATAAATTGCCGCTAATTATTATTTTTTAAAAATATGTTACTTTTGTATTTTAATGTACAATATACCAACGCGTATTTTTACTGATCTTTACTTGAAAAGTAAAAGGCAACATTTTCGGGTATTTGTATACAAATCAAACTTATATTTTTTTTCATATGAAATTGCAGCATTTCGAATTCAAGAACTATTTGAACCATTATTTAAAGAGAAGTGACCATTTTCTTGGGACACTCAAGTTTCTCCACACTGTCTCAGTTTCATCATCTGATTCTCTCGTTATAGGTTTTAGTTGTATGTTTTATAAATGAGATCAATTGTTAAATTAATTATTCGAAGTATGTAGAAAATGTATCCAATCTTGCTTGTTTTCTTGGCCTACAATTTTCGTCCATTTTATAATTTCTAAATAGCACGTGTACATGTAGTTGTAAAATTGACTGCAGCAATAATGTTTAATTAGCGTGAGAAAATAGTTGATGTCTGGTACCTCGGAACCAATCAGAATGGAATAATCTTTGAACTACTGACGGCGAATACATATATGAATCAGCGTGTATTTACAATGTGTAAGAATATTTTACTACAGGTCACGAGTTAACCATTCATGAAAAAGTTATTTATTGAACTGCTTAATTGACGTTGTATAACATATGCTTTGCGAATTTTAGGGGGGGGGGGGGGGGGGGGGGGGCGCACGCCCCGCACGCCCCCTCTAAATCCGCCACTGAATACATATGTATAGATGACTGGATAACGATGTCAAGTTGGGACAAATTTCTTCTCATTCCAATTTTCCTCATTCAATCTACTTTTGAATTTATTCATAGAATTTGCAGTGACAGCATCTCCTAGAGAATCTATATCTAATACAATGACAAAACAGAAAATCATCACAACTCCACCCAATCAACAGATTCTATGGAGTATGGTGTATCTGAATACAATACCAATAAGAAACTTATCACATAGAATTAAAAACGGATACAGGGAAAATAGACAACCAGTTGAACCAGAGTGTAAAACAACATAAAGCCACCAAAATATAACTGAAAACAATTTGTGTGTGTGTGTGGGGGGGGGGGGGGGCAATTGTCCGGGGGGCTATTGTCCTGCTTCCCATAAGACATGTGTTATTGTATATGTCACGCTTCTTGTACCTTGAGTTTTGTCCAACTGTTTAGCAAGATGAAATATTATGCTGAATGTGAAATTTCATCACGTCAATAAAGTTTTTCCTCTCAATTTGGATGATGAGACTCCACACAAAAATTGTGAACAGACATTCTGAATCTGTTTATGAGAAGAAAGCTTAACCATCGATGGTCAAAAATTTCAACAAAATGCACAATATGCATCTCACCTCAAATCATTGAACACAAAAAAAGATCAGGACATATGCAATCAGGTTCTGGCTTGGGAAAGGCACAAAAATGTAATCAAGTTAAACTGGATCTCTATCCTCCCCTTCTTGAGAATTGTATCTCCAATGGCAATACAAATACAAATGAACAATAAAAACACTGTTCAATTTGCTTTTGTTCTAAAAAAAAAAAGATTTCTTGGGGGAAATCAACTAAATTTAACCAGAAAATTATGCTTTAAAAAGACACCCTCCCGCTTGAGGAGATTTATCAATTAAAGACGTTGCTAAAATATGTGATGGTGATGTAAGCTATTTCTTTTAACATTTCCTTTCATGTAAAAAAAAAATTCCTTTGTCAAGCCCATGTGTTTGAATTCAGTGTTCATAAGACATGATGCAGGAGGGAGGACGCCCATTACATATGCTATACTTACTCGGAATACTCCTATCTTTGTAATTTCCTTCTTCAGACTCTGTACTGGAACCACTAGTATCACTTTCTAGATTCAGGTAACAGTTTGAAACACTTGGTATCTGGTTACTTGTATCATTGTCATTGTCATCATGTTCACTTAGCTTTGGTTTTTTGGATATTGATTTTTCACCAGTTGAACTGAGTTTCTTGCATACATTATTGTCCATCTTATCAGTTTGTTTATTTGTCACATGATTTTCTTTCTGTTTTGGTTTTGATCCAACACTATCTTCTTCCTGTTTAATTTTTAGATAAGCGTCACAGTCTATGCGTTCCAGTTTTATTGACAATTCTTTGAGAACACATTTATTCTGAACGTTATCTAAACTTCTCGGCTCTGTACTCTCCACGTCTACAACAGTACTTTCTTCCATTTCAGCGCTCTCCCTTTTTATATTAAGTACAACCTGCTGACCCAGAAATGTACTTTCTGCACCATTTAATTTGCTGTTATTTCCAATGACTGGAGATTTATCCATTTCTGATCCATTCTTACTTCTTTCGACAGACTGCATACTGTGTTTCTTTTTGGCATGTTTTTCATCATCTGTGCTGTCACTGCAGCTGCTACTGCTGCTGTAAATTCTTTTCCCTACATTTTTCTTCTTTTCTCCTGTTGGAGAATTTTTGTGGGAATTGGTACCAACATTTTTGGTGCATCTTTGTGATGGCCTATTTCTATTGTAGCGTAATCGCGCGGTTGGGGCCTAGTGTATGCGAGCAAAAAGGGAGATGGGTCTATGACGTGGTAGCGTGGTAACTGTGTCTCTCTCTTTCTGGTTAGCGTCCCTGGTTTTTGGGACCTGGCACTCTTGGTATCTCTGGTCTGGTATGGAGGATTACAATAGGGTGATAAAGGGGGAGGGTATTAGGTTTTGGCCTGTGAGAGCGTTTAATTTCATGTGTGTGTTGCTCTCATTCTTTTATACTCGTACATTACAACTAAGTTATTTGTAGATAATTAACTTTTATTAATACGGAATAAATAAATATTCTCTAATGATACTTTAACAATAACATAATTATAAGTTTTACAACAATAAATAAATAGTTTACAACTACTGAACTAGAACTTCTAAATTAGATACACAATATTAGTAGTTAATAGGATACTGAATTATCGAAGCAAGAAATGGTCTTAATATATTCCGTACCGAGTTCAAGTCGACGAATAAATGGATGGAGTTGGTCCACTGTAACTCGGTTCGGAAAACCACCAACGATGGGTAAAAACTAGGAAATAATGGTGGTGGAAGGTCCGATGTCCTTCATTTAATTATTAAGACAAAAAGCCCACAAAAATATAGCGAAATATTGTTGCTAAAAATATGACTTAATATATAGCGGTAATTTGGTAAGGTTTTCCCAAAAAGGTAATTTGGTAAATAGCAGACCTATAAATTATGGGTTTAAACGGACCTGGCACAATCCATGGTTCTGGTACTGGTTTCTCTAATTACTGGTCTGCGGACTGGTTCTGGAATATTGGTCTATCTCAGCTGGTATATGGTATCTGTTCGATAAGGGTGCTCTGGTGACACAATGGGTTGCCCAGGGTAGAAGAAAACTAAACTTTATTTCGTAAATCGCGCCTTTTATACTTTTTGTTTACCAATTTACCGATTGGTTTACCATTTACCGACCGTTACCATAGAGATACCCAAGCGGAACTGGTTATTACCATAAAATATTTAGGAACCTTTGGTAAAACGTTAATTACCCTATAAAACTATGATAAATACTGAAACGTTCCGAACGCAATACATAACAAATATGGCGCCTGACATAAAAGTGCACACCATTTAAACTTGGATATATACATAATCATACAACTAAAAGGTAATCAGACATTATTTCTAACTATAATTAGCCATTCCTTGCTGCAATTATAATATTTAGTCGCCATGGGTTGTCATAATTATGAACTATAAATAACAGTTACCAACAATATGTTGATGTCAACAAACCCAAAATCAGACTATAATAAGATGAAAGAAATGTTGTAATAGTTGATATTATAAGTATTATAAACAATATATCATCAGTCTGTAAATGCACTTGAGTTATTTTATTATTTACTTTCCCGTAGTGAACGAGCTATTTTCGTTACACTATTGTCTGGTGTAGAGATTATATCATCATCAGATGACTCGTCATACCTTAGCTGGTCAAACATTCCTGCTGTGTGTTCAGTGTCTTCCATTGCTGATGCATCGATATTTTCTTGGGGAGATTTGGACTCGTCTTGACTTAATGCAGAGATATCATTAATGCAACTGTTAAACCTGTCACTGTTGTCCGGTGTACACACATCATTGTTGTTTATTCCTTCGATGTCAGAATCACTCCTACTAACTTCCTCCTCATCATTATCATCTTCATCAACATCACCCTCCTTTAAGAAAATGTTTGTCCTCAAACATGATTTATTTTCAAAAGGAATGTGAAACAAGTGCATTCACACTATAAAGACAAATAAATGCAATTATTATATACATCAATGTTAAATAAAAGTAATGTTCATGATAATATTTGAATGTCCACTTCACTAAATAAAGTTCATTCTTTACACATCTCTTCATAACCACACAATTATAACGAATGTTCATCTTCATAGTAAATAATAACGACGAATGTTCATCTTCACTGCAAATATTAACGAATGTTCATCATCGTTGTAAATAATAACGAATGTTCATCATCGTTGTAAATAATAACGAATGTTCATCTTCACTGTAGATAATAACGAATGTGCACAGGATAAATTTAATAGAATTTTTCCATTAAAGATACAAATTGCTAGTAAATAACCCCCCACCCCTCCCATAAGAATTGTTTAAAAAAAAAACTAATTCTTGAACGAGTTCTTCTTTTCAATAAACTTTTGGAACTCTTGGAACTTTTGGAACTCTTGGAACTCTTGGAACTTTTGGAACTCTGGGAACTGCTGGAAATCAATGATGTCGCATTGGATGGCCACATCAGTTTTCTCTGGTGGAGTTGGGTTGGTTGGATCGGCCACGATAGAAGAGGTAGAATGTGGAGACTCAATATTTATGTGGTTATCAGTGACGGCTGTGGTAGAATACACGATGGTTGGTGGCTCACTACATGAAGGTGTTATGGACGTTGTGGCTGGCTGAAAAGATGGCAGAGATAATTTCCTGGAAACGGGTGGCAGAGATTTTACAGGTGTCACTAATGTAATGTCTCTGGGGAGACTAGCAGCCACTACCTTACCGAATGGCGAGAGGTCTCGGGCATCACCGGTAGGTTCCACCCGAAAAACTTTCCTCGGTGGTTCCAGGTCTACATCGCTCTGCTCACAAGCCTCGTACGGTAACTCAAAATCCCTTTTCTGTTCCTTGGTGGGTTCCCTTACTGATATGGATTCGGTCGAACGGAGAGATGTCATCGGGAACACCTCCGGCGTTTCCACGGGTGCTGTTATTGGGATTTGGTGACATTCTCGGAGGTGGTTCTTGAACATATACCTCTGAGATTCTGGGCAGGTAAACTCACACTCTTTGACCCTGCACGTAAGTTTTGGCTCATTGCAGTCTGCATGGTGACTCTTCAGCTGCCCATCAGTGTCATAGGTGGAACTACACTGCACACAACTAAATCTTTGGTTACCACTGAAAAGATTAAATAAACAATTCATAAGTATTGTTGTTGATAAACAAAAAAGTAATATAAAATTTCTTTTTCTACGTTTCGAGTTCTCTGAAATATGCCTTTAATCTGTCATGGTGAACAATCTTTGGTTTGGTATGTTTGGATAGCTGTATGGCATAAACTAGGTCAGATAGGATTTGTATAATTTGGTATAAAGTGCCTTCCCAGGGAAGCTGTAAATTTCGACAAAGACCTTTTTTCTTGGTTGGGTCATGCAACCACACCAGAGAACCAACAGGATATTGTGTTTTATTTATTTTAATGTCATATTGTCTTTTCTGCCGTTCCCGCACCAACGCCATTTGGTTAGATGCCAGTTTATTAATTTTATCGAGCCTTTCTGACAACGTAACTACATATTCGGTATGGGTGCACGGTTGTTGTTTTGGGGAAAGTCCGTACAAAAGATCGACGGGTAGTTCAGCTTCTCTACCAAACATCATCATACAAGGAGTAAATCCGATACTCTCATGCTCAGAGGAACGGTACGCTAGCATTAATAATGGCAAAATTTCGTCCCAATTTCGTTGGTCGCGCCGGACAGCTTTGCTTAACATATCCTCAATCGTGCGATTAAATCTTTCTACCAGACCGTCACTCTGTGGGTGAAAAGCCGTTGTTTGGGTTTTGTCAATATGAAAAATCTCGCATATATTTTTAAAAAGTAAGGACGTAAACTGAGAGCCGCGGTCAGTGTGTATCTGACGTGGTAAACCATACCGAGATATAAATTCCTCTATAAAAATTTGTGCTACCGTAATCGCCTCCGAATTAGGAAGAGGGTAAGCCTCTACCCATCTAGTAAAATAATCCGATACAACCAGTAAATATTTATTCCCTCGTCGCGATTCAGGTAGGGGGCCCAAAAGATCCATAGCAACTCTTTCCATTGGGATGCCTACAGCATATTGTCCAAGACCTCCTCTGGCTTTTCGTTAAGGGCGTTTTCATGATTGGCAAACTAAGCACTGCTGGCACCACAGTGCAATATCCTTACTTATACAGGGTCAATATACTCTGCTCTGGAGGCGAGCTCTGGTTCGATTAACACCTAAATGGCCTGACACAGTGTCATTGTGTAACATCTCGAGTACATTGCCTCGCCAAATTTTCGGTAAAATCAACTCTTTGGTAAAGTTGTCTAATCGGTGGTCAAAATATTTTCTATACAATATTCCATTTTCAACAATTAATTGGTTCCATTTAGCCCATAGCGCCTTGACATTACGATTTAGACTTGAAACTCAATTCCATTTGGGCCTATTTTTGGTTTCTAACCATTGGATAACAGGTTTTATTTCAACATCATTTAATTGAGCTTCTCTGATTTCTTTTATATATTTTGGTCTCAGCCAAGAGTCAACTGGTTCCTGGTTACTTGTTGAAGGTTCATCACCTGTTTTTGTTACCATTACGTACTGGTCTAGGTATACGTCTTCCTTGTCCTCTGGCGAGAACAACATTTACACAGGGAACATTGACGTGAAAGACCATCAGCATTTCCATGCCGTTTCCCTTGTCTGTGTTCAATGGTAAAATTATAGGACTCCAATACTTCTAGCCACCTGGCTATTTGGCCCTCTGGATTTTAAAATTTTCTTTACCAATTTAAAGCACCATGATCTGTACAAACCTTGAACCGTGTTCCATACAGATAATGATGAAAGTGTTTAATACTTTCAACAACAGCTAATAACTCTCGTCTAGTAACACAATAATTCCGTTCATGTTTATTAAGGGCCTTTCAAGCCCGTCATAAAATTGGGACAGAACGGCTCCAATACCAAAGCCACTGGCGTCGGTATCTAAAATAAAAGGTTTTTGTATACATGGGTACGCTAAGATAGGCGCCTGGGTCAATTTGTCCTTTAAGGAATTAAAGGAACTCTCACATTCATCAGTCCATAAAAACTTGGCTGTCTTTTCGGTCAACTTATTAAGTGGTCTGGCAGTGTCTGAAAATGAAGGTATGAACCACCTGCGATAGCAAGAACAGGTACCCAAGAAACTCCTAACGTCATAAACTGTTTTGAGAGGGGGCCAGTTTCGGACACTGTCTACTTTGGCTGGGTCAGTGGAAATTCCTTCACCAGATACTAAGTGTCCCAAAAATGTGACCTGTTTTTGGAAAAAGTGGCATTTCTTGGGTGCTACATTTAAATTGGCATTGGACAACCTATCAAGCACAGCATCTAGTCGGGCTATATGGGACTCAAATTCGTCTGCAAAAACAATTATGTCGTCAATATACAATATACACGTCTTCCAATGAAGACCTCATAAAACAAACTCCATCAGTCGCTCAAAAGTAGCGACAGCGTTACAAAGTCCAAAGCTAAGGTATTTGAATTGGTACAACCCTTCATAACTAGTAAAGGCAGTTTTCTCTTTGTGGTTCGAGTCCATCTGAACCTGATAATAACCAGAACTTAGGTCCATACTGCTGAACCAAGGTGAACCCCCTAGGGTATCAAGGTAGTCGCTAATTAGCGGTAAAGGATATGAATCCTTTCTGGTAACATCATTTAATTTCCGGTAATCAATACATAGGCGACTGGTTCCGTCTGGTTTGGTCACCAAAACCGTTTGGGAAGCCCATGGTCCATTGGATGGTTCAATGATTCCATCATTTAACAATCTGTCTATCTCTGTTTTAACAGCTTCCCTTTTTGCTAGTGGTAATCGCCTGGGTTGCATTTTAAATGGTACGGCATCACCTGTATCAATTTTATGTTGGACCAAGTCATTCTTTCCTAAATCGGATCTGTTTTTGGAAAATACATTTTGATATTTTATTAAAAGATTAAAAAATTTACATTGTTGTTCTTCATTTAGATCGGTCTTTGAAGACATATACAACTCTTGTAAATGTTCAAGTAGTTTTCCATGATCTTTTGAGACATGAAAAACACACTTGTGTAATGGGGACTGTATATCTGGTATATCAATCACTGACTTGCCCTTAATCAGAAAACATTGAGCAATAGTGGTTTGCTTGTACAACTGGACAGGTTGGTTTGACAGGTTAATAACTCGAATTGGAATGGTTTGACAACTAGGATCAACTATAGACTTAGCAACAAGGACCTCTTTTCCATAATGTCACAATCTAGTGGTTCGATAAAACCATTAACCATATGTGGTAAGCCATTCTGAATTTTACCAGGTAGGATCATCTCACTAGATGGTGGAATTTTCACATTTTCACTAGCTGAAATTTTAAACACTGAAGACAAACTATTTTCAAAATTACATAAAATTTCCTCCCCATGTATTTTAAGGGTCCCATCTCCCATTTTCAAAATACATTTATTTGAACTTAAAAAATCAAAACCAATAATCATCGGAGCATCTACATCGGCAATAACTAAATCATAATAAATGGTCTTATTGGACAACTGCACAGGAAATTGTGCAGTTCCCAATGGTACAACAATCCCTCCATCAGCCATTCGTAGTTTTCCATGGTAACTGGACAACTTTGGTTTTACACTATCGGATATGGCATGGTACTTGGAAGGGTGTAAAATGGACAACGTGGACCCCGTGTCAATCAAACAATTTATTTGATACCCAAAACATTAACATTTAAATAAAGACTATCAGAACATCTGTTATTTATTTCTTTACATGAATCATCCGGTCCAATATCATATTTTGTAATATTAGCTGAAACGTGGACCGCTGTTTCAGCTAATAACGGTGTCCCATAAAATTTGTAGTTTGGACCGCCACACTCTTAGTCCCCACTGGTCGTTTATTATCTGGTAATGGTATGGTGGACTGGAGTTTAGGGCAAAATCTCTTAATGTGTCCCTGAACTCCACAGTAGTAACACTTTAATGGTGGTCGTTTATTTGTTGAGTCATTTTTTTCTATCATAGCCAGTCTCCCAGCAATATCGTCAATTTGTCCTGAAAGGTATTGGTTCCTGGAACTACTAATTTCGTAGTCAGTTTCAACTTCTGTTTGCCTACGCACTGGTTTTATTATGCCTCGTCTGCGTCTCCCATTTTGGAATGCTTCATATTCCAAAGCTATCTGGACGGCGTCATCAATATTTTTAGCTTTACCTTGGAATATATCGCCCACTCTAATTCGGCCTCATTTAAAGAATCCACAAACCAATCGCGCGCCAATTGTTCGCGGACGTCAGTAGGAGCCGATGGATACGCCAATCTTACAAGACGCTTTACATCTTGGCCAAGCTCAGGTATTGGTTCATTTTTACCCCTGAGTTTATTTTTCATTTGGGCACGGTACATCTCTGCTTGGTTTTCAGGTTGGAATCGAGATGACAAAGCAGAAGTTAAGTGAAGGTAGTTCATTTTCATCTCTGGGCGCAGGTCTGTTAAGACACTTTGAGCTGGACCATGTAGGCTGGTTGCCAGTTCAAATGCTTTTTCTGTCTCATCCCAGTGGTTAATGGCGGCGACAAGTTCAAACTGAACGAGATAATCTTCCTAATTGGTACCGTCGAAAATTGTTGGTTTTTTATTTTTATTTAAATTTAACCGATTTCTGACCCTTTCACTTCTGTTTAAATTTTCAAAATTTGTATTATTAGTGTTTATTTGTGGTTCGGGGGAGCTGGATCTCCCTTGACCATTTCCTATAGCAGTGCTTCCGGCATACAATGGAAATGCACGGTTCGTTGGTCCAAAAACATGGGTTGCACTACGGGCTGACAATCTAGAAAACCTCGGTACGTCCGATCCTTCAGACACGGAACATGTTTGTTCTCGTTCACTGACCTCGGCACGTAAACCGGACACACCACAAGGCACTGCAGTTCGCCTTGAAAACAAATGATCTCCCTGAGCACTAGATGCTTTCTGATTAACAAAAATATTACTGGGACTTCCTTGAGCAAGCGGTCTTGTCGTCTGGTCAAAATAAATAAAATGGTGATCTCCATGGGCACCGGCCATCTGATCATTTAAAACACCCCTAGATTTCCCGTCAGCGGCTGCAATCATTTCATTTTCCTTTTCCTGCAACTTTTCCGAAAGTATAACTTCACGTTCAAGGTGTCCAACCGGTGGCTTATGGCTCAACCCTATTTTTCTGTCACTCGTCGACGCTCTACTAAATAATGCCGACCGCATTTCATTCTCGTATTCTATACAATCTTCAAGCCGACGAGGTTGCATTTTAAATCCTACTTCTCCTGACGGAGTTACTTGGAATTGGTCATGGGAAGTTTTGGTGAGTGTCGGTCTACCCTGGGCAATAGTTTCGCCCCTCTTACCATACGAGCTAAAATCATCAGAATTGTCCCTTAAATTATCAGAAAATTTACTTTTAAGATTAATAAATCAATCTATTTCGAAAGTTCATCCCACCGCTGCCACCAATTGTAGCGTAACCGTGCGGTTGGGGCATAGTGTATGCGAGCAAAAAGGGAGACCGGTCTATAACATAGTAGCGTGGTAACCGCATCTCTCTCTTTCTGGTTAATGTCCCTGGTTTTTGGGACCTGGCACTCTTGGTATCTCGGGTCTGGTATGGAGGATTACAATAGGGTGATGGAGGGTGGTGGTGGAAGGTCCAATGTCCTTCATTTAATTATTAAGACAAAAAGCCCACAAAAATATAGCGAAATATTGTTGCTAAAAATATGACTTAACATATAGCGGTAATTTGGTAAGGTATTCCCAAAAAGGTAATTTCGGTAAATGGAAGACCTATAAATTATGGGTTTAAACGGACCTGGTACTATCCATGGTTCCGGTACTGGTTTCTCTAATTACTGGTCTGCGGACTGGTTCTGGAATATTGGTCTATCTCAGCTGGTATATGGTATCTGCTCGATAAGGGTGCTCTGGTGACACAATGGGTTGCCCAGGGTAGAAGAAAACTAAACTTTATTTCGTAAATCGCATCTTTTATACTTTTTGTTTACCAATTTACCGATTGGTTTACCATTTACCGACCGTTACCATAGAGATATCCAAGCGGAACTGGTTATTACCATAAAATATTTAGGAACCTTTGGTAAAACGTTAATTACCCTATACAACTATGATAAATACTGAAACGTTCCGAACGCAATACATAACAAATATGGCGCCCGACATAAAAGTTGTCAAGTGCACACCATTTAAACTTGGATATATACATAATCATACAACTAAAAGGTAATCAGACATTATTTCTAACTATAATTAGCCATTCCTTGCTGCAATTATAATATTTAGTCGCCATGGGTTGTTATAATTATGAACTATAAATAACAGTTACCGACAACAAACCCAACATCAGACTATAATAAGATGAAAGAAAATGTTGTAATAGTTGATATTATAAGTATTATAAACAATATATCATCAGTCTGTAAATGCACTTGAGTTATTTTATTATTTACTTTCCCGTAGTGAACGAGCTATTTTCGTTACACTATTGTCTGGTGTAGAGATTATATCATCATCAGATGACTCGTCATACCTTAGCTGGTCAAACATTCCTGCTGTGTGTTCAGTGTCTTCCATTGCTGATGCATTGATATTTTCTTGGGGAGATTTGGACTCGTCTTGACTTAATGCAGAGATATCATTAATGCAACTGTTAAACCTGTCACTGTTGTCCGGTGTACACACATCATTGTTGTTTATTCCTTCGATGTCAGAATCACTCCTACTAACTTCCTTCTCATCATTATCATCTTCATCAACATCATCCTCAGAGGAAGATTTTGAGGAAGAATTTTTTCCTGCTTGAAGGGGGGGTTCAACTGAAATAGACAAACTTGAGCATCAAAACTTGCTTTAAAGTAAAACCAAATAAAAAATATTTCTACAAATCTCTTAGTTGATATGTACTTGCAATGAACCAATATAAACTATTAGAGAATGACCTGAGTCTGCATTTCTCACTCAGATGAAACCTTGTATTAACAAACTTGATCTTTGTACATATTTATTTGACATTATTTTCACTGAAAGTTAATAAGAACAATGCACTTCTAAAACGCCTCACCATTTCTAAATACTCATTATAACGAAAATACAATTATTGTAAAGGCTCATATGAGCTGAAAACCTGTGATGGCCTTGTATTGCTTGTCTGGTAGAGTGAGTGATTGGTTGTTCCATAGTGCGAATAGAGTAATTTTTCGGCCAAAATATTGACAAAATCACTTTTTGATGACAATGATGTCTGTTTTGTACTAGATCAACACACCAAGTCTGAATTTTCCTAGTCCTAGCTCATCACCGATACATGCACATTAGTCAACAGGTAGACATGTCTCTCCACTCTTGCAAGCCAACCTGTCTTTGCTCTTACTCCTTAATGCTACACGATTAGCAGAGAAGCATCTAATACTAATGTTATAGTCTTTCATTTAACCAGGCTGGGGAAGGAACCAAATATCTAGTGCACTGTAGTAAAACACACTTACCATTATAGCACAGAGACATTAGGAACCCATTAAGACATTTGGGATTTGTGCATATCTTAATCAACATATCACAAAAATGATTCAATCTATTTTCTGACATTATCTCCATTTGCCGTCGATGAAATTAATTTTTTTTATATAGTTCTAAATAAAAACTGAAAAATTTGCTGGTCCGAACAAAGTTTTACTGGTCTTGGGCAGGAGGACCGGTGCTCATCATGAAGACTGTAGTACTACCACAAACATTCAGGTGGGAACAATGTCAATATAATTTCTTCTGACATGGGTTAGATATATACAGAATCATTTGATGATCGATGGGATACAACAGTGGTATAACAATACTTACATTTATTTGATGTGAACTTCTTTTCGTGGTCTAAACAACAAAATACTCTGAAAATTGATTTTTTTTTCTAAAATTAGCCGATTTTGGTAAACATTTATAACAAATAGTATTTAAAAATCATTAAAAAAAAAGAATACTACTTCAATAATGCAATCAATTCTCCTAAATTTTGTTTCATTAGTGATAGCGTGACAACAGATATCTTTTATGGTCTGTCCTCATGTTTACAAATTTCAAATGATATATTTCGGGCATCATAACCTACCGAGCAGAAACCAAAATTACACAAAACGTTTGAGAGGGACGGATAGAAAAAGCAGCTTCTAGATTTGTGCTTGCCACTGATAACGCAGGTGATATAAGAGGGTAAAGACTAAGAGTCCTCTCACTGTAGAGATAACTGCTAATTTATACATGTTTACCTTGTTTTGTATGTTTGTTGACTTAGTCTTGTTTTTTGAAGTTTGTATGAGAATCTGTATGACTTTTATAATAAAATAAAAATAAGTAATATATATGCATATTTGTTTATTTACTGTTAATAGATATTCCCTTGCTGTTCACAAACATTTTTTCTATAAAAAAAAAATCACTTTCAACAATATTTCAGTTACAGTACACTCAAGGACATATTGTGATAGATGTCTGACGTCAGATGTGTCGGATTTGACATGTCAGACAACAGGTCGGATGGAGACAGGTGCAATAAAAAGGGTCATAAAACTAAAGAGTTGAGCCAACAGGTGTAGTTAACAAGATTAAATGTTTAATTGCTACCTGTGACAGGATATGACTTGATTGTTGACATTTACCTGATTAGTTTAATTTTGAATAAAATGATACATGGGTCATCAATATTTATTAGAATCAAACTGTTCTTGTTTGTGGAAGCATGTAGAAAATAATTTATTTCTGTCGAATTTTATGAAAATCAGTAGTCCTTCACTAAATATATTTTACAATTTGTTCTATTTTCGTGGTTTTTTTCCATCTCTTGAAAATTCATTTTTTACTTGGAATCTATCTATTTTTAGATCTTATTTAGCGGTCTTTTATCACTGAATCTACAGTACTCCATTGTGGCAAAATTTGCTGACATTTAGAAGTACGATCGTTCTTTTGTTGTTTTTGTTTTATATGTGTGTTGTTTGCGTTTTGAATATTTTCAACCTTCAGCTGAATTGTGTTTTTTCGTGCACATAATTTTACAAGTGTGTGAAATATGATTTAAAATTTTGATGTGTATTTGTTCAGTTCGCATCCCATCTCTTGACTATTCATTATTTACCTGGAATCTATCTATTTTTAGATTTAATCTTGCGGTGTTACTTCCATTGTGGCAAAATTTGCTGACTTTCAAAAGTATGATCGGTTTTTTGTTTTACAGGTGTGTCATTTGTGTCAAACATTTAAACCTACAGCTGAATCGTGTATTTTCGTTCAGTGTCAAATGTGACCTAACTTTATATGTACATTTGTTCCGTTCGCAACTAAATTTCAGCAGATTTTATCTTAAAAATACGAAACTTCAATGTTGTTTGATGTGGAGGTTTGCAATTTTTAAACTTAAATCGGCTGAAACTTATTGATTTACCCAACCGATATAATAACAAGTAACAACAAAATACCAATCACCAAGAAAGCTGTCTAGAGTGACAAAAATAATACAAAATATCGAAAAAAATCGAAGTCTGTAAAACAGACAAATCCGGGAACCAACCACCTAAATTGAAACAAGTACTTTGCAGAAAAGCTTCAGCAACCAGAATTCCAGGCAAAGATCACTGGCATCAAACAGCAGTAACAACGTTTACAGAAAACGGCCCTTTTCAGGGCTACACAAATATTTCAAAAAGTAACAAAAGTTGTTGTCAATTCTCAAATTAATGTTAGCTTTTCCCCAGCCCTCATCTGACTGTCTCTTTCTCTTTTAAATTTGAAATACTATTTGACATACCAAAACATTTTTGTTTGAATAAATCATTTTGTCTGACTATATGGTCCTTTATTTTGCAATTATATGTGTACATGAATGTGTAAAAAAAACAAAAAAAACATATTTATTAAACTTTTATAGGACTCTAGTTTTGAAGTGATAAATTAAGTGGATTATATGATTTTTTAACCATATTAGTTTTTCTTTGCAATCAATTTTGATAAATCATTCTTTACTATTTAAAGCAAATACACATTCATTGCTTTAACTTTTAATAATTATCTTTATTCATTCATTCTTCATTATTAGAAAAATACAGATTATTTTACACATTTAGTAGCTTTACCTGTAAAAAAAACTTCTGTAACTTGTTTTAAGACAGCTTGATTAATTTGAAACTAATAATTCTTTTAATGTAAATGATCAAAGTAAGGTGATAAAAATGAAAATATTCAAATAGTATATTTGTCTTTTATCAGTATTTATAAATATTGAATTGCATTTTTTTTTCAGTAAAAAGAAAACAAATGAGAATAACTCATTTTATTTTCTTCATCTTTTTTCACAAACATGGCCATGAATACCTGTAAAAAAAACATAATTATTTTTTTATTTGTCTAAATTCATTGAATTAAAATTGTATTGTGTGATTAAATAAATACAAGAACAGGTACATGTAAGTCATAGCTTTATCACCTTCAGGTACAAATTTACGACCCCCAATTTAGCCACTATCAGATATTCACACAACAGGTGTGCAATCAATAAACATCTGTAGACTCCAAGTCAGACATGACAGGCAGTCCGTCTCTGAAGGTGATCCATCACAATATGTCCTTGAGTGTACTGTATATCGTGGCGGTCAGTTTTATTGGTGGAGGAAACCGGTGTACCCGGAGAAAACCACTGACCTGTCGCAAGTCACAGACAAACTTTATCACATAATGTTGTCCTCCTCGCCCTGATCGAGATTCAAACTCACAACATCAATGGTGATAGGCACTGATTGCATAGGTAGTTGTAAATCCAACTACCCTACGATCACGGCCATGACAGCCCCAAAAAAGTGCTGATATATCTTTTTTTTCAAAAATAAGAAACATTTACCAACAAATCAAAATCTAAAAAAATTATATTTGATATACAGACCTGTACATAACAACCTGTTTTCCTTGGTCTTTGATAAGCATACGTTTAGTTATAGCAGTAGGATCACTGTTAGCACAACAGTAATGATAGCTCTTTCTACAGCTCAACAATGCACATCCTGCTGTAGCACCATGTACATTGTAACCATCCTTACTCTTCTTCCTCTTGCCTCTATTTCCCTTACATATTGTACATTTCTGAAAAAATTAAACACATTAAATTAAAGCTTAAACTGATGAAATTAAAGCTTAAACACATGAAATTAAAGCTTAAACAAATGATTTAAAATTAAAACATGAAATTAAAGGTTAAACACATAAAATTAAAGCTTAAGCAGATGATTTAAAACTTAAACACATGAAATTAAAGGTTAAACACATAAAATGTATGGTTAACTAGGTAGAATGTGTTTGAAAGTGCAGGAAGAAATCTAAAGAAAAAACAAAGCCAGTAGACCATGAAAATGAGTTCATGGTCAGGTGCCACATGCCTTATTGACATGCACACACCATGATCAATGTGTGGACCATGCATGGTGAGTCTACAGTACAGAAAGGGACATACCGTAATCAATCACCGTGATAGTGGTCATGTCTTGGAGAGTGATGGGGATTAAAAATTTTAATTCATGTCGGTGATCAGGGGGCAATAAAACACCAGGTGTTAATCTTGTAATCAAGTGTGTCGTTTTACAGGTAAACTAGTCAGAAGATAGGTGAAATTACGTTTTTATATCACCTATTTTTTTTTTCAGGTACTGTCTCAGATTCCCCTCAGAATTAAAAAAAAACATTTTTATTTCTTTCCTCAAAACGTAAAACATCCTTGAACGTAATCCCGGAATTGAAACCCTGAGATCGAGAAAATAGCATGAGAACGGAGAGTTCATTTGAATTGATGAATAAAATGTAAATAATAAATGATTATTCAACTTCAATTCAGTGAAATCATGGGTTGTGCAAATTTGTTTCAAAGATTTTTAACCTTGGCTGTGTATTGCGTATCTACACCTAGTATTTTATTGACAGGCGTACATGTGACCTGGCTTGTGCACAAATGAAGTTTCATAAACACATGCGCGATATGCGTGATTTGTTACGTTTTAAAGCGTATTTCCAGTTCAATATTAAATTTTAGTTCACTAATATTTTTTATACGTTCAGTAATTTTTTTAAATTTGAATCTTCGTAGAAAACCCAGTTAAAACCCTTTTCGTTGTAGAAATACGTACTAAATAATTTTTATACGGTCATTGAAGAATTTGATTAAAAATTAACGAAACAAATATTTATAAACAGATCGTTCAAAGAAGTACTACATGTCCAAAAGTCACTAAATTTTCTGCAGAAAGTTTAGAAACATGAAAGGAAATAAGGAATTAACCTTTATCATGATTTTACCCCTACAAATGTTTGACATTACACAGTATCTGACCAAAATCAAATGTAACCAGTTTATTTATTTATTCAAATTCAAATCTTAATTGGCTTTCAACCCAATAGATTTGTGACAAAAAAAAAACCCAAAGTTTATGGAACAAATTAAAAGCATGCTCTTCGTTTTCCGCTTTTTGTTCATTTTGTAGCCATTAGGCTACGTAAATTTGGATTGTTATAGGTTTTTGTTTGCAATTTTAAAGAAAATTATTTTCATCTATAGCGGAATTACATAACAAGCCAAGTGTGTAAAACAGTTTACTTGAATTGTTAATTTTTTTCAATACGAGAGGTAAAAGTCCAAAACACAAAATAAACCAATAATCAATTTTAAGTCTGCTCTTTACCAACTAAACACTACAAAACCCGCGCTTGCAAAGTCCGTGCTTCAAAACTCTGTGCCTGCGGTTTAATATATAAACAAAGAATACATTTATGAAGTAGCCCGTATTTACGAATAATTCAATACATACTGAATTCGACCCAACAGAAGAAAAAAAATGAGAAATTAAAATTAAACAAGATAAAGCTCAGTTGCGGTTTCAACAAAATTCTTAATATAGAACTCGAGGTCATAAAGTAGAACTTTCTAAAACAAACGAAAACGATAACTAGACAGACATTCTTTGGCAATGAAAAGCAACAAACAGTCAAATATTAACAGCAAGAGGATACAAAATTAATTGTCAAAAATACATCCTTCAGTAGCAATAATTACGGCTTACGATATTAAAAGTCAACAGGTAGAACAGGTAACGCTAATCTCTTAATTGGCGGTAAAATATCAATCGGCGCGCAGGTGACCTAGAGCCATAAAATTTAATCCCCACCACCTTGTTTTATGGTCCTTTTAAGGTCTATCACAGTGGGTTTATGTCCGTGATGATATGTCTAAAGGATTAAAAATAAAATTATGTCTCTCGGAGTGATCAATCACGGTATGTCCCTTTCTGTACTGTAGGTTGTATGGCAATGGAGAAACTTACCTACTCACAAAAACTAGACATTGTTAACATCCTCATTGCTGGAAAAGCAAAACCTATGTCTCTCCTTCAGCGACTTTCGTCACAGGCGAGACAAAAACTCATCAAAATCAAAACTTCAATAACCAAACGCTCCTATATCACTCACATGATTTATACATGCTATAAATGAATTACATAAAACTGAAAATGATTTTTGTCTAACAAATGTCATCACTTACCAAAAGTTGTCCTCTTTTAATTTCCTCCAAGACCTTATTTACTTTGAATCCTCCAAAGTTGTCAGATTTGTATTGTATCAGCTGTGCACTGTATTGCTGAAATATAAATATACAATGTAATATGTATACATTATTACAGGTTATGATGTTTATCTTTTATCAGCCTTAGAAAGCTTTAATTAGTAATTCTCATCCATTTACATGTAAATTGCCAAATGTGAACCATGATCCTGTCACAATGAATGTACAGTGTATTTCATTTTTTTTAATCTTCCAATATTTTGGATTGCTCTATGCTATTAAAATTCTGAAAATGGAACGCTTACATGAAACAGTCCAAGGCTACATGTATGTGATGTTATATTAGACATGGTTTGATATATACATGTATAAGTAAATATTTTGTAGGTTGTTCATGATTTGGTTGGTTTATGGTGTTTAACGCCACTTTCAACAATATTTCAGCTATATCGTGATAGTTAGAAACCTGAGTTACCGGATAAAACCACAACCTGTCGTATGTCACTGACAAACTTTATCACATAATGTTGTATCGAGTACACCTCGCCATTAGCGGGATTCGAACTCACAACTTTATGCACTGATTAAACAGGTTGTTGTAAATCCAAATACCATACGATCACAACCATGAAGGCCCCCTAAATATTTTGTATGTTTCAGACTACAAAGAATATAAGTCTGTGTGTACTATACATGTATATATATAAAAGGGAGTGGGTGTGGTCGAGGGCGCTGGACGTAAGGCTAAGCGAATGGTGCTGCAGTGTATCAATGGTGTGGGTTCAAATCCCGTCGAGTGAAGAACAAAAATTTGACAGCTCTAAAATCTAATTCTAACACTGTTTGGTTTAATTTTCAGACGTATGTACATGTATATATATAAACGTCTGAAAAATTAGCCAACGTATGAACCTACGAGATGTCGGATCGGAAACAAGTGTTAACGATACTGTGCAAACAAACAAAAATGATAAATAAACGTCTAAAATGTTAGCACAACGATATAAAAAAAAGGTGTTAAAATGTAACAAAAATAACTATAAATCTACAAAAGACTATAATTTTAATTAAATCGACGGATATTTCGCTTGACCGACAAGCTTCATCAGCGTCTGTAATCTGATTTGTAAAATTGTCACGTGACCATCAGTTATCGTGACGTAAATTACTAAAAATCATAATCTTGAACTTTATACTTTATATTATTCAAGTATATTGCACACTAATTTATAAATATGAACAGAATGAGAAAATGTAATGATGAAGTTTACCAACTAGCTAAGGACAAGGCACTGGTTAAAAAGTTAAAAAAACAAAAGATTTAGGCTTTATATATATATATATTGATCTTAGTGGCATATTCTCTTAAGTCCCAACACAGACTAATCAGAATAAAGACCTAGATCCTGCAATCACTCACCTACATGCAGTTGTCCTATCACTATACATGTACATGCATGTATTAGTTCAAATGAAAATCTTATATTTATCAGTAGAGAAATAAAATTGTCAAAATTCAACTGGGACATTTTTTTCCATTCTACATGTAGTTACATTATACGTATATATATATATACGTCTGAAAATTAAACCAAACAGTGTTAGAATTAGATTTTTGAGCTGTCAAATTGTTTGTTCTTCCCTCGACGGGATTTGAACTCACACCATTGATACACTGCAGCACCATTCGCTTAGCCTTACGTCCAGCACCCTAGACCACTCGACCACATCCTATATACATGCATACAGGAAACAAATCAACTAGCAAGAAATGAATAAATTTATGAATATTCATGTATAACACTGGAATCAAGTACAAGTTAAAATACCATGCATTTATGATGGGCTGCAATATATTTGTCATTCAATTTCTGTACATGTAGTTTGCCACAGATTTTCTCCATGTCATCACTATTATCTCTGTGGCAAAAGTCACAAGTTGTTTTCTCCATCTGTAAACAAAAAGAAAACATACATTTTATCTAAATTATTGACATTAAATCAAAGTGCCACTTCACAATATTTTAGTAATATAAGTTTTTATGGTGAAGTTTCAGGAGTACAATAATAAAACCACGAACATTCTGCAATTTGCTGACATGCTTTATCATATAACGTTACATACATACATGTACACAATGTATACAGTTACAATTTGCTGACATGCTTTATCATATAACGTTACATACATACATGTACACAATGTATACAGTTACAATTTGCTGACATGCTTTATCATATAACGTTACATACATACATGTACACAATGTATACAGTTACAATTTGCTGACATGCTTTATCATATAACGTTACATACATACATGTACACAATGTATACAGTTACAATTTGCTGACATGCTTTATCATATAACGTTGTATACATACATGTACACAATGTATACAGTTACAATTTGCTGACATGCTTTATCATATAACGTTACATACATACATGTACACAATGTATACAGTTACAATTTGCTGACATGCTTTATCATATAACGTTGTATACATACATGTACACAATGTATACAGTTACAATTTGCTGACATGCTTTATCATATAACGTTACATACATACATGTACACAATGTATACAGTTACAATTTGCTGACATGCTTTATCATATAACGTTACATACATACATGTACACAATGTATACAGTTACAATTTGCTGACATGCTTTATCATATAACGTTACATACATACATGTACACAATGTATACAGTTACAATTTGCTGACATGCTTTATCATATAACGTTGTATACATACATGTACACAATGTATACAGTTACAATTTGCTGACATGCTTTATCATATAACGTTACATACATACATGTACACAATGTATACAGTTACAATTTGCTGACATGCTTTATCATATAACGTTACATACATACATGTACACAATGTATACAGTTACAATTTGCTGACATGCTTTATCATATAACGTTACATACATACATGTACACAATGTATACAGTTACAATTGCAACCTCACCACGTTTGGGAATCAAACAATCCTAAATGTTTGATTGGTGAATCATATAATGCTTTTGATTGTTAAAACTTTCCATTACATTGTTAATTAATAATGGCTTAACATCTCCTTCAACCCTGTATGTTCTAGTTAATGATTTAGGTAACAAATTCATCAAACTGTTGAGAAATTAAAGTACATGTACTTTTTAGTATCTATAATATTGTATATTTCAAAACAGGTTAAAGAATTGTGAGGAGAACACAAATTATGACCACAGACATTCTAGATTTCTATTATTTGTCTCTCCAAATGATAATAGATTGAAGCATGTACATGATACAGTAATATTAAAATAATTGTGCAACAGAACCACCAATATTTGTACAAAGGAGACAGATATTTAAACTTGAATGGTTTACTAAAAAAAAATACTTGCTTCCAAAACTTATTTGGCTTTGCAGCCTTTCAACTTTGAGTATACCTGTCTACCTGATGAAGGTTATTCCAGAAACCGTAACGTGTCGTGCTTTTTTTGATATTTTTGATATCTATGTTTTTATTTTCTTGATATGTTTGGTTTTGTTCCTCGATTCTTTACTGTGGATTCTTGTTTTGGATCATGCATAAAGGAAATTGTTTCCATATTACTTAGTGCAAACATATATCTTGTATTTTTAATCATACAAATAAGGTGTATCACATACATTTTGTACATGAACTTGAAGTAATAATATATATAATTGCAATTTGGGTTAGGGGTATGGTGCTTAAAACCACTCTCAACAATAGTTCAGTTATATTGTGGCGGTCATCTTTATTGGCGGAGGAAATTAAGAGTATACAGAGAAAACCACTCACAAAATTTATCACATAATGCTGTATCGAATACACCTCGCCATGAGCGGGATTCAAACTCACAATGTTAGTGGTGATAGGCACTGATTGTGCAGGTAGTTGTAAATCGAACAATCATACGATAACTACCACGACGGGCCCCTAATTGCAATTTGAAAACAAATGTTACAGCCATAATTTTTTTTTTACAAATCAATGCAAAATAGTTCAGAATTAGTATTACATTTGTATGTTTGATTGAAATATACTAATGAAAAGGATTGTCACTAAATAGTTCAAACATTCCTATAAAATATTGTGCAGTGTCCCTATTTCGATACCGTAGTTTGTTATTTAGGGCGAGTGAGTGATTGTTGTTTAACGCCAATTCAGCAATTTTTCAGCTATATCATGGAGAGAAAAAGTTAACTTTCAATGAGATGATGATGAGGTCCGCTTTGTTCTAGATAAACATGCT
Organism: Bathymodiolus brooksi; assembly: GCA_963680875.1. Taxonomy (NCBI): domain Eukaryota; kingdom Metazoa; phylum Mollusca; class Bivalvia; order Mytilida; family Modiolidae; genus Bathymodiolus; species Bathymodiolus brooksi. Next base: position 71,739,439 of record OY804577.1, on the reverse strand, counting down.
GAGTTGGATTTTTATAGTGCTAGCTTAATGAAACAAGTCCGAGGGTAGACATGTCGCTGCACTCAGACACATTATTCTGATTCCGAGCCAATCAGTCTTTGCTCTTTCTCCTTAATGCAGCATGCTTAGCGGAGAAGCAACAAATACCAATCTTATAGTTTTTGGTTTGACCCGACAGGCGCTCGAACCCACGATCTACCGAAATCAAGGCAAGCACGCTAACCATTACGCCACCGATGCGGTTGTTTGTGATTTGGAACTATGTGATGTCATTACTCAGATCTTTTCGGCCCATATCGTCTGTAATGACCGCTACGTCTATCAACCAAATAGGAATCGGAAATGCCTATTAGAGAGGTAAGTCAATTAAATAAACTATCTGTATAGCAAAAGGCGCCAGTTGGCTAATAAATATTTGCGTTCAACATTTATTCCCCTTTTTTACAACGGTACAATGAACAGGAGCACCAGGGAAAACGTGAAAATTGTCGTCCAACATCAATCTACACTGACGTCAACGTCACTGTTCTAAAAATAAACTAAAGTGAATCTCGAATGATGAATTGTGAGCTAATGCTCACCTATGATACCCCCGCTCTTTGGCAAACAGGAAGTAGGAATCTGACGGGTCACAAAACGCTTCCCACGATATGGGATACCTATATGAAGCTTGTGACCAAATATCAGATTTCTGCCATCAATAGCTGCTGAGAAAAATGCGACGAAAAATGAGCATATATGTTCAATGTGTAGAAAAATCAACAAAGTCGGCAAACAGGAAGTAGGAATCTGACGGGTCAAAAAACGCTTCCCACGATATGGGATACCTATATGAAGCTTGTGACCAAATATCAGATTTCTGCCATCAATAGTTGCTGAGAAAAATGTGACAAAAAATGTGCATATATGTTCAATGTGTATAGAAACCAACTAAGTCGGCAAACAGGAAGTAGGAATCTGACGGGTCCAAAAACGCTTCCCACGATATGGGGTACCTATATGAAGCTTGTGACCAAATATCAGATTTCTGCCATCAATAGTTGCTGAGAAAAATGCGACGAAAAATGAGCGTATATGTTCAATGTGTATAAAAATCAACAAAGTCGGCAAACAGGAAGTAGGAATCCGATGGGTTCAAAAACGCTTCCCACGATATGGGGTACCTATATGACGCTTGTGACCAAATATCAGATCTCTGTCATCAATAGTTGCTGAGAAAAATGTGACGAAAAATGTGCATATATGTTCAATGTGTATAAAGACCAACTAAGTCGGCAAACATGAAGTAGGAATCTGACGGGTCCAAAAACGCTACCCACAATATGGTATACCTATATGATGCTTGTGACCAAATATCAGATTTCTGCCATCAACAGTTACTGAGAAATATGTGACGAAAAATATCTTGGACAGACGGAAGGATGGAAGGACGGATGGACAGAGGTAAAACAGTATACCCCCCCTCCCCCTTCGGGGAGCGGGGGTATAATTAAACCATTTGTAAATGTTCATTTTCTTCATAGGGAATCAATTTTATGTGAGCAACGGTCTCTCAATATATATACAATATTAGTTCATTGTCTTAGAATTTAAAGCTGATGTGTGTAGTGTACATCTTCGCTAGCTAAGGGTTACGATCCACTCTACATCTACTAGCCAAGGGTTACGATCCGCTCTACATCTCCTAACCAAGGGTTACGATCCGCTCTACATCTACTAGCCAAGGGTTACGATCCGCTCTACTCATCTTAGATTTGATGAGTAAAGCGGATCGTAACCCTTGGCTAGCGAAGATGGTAGTGTACAGCAACACACAACTGTCACAACGCGAGGTTGCAATGCAGCGACAAAAATCCTCCCATGGCCATGGTTTGGCACCTTGCTATGACCATTACAAACAGAATGTGCAATATGTTAATAGGGACAGGCATGCATTTGTGTTTAGAAATGTAATTTGCAGGTGTTTATGTGTCGTGCATATGATAAGATTTCGTTACCGTAACGTTTAAAACTTCGAATAACCCTCTTTCATATTTATTTTCAATGAATAAGGGTAATACTAATAACAAAATTACCGAACTCCGAACAATCTTACAAAGGGAAAGTAAAAACTCATAAGTATATAAACAGACAAAATCAGTCAACAACCGGAAAACTGTGAAAACTGTAATGACCCTGACTTGGTACAGGCATTTCTAAAGAAATGGTAGGTTGAATCAGATTTTTAAGCGCCAAACCTCCCGCTTTCATTACGGCTCAAAGTCTCCGGCTCTCACTATAACCAGCTATATGAAACCGGAAGAGATGCCATATTTCTTATATGAAGCCTTGCTCGGTGAATATTTTTGTATCGCTGAATTGAACATGATCTGGTGAAATTATTGACTTGAAATTCAGTAGTTGGATTTAAATTAGGATTATATTATACGTTATCAGTCTCGAGATGCTATATATCCCGTTTTAAAGGGCAGTGGTTTTGTTGAAAGGTGAGGTGTCAGCCGAACCTTTTAGCAAAACCACTGCCCTTTAAAACGGGATATATAACATCTAGAGACTGATAACATTTTTATCTGAATGTTCCAACATTAAGAAGTTATAATGTCCTTATTATAGGAAGAACATAAATACGTGTATCTATGGACGAAGATCACAGAGAGCGATTATTGATTTTCTGTCATCTTGTGAAATGTGTGTCATCTGCTGTGCACAATGTAAATGGACAGCACATAGGTGAGAGCGATTGTTTATTTTCTGTCACCGCACGGCTTCCCTGAAGTTTTAAAAGTACCTTTTTAGCCAATCAAAATTCTACTTGCCACGAGAATATCAGGTATAAATTTATTTATATTACAATTGGTAAGTTTCGATGTAAAATCAGTTAAAAATTCCACATGGAAGTTCGTCTTCTTTGATCAATGCAACATGTGGTATGCAGAAAAATTTGTCTGGAATAAAAAAAAAAATAAAGGTGTTATTACAAGGATTTTAAAATGACCGATTGCTTAATTTATTATATAATTCAGATGTTTTAACATTGTCTTATTTGATTATTATTTGTTTTAATAAAAACAATGCTTAAATTGCATTTGTTTACAAAACAACATGTCACAATGCTTCTGGTTAAAAATAGTCACAATTTATATATCCATATCAAATATTACACTTGGTCATTTATAGCTGCCTGTAACATTACTGGAGAGCAGACAGAAATTCACGTGGAGGTGGATTGCTGGTTTATATAAGGTCGGACTTAGCATGTGATAGAAAGAAAAACCTTGAATGCGGGACAATTGAGTGTATATTTACCGAAATAAACTTTAAAAATAGAAAATGGTTAATTTGCGGTCTATACAGACCTCCTTCATTATCAGATCATCTATTTATGGAAGATTTTAATAAAATATTTGACAAAATTTCAGTAAAGTATGACAATGTCATTTCAATTGGTGATTTAAATTATAATGTTTTAGATGAAGATAAAGGTACACCTTTAACAACTATGTGATAGTTTTGACTACACAAACTTAGTAAAAACAGCTACATATCATACAAAAAATGCATCACTGATAGATGTAATTCTTACAAAAAACCCAACACTGATAGATGTAATTCTTACAAATAAACCTAGTTATTGCCAAAACATAACAAACTTCAATTGTGGTCTCAGTGATGTTCATAATTTAAATTCATTTCAACTGAAAGGTTATGTACCTAAATTAAAAAAAGATTTTATTCTGTATAAAAGCTTTAAAGATTTTAAACATGAAATTTTTTTAAATGATCTACAGACTAGTCTGAATTTTGAAAACCAAATTGTAGATGATGATGTAAATAGGGCATACTCAAAGTTTGAAACATCTTTTATAGAAATAATTGATAAACATATACCAATAAAAAAGAGGAAGCCAGTAGCATATCCTGTACCTTATATGAATCAAAATCTAAGAAACGCGATCTATAAGAAAAAGATGTACCATATTAAATTTCTTAAACAAAAAACTAATAAAAATTGGGAAACATACAGAAAACAAAGAACCTTGTGACAAAATTGAAAAAGTTTCCATAAAAACACTTTTTTGAAAGAACAGCAGATGGTCCAAAATCATCCACTTTCTATCCAACCATTAAGCCCTTCTTATCAAATAAAGGTATGAAATCAAATAGCAGCATACTTTTATGTGAAAATGATAAGATTGTAAATGATCCAAAGGAGGTGAGTGAAATATTTAACAACTTTTTTGTGAATGTAGCCAAAGATATAGGAGATAAGAACATCAAAATAGATAAAAACCCATCCTAGTATAAATAAAATTGAAACAAACAGAACAAATAAAGATAAGTTACTCTTTAAACCAATAAATGAAGATTTTGTCACTAAACAAATAAACAAATTAAACATTAAAAAAGCTACAGGGTATGATGGTATTTCTCCTAAAATCATTAAATTTGCACAACCAGTAATAACAAATCCCATTAAAGTTTTGATTAATAAATCAATTGACCAATCAGTCTTTCCTGAAAAATTAAAAGCTTCCCTTTTTAAAAAGAATAATAGTCTTGATAAAAGTAATTACCGCCCTATCAGTGTCTTGCCAACGATTTCTAAATTTTATGAAAGAGCTATATTTGACCAGCTGATGGAATTTTTAAATAATCGCTTCAATCCTCTGCTTTCAGCATTTAGATCAGGTTTTGGGTGTCAGACGGCCTTACTTAGAATAATAGAAGATTGGAAGAAAGCTTTGGATGATAATAAATTTATTGCAGCAATTTTAATGGATCTATCAAAAGCATTTGACTGTCTCCCACACAATTTATTAATGTTAAAATTGGAAGCTTATGGTCTCTCAGAAAATTCTTTAAAACTGTTAAAAAGTTATTTAGAAAACAGAAGACAATGCATTAAAATTGGTAATAACTATAGTGAATGGGATACATTAATCAAAGGGGTTCCACAGGGGTCAATCCTAGATCCAGTTCTATTTAATGTTTTTATAAATGACATTTTTCACTTTGTTCAAGATAGTACTATTTATAATTATGCAGATGACAATACTCTTTCTTATTCTGATACTAATATAAATACAGTAGTTAAAACTCGAGAAAATGATAGCATAAACTTAATAGACTGGTTTTCCAAAAACTTAATGAAAGCAAATCCGGATAAATTTCAGGCTATTGCCATTGGTCCTAAAACAAATAGACACAATTTATCTTTTGATTTAACAGGAAATAAAATTACATGTGAAGAAAATGTTAAACTTTTAGGCATAGCCGTTGATTCCCATCTAAATTTTGATAAACATATATCAGAAATTTGTAAAAAAGCATCCCAAACAATTAAACATCCTTAAACGAATAGGTAAATATTTAAACAGATTAGGACGCCTTACCATTTACTACTCCTTTATTCTTTCAAACTTTAATTACTGTCCGGTAACATGGCACTTTTGAAGCGAAAAAAATACTAAAGAAATTGAAAAAATCCAGGAAAGAGCTCTCCGTTTCATTTATGAAGACTATGAAAATACTTCTGAAAATTTACTTAAAAAATCTAAATTACCATCTTTAAAAATTCGAAGATTAAGAACTATTGCAGTTGAAACATTCAAAATTATCCATAAACAAAGTCCAAGCTATCTTCATGATTTAATTTCAATTAAAGATCAAAAATATAATTTTAGGCATCAAGATAAAGCAGTTTTACCCAGAGTACGAACAACAAGGTATGGTTTAAATTCTTTCCGGTATAATGCTGCACAAATCTGGAAGGAGCTGCCGAATCACTTTAGACAAGAAACATCATTAGAACATTTTAAAAATATAATTCACACATGGAACGGCAGCTCATGCCAGTGCAGTGCATGCAGATGACCTTTAAATTTTTATTTCTAAATTTTCATGCTTTTTAAATATTTTTATTATTTTATTATGTTCTGTTGTTGCTTAAATGCATGAGCCTCTTATTTTTAGCTTGCCTTTGTTCAGTTGATATTTGCTTCTGTAACTTGTGTCTATATTGAATTGCATAAATTGATGTATGTTTTTATTTAATATGTTTGCATGCATGATTGTATGTGTTGTTATATACCATAGTCGATTTTAAAAGCTCATTAGAGCTTGTGTTAAATGTATGATTTATATCGACTCTAAATAAAGCTTTGAATTGAAAAAAATCACTCAATAGTCCAAATAACCAGGAAGCTATAATTTTCATTAGCAATTTTTAGATCAGCTTCCTCCTGTTAATACAGAAATTAATGCCACCTGAAAAATATAAATCTCTGGAGCCTGGAAGATTAATTATTTTGACTAAAAATAACACTAACTAAAAGATGATCATGGAAAAAAGGAATATAACACTGCAGATCAAAGAGATGACTAACTTCAGGGTTGTACTAAACTGCGAAACGAAATCGAAACGAAACGAAATATTACGAAACGCAACGAAATATACTAAAAGGCGAAACGAAACGCAACGCAACGAAACGAAATTTACTATAATGCGAAACGAAATGAAATGAATGCAATGAAACGAAACGAAATATACTAAAGTGTGAAACGCAATAGAACGAAACGGAATTTAACGAAACGCGATGAAGTTTTCCCTATAATTATCATTCACCAGAAGCAAGGCAGTCCTCATTATTAATTAAAGACTCAGAATTCAATGTAATCTAGCTGCTAATAGTTACAGTGACAATACTCTGCCTTTGAAATTCTCTGATAGGCATCGGTTACGGTTCCATCCTAATACCCGTAATTAACGGAGCAGCGAACATGTTTCAAGTACTATATACATTATCCACAGGCGCTTGTGTAGAGTCAAAAATATGCTCGCTATGTACCTAAAATAGCGAGCATATTTTTGACTCTACACAAGTGCCTGTGCATTATCTGGTGTCAAAAGAAATTAAATATCTTAAGACACTGAGGATCATTTATTATGATGAAAACCCTGTCGCTTCACATGCAAACAAATAATGGGGTTTCCACAAACATGGGTATTGTCTATGTGGTCCCTGTCCAAAATAAAGCGGGCATACCAGGGGCGGATCCAGGATTTCAAGTTAGGAGGGGCGCACTTAAACAATTTGCGCCGATCGGGGGTAGGCGCGAAAATTGTTGGGGTATTTCGTGTGAAAAATCACGATTTTATGCCAAAAAATCATATTTTTTCCAATTTTCCTGGATCCGCCCCTGTATAAGATACCCGCATAGAATATGATAGCCTTCTAAACGTCCAGTTAGTGAAATACAAATGAAACATTTTCATTAAAAAAATATATAACATTCTGCGACATCGTCAGAGATTTCGAAAAAAATTATTTTCCGAAAATCAAATTTATGTCTAAAATGCTTCCATCTTTAGTGTGGCCATCAAGGCCAATATCAGATAATATTTTCCATTTCTTTTCTGTTACCATTATTTTAGTCCGAGATTCCTCTGTCGTTTAACGGCATTGATAATCTTGCTGTAGCCGTTCAACGACAGAGGGTGATACATACGGAAAACAGCGGATTTGCTTCTCCAACTCTGGGTCAGCACATTTCCACGTTTCTTGGCTATCGGATTTTATTTTCTATCATAAACCTTATATAAATCGCTTCACCAATCATTTTTCTATTCATTCATAAACATCTTACCCTCAGAAAGTGGTGTTACACTCCATTACAGCACGATTTTGCCTTAGAACCTATGATTTCGACATTTGTCTTCCATTTTTCAAACATTTGTCACGTGACTACGAGAAAACTACGATTACCGCAATGTATCATGGGAGATAATTTGCATATAAACAAACAAACAAATATTTTTATTGCCAATCATAGGCGCCTGTTAAGGCAGAACAATTAACATAAAATTTAATACAGTTGATTATATTGATTGGTAATGATTTTAACAGCAAATTTAGTGAATTACAGATAACCATAAGAAAAAAAAATGTAGTACCTTGTCCAAAAACAAAAAGGGGGAACGTAACTCATGCTCTTTCCGAAGCCCGTTGGTAACACTCTGCCATTGAATCTTTTCTTTCCAACACATTCTGTATAATTTCCTTCTGCTATTCTTTGATCTGTAGATGGACTGTTTGTCCTGCAGAATACGCTTAAATGTATCGTCTTCCATGTGATTTGAATGTTGTTTACGTATGCAAATAATGCTCCAAATAATTTGGCACGCTGCATTAATTAGCTCCCATCATGCAATGCGTTGCTGTCATCATTCAGTTAGTATCGCGAGATCACGTGTGTAGATTCGAAAATGGAAGTCAAATGGCGGAATAATAGGATCTAAGGCAAAATCGTGCTGTAATGGAGTGTAACACCACTTTCTGAGGGTAAGATGGTTATGAATGAATAGAAAAATGATTGGTGAAGCGATTTATATAAGGTTTATGATAGAAAATAAAATCCGATAGCCACGAAACGTGGAAATGTGCCGATACTATGGCTGTGAGGCAAATTTGATGGTTTCCGTATGTATCACCCTCTGTCGTTGAACGGCTACAGCAAGATTATCAATGCCGTTAAACGACAGAGGAATCTCGGACTACCATTATTTATATGGCAGCTATCACATAATTGTATCATTTTTTTTGTCTGACATGATCAAAATAGGCTCACCTTTGAAAGACTGAACTGTTATGGCAACGCATTATCCGACGCGGCGTGTCACAATTAAAAGATAAAGTATGACATCCAAAGGGTTTTCCCGTTGGATATTTATAACTATTGTGAAAATTCTCATTTCTACTACATTGTACTTTCAATTTAAGATTTCAGAAAATCTAACTGAAAGGTAAAAACGAAAGTAGATCTTAGGTTGCAATGAAAAGTATATAAATAGACAATGATTAATATTTATTTGCAGTATTATCATAGTAGAGAAAATACAAGAAGCTTTATTATTGTTTCTACGTGACTAATCTAAATTTTTGTGTCATATTTCAATTTTAATTTAGGTCTTTCAATTCATAAAATAGAGATGAGACAAATACGTCTAGAAATAGACATTTAGAAAAGATGCAGAGTCGTTGGGGTCTGGGGTAAGGGAACGACCATTTAACTTGAAGGGGGGGTTATGGTTTTTTTCTAAAAAAATATTCTGATTCCCAATGTTGCTGAAAAAAATATTCTGATTTTGGTGGAGGAAAAAAATAATAATCTGATTCAGAGTTTTTGTCATATAACCTAATGTTAAATTCTGGAAAAAAAATTCGCGCTTTGCACGACAAAAAAAAAATATTCTAATTCTAACTCTTGTGTTGTCCGAAAAAAAAATTCTGAACGAAACAAAAAACCATACCACCCCCCCCTTTTCAAGTTAAATGGTCGGTCCCTAAGGGGCTATATAGCTCTTCCACACTGAAAAGTGTGGGAACTATGTATTTTGTGCCCATCCAACTTTTTTTCGTAAAATCTAACAAAGAGCCAAAATGTTTAGCATGGAAGCAACAGAGGGAGGTATAAGTCACAGGCACTCGTTTCATATATATCTGTTTACTATCTACGTCTATCCATCGTTATAGTTGGCAAGACTCTTTTTTCTTACGGTCAAAATCGGAAGGAACAGGTAGTCTTGACCAGATGTCGTATAGGTCACAGTAGACTTACTCATTACATCAACATGGCCGGTCTGCACTAGACACAAGTAGGACTTTATTCCTTTTAGCATCGACTCAAGGTGTCTCTTGCAGATTGGTGATGAATCACCTGATATATATGTATATGGTATATGTTCTCTCTCATCCCCCCCCCCCCCCCCCCTCATATATATGTGAGTAAGTGTATGTACGTTTATGTGCATATATCTCTTTTCCTGCCCGAGTGTGCCTGCACCACAATTATTGATATTTCACCGCGAATATTTAGGTTGATATATTGTTGTTGTGTATCAACCATAATTGTTATTTGTATATGCCCTCATGGGGCCCTGATTTGGTTAATAATCTTATTTCTATTTCTAATTCATAGCTATTTGTTAAATAACGAGGAACGACCGGAATGTATTCCGTGTAATTCTAATTTTTCATTAAGATATGTCTTGATTGATTGTGTGGATGTTGCCGATGTTCGGCAGACATTCCACAATGCCAACCCCCACTCATAATTTCTGGGGGTTTGAGGAATTGCAGACATTTAATTGAACGACAATTTTGAACCAACCACACCATTTTTATCAGACCAAAAAACTTGACTTTTGAGTCTTAATTTTGTCGGATAATTGTTAACAGTATGTTTTTGTCAGATTATAAGAACCTAAAGTAAAACTTTTTTGAACAACCGTGACGCGAATTGTTCAACTCATGACTGATCGATCACGATATTTTAACCCTTCAAAGAACTATTGGTTTAGTTTTAACGCATTCCTCATTTCACTAATTGGTCTGTACTTTCGGTGCTTGTCCTTTCGGGTGGTTCTAGTTAATACTGCCCGTCCGGATGGGGCTTTTCCTTTCGTCGTTTGATTCATTCATTGAAAACGTATGATTCCCTCGGACTGTTCTTGTTTATACATAAACAAAAGCGGAAATTGTCAATACATCATGTGTAGGAATATTTTACTACAGGTCACGAGTTAACCATTCATGAAAAAGTTGTTTGCTGAACTACTTAATTATCGTTGTATAACATATGCTTTGCGAATTTTAGGGGGGCGCACGCCCCGCACGCCCCTCTAAATCATTTCATGGTGAATTTATCATCATGCATGTACTTGTAGAATTTGTTTTCTCAGATAGCTACATGTAATATATTTTGATTTAAACTTTAATGCAATAATTATAAAACTGCATGATGAAGCCATCTATAATAATAATAATGATAATATTTTATTCAGGCAAATCAAGCACATACATATAAAACACACATATATTATTTAAACAACCTTATTAAAAAAAAACCTGCTGAGATGTGCTAATCTGGGTCACGGGTCACTGTAATCGGGCGGCTGTATCGAGAAACAGATACGGTGTTGAAAAAACTGTTGATACTCATACAATATTGATAAATGCAATACAATGTTATGTTTGTCTTCAAGAAATATGATAGACAAAACCATGTGTGAAGTTTTATGACGAAATATCTTCGATTTCTATGTAAATTTACGAGTTGAAGTGGGGAAATTTTATGTTAGATTTCTAAAAATCTTCTGCTCTGAAACCACAGGTAAATTTACTTTAGCGATGTATTTTTATCTTGGACAAGAATAATGAACGTTCTGATTGGATGACCGATTTAAAACACACTGACTCTGCATGGTAACAAGATGCATGTAAAAAAAATCTGTTATATTTATTCATTTGTTTGATTCTGGAATATTGTTGATCATTGATTTAAACAAGAAAAAAGGGAAAAGGGGGAGGGGATTTATTTGTGAATTTTACTGTTAAATAAATGTTATGTTTCGACAGTTTAAAGAGAAAAATAAAAATTTGTTGCGACTAAAGCTTAAATCAGCGTTAAAAATTGAACAAATATCAGTGGTCTTGTAAATGAAATTGATTTTAAATAGAAAACCTGAATTTATTATATATTAATTTATTATTAATGATACAATTTTATATCCCTTGGGAGGGGGAGGTGGGCTATGATGAAAATTTGAAATAAAAACACAGGACCGGATTTTAAGCAAAAATAATAATCCAGGATTAGTTTTTTATTAAGAAAAATCCAGGACCCTGTGTCCAGGATTTTTTTTTTTTTAAAGTCAATAATATGAAATATTGACATCCACACTTGCTTTTTGGACAGCACATTTCTGTGTCCACACTTGTACAATATACATAAAAAAATAAGTTATAAATATTGTAATCTTGACAGCCTAGGATAACCCATGAAGCCCAATAAATTGAGCTTATTTCCAATGGGGTCCTCATCTTGTAAGATTACAAGAGTAAAATAATAAAAATTGTTTACTCATAAAACACACTAGCACATAAAATATTCTAAAATAAAGCACCAAATTACAAGCACTATATTGAGTTTGCCTGAACAAAAATAATTAAAAATTTTGATGAGTGATTTTTAAAAATAAAAATATTCATTTTCTTCTCTTCTTCTTGCCTCAAATTAAAAAAAATCCTTTACTGCATTTTTAAATGCTTCCTTATTATTTACATTCTTAATAGAAATTGACAAACTGTTCCAGTCTCTGATTGCATTATGAAAAGCTATTAGTGCTACATAAATTTGCGTTTGGAGTAATACAATTTGAATTAGAGGCTCCCCTTGTATTTCCTTGATTAATATTAAAATTATCACATAAATATTCTGGTGCTCTACCATGATATATATTAAAAACATGATTAATTCTAAGCTGACATACTCTGTCTGGTACAGAAAGCATTCCAACACTGTCTAGTATTATGTATATCACAATATATGCGAGTTCTGGGTTCCAGGTCGAGGACAAATCTCACAACCTTATTTTGTAATATTTGAAATTTTTTGGTCAATCGATCCCGAGCCTAAACCACTGTACCATGAAGAACATGAATAATCAAAATAACACTGAATTAAAGCTGTTTCAAAGAGTGTTTTTCTCGACCTGGGATCAAGACATTTTGCATTTCTATATAAAAATTTAAGTCTACCATTTACTTTACTGACAATATTTGAGACTATATTTTCAAAATTTAAATATTTATCAATATGTACTCCTAAATATTTAACTACCTCTGTTGATGTAATAACATGTTCATAACATTTCACATAAAAGTTTTTAATTTGTCTGATCTTTCTTTTAGGGCCAAAAAGCATACATCCAGTCTTGCCATCTATATATATATTGAATAATATAAAGCATAAAGTTCAAGATTATGATTTTTATTAATTTACGTCACGATAACTGATGGTCACGTGACAATTTTTCAAATCAGATTACAGACGCTGATGAAGCTTGTCGGTCAAGCGAAATATCCGTCGATTTAATTATAATTATAGTCTTTATGTAGACTTATAGTTTTCTTTGTTACATTTTAACATCTTTTTTTGATATCGTTGTGCTAACATTTTAGACGTTTATATATATATATATATACGTCTGAAAATAAACCAAACAGTGTTAGAATTAGATTTTAGAGCTGTCAAATTTTTGTTCTTCCCTCGACGGGATTTGAACCCACACCAATGATACACTGCAGCACCATTCGCTTAGCTTTACGTCCAGCGCCCTCGACCACATCCACTCCCTATGTGTTGTTGTGCTACATTTTAGATGTTTATTTATCATTTTGTTTGTTTGCACAGAATCGTTAACACTTGTTTCCGATCCGACATCCCGTAGGTTCATAGTTGGCTACTTTTTCAGACGTTTATATATATATATATGTATATTGAAACGACAATGCATGAGAGATACAGGCTCAGATGAGTATCAAATTCTGTTACTCCTCTATTGATATCAACATGTAGTGTTCTACATATAAGACAAAACAGCAGTATATATACCTTAGTACTACATAGAGTAACTACAACGTTTGTGATTTGACTGAGAAAGTGATGTACAGTATCAAACGAGGGAGGTACAATTAAAGTATATATCTTAAATAGAGAATTCTTTTAACATATAACATAAGTTTGCCTTAAAACACTGGTAGCTCTTTTGAGACATCATCTATTTTTTTTTATATGTTATATTATTTTAGAATTTCTGTTAAGCTTATCAAGTACATATACTGATATTTTGTTACAGCTGATTGATTCCAGAATGGTTGTCAGGAACTTGGTAGCAAATACAACATGAAGTCTTTCAGATGACAGATCAACTTCCAATATAGGAGGACCACTGCTATGACTAATTTTTACCCTATTTAAGTTTTCAGTTCAAGTCATCAAGACTTCATCCTAAATTTTATGTTGTTGAGTTTTTTTGGAGGGGGAGGGGAGAAAGAGTGAAAGGATTTTTTTTAGCTGAAAATAGACAACTTTTCATGTGACATGAGTAATTAGTTAAATTTTTATAAATTTAACAGGAACCTCATTCAACGGAAGGCTTAGCTGAGATCTGGAAGGGAGTTTTTTTTGAATTATTTAAAATTATTTTATTGAGACATTACATGATTTTGGTGGACATTTCCTTGTACAAAGACTTTATCTAAATAAATTTAAAAAATTGGTTATTTGATTATCATTTTGTTTTAAAAACCTTTTATTTTTATTAAATATTAAAAACAGGGATTTTATCTGTATTAATAATTTTACATTGTTCGTGATATCACATACATGTACATGTAGTAGAAATAACCATATGTAACTTATTTGAAGACATTTTCATAGTTCAAAGATGTACATAAAAGACTGTTATTATGGATTAAGACTCAGATTTTCTATTAAAAAAGTGATTTTGAAATTTTGCCTATGTTCAATATTTTATTGACATATATCAGTATCAGCTGAGAGTAAGAGTATATAAAAGAAAATGAATTATCAAGCAATTGACAACAGAGTTGATGAACTAAAAGAATGACTTTGCAATCTATAAATAACTATCATCCAGTTTGGTGACCAACATCATACTTACTGAATATTGATTGAATGAATTACATGTATTTTCTGATATATTTGGTTTGTTTGTTTGATTGTTTTTAAGGCTACTTTCAACAATGTTTCAGTTATATTGTGGTGGTCAGTTTTATTGGTGGAGGACCCGGAGAAAACCACCAACCTGTTGCAAATCACGGACAAACTTTATCACAAAATGTTGTACACCTCGCCCTGATTGAGATATATTATGTAGGATTATTTTCTAAGTTATGTCTTGTCTGGCTGCTGCAAGATATAGCAAAAAAGTATTCCACATATTCTGGTTAAAAATTATATATATTTTTTGTCTATTTTCAAAAAGTTGTAATACATTGTTGTACTAATAGGTAGAATGAAGAGTTAGGGTTATGGTGTTTAATGCCACAATCAACAAAATTTCAGTTATATCATGGTGGTCAGTTTTATTGTTGGAGGAATATGGAGAAAAACACTGACAAACTTTATCACATAATGTTGTATCAAGTACACCTCCCCACGAGCAGGATTCGAAATCACAACTTTAGTGGTGATAGAAACTGATTGCACAGGTAGTTGTAAATCCAACTACCATACCAACACGAAATAATGGCCCTAGGTAGAATGAACCATATATACAGGATCTGCCTTAAGCCAATTGGGGCCCCACTGAAGTTTCATACTCTCAGCTGTACACACAAAAACACTGTAGGTTTTACAGAGAACAGCAATGATTATTATTGTGTTATGGGGTCCACACCTCCTAAGGCGACCATGCATATGTATTTGTGATAAGAGTAAAATGAATATCCAACTTGGCTAATACCTTCTGTGATTTTTCGCCTGTTACCCTTGTATACTTGTCCAGATTTGATTTGATTTGATTTTTGGTGTTTTAACTCTACTTTCAACAATATTTCAGCTATATCATAGCGACCAGTTTTAGTGGTGAAGGAAGCCGAAGAGAACCACCGACCACGGGCAAGCAACTGGTAAGCTTTATTACTTGCGCTGCGAGTCTACTGCACCCTTTTCAGCTCACCTTGTCAAAGGCAATGTGATTTTTGCCATCACTTGGCGTCCATTGTCCGATAACTTTTCACATTTTAATCTTCTCCTCTGAAACCCCTCAGCCAAATGAAGTAAAACTTGGTAGGAAGCATCTATGGCAGGTCATCTATAAAGATTGCTCATTTCGTCCCGATCCATTAACAAACATGTTCGCCATAGGCAATTCTTGTTTCTGATTGGTTGATTTCTAAAAAATCTTCTCCTCTGAAACCGCTTTGCCAAATGAATCAAAATTTGGTTGGAAGGTCCTCTATAAAGTTGCTCATTTATTTCCGATCCGTTAACAAACATGACCGCCACAGGCAATTCTTGTTTCTAATTGGTTGATTTCTAAAAAATCATCTCCTCTGAAAGCGCTTGGCCAAATGAATCAAAACTTGGTAGGAAGCATCCTTGGAAGGTCCTCTATCCAGAATGCTAATTTAGTTCTGATCCATTAACAAACATGGCCACCACAGGCAATTCTTTTTTCTGATTGGTTGATCTATAAAAATCCTTTTCTCTGTAACTGCTTAGCCAAATGAACCGAAACTTTGTGGGAAGCACCTATGGAAGGTTTTGTATTAAGTTTCCTCAAAGCAGAATGAAAGGTGAGCGACACAGGCTCAGCCCCCATTAGTATACATATCAATGATTCTTCATATATAGGAATACAAAGAAAGCATACTACAGATTAAATTTTTTCACACTGGTTAAAAGTTTTGCATCCGTGGAAAACCTTCTTTTCATTTTAAATCAGGATCCTCCCAACAGGAATAACAACTCTTCTTAATATTTTCATGTAAGTAAATGTATGCAACATTAGTGTCTGGTACAGAAGCTAGATTACAAGTTAAAAAATACCACTTTTGGCATGGAACATAGTTATTTTAATTTAATGCTTTATTTATTTCAAGAGGATTGCAAACAGCCTGAAGGCTACAAAGTTGGTCTCCTCAACATACATATGATACAAGACAAGACAATACAACAGCACTTCTCACACTCATTCACTCATAATAGTTAATACAAATTATATTTTCAATAGCAATTTAAAATATTTACAAAGCATAGAATCTATAGAAATCTATTGCTATTTTCGATGAATTCATATACAACACTGAAATATAACTATGTTATCATCCATAGATAAATCATCACTTCCTTGAAGAAAAAGCTCAACTAAATATGTGCTTGATTCATTTTTGAAACTATTTGAATTCACATCTGGACAGAGCAATGATTGACTCTTGTGAAAAAGTGTTTTTCTTAATTCATCATATTTATCACAGTTAAATAAAAGATCCTGTGGGAAATACATACAAACACTTCTTCTCAGAAACCACTTCAAAGTTTATAACCAAATTGTGTATGGGATCATATTGTGGGCCTTTATATAAAATTGTGGTGTCGATTGGAAATGCAAAAATTACCTCATCATGGAACATTGAACCAAGTAAGATAACATTTACCTATTACTGGTGTCCTAAATCACCCGACTATAGTCAATGCTTCATTTAAGAGGAAAATATTCCTTTACGACAAAGGGGACTATGAATCTTACAGAAATCTCCTTTCTGTTGTTGACTGGGATGGAATCTTTAGAAACGACGACATTGATATCATAACTAATACTATTACAAACACAATTTTAGATGCAGCGAATAAAACTATTCCAAATAGATACATAACGGTAAAGAAAGATAATCCACCTTGGATCACTAAAAAAATAAAAAAGTAATACGCCGTAAAAATCGAATTCACAAAAAAGCAAAGAAAACTAATACTATCGGAAAATTCGTAATAAATGTAACAAACTTATATTAAATGCAAAACAATCATATTTTGATAAAATTTCTGAAAAAATAAACACGGAGACAAACGGAAGTAAACATTGGTGGAATTTAGTCAAAAGTCTTCTTCACAGTGATTCAGGTGGTGATCGATCTATACCGCCACTTCAAGTTGAAAATGACATGATACAAGACGATAACAAAAAAGCTGAATTGTTTAATGACTATTTTTGCAAACAAGCTGACCTTAATGATTCTGAAACCTCTGTGCCTGATATTACCGATATATTGATCAATGGTCTTGAACAAATTACTGTTACAGAAAACGAAGTGGAAGATATATTGAAGATACTTGATACATCTAAAGCTATTGGGCCTGACCTGTTAAACCCTAGGCTCCTTAAAGAAGCAGCATCTATACTTAAATATCCCTTATGTACACTGTTTAATTTATCATTAACACTTTCTACCTTTCCATCAGAATGGAAATATGCTATATGCTAATGTGACCCCCGTTTTTAAAAAATATTGTCCCAGTAATTTGAAAAACTACAGACCAATTTCCCTCATTAGTATACTTGCCAAGATAATGGAGCGATTAGTCTATAAACATATTTATAACTATTTGATTGACAATAACTTAATTACTTCCCATCAATCTGGTTTTACTCCTGGAGATTCTGCCGTTAATCAACTCCTGTACATCACAAATGAATTTGGTAGAGCGTTGGACGAAGGTAAGGAAATAAAGGTAATAACAAAATTACCGAACTCCGAACAATCTTACAAAGGGAAAGTCAAAACTCATAATTATATAAACAGACAAAATCAGTCAACAACCGGAAAACTGTGAAAACCGTAATGACCCTGACTTGGTACAGGCATTTCTAAAGAAATGGTGGGTTGAATCAGATTTTAAGGCGCCAAACCTCCCGCTCTCATTACGGCTCAAAGGTTCCGGCTGTCACTGTAACAGTATTTAAATACAGGAACAAAATAGGTAAAATAGTTGTCAAAGCAGTACCATATTCGGTGACGTAAATGTCAAAAATATTTTTACGTCACACATTGACAAAAAAAATTCTTGACATATTTGACTCTTTATCTTTATACATTTTCACTATATGAAAATGCATCGCTTATAATTTTTTCTGCAGAGACGGAATATATTTCGACAAGATATTGGTATCGGAATATAAACTTTTTAAGAGATCGAATAAGGCGAATCTTTTTATAGCCCTGGTCCAGTAGCCTGTTTCTCAGATGAAGATGACGTTTCAGGAAATCAGAATAATTGCTACTGCCCCTTGCATAGCGAATCAATTGCGAGATGTAAACACCATATGCAGGAGAAGCTGGTATATTGCTGCACATATTTGGAAAATTTATGATTTTAAAATTGAAGTCGTCCCGCTTATCATAAATTTTAGTACTGAGTTGACCACTGTCGTCAAATTCGAGGTATAAGTCCAAAAATGATGCGGACGAAGCTGTATCGGTGGTCTCTTTAACTTCCAGCTCTGGAGGATATATCAATGGAAGAAATTCTGCAAATCTAGAATTATTGATAGATAAAACGTCATCAATATACCTGTATGTGAAATTAAAAGCTCTAGCCTCATGAATCTTCTTATCTTTTACAAGCTTTTGAAGAAACTCCGACTCATATGAGTATAAAAATAAATCGGCTAGAAGAGGGGCACAATTCGTACCCATTGGTATGCCGACGACCTGCTGAAACAGTGTCCCTCCAAAGGAGACAAATATGTTATCGATGAGGAACTCCAGCATACTGATCACTTGTTCCTCGGAGTAGCATGTTTTACCTTTATGAATTTTGTTTGAAAAATATGTGGAATTGTAGCCTAACACAACAAATTTTGAGCCATAGTTTCTATGACTAAAAGCTTTATGAATTGTTTCTTTTAAGCGGGTTTTTAATTTGTCATGCGGTAGGGTGGTATATAGAGTTGAAAAATCAAAGGTTTTGATGGAGGATACCTGAGAGAAAGATCTTGATTTCAGGTTATCCAAAAGTGAGAGTTGTCTTTTGCGATATAAGTAAAGCATTTGACCGAGTTTGGCATAAGGGATTACTTCGTAAGTTTGAATCAATAGGGATTAGAGGATCATTATTATCTTGGGTGAAAAACTACTTGTCTGAAAGAAAACAACGTGTCGTAATTAATAATTCAACTTCTAGTTGGCGTGACATAAATGCTGGTGTACCCCAGGGATCGATTCTAGGACCTCTTTTGTTCATTGTTTTCATAAATGACATACTGACCGATATTAATTCGACTATAAAATTATTTGCCGATGACACTAGTCTGTACTTAATTGTAGACGATCCACAAGAAACAGCACAAACACTCAATGATGACCTAGTGAAATTACATGCATGGTCTACAAAATGGCTGGTAAATTTTAATCCACAAAAAACTGAAACCATGACTATCTCTTCTTATTATGAATAATACTATCATTAGTACTGTTACTGAACATAAACACCTTGGACTACAACTTTCTGACGATGGTAATTGGAATAAACATATTGACATGATAACTAAAAAGCCATTCTCACGTGTTAACATTTTAAGGAAATTCAAATTTATACTGGATCGGAAAACTCTAGAAACAATTTATATTACTTTTATAAGACCATTACTAGAATATGCGGATGTTGTTCGGGATACCAAGACTCAAATACTAATTAACAAACTAGAAAATGTTCAGGTTGAGGCTGCTAGAATCGTGACTGGGGGTACCAGACTTGTATCCTTAAGTAATCTATATATTGAAACCGGGTGGGAAAAATTGAAAGATAGAAGGGAAAGGCATAGAACGATTCAATTTTATAAGATGTCAAATAATCTAACTCCTCAATATCTTAGTAACTTAATTCCGCAAAATTTCGGCATGATCCATGACCACAATACTCGTCATACCTCACGTATTCTTCAAGTACGCACTCGAACATCGCTCTACGCAAGCTATTTCATACCCTCCAGTGTACAACTATGGAACAAACAGCAAGAAAATATTAAATCAAGCAGATCTGTTCAGATAATTAAATCAAATCTTCAACCCCAAAACAATACTAAACCCATTTATTATTATATTGGTACTCGACTGGGACAAATTTTACACGCTAGGTTGCGTATGCAATGCAGCTCTCTCAATCATCACTTATTTCGTAAAAACATTGTAAATTCCCCATTTTGTCAATGTGGGGCAACAGAAACCACGGCCCATTTTCTGCTACATTGTCCCCGTCACAATGCAACAAGACTGAGATATATTCACACCATTAATTTACCAATTAACTTAAATACGGATTTATTATTGTTTGGCTCTACAGACTTAACGAATACTCAAAATACAGATATATTCTTAAACGTGCAGAAGTTCATCATAAGTAGTAAACGATTCACCTTCTAACCATATTCACACAACTTAAACATGTTAAAAAAAAAAAGCACTTGCACTTTTACACTTCATTTGTTTGTTTCTTTTTATTTTTATTTTTTTTTCTTACTAAAGCACACCAAATAACATTGACAACGACTGATTAACACTTGATAATTCTCAATACACTTCTACCTTTCGATACTAATTAAACCTTGAACACCAGATAACAACAGGGATACGGATTAATATAAGTTTAACCACTTGTTTCCGAATCCTATTGATTAATTTAAATGTATATATAATTTATATGTGTATTATCATAATGTGTAATATTGAATTAATTAATAAAATATGTTTATACTAACATGATTTAGCAAAGGACCCTGCTTATCCCAAGCTATTGGGTATTTGAAAAAAATATATGATGCATGAATTATCCTTTAGTGCTCATCATTTTCGCCTGGTTAGAGTAATATGAAAAATAGTTAAAAAGATATTTCACCATTATTAAAATGAAATTGGACAAATTTGCCGCAATATCTGCATGAGCACTGGCTTAGGACAGGCAACATTGTAGGCTAATATGATAAGTCACAGCAGGTAACTGGTCACAGTGAACGCATACACGTTCATAACAACATCGGGAGTAAAGCTAGACAGAAGGCACAGGCACTTGAGCGCCTGTGACAGAAGGTTGCAAATGTTTCTGAAGAAAGGACTACGTTATATATTTATACATGTAACATGCATAGTAGGAAATCAATGGTAACTGTAACAAATAAAATGTTTAAAAAAAAAAATATTTTATATTAACGCAAAAATACTTTCCCGATCCCTTCAATGATTCATTTAAAGACGGGTGGGGGTATTCCCTCAGTATTATTATTATTTGTAACCAATTGCATTATCCTACACAGAATTCAATATCATGTATCACGTTTTGAACACCAAAACATTCTTTGAGACCCCCTTCATGGTAATGCTAATCCGCTCATTCTCCAAGGGTAGACCTATTATATATTACAGATTTTTTATTAACAAAAATCGACAATGCTTGAAAATAGCATTTGTCATTGTTGGTGGCTATGAAGAATAAATGCGTAAAAGAACAAATCCACTAAACAGCTGTATTCCAAAAGCAAGTGATAAAAATACCTATTTTGGATGTTTAACTGAAAAGGAAACAACTTTTAATTAAAACTAAGAACGTTTAACTAACAACTTAATAAAGTAAAAATAAACGAAGTGTCGAAAGGGCATTGGAAGATAAAAATATATTTTTCTGTTTTATTTTTAAGAACATGAAGAATTGGCATATTATTTCAACCAAATATTACTATTTTTGACATTTATATGAAGGGAAAAACGTGTATACATTTAAAACTCCCATTTCTAAAGAAGATCATCAATAATGAATAAATGCATTCATAACATAGATAAGAAGAGTTTGAAGATATAAAAGCGGTTATCATAATCCGTAAATCGAAGGAAAAATAACACAATGGCCTAAAGAAAAAGAACAAAAAAAGTATCATTTCAATATTAATGGTTATTGTACATAGTTTTCTTGGTTCAAAATATCTGCATGTGCACACATTTGAAAACTTCTTTTCTGCACATATGAGAATAACAAAATTAATGTATTATCTTTATTCAGAAATCTTAAACTTACTTAAATGTAATATTTTGAGAATTTTTTTTCCTTTTTCTGAAAATTATCAATTTTTAGATAAGGTTCTTTTTTAAATACATTTTTGAATATATAATAAAAAAATGAATTCGTAATTTTGCATTCTTTTACTATTCCAAAACTTCATTTAATTTTCTATAAAGTTATTTTTAACACTATTTTAAGGGTACCGGTACACTGATCATGAGAAACGAAAAGAAACGAAACGAAACGAAAACAAAATCCAACGAAATCTGTAAAGTAAGAAAACGAAATCCAACGAAATGAAACGAAATCTGTAAAGTAAGAAAACGAAATCCAACGAAAAGAAGCGACGAAATCTGTAAAGTAAGAAAACGAAATCCAACGAAATGAAACGAAATCTGTAAAGTAAGAAAACGAAATCCAACGAAATGAAACGAAATCTGTAAAGTAAGAAAACGAAATCCAACGAAAAGAAGCGACGAAATCTGTAAAGTAAGAAAACAAAATATAACGAAAAGAAACGAAATCTATAAAGTAAGAAAGCAATATCAAATGAAAAAAAGAACGAATTCTGTAAAGTAAGACAAGAATAGAAACGAAATAAACGTTTATTCTTTGTAAGCACTACTAGAGATATCCAATAAAAGAAAAGAAGACATTTCTAAGTTGTAAAACTTGTGTCTGCTCCATTTGTTGTTATTATGAACAATAAAATAATTTTAAATCATCCAATAAAATTACGTAACTCGACCTAAGCTACCTATCGAGACGTATCTTCACCTATGGTCACGAAGCATGACGCACGGGATCCTACATTGAAGTTTGATTGAAAATTACAATAACATTCAGCATTCATTCAAATACTAGTATTCTACATCTCAGTATTTTCTATTTGATACCGACTGGATGCGCACTTCGGATTAATTTATTTATTGTTGTTTGTTTAACGTTCAGTTGCTAATATTTCATGCATAATCGGGACGAGAACAAGTTGAAAAAAATCCATTTGATAAAGAAAAGCGAGGTTGGGATGGGAAACAGGAAAAGCAATACTTGACTGCAATGGCCTGGAAAAGGGGAGAGCTGGATAGGGGCGGAATATTTTGCCATCTGTAGCGGCCCCAAGGTATCATAGGGGCATACTCTTATGAAATCTACAGATGGGATCTTTTACGTGCATGAAGAGTGGCACCCTCCACACACGTTGGCCTACTATGGTCTGCGGTAAGATTTTCCTCTAATAGCCTGACAACTCCCGAAGCGAGGGCTACCCTATTTAGCCATCGAGTCACCTAAGGTACACACCTTAGTTGCTCGGGGGGCTGAGCATCCGACCCCCGGCCAGACTCTTAAGTACTCTTTTAGTCGGCTTTTACGACAAGCCGAGATCTGCTTCACGCCTATTCTTTATGACGCCCGGGATTCGCACAGGGTTTTCGGAAAACAACATCTTGAAAAATGTCCTCTGTCAAAGTTATGCACATTAACTATATAATTTCATCATATTACATCTTGAATCTTTTTTTTAACGGGATATGTCAGTAAGTGCACATTTTGGGAGCTAAGTGCCCTAAGCATGGGCTGTTCGGTAGTTAGGGACCAGGCCAAATTTATCAGGGGTTGGGACCGATGCATTTCAATTTTGCCTCTTAAAAAGCCTTTGTCCCATGCTCAATATTTATGAAAAAAACTACATCCCATGCCTAATTTCAATGGAAATAATATAGGCTTTACCAAATTCTGCCAAGAAAACGTGAAAAAAAAGTTGCAAAAATATCTTTGTCCCATGGCCTTTTGCAGTGGTCCCTATTGCCTGGTCCCTTAGAGGCGAAGTTTTGTTTCAGATACATGTCGTATGAGGAATACTAAGGCAAAAATTTAATACAAGACGTCCGTAGGTTTAACTATCTGAAATTTACTAATTGAAAGTTTTATAGATGACGTATGTATTTTTGTTTTTTTTAAACTATTTCACCAAAACATTGATAAACATTGTTTTATTTGAATAAATAGCCCCCCCCCCCCCCCCCCCTTGCCTCAGTTAAGAGCATATTAAATCTGTAGAGAAAATTCACTAAAATCCAATTTTCCATAGGAATCACACCCATTTGAAAATGTCTGGGCACGGGAATGTAGACCTAGAATAGATCAGTAAAGTATCTATATTGTTTTAAAGCATAATATGGAGTTTGAATGGAACTCATTGGCATTTGGCGGACATTGAGGCCTTGACTCTAATCCAACTGAATACCCCCTAAAAGTTAGAATTTTTGTTTTGTAAATGAATGGTTCAAAATATCCTGATAGATATATGGATTACTAGTCAGACGGGGGTTTGGGGCGTATGCCCTCCAACAAATAGAAAAAATACGACTTTTGCATGAAATCTTGATACCAAAAAAAATTCTCGCCTCGCTCAGCCCTCCGATTATTATTATTTTTTACTCTAACCTGAAATCCTGGATACGCCCATGTATCTTAAAAACATATTGTTGAGAAATACAGCGTATGAGAAAGCCATGAAAAATTTTGTCCAGAAACCATGGCCACTTACTTGATTTTTGTAAACTATTGGTGTTATTGATATAGGATCCAATATGAAACTTATTTTGGCAAGAATGCTGGGCGTTATGTATATAAATGAGGCTTTGTATTTTTCTGTTTTGTCGGATCGTTGTCTCGTGGACATTTATTCAGCATCTCAGTATTTCCATTATTTTGGCAAAATAGTATTTTCGACAAACCTAAGACGGCCGAACTATGAATTGTTACTGGAAAAATAATGATTTCGACAAATCAGGTGCACTACTAATGTAGAATTTGAATAAATTCTGCTCTAATAACAACCTCATTCTTTATATAGGGAAAATGTCACTTTAAGAAGATATATATATATATGAATGTATACTATCAGATTAGTTTTCAACCGAAAGATGGTGCATTTTACATCTGGAAGCTATTTTGGTCCTTGTGAAAAGACATTTTCTCCTTTTTTCCGAAGTTTTAAAAAATCAAAAACTAGATAAAAATAAAGCCCGGTGTTCCTTATATTCAGACAAAGTGAAATAAAAGTTGAACAGGTAACTCCAAAATCGAAAAAGTTATGACTTGTCATCCATTTGTGATAAAAAAAAACAAAAACAAACAACATCCCTCCTCCCCCTGGACACCCACCGAACATCGATTCCCATCACCACATTTCTTCGTGGGAAAACTGCCCATAAATGCAACCCTGTAATTTGATGGTACTGCCTTATACATATGCACATCGGGTAGTATTGTGAGTGAATGTCGTTTCGCTATTGAGATATATAAATGTAAGCTTGCAAAAAAAACCACCCTCCATAAAAAGGAAAAATTAACGACATACTTCTCCATCAAAACATCACATACTCAGGGATGGAAATTAGCAGGGGTCCAGTTGCCCAAGGCCCCTAAAAATTTGGGTGGGCTACTAGAAATTGAGGTTTATTTTAGTTATTTAGATAGGATTGGGCTACTCAAAATTGTGTTTGTCTAGCAACTGATACCGGTATTTCCCTGTGTCTTTCCGTGAACTACTATGGGCGTTGGTGTTGTTGTGCATGGGGTATATATCCGCCTGTGTATTTTGCAAATGGATTTTTTTCAACTTGTTCTCGTCCCGATTATGCATGAAATATTAGCGACTGAACGTTAAACAAACAACAATAAATGAATCAATCCCAAGTGCGCATCCAGTCGGTATCAAATAGAAAATACTGAGATGTGGAATACGTACTAGTATTTGAATGAATGCTGAATGTTATTGTAATTTTCAATCAATAGGTAAATTCATAGGTAAAAATACGTCTCGATAAGTAGCTTAGGTCGAGTTACTTAATTTGATTGGATATCTCTAGTAGTGCTTACAAAGAATAAACGTTTATTTCGTTTCTATTCTTGTCTTACTTTACAGAATTCGTTCTTTTTTTTCATTTGATATTGTTTTCTTACTTTATAGATTTCGTTTCTTTTCGTTATATGTTGTTTTCTTACTTTACAGATTTCGTCGTTTCTTTTCGTTGGATTTCGTTTTCTTACTTTACAGATTTCGTTGGATTTTGTTTTCGTTTCGTTTCGTTTCGTTTCTTTTCGTTTCTCAGTTTACCGGTACCCCTATTTTAATTTCAAATATATTTCCGTGCTCTTCAAAGGCCGCGCCTTCTCATATCAATAATATTCAGTTCAAAGTTCTTATTCGGTCATTCGTACAAATTTAACCCAGTAATTGACCAATGAGACCTACAAGCGCCGTTTCTCGCGTGATTTCTCAGTTGGAAGATATATTCCGAATGCACAACCCTACAAGGAATAATTATTGTATACTTCACAATGAAAAATGCGAAAAACCTCGAACGAAAATCTTCCGCAGATCGTATAACGTGTTTCCTTCCCCTATACTATAATCCCCTGCTATAACAGTATTTATAACAATACTTGAACAAAACAGGTAAAACAGTTGTCAAAACAGCACCAAACTCAGTGAAGCGACATCTGTCGACAAAACTATGAAAAATGGTAAAGCCATGGCCAATATTCCGGACATTTCCAGAAATATTTCTCGGAAATGTGCGACTTGATTTTTCTTTGGACAAGACTGAACACCTATTCTCAATATAAGCGAACACTCGTTTTAAAAAATATCGCAATAAGGTGACAGTCGAACAAATATTAAAACCATACTTTATTTACTATAATGCTTTTGCATTGAAACGAAAGCTCAGTGTAGGGTCAAACCCTATGAAGATCGGAAAAACGGAAAATGCCGAAGGCACTGAGTCGCTGTCCTGGTCAGGCGCAGAAACACTTCTGAATGGGTAACTCTGAAAGATGACTACCCGGGAACATTTGAATAATTAAATGTAAACTATTAAAACAACTTGCCACAGACCATGATATTGAAACTAAAAGAGGAAAAAGATGACCAGTTACATCAGGTTTCCATTTAGTTTTGTCTCCTTGAATTCGATGGGTCGAATGTATTTAACTGAAGGAATTAGGTATAAATAGCAACACCGCTAGTAATACCACATACAAACCAACTTCGTTCGACAAAGATGAAATCCCACCTAACCACAGATCCTTCATGACCTCTTTAAACATTCCCTCTGGTAAAGAGTCTGAGGATTTACCCTTTTTATATTGGATATCCAAACTCCATAAGACACCATACAAAGAAAGGTACATAGCGGGATCATCAACTTGTTCGACGAAAGAATCGTCTATTCACCTGACAAAGATTCTGTCTGCAGTAAAAGAGGAACAACAGAAATATTGTGAAACTGTTTATTCGCGTAGTGGCATAAATCACATGTGGATTTTGAAAAACTCTAAAGATCTTTTGGATAACCTTAAATCAAGATCTTTCTCTCAGGTATCCTCCATCAAAACGTTTGATTTTTCAACTCTTATATACCACCCTACCGCATGACAAATTAAACACCCGCTTAAAAGAAACAATTCACAAAGCTTTCAGTCATAGAAACTATGGCTCAAAATTTGTTGTTTTAGGTTACAAAATTCAAAAAGGTAAAACATGCTACTCCGAGGAACAAGTGATAAGTATGCTGGAGTTCCTCATCGATAACATATTTGTCTGCTTTGGAAGGACACTGTTTCAGCAGGTCGTCGGCATACCAATGGGTACGAATTGTGCCCCTCTTCTAGCCGATTTATTTTTATACTCGTATGAGTCGGAGTTTCTTCAAAAGCTTGTAAAAGATAAGAAGATTCATGAGGCTAGAGCCTTTAATTTCACATACAGGTATATTGATGACGTTTTATCTATCAATAATTCTAGATTTGCAGAATTTCTTCCATTGATATATCCTCCAGAGCTGGAAGTTAAAGAGACCACAGATACAGCTTCGTCCGCATCATTTTTGGACTTATACCTCGAACTTGACGACAGTGGTCAACTCAGTACTAACATTTTTGATAAACGGGACGACTTCAATTTTAAAATCATAAATTTTCCAAATATGTGCAGCAATATACCAGCTTCTCCTGCATATGGTGTTTACATCTCGCAATTGATTTGTTATGCAAGGACCAGTAGCAATTATTCTGATTTCCTGAAACGTCATCTTTATCTGAGAAACAGGCTACTGGACCAGGGCTATAAAAAGATTCGCCTTATTCGATCTCTTAAAAAGTTTATATTCCGATACCAAGATTTTGTCGAAATATATTCCATCTCTGCAGAGACGATAATAAACGATGGATTTTCATATAGGGATAATGTATAAAGATAAGGAAGTCAACAAAAATGTCAAAAATATTTTTTATCAATGTGTGACGTAAAAGTGTTTTTGACATTTTCTTTCGTAGTTAAAATACTTCAGGTGACTCGGGGTTGTTGATGGAGATGGTTCACGATAGATGTTCCACCCTTCTCACTGAATTTGGTACTGCTTTGACAACTATTTTACCTATTTTGTTCCAGTATTGTTATAAATACTGTTATAGTGACAGCCGGAACCTTTGAGCCGTAATGAAAGCGGGAGGTTTGGCGCTTTAAAATCTGATTCAACCCACCATTTCTTTAGAAATGCCTGTACCAAGTCAGGGTCATTGCGGTTTTCACAGTTTTCCGGTTATTGACTGATTTTGTCTGTTTATATACTTATGAGTTTTGACTTTCCCTTTGGAAGATTGTTCGGAGTTCGGTAATTTTGTTATTACCCTTATGTTTATATGTTTTTAATAAACACATGATGGATGACGTCCAGTATTATTATACATTCGTGTGATGAGTGAGACGACTCTTTACGAATTACCAGTGTAGAAGTAGAAGTAGAAGTCAGTGATGTGCCATAGTAACCATTTCATTGTTGGACCTTATGGAACAGACGATGGCGAGACTCCATTTTGAACGGCAGCGAAATGTTGGCGTTACAACAAATATTAATTATTCATCGATATACAAGAAATATACGGAATGAAACTGAATATTTTGGTGAGTATTTATATTTTTTCTGTAAATTAATGTATCGATTATTTTATTTATTTGTTTAAATGGATTCATTTTGACTAAAAAGCCGTTCATAAAATGGGGTTCCACATCGTGGAAATCGAGTTTATTCTGGGCTACGTCTATTGTGTACCTCTCTTCTTGAAGAAAGGACGACTGTGATGGAGACATATTAAGTCGAGTAATCTCTAAGATGACCACTTTCCTTTCATCAAAGCGGCGCAACGCCCTTGTACACAACAAAGTGTACCCAAGTCCAAGCTGTGCCTTGATAATCGAGCGACATTTCCAAATATTACCTGTCGTCTGCCAGCAGGAACTTTTATCATCAGCCAGTTCTCGCCAAATCTAGGTAAGGAATTGGAGAATCACATAGACTACCCAAGTGGATAAGCACCACAGGGAAGCTCTAGAGGTTTAAAAATTTACAGCTACGACTAGTAATAAGTACTAAAGTAGTATTCTTATAAATTAAATGCTACATAAGACGCATTCTCACGGAACCGCGACAATTACTGTCGCCGATAATAAAGGGCATCACAGTACTAACTAATATACTTCATTGAATACTTTTTCTCTTTTTTTCTACATAGTATAACATTTTCCTCACGAATACCAACTTCCTAGAGACCAGAAATGACTACGTGAATATAAATTAAACACGTTTGTGTACAAGGGGCTACAAAATGTCGATGTCGACAATAAGAAAAAGCTTTATATTCATGTAAATAACTAGGATATTTACCACTTTAATGGACAATGTAAATCGTTTTAAAACTGTAAAATCAGTTAATATACGAGTCCAAAATCTTGTTGTTAATATATGGCAGAGGCTGGTTGATGAAGGCAGATTCTTTGTTTTGCCTATTTAATAGTCATAGCATGGAATGTCCCGGAAAACACCAACATCATCTGGGAAACTAAGGCTTAGGAAGTTAGGTGAAAATATATTTAGTAAAATGACGGAGCTCGTGGTTCCTATCATGATTTCCTTGATGACAGGTTGCTGCTATCAAGGAAGCTACTAAACCAAGTGTTCCTATTGCTTAATTTGAAGTCATCACTTCGAAAGTTTTACGGTCGCCACCATGACTTGGTTAATCGTTACGGAATATCGTTGTCACAAATGACCACGGATATGTTCCATTTGTCGTAATCGTAATCCGGTTTTTCCTCATTCATGACTTATCACCGGGTTTATTACAAGAGTAACACGACAGGTTCCGGTAGAGGGGACAGGAACTGCTCACCCTTCCGGGGCACCTGGTTTCACCACCGGGTTTTAGTGGGGGTTTGTGTTGCTCAATCTTTAGTTTTCTGTGTAGTGTTTTGTAGATCATTGTCTTTTTTTGTCTTTTGTCTTTTTTATTATTTCTGATCACCCGTTTGGTATCTTCAAACTTTTCTTGAAGGTAACAATGTTACTCCTTTGCCTGTAGAGAATGCAGAAATTAGTAATTACATGTAGCGATTACGTTCTAGCAACGTATGATAAAATCTGCTACATTGGAAAGGTTTTAGAAAACGATCTTAGTGACAAGACGGTACATTATATCTAATAGACTTTATTGTTCAGAGTTGTATGGTGGTTAAAATATTCCCATGACCAAATAAACACGACAGGGTATGGATATAGAGCAAGGATATCCTTGGTAAAATTGAGCATCCAATAGTTACTAGAAAAGGTAACCGGATGCTCCCTGTCTGATGATGTGATGGAGTTTCATGAGGCCCACAAGTCTAATTATTCTACCGGACAAGTCGTTTTGACCATTCTTGGTGATCTAGGCTCTGTTTGACCTGGCATCAAAGTGTTCGAAATTGATGTTTCAGTTTTCCGTTTAGTTATATTTGATTGTGTACTAAAAAGTATTGTGTTCGCGAAACTAGGATGTTACCTGTGAATATTTAGGTTTAAAACTCTTCAAGACTTTCATATGTATTTCCCTCTCATTACTTTGTTAATTGTGTGGACCAAGAGAGACTGTTACATTGTATGTTTATTATTAAGCAGTAAAACAGAAAACATTTCTTTAAAGAACACTGTGAAATAGTATAGCATTTTGCAAAGTTATAATCAAGGGGACAACTCTATGAATTTAAGGGACAAGATTGATAAATAGGTTAATTGCTTTGTTCTGGAATTTAATGGTTTGGTGTCTGTTCAAAGATGGCCTCCATATTTAATATTAATTCAGTTACAATTACATGTCAGATATACATGTACAATGAAATTGACTAACACACAAACATGATTTCTGAAATTCTGCCTTCTCTATTCAATAATTAATTAAAATACCTTTATAAATAATGAAAATGACATCTTCCAGGGAAAAGTGCACACTTACCAACTGTGACAAGTCAATTTTCAAACACAAATTTGAGAGATGTTGTTGATATATGTTGTAGATATGAACTTCAGCTGACTCAAAATTAAAAAATTAAAACACATCAGTCGACAGTGAAAAAGTAAATAAAGCAAATTCAATGTTTGCAATAATCAGAAGAGCTTTCAAATACTTGAACGCAGAAACCTTTATCCCTCTCTATAAATCACTAGTAAGATTGCAACTAGACTATGCAAGCTCAGTATGGGCTCCCTACAGAAAAAAGCACACAAATAAAATTGAACAAGTACAAAAAAGAGCAACTAAACAAATACCTGAAATGAAAAACTTAAATTATGAAGAAATATTAAGGAAGTTTAAACTGCCAACACTTGGGTATAGACGAGTCAGAGGAGACATGATAGAGATGTATAAAATAATAAAGGGAAAGTACGACAAAGATGTAATAACACTAGTTAAAACAGCAGAGGAATCAGAAGTTAGACATAGTACTAAAACAAACACTAAGAAGATAGTACAACAGAGAGCAAATACAGAATTAAGAAGGAAATTTGTTAGCATAAGAGTGGCAAAGGTTTGGAATAGATTACCAGAGAAAATAGTTAAATAGTTTCAAAAACAGATCGGATAAGTACTGGAAGGACCAAAGATTTAATATTATGAAGATTATAGAGCCATCATAGATGGAAGTCACGTGAGAAGTGAAAGTTTAACTGAAAACGAGGAGTCTGGTGAAGAGGAACCCGAGTAGGGGCCTGTAATGGAAAACATCATTATGTAAGTCATTATCATCTGGAACAAGAGATAGTGATAGTTTGTCTATACTATGAGTTCTTTTGTGTGAGTATTGATACCTCAGTGGTTTTTCTTGGGATATCAGGTAGCTGTATTTGATCTGCAAGTGTTTCAAGTTCTTCATAATTTTTACACCCCATTATTGATGTATAAGTTTCATCTTCAATACCATTCACTTGTATATATGCACTCCTATCTGGTCATGATTTTGTTCTGATCTACTGTTACCTGGTTTTGTCTCTTTGCTTCTTGATTTTGTCTGCTGTTTTGATTACATGTTCTAACATCGCTGTCTTTCTTAATATCGGTTTCAGAGCTTTCTTCTGCTGTGAATTTCTTGTCTTGTGTCATTTCTTTCTTCTCCTTTTTTTTTGGCCTCTTTACTTCCATTTTCAGCTCCATTTTGCACTACAGTCATTTTCTGTAACTTATAATCTGATACATATTCAGAATTCAAACAGTTATCTAATTTTCCCTTAATACATTCTATACAAAAGAAGATAAGTTTCTAGTCTTGATCATGTACGGTACAGATGTATTCTCCATGTTGTTTAATTTTCTACTATTTGGGACTGGTTTAACAATTGTTTCTGGTCGTTCTCTAGGAATTTCCTTTCCTTTAACAAACATAAAGTTTCTCTTGGTAAAAGGTTCATCTAGTACCAAGTTCTCTTCACAGAACTTAAATAGGTCTTCAGTGTTGTTAATAATAACTTTCTTTCCTATAATTGCTCGGTCAATAGCTCTATTGAGGACACCTATCTCTGCATCGCATGCACTCTTTCCGTGTTCAGAACCAAAGAAATTTCTTGATATTGGTATATCTGCCAGAGAGAGATCTGCAAAAGGCCCTTTTGATTTGTACTGAGAGGAACATCCATCTGAATATAATATACACAACTATCTTTTCAGGTGCTGCACCTAACTGACTCTCAATGTGTTTATCAACTAAGAATTTGTAGAAATTTACTGCATGAAAATCATGATTGAGGTCTTCAGACAAAATAATACACGATATGCTTCAAACCACAATTAAAGCACACAACTTCTTCTCCATTCCCATTGTAATAAAAATGCAGGCATGAAATTTCATAAGGATTATATACAAATTTTTGGATGTTGGTCTCATCTTGAGAACGATGGGAGCCATAAAGAGATTCATATAAGGAACATAAAAAATCATCAAAATAGTTGGACACCAAAAAAAAAACAACATTTGGCCCGTTTCGAACTTCTTGTTGTTTTCCTCGCTTTGGAAATAAATTTAAAAAAAAATTATTACGAAACATTTTCTTCCTTCGTTCACGTTGGAAATGAATGATTTTACTACAAATATATCTTTCTACGCCGATGCCATATGGCATTAATACGAGATTTAAAATAAAACTGGCGGGAGAACTGAATGACAATTCGGTCCAGTCAACTGCAAGTGTCCTTATACTTTAACTGGAGCGACGGTACGGTGCACCTTACTTTGCAGCTCTTCTGGGATGTGAATTAATTAATGTATGATGATCATTTTAGGAAGCCATTTGTAACTAATTTTTACAGAATTATAGGGAAAATTATTGTAAAAATCTTTGGAGAAATACTTAATTATTTTACCTCGAAATAGCGTAATGGTTTTTACACTCTTTTAGGTGTGTTTTCCATCACGTTCGCGTTCGATCTATATAAATAATCACTGGTGGTAAACTGGTCGTGGTAACTGCAGTTACGACGATCACAACATGGCGGAGGTAGAAATAGGTAAGATCGTTTTCTGCTAATATCTCCTTCTAACGTGTTGTTGTCAAGCATTACTCAGCCGCAAGGTTGATCTGTACGATTTTGTTGTATGTGTGTGTTCTTGATACCATATATCGTCTCGTTACCAAGAAATTAGCCGTCGGAAATTTAAGGAAGATAATCGTAACTCCATAAATTATAATATATAAAAATAGATTATCTTCTTTTGGAGTTACGATTATCTTCCTTAAATTTCTGACGGTTATTTTCTTGGTAACGAGACCATATATGGTATTAAGAACACACAGATACAATAAAATCGTACAGATCAACCTTGCGGCTGAGTAATTCTTGACAACAACACGTTAGAATGGAGAAATTAGCAGAAAACGATCTTATCTATTTCTACCTCCGCCATGTTGTGATCGTCGTAACTGCTGTTACCACGATCAGTTTACCACCATTGAATAATAACAATTGTCATTCGTAGTGTAAATCACAGTGGGAGTGTGACTGGTAAGAAAATAATAATAATAATAATAATAATAATGATGATGATGATGAAGTTTTGTGAAAACACTCATTCTTGACACAATGACAACTGATAACTATAGTTGAAATTAGATTTCCAATGTGAAGAGTGAGTGCGTGAGTGATTGTTAGTTAACGTCAAATTCAACAATTTTTCGCTATGTCATGGCGAGAACAAGTTAGTTTTCAATGAGATGATGATGAGGTCCTCTTTGTACTCGACCAACACGCTGAGTTGGATTTTTATATTGCTAGCTCACTGAAACAACAGTCCGCGGGTAGACATGTCGCTCCACTCGGGCACATTATTCTGATTCCGAGCCAACCAATCTTTGCTCTTTCTCCCTAATGCTGCGTGCTAAAGCGGAAAAGCAACAATTACCAATTTAATAGTCTTTGGTTTGACCAAACCGGGGCTCGAACCCACGATCTACCTCACTCGAGGCGAGCACGCTAACCATTACGCCACCGATGCGGTTCCAACGTGAATAGGAAGAAGAATGATGAAAGTATCGAAATATCGTATGATTTTCTAGATCAACAACAACAACAAACTAAAAAATGTTCATAAAAAATATCTTTTGCAAATAAATAACAATAAATATTATGACACTAAAGGTATCTGTGGTTCTTTTGAGTATTTGTCATTGATTCTGTTCAGCATGACTAGATGGGTATGGTACAGGATTTCACTAATGTAGTACTTAAACAACAACGGACATCGGACATCAATAGTCTCCATTATTTGAGTATATGTGTTAGATCCTTTGTTAATACCATAAATATTCCATTCTACTGAAACTGAAAACAACAACAACAATAATAATAATAATAATAATAACAACACAAGAACGACTTTCTAAATATTTCGGGTTGTTATTAAGTTTAGAGAGATCATTATGACGTGTTAGAAATAGGGTCTCGAAGTTAGACCTTTTGTTTTAAGGATAAGGATTACAAAAGTATGTGTCAAAGGATGATTTTTAAAGGAGAACAATATATATTTGTCAAAAATCGAAAATCGTGTTTCCACCATTATCTCTGTACAAACAAAACAAAACAACAACAAAAAACAAAACGCATCTGGCTTGTTTTCTTGTCTGTCTGAAATCTATGACCGTCAGCCTGCCTTTTGAAATGCGCGAAGCAGTATTGACATCTTATTTGTAGGTTTACTTCAGGTATTGCTTTTCCGGTGACGGTGACGGCGTTACCAAAGTTTTTGTGACTAGAATAGATCGGTTTCTCCATTACCATACAACCTAGGCTCACCATGCTTGGTCCACACATTGAACATGGTGGCTACATGTCAGTTGATTTTGACCTCATTTTCATGATCTACTGTCAGACTTTGTTAATTTTACCTCAAGTTTTAGTGGTAAGGTCAGTTTCTCTAGATCCATTAACATGCAAGCTAGGCACACCATATGTCCCATATTTTGTCCACACCGAAAACGTCACATTTTTTTTTAAATTGACGTCCCTCATTAAAAACTTTAACATAGAACCCCTATGTGAGAATGGGAAAAAAAACTTTGACCAAGAACTAGACTTGATTGTAAACAAACTGCATGAATAACCAGGTAAGCTATACAGGCTCAAGTGAGCCGCTAGTTTAACATAAATAATATATCTCACTTTTAAGAAGATTTAAAAATGCATTGACTTGTAGGGTGACCTTTCTCTCCACTGGATTTGCAATCAGATTAATTAATGTGGTCGAATTTCCAAACGACAACTGTTCAGTGATGTAAAACTCCGCAAACTCTAAGGTCATCTGAGAGCGTTTGTCCAAAATTTGTATTTCAACACTGAAAAAACAAACAAAAAAATTAATTAAAAGTCCATTTGAAAGTAACCTAGAAAATTGTACTATATAATAATTTAAAGCTAAATTGATGACAAGGTTTATCTGCACAAGTTAACTGATTTCCTTTTCATAATGATAGATAACTTATTTTTGTTTGAATTACAGTCATAGGGTAAATAAACGTGGTACGTTTGATATGTATAATTCTTATGTTATTTCAAGAAACCAATAGCCTGTAATGATATCAATACAAGTCCAGAAGGGTGTGTTTAAACAGATAACTATTATATATTTGATAACTTGACAAAAATAGCTATATGTTGACACCCCCCCCCCCCCCATTTTGTTTCCGTAAATTGTAAATCTGATTTATAAAAAAGTAAAAATACTCACGCTTTTGGATGTAAAACTAACAAATTAACAGGGTCTTTCAGCAAGTTGTAGACATCGTTGGGATCAGTTTCTACAAAGTTGGACAGCGTACGAACTTCTGACGATATGTGCAGCATATAACAAACAAATATCACTGCAACGATCCAATAAATCGTTTTTCTGGTGACTACCGGTGGAGGTGGACGTTTATGATTCTTTGGCATGTTTCATAGTCTTCATTAAACTATGTGATACCATTAATATAGTCATGCTCTTATATGTATACTATTATAATACTTTATCTGTACTATTTGAACTTTGAACTCGATTATCATATGTGATAATATAAGTGTGTATGCAGTGTACATAGATTTGTTATTTTCTGTTTTACTTACCGGCTTTCCTGATAATACAGGTGAGATTTATGTTTTTTACATATATTTATTGAAATGCTTATTTACCATTTTACTGATCTACTGTCAGCTTTACTACTGCCCAGAAAATGTAAGGAAATCCAAACTGTTAACATGTTCACTTATTAAATCAGTTTTAGGACACGTTAGGTTATGTGTTCTACATTCTGACTTGTTTTAATATCAAAATAATTATGATCCAAAAATATTTGTTTGGATTTTTTTTAACTTGTGAAACCAGAAAACAAGGCGAATTAAGACCAAGAGGTATGTTCTAAATGTAGGAAAACAAACCATTCGATATATTCAGGTGGTAGGAGCCGTCAGAGATGAATGCAAACCACCCGAATTACCAAAGGAGTATGTACAACATCGAGAAATACGAAACACTCAACATTCGTAAGAGGTGTGTACAACATATAGGAACACAAAATACAACACATACACCAGCGGTTTGTACAACATAAAGGAACACAAAACACTCGACATACTTAATGGGTTTGTATAACACAGAGGAACACAAAGCATTTGACATACCAAGAGATATGTACAACATAGAGGAACACAAAACACTCGACATATCCAAGGGGTTTGTACAACATATAGGGACACAAAATACTCAACACACCCAATGGCTGTGTAGAACATAAAGGAACACAAAACACTCGACATATCCAAGGGGTTTGTACAACATATAGGGACACAAAATACTCAACACACCCAATGGCTGTGTAGAACATAAAGGAACACAAAACACTCGACATATCCAAGGGGTTTGTACAACATATAGGGACACAAATATACAATACTTGTGCACTGTCGAAGCATATGGGTAATATGTGTATGAGGCTTAGAAACGCGGGAAAAGGCGAGGCTTCGCCGAGCCTTTTCCCGCGTTTCGCGCCGAATACACATATTTACCTATATGCTTCGACAGTGCACATGTATTGTATTTATCCTGCAATTTTAAATCGTAAATAAACGTTTACTGGACGATGATATAAGTATTTGAAATAATTTTGTGTATGTATTTGAAAACAATATCCCCCGATGTGCCCCGTTTTATATTTGTATGTTCTATTT
Organism: Bathymodiolus brooksi; assembly: GCA_963680875.1. NCBI lineage: Eukaryota > Metazoa > Mollusca > Bivalvia > Mytilida > Modiolidae > Bathymodiolus > Bathymodiolus brooksi. Next base: position 71,700,952 of record OY804577.1, on the reverse strand, counting down.
ATAACTGACCAATATCAAAAAATGTTCTATTTATAACTGACCAATATCAAAAAATATATTAGGCAGGCTATATTGGTCGGTAAATGCTGTCATTGCAGGATAAAATACTCAACACACCCAATGGCTGTGTAGAACATAAAGGAACACAAAACATTCGACATATCCAAGGGGTTTGTACAACATATAGGGACACAAAATACTCAACACACCCAATGGCTGTGTAGAACATAAAGGAACACAAAACATTCGACATATCCAAGGGGTTTGTACAACATATAGGGACACAAAATACTCAACACACCCAATGGCTGTGTAGAACATAAAGGAACACAAAACACTCGACATATCCAAGGGGTTTGTACAACATATAGGGACACAAAATACTCAACACACCCAATGGCTGTGTAGAACATAAAGGAACACAAAACACTCGACATATCCAAGGGGTTTGTACAACATATAGGGATACAAAATACTCAACACAACCAATGGCTGTGTAGAATATAAAGGAACACAAAACACTCGACATATCCAAGGGGTTTGTACAACATATAGGGACACAAAATACTCAACACACCCAATGGCTGTGTAGAACATAAAGGAACACAAAACATTCGACATATCCAAGGGGTTTGTACAACATATAGGGACACAAAATACTCAACACACCCAATGGCTGTGCAGAACATAAAGGAACACAAAACACTCGACATATCCAAGGGGTTTGTACAACATATAGGGACACAAAATACTCGACACACCCAATGGCTGTGTAGAACATAAAGGAACACAAAACACTCGACATATCCAAGGGGTTTGTACAACATATAGGGACACAAAATACTCAACACACCCAATGGCTGTGTAGAACATAAAGGAACACAAAACACTCGACATATCCAAGGGGTTTGTACAACATATAGGGACACAAAATACTCAACACACCCAATGGCTGTGTAGAACATAAAGGAACACAAAACACTCGACATATCCAAGGGGTTTGTACAACATATAGGGACACAAAATACTCAACACACCCAATGGCTGTGTAGAACATAAAGGAACACAAAACACTCGACATATCCAAGGGGTTTGTACAACATATAGGGAAACAAAATACTCAACACACCCAATGGCTGTGTAGAACATAAAGGAACACAAAACACTCGACATATCCAAGGGGTTTGTACAACATATAGGGACACAAAATACTCAACACACCCAATGGCTGTGTAGAACATAAAGGAACACAAAACATTCGACATATCCAAGGGGTTTGTACAACATATAGGGACACAAAATACTCAACACACCCAATGGCTGTGTAGAACATAAAGGAACACAAAACATTCGACATATCCAAGGGGTTTGTACAACATATAGGGACACAAAATACTCAACACACCCAATGGCTGTGTAGAACATAAAGGAACACAAAACACTCGACATATCCAAGGGGTTTGTACAACATATAGGGACACAAAATACTCAACACACCCAATGGCTGTGTAGAACATAAAGGAACACAAAACACTCGACATATCCAAGGGGTTTGTACAACATATAGGGACACAAAATACTCAACACACCCAATGGCTGTGTAGAACATAAAGGAACACAAAACACTCGACATATCCAAGGGGTTTGTACAACATATAGGGACACAAAATACTCAACACACCCAATGGCTGTGTAGAACATAAAGGAACACAAAACATTCGACATATCCAAGGGGTTTGTACAACATATAGGGACACAAAATACTCAACACACCCAATGGCTGTGTACAACATAGAGGAACACAAAACACTCGACATATCCAAGGGGTTTGTACAACATATAGGGACACAAAATACTCAACACACCCAATGACTGTGTAGAACATAAAGGAACACAAAACATTCGACATATCCAAGGGGTTTGTACAACATATAGGGACACAAAATACTCAACACACCCAATGGCTGTGTAGAACATAAAGGAACACAAAACACTCGACATATCCAAGGGGTTTGTACAACATATAGGGACACAAAATACTCAACACACCCAATGGCTGTGTAGAACATAAAGGAACACAAAACATTCGACATGCTCAGGCTTCTTTGTTGTTTTTCGGGAATTCTACATCGGGTTTTGTTGAGGAATGTACTAGATGAATACAAAACACGCAAAATAGCAACGGTGTGTATAAATAGCTGTATGTATAGTATACCAAATAGTGGTATAGAAAGCCCACAACATACAAAAGGAGTCTATACTAAATAGCTAGGAATACAAAAGACACAACATACCAATATCCGGCTAAGAACGAAATTTTATCACAAAACACAGGTACTTGTGGACAGGACCCTCCCCCCTTTTTCTTGAACATCGATTTTTTTTTCATGTAAACAACATTTTGCAACTTTCTATGTATCACTGGATGACATATATACAATAAATACAAGCAAACAGTAGTTTCTATCCATACCGGGTTTCTGACATTTATATAAAATCGACAAATGAAACTTTAATTATTTCTTTTTGGTTTGTTATTGCGGAAGAAAAAAAATATAGATCTTTCGAACAGTGTAAAGAAAATGATGGACTAAGATACCGTTTGTGAAATTTAAACCAGCAGTCTGTCAGTTTCTTAAAAGGTTATTAGTAATCCTGTTTTATGTTTGAGTATACATATAAAAAAAAACTTGTTTCGCACCATTGAAATTTTGTTAATGCTAAATACGGAATCATTAATGTCGATCCGACTAAAACTAGATTTTACGAATACGTGTAAACTTTCGGTGCAATGGTCATGACCTTAAAATGTAAATAAACAAACAAAAACATCAAAAATATTATAATAATTGCTACTACACAACAATACGTAACAACTAGAATTTAAGCATTTATTTTAATTGTTATATCTAATGTAGGTAGAACAATTGACATTGCTCTGTTTGCATAAACAATATAATTGCACTAGATATGTCAACCCAGGCCCAGGGGAGATCATGGTGATGTCAACAGAAAAAGTCTGATAAAACATAAATTTTGTATAAAGAGAGAGAGAGATAATTATGAAATTATTAATTTATTGTTATTAAGCGAGCTCTTTATGGTATAAAATGTGTACTTAGGATTTTTTAACAAACATGGTTGAACATATTGTCGAAGAAAAAAAAAATCTACGTTTTGTAAACACCGGTTTCCGGGTAACACACTAACACACTCAACTAATGAAGATCTTCTTAACATAAAGCGCAAATGTGATCCTGAAGTCTCGTACCCTCTCTCGTACGTCCGATACCACTTAAACCCAGAACCCGTGTGTAATAAAAGTCATTTTGCTAGCTTGTTTTACTTATATTGATATTTTTTAATTTATTAAATCTCTTCTGACATACTGACAAGAATTTTTGTTTCTACGCGGAAGTTAACTTTTGAGATTTCGTAAGGAACGATAACTCGAATAAAGGAACGACAGCTCGATTGAATGAGACTAGATTCGGCCCTAAAAAAAAGTCGTCCCCAATATATCTCGGCCCAAAACATCTCGACACTTTTTGATGAAATTGCCAGATAATTTTCAGATGCGCGAGCATTCAAGGCCGTGCCGGTTTCATATTATTCTATATTTCATATTAGTGTTTCTGGTTTTTTATTTAATGCTAAATGGGAAAATAATTTACTAAAAGACGTATTTATCAAGATCTAACCTAATTATCATGTGCGCTTTCATTAATCTATCACGTGGTACGTCAGCCATAGCAGTAATGATAGATAACGCACGTGCATTAATCACAACATTATCGATCATTTGTTTACATTTTGTTTTTCACGATTTTTCTTTTATTTTTGTTATGGAAAGTGAGGATAAATATAAAACAAGCGGTGGGAACTCATGTGCAGTTCATGCTTGTTCAAATAATCGCAAAAAAATTATCTTATGGAAGAAATCAATGTGTGAATTGCACGGTCAGATACATGATCAATGTCCATGTCTTATTCCATACAGACTACATGTAATGCCATCCAAGGAATCTATACGGCTTGAGTGGATTAAAGCTCTAAATCGGAAGGAACTGCCGAAAAAAGTATTTGTCTGTTCTGAACATTTTATCGATGGAAAACCAACCGATCGGAATCCTTATCCTAAGCTTAAGTTGGGATATGAAATCAAGGCCACCCCTGGTAGACGAAAGACACTAAGACAGGATTCTGCAGTTAAAAAAAGAAAATTAAATGATGATAGTTCCGATTCCGATATGGGAATAAGCGAATTTGACTCTACTCTAGAAAATGAGCCAGGCACAAGTGCTTCGTCTGACAGTAAACTACCTGATGCTTTTTGCACATTTAATGTTGTAGAATCCGCAACTACCGGTACAATTGGTACCCAGTATATGGAATCGGATTATTTACCGCAAACAGATCATACCTATGGAAAAGAGTGGACAGATTTCCAGTCTCGATTTTCTCAAACCAACGTAATTTTGACTGAAGAAAAGGGCGTTCAAAGCAAGTGTGATGGGGGAACAATGTCTGCTGCTCTAAATATAAACACTGATAGTGATGCATTATTGTACACTGGGGTGACAAAAGAGGTCTTTTTTACGTTGGTGAAGTGTATGTCTCAGTTTAATACTTTTAAATTTCAGTTGGAAGTGACAGATCAGATAATGCTTGTACTTTTGAAATTGAAGTTAAATCTGATTTTTGAAGACTTGGGTCGAAGATTTGGTATATCAAGTAGTCTAGCTTGCAAAATATTTAATTCGTGGATTCCTGTACTATCAGACAAGTTAAAGTCTTTGATAATTTGGCTTCCCAGGGAAGTTATTAGAGACTGTTGCCCAGATTCATTTAGAGAGAACTATCCGCGAACAACATGCATTATTGACTGTGCAGAAACATTTATTCAAAGGCCCACTAATTTAAGGAGTCGAGGTGAAACATATAGCAATGATAAGTCCCATAATACAGTTAAGTATTTAGTTGGAATATCCCCACATGGACAAATAATGTTCATATCCAAGGCTTTCGGTGGTCGTGCCAGTGATAAATTTATTGTTGAAAAAAGTGGTTTTAAGGACTATTTGCTCCTAGGAGATGAAATTATGGCAGACCGTGGTTTTACTATAGATGACTTGCTCATTCCAGCATTCACAAAAAATAAACCTCAGTTAAGTGCCGAGGATGTTACATTGACAAGGAGGATTGCCAGGGTGCACATTCATGTGGAAAGGGCCATCCGGAGACTCAAAGTGGTACTGTGCCTGTGGCATCTTTAAAACTGTTTGATGATATTTTAATAATGTGTGCTGCTCTTGTAAATTTACGGTCTGATCTCATCAGAGATACTAATGAAAATGATGACTGAAAATGTTTTTGTTGTCATTTTTTTCTTTCTTTTAAATTGATTGATTAGTGTTTAACGCCATCTTTAGAAATATTTCAGCTATATCGTGGCATGATCATCCATTTAAACCCAAGTTTGGTAAACAATACAAGTCGAAATAACTTTGTTCATAGTAAAAAGTTCATCACAATACATCAATTAAAAAGTTCAAAAATCAGTTATAGGTATTACACGAAAAGACTCTCAAACACTTACATGTATAATATATGTATTCATGTAAATGAAAGTGGTTCTATGATAAACCTTCTCTGATGTATTTGGATAAAACTTTTCAACAGTTGCATTGTACAAATTTTAGACAAAGAGAATAAACAAATATTATGTACATGGCACATGTCATGTATTTAAGATAAAGATTATAACAAGTCCAGAGGCAGTGCTGAATAAATTAAGACACAGCATGGTATCGACTATGTAAATACATGATTACCTTAACAACACAATGGGGTACAGCTTTTTACATGTACATAACTATACATGTATTGACATAAGACTGATGGTAACAAGCAGAGGGATGTAAAATTGTCAATCCAAGTACATTTGTATAAAAGCTTAACTGTGGAGTAAAAGACATCATCCAAAAATCATGAATCAAAATTTTGAGTCAAAAACATGGCAAAAAAATGATATTAAAAACAGACAAACATCAATCAACAAAAAAAATCAACACAGAAAACTACAAATGAGTAACGAAAACGGGCGGTGAACTCTGGTGCTTTGGAAGGGTAAGCAGTTCCAGCTCCACTAGTGGCATCTGCCGTGTTACTCATGCTAATGGTAAAAGTTCAATCACATTGAAATGTCACAAACAATGACAAGGCTTTGTAAATTACAAAAAGGGTGCACTCGCAAGTGATAAAAGTTTACCAGTTGCTTGTCCAAAGTCGGTGGTTTTCTCCCGGTACTCTGGCTTCTTCCACCACTAAAACTGGTCGCAATGATATAGCTGAAAGTGGCATTAAACACCAAAAATCAATGAAATCATTATAAACAAGAATATAACTTCTCATGAAATCTTTATAAGTTTTAAATTTAAAAACATTTTATATCACAGACAAAAAATTTGTAACATTTTCAGCGTAGTCCACTTAAATATGCATAAACTTGTTGAAAGTTTTATTCATCATCAGACGGTCTTCCTGAATTTCATCAACTATGCAAGGTAGAAGTTTTTTGGCATAAAATTTCCTTAATCTATTCACATGATTAATAATGTAAGTTTCATCATAAAAAACATCTACAAATTTATGATCATCCGCACTTAGCCATATGAGCAATTTACACTTGCGAAGTCCTGTACAATACATTGTGAGTTGTATTTGTTGGAAAAATCCTCTACCACCCTTTTCCTTTAAAGTAAAATCACCATTTTCATTTTTTCCTACATCATATTTGCCAGATGTAAACAGCTGATCTAATGTTGTCCAGTTAGATGTTGGCACGGGGCATTTTACTTCTAACAGTGTTTGTCCATCAAATACCCCATCTGGACTTGCAGATAACCAGTTTTCATGTTTCTCTTGAATTTGGTGTCCATTGGTATTTAAAAAGACTTTAGCATCTACTTCACCCTGTTGTCCATGTTTTGTGAATTTATTTCCAACAAATGAAGGGTGTAAATGTTCCCGTATAAAGTTAGTGCTGTCTGTGGTTTCTTTAACTGGCACTTTGTGAGCACTGCTGGCTGTTATTCTGATTTTTCGACAGTCTCTCCATAAAGTACTTTTATACTGCATAGTTGTTTCCTCCTGTAATTTTGATATTTGTTGATTTGTAAGGTTTACATACTTCTCAAGAAACTGTGTACATTTACCACATGAAGTCAAATCAGTATGTTCACCATGATTAATATTTTCTTTTGACCGCAAACCTACTGACGGATTGCCCCTATAACTTTTGTTGATTGTGGTTCCTTTCACTTCAAATAATGGCAGCAAGGGTGATTGAAGAACAGCTTCCTTAAATTCTTCTTTTGAGAAATAACTTGGTGTTTGTCGGAGCCCAGGTACATTGTCATTTACAGCATTTAACATGTTTTCTCCAAGTTTTGGTTTTTTGAGCTGAATACTGACCAGTGGCTTGGGTTCAATGTTTCTTGTTGTTCCTTTATTCCATCTGGCAGTTTCATCTGTACAGCTCACTCCTGTCATGTTATTTCTCGCTGCGTACTCAATTTTCCACAATAAAGCTCCCACATGACTGCAAGAAAGTCCCAAACCAGCCATGCATGTACACCAGGCTTTTTCAACGGTACCCTCCTTCGTGCAAACAACATATGCATCATTCGTTCTACTCACGGTCTGTGATGAGCGAACGTTTGCCTTCAAAACAATGTTATTGTCCGGAGCAACAAAATGTAAAATTCTGTCCACATTACCACTTTGAAAGTAATTGTAACTTTGTAAACTCTTGAAGTTTTTCATTTCTTCCCCATCAACTGCTTTCGACGTGATTAGATAATTATATATGTCACCGTACATTAAATTTGGCCAGCTCCTCAATATCATCAATCCATTCTGTTATTTCACTGAAAAGTTTGGGTATTGAACTTTTCGCTTCACTAGCCATGATTATATTATAATTCTTTAAATAATGTTGTATCGATCCGATTGCTTTGTTTACGCTTTTATCATTACCGTAATGGCGGACGCTAATGTAGCGCGCCAATCGTGGAAAATCATTCCTAGGGGAGATAATTGAAAACAAATGGCTTGATTATAATTTTAACTTTAAGGTAAAAAACTAGGACTGTCACATGTTCTGTTCAATTAGTACCTTGGGATATACTGATTAGGTATATATTGCAAAGTTTTCTTGTTTAATACACATTTCCTGAAAGCATAATCATAATGCATGTTTTAAGACCAACATTTAATTACAGTATTGTATTTTCTCATTCTCGAACTGCACATGCATTTGTGTGCAGCCTGCAGATTTTTGTGGATTAATGTACAGGAGTCGGAAGTTCTATCAATAATAAGGTATAGGGGCACCTCGAAGATCGCTGGGAAACTAAAAAAAAAACCACCAGGAGTGCAACGCATTTTTGGGGGGTTGGCCTAAATCTATACCTACAGCACAGGCACTTGTGTAGAGTCAAAAATATGCTCGCTATGTACCTAAAATACCACAAGGCCGGACTCACTCCTACTACCCCTGTCACTTCAATCACTATTTCCCTTGTCAAAATGTCGATAGGACGCAAATCGCTTACTAATTTACGTAGTGAAATGATTTTTCTTCAAGGAAAACCCGTTTTTTATATCTTCCTACCATCTACACCCCCATACTGACAGATAATCCTCAGATTTTGTTGACAATGGACACCTAAGTGGCAGCAAAGCGAAAGTAGGTCACGTGCGACATATTTCCGCCTTTCGGTCGTTCTCGGGTTTTATCATTGCCTTACGAAACATACCTGAGAAGTTCAGAAAGAAAAGTTCGGGAAACGTAATTATATATCAGTATTGTTACTGTATAATTATAATGTTTTTTAAATACAATTATTTCCTATGCCTTATTTTTAGTATTATTTGCATACCAAGAAGCACTGAAGTTTTCATTCATTTTGTCAGTCATATTTTGGCGCCTTGTCATGTTTCTAGTGTTTAGTAATTATATATGATAAAACCCGAGAACGACCGAAAGGCGGAAATATTTCACACGCGACCTACTTTCGCTTTGCTGCCACTTAGGTGTCCATTGTCAACAAAATCTGAGGATTATCTGTCAGTATGGGGGTGTAGATGGTAGGAAGATATAAAAAACGGGTTTTCCTTGAAGAAAAATCATTTCACTACGCAAATTAGTAAGCGATTTGCGTCCTATCGACATTTTGACAGGGGAAATAGCGATTGAAGTGACAGGGGTAGTATGAGCGAGGCCGGCCTTGTGGTATTTTAGGTACATAACGAGCATATTTTTGACTCTACACAAGCGCCTGTGCCTACAGGTAGATCAGCATGGAATAAAAGGTTGAATCCTACTCTTGGGTGTTTAAACTAAATAAATATCATGTTTTCTTGTACTTACCACACGGTTTTGTAGCAGTTTCGTACATTTTACCCTTCTACACCACCATCGCAAGATCCATGACCGGAAGTGCAGCTCTGTCGTGAATTTTAAGGTCAGTATAATTAAATTATCTCTTTTGATAAATTATGAAACATCTTGTGATATATTATATGATTTAAATATAATAAAATATTACTTCAAAAATAAGGTCCAATTGTTTGTTGTATTTATTTTGCCATGGTTAAAAATTTACAAGGGAGGTAAATCTCCACAATGAAAAACCTTACAAGGCGGCTAATTCAAATTTGTAATTTAAACTAAAGTTAAATTATATAAACATTTATATTATTACATATATCAATGGCTGGCAACATAGACATAGCTGCATGGTAATAGTTACTAATACACATAATTATTTTCCTTTGAATATTGTTTAACATAGTCATATTGGGGGGGAAAAAAAGAGGGGGCGGGTGTACACATCACATGTGAGCAATATGATAATGAGACCCTCTTTGACACTAATATGAGGCAGGCCTTACATGTAAAAAAGGACAAACAATCTGGCAATTTTGGGAAAGGTGTCCAGTCTAATTTAAAACAGAAAGAAAAGGGCAAAGGATCTGGAATCTTGTGAAAGGGTTCAGTCATATACACAATTTGGTATCCCAGTTTTTAAAATGTATTGTGTGAATTTGATTCAAAAACTAAATAATTTTAAAAATTAATTACATTAATCATGTTAACCCTTTAATTACTGGCATACAAACATGCTGTGACTGTGAGATATATATAATAAAAACCAAACAAGTCCGGGAAAAAGTGCAAAATTCCGGAGAAAAAAAAGTTCCGGATTTGTTTTGTACATTATAGTTATACTGACCTTAAAATTCACGACAGAGCTGCACTTCCGGTCATGGATCTTATAAAGTATAAAAGTATAAAAGTTTTATTTAAAGTCGGAGTTTTTACAAACATATAACATAAGCTCTGTAGAGCTTTTTACCGACATATATAACAATAGACAAAATATATTATGACAGGGCCAGGGGGCATACAAACATTTGCAGATAACAGATAAATATACAAGCATTACATAAATAGCTTAAAACATGTTTATAAAGTACTAAAACTTGCATAAGAACATAAAAAGCACTAGGCAAAAAGAATAGGTACATGTAGCATGAGCAACTGAACTAAATCAAATCAAATCAAAAGTTTTATTTAATGTCGGTACATTTACAAACAGTACGAACACAAGCTCTCATGCGCTTTTTAAACCAACATGCATTTTAAGATATAAATTACAACACAGTAAATAAAAAAAATAACAACAATAAAATAAAACAATGTCATGCATTAAAACCACATATTAGATTTCTGGGCCTCCAGTCAGTGCACATGTGGCAAGTGCCTCTCTGCACACTGACTTCATAGGACCAGAAAACCGCATGGACTAAGTAAGAGTATACAAATAATTGCATATTACAGACAAACATACAAAGCAATGCATTACATCAATAAAAGCCATGCATATAAATTAGCCACTAAAACTAGCAAAATAAAAATGAAAGCACTAAGCAAATGAATAAGTATATGTAGCATGAGTAAGAATGAACTGAATAAGAGCATACTTTTAAGATTTACAAGAGCCACACCTGCATGAGCCACCACTCCATGAATTAATTAAACTTTTGAACTGACTGAGACTAGAAACATTCCGCAATTCATTGGGTAGCTCATTCCAGAGTGTGGCACCTGCAAATCTAAAAGAATGTAAACCATGATATGTTGTTCTCACCTGGGGTACTTCTACTGTATTTGTTTTCCTAAAAGAATAGCGACTTTCTTTATACACAAATAAATCATTTAAATACATTGGACTTTTTTTATTCAAAATTTTGTAAACTTCAATTGCCATTGTTCTAAGGCGTCTGATCTTTAATGTTGGTAATCTTGATTTATTCAACAGGTCTTCATATGAACTACTATAATCTTCATAGATAAATCTGAGGGCCCTTTCTTGAATTTTTTCAATTTTTCTGGTATTGGTCTCACCACAGAAATGCCAAACAATTGGACAATAATTAAAATTACTCATTATAAAAGAAAAATATATAGTTAATCTACCTAATTTTGTTAAATGTTTACCTATACGTTTCAATACATTTAATTGTCTTGAAGCTTTTTTACATATATTTGAGATATGAGTGTTGAATTTTAGTTGACAATCTATTGTGACACCCAGCAACTTTACTTCTTTTTCACAATCAATTTTGTTTCCATCCAAATTAAAACTAATACTTTCATTTAAAGTTTTTGAACCAATGGCAATTGCCTGGAATTTATCTGGATTTGCTTTCATCTGGTTGTGGGAAAACCAATGGATTAAATTTAAACTTTCCTTTTCCAAAATATCCACAACCTTATTCAATTCTGTGTCTGAGTATGACAATGTATTGTCATCAGCATAGTTATATAAAATACTTTCTTCTACAAAATTAAAAATGTCATTTAAAAATATATTAAACAATACAGGTCCAAGTATTGAACCTTGTGGCACACCTTTATAAATATTTTTCCAAGCACTAAAATCAACACCAACTTTTACACACTGTTTCCTTTCAGATAAATAACTATGGTGGTGTAGAAGGGTAAAATGTACGAAACTGCTACAAAACCATGTGGTAAGTACAAGAAAACATGATATTTATTTAGTTTAAACATCCAAGAGTAGGATTCAACCTTTTATTCCATGCTGATCTACCTGTAGGTATAGATTTAGGCCAACCCCCCAAAAATGCGTTGCACTCCTGGTGTTTTTTTATAGTTTCCCAGCGATCTTCGAGGTGCCCCTATACCTTATTATTGATAGAACTTCCGACTCCTGTGATTAATGGAATATCAAGGACCCATTAAGATCTGATCATGCTATAATAATTCAATCAAAAAATTATATGAAATATTTGTTGCTTAGCAAACCATTTCTTGTGTGGACACAATTATAATGTATATATTTTTTCTAATTTCAGGGAATCATTTACTGCATGTTAATTGTTTTATTAACACAAATTCTATAATCAAACTAGACCAGCTGTAAAAACCTGATCTCATCCTTGAAGTTAAAGATTGGGTCAGCTTTAGATACATGTTATTAAGTTTTTTAAGAAATTTTACATACAGTTATGTGATCTTAAGAACAGAAAATCGGGTCAAAATTTGATTGAATTTGATCAGCTATATATTATATAGCTGATAAAATTTTTACTGGTTAAAAAATGTTAAATACAGAAAATAATTGAAAATGATAGATGTCAGTGAAATGTAATCATTTCGACAAAGAAAGAAATATCAGATACAGAATATTTCACAGATAGTTCTGTTCCAGAGATCAGAGGAGACTAAAAGGGAACAATTTCACAGATAGTTCTGTTCCAGAGATCAGAGGAGACTAAAAGGGAACAATGCCCAATCTTTATTATTTTATTTTAAAGTCCTGTTTTATTGAAACCCTATGTGAAAATGGATCTAATGATTTCTCTCAAAACATCATTAAACACAACCTCTGTATGAATAGCCATATCTATCTACATGTATTTCAGAAGCGTAAACATGATGTTCATTTGTTGTTTCCCTCTCATCGGCTACACATAAAACTGAAGTAAAATAATTTTTCACTTCTGTGTGTCTTTTTAATTCATATATTATCTGACTACTGTTTAATCATCAGAAATGTAAAAGAAAAATAATGAAAAATTAAATTGAATTATAAATTTTATTTATTTATTTATCAGAAATGAATTATAAAATTTGTAGATTTAAGAAATATTTTTGATGATGACAATGATAATAGACAGATTATTTTGTTACAGACTGAGACATCTACATCTGTAAATAATGCCAACAGCAAAGGATAAAGCTCTGTTAGGAGTAGGGGGTGCTGTTGGACTATCGTTAGCAGCATGGAGAGCTTTTTTCCCATGGATAGGTTATGATCTCTCTGTGATGAGAATTGGAAGAAAATATGGCAAATTGGTAATGGATGACCTAGCCAATGAAAGATATCTTATTGATATGTTTGAGAGATCTGTCAAAGCTAATCTTAGAAAAACATTCGTTATATTTCAAGATCGAATGTATACATATGAATTCATGAATGAACAAGCCTGTAGAGTTGCTAATATTGCAATTCAACTTGGATTAAAGCTAGGAGATACAGCAGCTATCCTTATACAAAATAATCCATCTTTTATTTGGACATTCTTAGGTAAATATCAGATTCATAGTGAATCAAGTAATTAAATGAATATTTTATTTTTAAATTCATATGTAACATTATTAAAGTCATGAAATTTAATAGAATTACTCATTTGAATACAATTTCTTCTGGAAGAGAAAAGAAGAATAGGTACACTAATTCAGACATCTTTTAAAAATAGTCTGTGACTTACGACATGTCAGTGGTTTTCTTTGGGTACTCCGGTTTCCTCCACCAATGAAACTGTCCGTCACAATTAGTCAATATTACTGAAATATTGTTGAAGGTGGCGTTAATCACCATAAACCAACCAAAATCTACATAAAAGTAATAAATAAAAGATCTGCTTTTAAAAGCTTGAGAACAACAGATTAGAGAGACAAAATTGACATTTTGTCCCGATCCATCAACAAGCATGGCCGCCATAGGCAATTCTTGTTTCTGATTGGCCAATTTTTAAAAATATTCTTCTCTGAAACCGCTTGGCCAAATGAACCGAAACTTGGTAGGAAGCATCTATGGCTTGTTTCTGATTGGTTGATTTCTAAAAAAAATCTTCTCCTCTGAAACCGCTTGGCCAAATGAATCAAAATTTGGTAGCGAGCATCCTTGGAAGGTCCTCTATAAAGATTGCTCATTTTGTCCCGATTCATTAACAAACATGGCTGCCACAGGTAATTCTTGTTTCTGATTGGTCGATTTCTGAAAATCTTCTCCTCTGAAACCGCTTGGCCAAATGAACCGAAACTTGGTAGGAAGCATCTATGGAAGGTCCTCTATACAGATTGCTCATTTTGTCCTGATCGGTTAACAAACATGGCCACCACAGGCAATTCTTGTTTCTGATTGGTTGATTTATAAAAAAATCTGTTAAAAGAAAGATAACTCTTGTTTAAATATAGATATCTGTATTCAAAATGCAGTTATCTCTATACAGATATTGCTGATTTTTAAAAATCTTCTCCTCTGAAATCACTGGGCAAAATGAATCAAAACTTGGTAGGAAGCATCTATGGAAGGTCCTCTGTAAAGATTGCTCATTTCATCCCAATCCATTGACAAACATGGCCGCTACAGGCAATTCTTGTTTCTGATTGGTCGATTTCTAAAAATCTTCTTCTCTGAAACCACTTGTCCAAATGATCCGAAACTTGGTAGGAAGCATCTATGGAGGGTCCTCTATAAAGATTACTCATTCCGTCCCGATCCGTTAACAAACATGGCCACCACAGACAATTCTTGTTTCTGATTGGTTGATTTCTAAAAAATCTTCTCCTCTGAAACTGCTTTGCCAAATGAACCGAAACTTGGTAGGATGCATCTATGGGAGGTCCTCTATAAAGACTGCTCATTTCGTCCCGATCCGTTAACAAACATGGACACCACAGGCCATTCTTGTTTCTGATTGGTTGATTTCTAAAAAATCTTCTCCTCTGAAACCGCTTGGCCAAATGAATCAAAACTTGGTAGGGAGCATCCTTGGAAGGTCCTCTGTAAAGACTGCTAATTTCATCCCGATCCATTAACAAACATGGCCGTCACAGGCGACTCTTGTTTCTGATTGGCTGATTTTTAAAATTCTTCTCCTCTGAAACCGCTTAGCCAAATTAATCGAAACTTGGTAGGAAGCATCTATGGGCAGTCTTCTATAAAGAGTGCTCATTTCGTCCCGATCCATTAACAAACATGGCTGCTATAGGCAATTCTTGTTTCTGATTGGTCGATTTCTAAAAATCTTCTCCTCTGAAACCGCTTGTCCAAATGATCCGAAACTTGGTAAGAAGCATCTATGGAAGGTCCTCTATAAAGATTACTCATTCCATCCCGATCGGTTAACAAACATGGCCACCACAGACAATTCTTGTTTCTGATTGGTCGATTTCTAAAAAATCTTCTCCTCTGAAACTGCTTTGCCAAATGAACCGAAACTTGGTAGGATGCATCTATGGCAGGTCCTCTATAAAGACTGCTCATTTCGTCCCGATCCGTTAACAAACATGGACACCACAGGTCATTCTTGTTTCTGATTGGTTGATTTCTAAAAAATCTTCCCCTCTGAAACTGCTTTACCAAATGAACCGAAACTTGGTAGGATGCATCTATGGCAGGTCCGCTATAAAGACTGCTCATTTCGTCCCAATCCATTAACAAACATGGACATCAGAGGCCATTCTTGTTTCTGATTGGTTGATTTCTAAAAAATCTTCTCCTCTGAAACCGCTTGGCCAAATGAATCAAAACTTGGTAGGGAGCATCCTTGGAAGGTCCTCTGTAAAGACTGCCAATTTCATCCCGATCCATTAACAAACATGGCCGTCACAGGCGACTCTTGTTTCTGATTGGCTGATTTTTAAAATTCTTCTCCTCTGAAATCGCTTAGCCAAATTAATCGAAACTTGGTAGGAAGCATCTATGGGCAGTCTTCTATAAAGAGTGCTCATTTCGTCCCGATCCATTAACAAACATGGCTGCTATAGGCAATTCTTGTTTCTGATTGGTCGATTTCTAAAAATCTTCTCCTCTGAAACCGCTTGTCCAAATGATCCGAAACTTGGTAAGAAGCATCTATGGAAGGTCCTCTATAAAGATTACTCATTCCGTCCCGATCGGTTAACAAACATGGCCACCACAGACAATTCTTGTTTCTGATTGGTCGATTTCTAAAAAATCTTCTCCTCTGAAACTGCTTTGCCAAATGAACCGAAACTTGGTAGGATGCATCTATGGCAGGTCCTCTATAAAGACTGCTCATTTCGTCCCGATCCGTTAACAAACATGGACACCACAGGCCATTCTTGTTTCTGATTGGTTGATTTCTAAAAAATCTTCCCCTCTGAAACTGCTTTACCAAATGAACCGAAACTTGGTAGGATGCATCTATGGCAGGTCCGCTATAAAGACTGCTCATTTCGTCCCAATCCATTAACAAACATGGACACCACAGGCCATTCTTGTTTCTGATTGGTTGATTTCTAAAAAATCTTCTCCTCTGAAACCGCTTGGCCAAATGAATCAAAACTTGGTAGGGAGCATCCTTGGAAGGTCCTCTGTAAAGACTGCTAATTTCATCCCGATCCATTAACAAACATGGCCGTCACAGGCGACTCTTGTTTCTGATTGGCTGATTTTTAAAATTCTTCTCCTCTGAAACCGCTTAGCCAAATTAATCGAAACTTGGTAGGAAGCATCTATGGGCAGTCTTCTATAAAGAGTGCTCATTTCGTCCCGATCCATTAACAAACATGGCTGCTATAGGCAATTCTTGTTTCTGATTGGTCGATTTCTAAAAATCTTCTCCTCTGAAACCGCTTGTCCAAATGATCCGAAACTTGGTAAGAAGCATCTATGGAAGGTCCTCTATAAAGATTACTCATTCCGTCGCGATCGGTTAACAAACATGGCCACCACAGACAATTCTTGTTTCTGATTGGTTGATTTCTAAAAAATCTTCTCCTCTGAAACTGCTTTGCCAAATGAACCGAAACTTGGTAGGATGCATCTATGGCAGGTCCTCTATGAAGACTGCTCATTTCGTCCCGATCCGTTAACAAACATGGACACCACAGGCCATTCTTGTTTCTGATTGGTTGATTTCTAAAAAATCTTCCCCTCTGAAACTGCTTTGCCAAATGAACCGAAACTTGGTAGGATGCATCTATGGCAGGTCCTCTATAAAGACTGCTCATTTCGTCCCGATCCATTAACAAACATGGACACCACAGGCCATTCTTGTTTCTGATTGGTTGATTTCTAAAAAATCTTCTCCTCTGAAACCGCTTGGCCATATGAATCAAAACTTGGTAGGGAGCATCCTTGGAAGGTCCTCTGTAAAGATTGCTCATTTCATCCCGATCCATTAACAAACATGGCCGTCACAGGCAACTCTTGTTTCTGATTGGCTGATTTTTAAAATTCTTCTCCTCTGAAACCGCTTAGCCAAATTAACCGAAACTTGGTAGGAAGCATCTATGGGCAGTCTTCTATAAAGAGTGCTCATTTCGTCCCGATCCATTGACAAACATGGCTGCTACAGGCAATTCTTGTTTCTGATTGGTCGATTTCTAAAAATCTTCTTCTCTGAAACTGCTTGTCCAAATGATCCGAAACTTGGTAGAAAGCATCTATGGAGGGTCCTCTATAAAGATTACTCATTCCGTCCCGATCCGTTAACAAAAATGACCACCATAGACAATTCTTGTTTCTGATTGGTTGATTTCTAAAAAATCTTCTCCTCTGAAACCGCTTGGCCAAATGAATCAAAACTTGGTAGGGAGCATCCTTGGAAGGTCCTCTGTAAAGACTGCTAATTTCATCCCGATCCATTAACAAACATGGCCGTCACAGGCGACTCTTGTTTCTGATTGGCTGATTTTTAAAATTCTTCTCCTCTGAAACCGCTTAGCCAAATTAATCGAAACTTGGTAGGAAGCATCTATGGGCAGTCTTCTATAAAGAGTGCTCATTTCGTCCCGATCCATTAACAAACATGGCTGCTATAGGCAATTCTTGTTTCTGATTGGTCGATTTCTAAAAATCTTCTCCTCTGAAACCGCTTGTCCAAATGATCCGAAACTTGGTAAGAAGCATCTATGGAAGGTCCTCTATAAAGATTACTCATTCCGTCCCGATCGGTTAACAAACATGGCCACCACAGACAATTCTTGTTTCTGATTGGTCGATTTCTAAAAAATCTTCTCCTCTGAAACTGCTTTGCCAAATGAACCGAAACTTGGTAGGATGCATCTATGGCAGGTCCTCTATAAAGACTGCTCATTTCGTCCCGATCCGTTAACAAACATGGACACCACAGGCCATTCTTGTTTCTGATTGGTTGATTTCTAAAAAATCTTCCCCTCTGAAACTGCTTTACCAAATGAACCGAAACTTGGTAGGATGCATCTATGGCAGGTCTGCTATAAAGAGTGCTCATTTCGTCCCGATCCATTAACAAACATGGCTGCTATAGGCAATTCTTGTTTCTGATTGGTCGATTTCTAAAAATCTTCTCCTCTGAAACCGCTTGTCCAAATGATCCGAAACTTGGTAAGAAGCATCTATGGAAGGTCCTCTATAAAGATTACTCATTCCGTCCAGATCCGTTAACAAATATGGCCACCATAGACAATTCTTGTTTCTGATTGGTTGATTTCTAAAAAATCTTCCCCTCTGAAACTGCTTTACCAAATGAACCGAAGCTTGGTAGGATGCATCTATGGCAGGTCCTCTATAAAGACTGCTCATTTCGTCCCGATCCATTAACAAACATGGACACCACAGGCCATTCTTGTTTCTGATTGGTTGATTTCTAAAAAATCTTCTCCTCTGAAACCGCTTGGCCAAATGAATCAAAACTTGGTAGGGAGCATCCTTGGAAGGTCCTCTGTAAAGACTGCTAATTTCATCCCGATCCATTAACAAACATGGCCGTCACAGGCGACTCTTATTTCTGATTGGCTGATTTTTTAAATTCTTCTCCTCTGAAACCGCTTAGCCAAATTAATCGAAACTTGGTAGGAAGCATCTATGGGCAGTCTTCTATAAAGAGTGCTCATTTCGTCCCGATCCATTAACAAACATGGCTGCTATAGGCAATTCTTGTTTCTGATTGGTCGATTTCTAAAAATCTTCTCCTCTGAAACCGCTTGTCCAAATGATCCGAAACTTGGTAAGAAGCATCTATGGAAGGTCCTCTATAAAGATTACTCATTCCATCCCGATCGGTTAACAAACATGGCCACCACAGACAATTCTTGTTTCTGATTGGTCGATTTCTAAAAAATCTTCTCCTCTGAAACTGCTTTGCCAAATGAACCGAAACTTGGTAGGATGCATCTATGGCAGGTCCTCTATAAAGACTGCTCATTTCGTCCCGATCCGTTAACAAACATGGACACCACAGGTCATTCTTGTTTCTGATTGGTTGATTTCTAAAAAATCTTCCCCTCTGAAACTGCTTTACCAAATGAACCGAAACTTGGTAGGATGCATCTATGGCAGGTCCGCTATAAAGACTGCTCATTTCGTCCCAATCCATTAACAAACATGGACATCAGAGGCCATTCTTGTTTCTGATTGGTTGATTTCTAAAAAATCTTCTCCTCTGAAACCGCTTGGCCAAATGAATCAAAACTTGGTAGGGAGCATCCTTGGAAGGTCCTCTGTAAAGACTGCCAATTTCATCCCGATCCATTAACAAACATGGCCGTCACAGGCGACTCTTGTTTCTGATTGGCTGATTTTTAAAATTCTTCTCCTCTGAAACCGCATAGCCAAATTAACTGAAACTTGGTAGGAAGCATCTATGGGCAGTCTTCTATATAGAGTGCTCATTTCGTCCCGATCCATTGACAAACATGGCCACTACAGGCAATTCTTGTTTCTGATTGGTCGATTTCTAAAAATCTTCTCCTCTGAAACCGCTTGTCCAAATGATCCGAAATTTGGTAGGAAGCATCTATGGAGGGTCCTCTATAAAGATTACTCATACCGTCCCGATCCGTTAACAAACATGGCCACCACAGACAATTCTTGTTTCTGATTGGTTGATTTCTAAATAATCTTCTCCTCTGAAACCGCTTTGCCAAATGAACCGAAACTTGGTAGGATGCATCTATGGGGGTTCCTCTATAAAGATTGCTCATTTCTTTCCAATCCATTAACAAATATGGCTGCCATAGGCAATTCTTGTTTCTAATTGATCGATTTCTAAAAATCTTCTCTGAAACCGCTTTGTCAAATGAATCTAAACTTGGTAGGAAGCATCTATGGAAGGTTCTCTATGAAGATTGCTCATTTCATCCCGATCCATTAACAAACATGGCCACCATAGGCAATTCTTGTTTCTGATTGGTTGATTTCCAAAAAACTTCTCCTCTGAAACCGCTTGTCCAAATGATCCGAAACTTGGTAGGAAGCATCTATGGAGGGTCCTCTATAAAGATTACTCATTCCGTCCCGATCCGTTAACAAACATGGCCACCACAGACAATTCTTGTTTCTGATTGGTTGATTTCTAAATAATCTTCTCCTCTGAAACTGCTTGGCCAAATGAACCGAAACTTGGTAGGATGCATCTATGGGAGGTCCTCTATAAAGACTGCTCATTTCTTCCAAATCTATTAACAAATATGGCTGCCATAGGCAATTCTTGTTTCTAATTGATCGATTTCTAAAAATCCTCTCCTCTGAAACCGCTTTGTCAAATGAATCTAAACTTGGTAGGAAGCATCTATGGAAGGTTCTCTATGAAGATTGCTCATTTAGTCCCGATCCATTAACAAACATGGCCACCATAGGCAATTCTTGTTTCTGATTGGTTGATTTCTAAAAATTTTCTACTCTGAAACAGCTTGGCCAAATGGATCGAAACGTGGGAGGAAGCATCTATGGCAGGTCCTCTATGGGAATTGCTCATTCCGTTTTGATCCATTAACAAACATGGCTGTCATAGGCAATTCTTGTTTCTTATTGGTCAATTTCTAAAACAGCTTTTCCTCTGAAACCGCTTGGCCAAATGATATGAAACTTGGTAAGAAGCATCTATGGAAGGTCCTCTATAGAGATTGCTCATTTCATTTTGATCCATTAACAAACATGGCTGCCACAGGCAATTCTTGTTTTAGATTGGTCGATTTCTAAAAATCTTCTTCTCTGAAACTGCTTTGCCAAAATGAACCTATATTTGGTGGGAAGCACCTATGGAAGGTTCTGTATTAAGTTTCCTCAGAGCAGAATGAAAGGTGAGTGACACAGGCTCAGCTCAGTGCTGAACCTCTAGTTGTTTACTGATTTCATTTTTTTCCTTTTGAACAAATATTCAAAGTTTTTTGGCTTGTAGAAGCTAATTTAAATAATCACATTTTCAGAGGCTAACCTTCTATAGATTTCAATTTCCCTCCAGATATTTTCATTTGTTTTACTAATGATGTCTAGTTCAAAAAATCATATGAAATTGGTTATTGGAAATGAAATATTTTCCAAGCTTTCTGGCATTCTGGCTGCCAAGCCCCTCACCCCACCATGGTCTTTTGTTAAAAAAATAATGTGAATCCTGTCTAAAAACGAATCAGTTGAAAACAAAATCTGCCCTTGTCTGTGTCTTCAATGCAGACAAATTTGACTCTGAAGGTACATAAGGTATATATGTGTTGCCAGGAATCTAAATTTGTATTACTGAAGATGCTCCTATGATCATTGGCATCAGTGTATCCTGTATGATGTTCTACAGGGATACTTGTAACAATTTATGTTGACGAGTCCAGAAGACAGTTCTGAAAATTATGGTGTGCCCCACCATTGTTAAAATATAAAATTTGAAAACTTTGGTGAATCCCAACTGAAAATGGTGAATACAGGACTCATCTAGGAGAGTTGCAAGGATCTCTGTTTTATATTTAGACATCTTCTGCTGGTGGTCATAGCCATGATTATATGGTACTTGGATTTATACCTACATATACAATCAGTGTCTGTCAGCTCTAAAAGTTGTAAAGTCAACATGGTAGTTGTACTTTATGTGCTAAAGTTTGTCCGTGACTTACAGGTGATTGGTGGTTTTCTCTGGGTATTTTGGTTTCATTCACCAATAAAACTGAGTGTCATAAATAACTAAAGGAATGTTGAAAGTGGCTTTAAGCAACTGTAACTCTAACCCAAGACATATCTTAATTATATTCAAGAATGAACAACCTGATAAAACCCAGTTCCATTTCAGGTTTACAGAAGATAGGGGTTGGCGTAGCCTTTTTAAACACAAACAACAGACATAAACCTCTTTTACATTCCATACAAATTAGTGAAGCAAAGGTACTAATTGTTGGAGAAGGTAAAGTGTTCATTAAATATTTATGTTTGAAATTATTTTTTTATCTCGCTTTAATTACATGTTGTACTGTTAGTTTTGTGAAGTTAAGCCATAATGGTCAACAATTTTTAATCAACCAAGACAACATGGTTGACTCCTCTAATAAACCTTTATCTCAAAAAGAAAGAAAAGACACAAAAAAAACAAAACAGGAGAGGAACATCTATTAATGGGTGAACCCTATTAATGAGTACTCAAGTGAATAATTGTTGTTTAACTTTAATTACAAGTGAACAATATTTCAGTCATATCATGACGAGAACAAGTTACTTTTTAATGAGATGGCGATGTCTGCTTTGTACTTAACTAAAATGCTTATACAGATGTACATTGTAGTTGGATTATGATATACATGTAGCTCAGCATGCCCATTTATCCTCTGCAGAGGGTTTTTTACCCCCAAAATTGTAGGGACTTTCTATATGCAGGGATACAAAGTTAAGGAAAAAACAGCAATTGTACCCCATTGTACCCCCAGTTTCAAAACTCAGTGGGCACCCTGTAGCTGTGGAACCCTGGCTCTTGTGATCTTCTTTTTATTTATTTTTTTGGTGACCATTAAAATACTATAAGAGCTACGGTTCCGTTGCAAGATTTCATAATTCTTGCCCACTGCAACAACACTCTGCAGGTAGACATGCACTCTGACACATTATGCTGATACTGAGCCAATCAGTCTTTGCTCTTACTCCTTAATGCTGCATGCAAGGGAAGAAGCAGCACATGCCAATTTAATAGCTTTTTGTTTGATTATTTCTTGACACCAGTTATCAAACCCATGTTCTATGGCACTGGAGGCGAGCATCCTAGCCATTACAATATCATAGCTGTTTGTTTTTGGAAAACGATAACTGCATACAGTAAAAGGTTGATATCGGTGTACGAAAACACATCATTGGTGTTAGAATTGTCGTCAGAAGTCAAAAACCTTAGCCACTTGGCCACCAAGGCCCCCTAAATAAAACATTTATTAAAATGCTATCTGTATTATTGTTGTTTTTTCATAAACACAATGTTCAGAGTAATACAAGCTGTTGTTGATGACAGTTTATTTTTTTAACTCATACTTTTATTTGATTGGTTGATTCAAAATATCTGAAAGTTTTGATTTGAACTAATATTTATGACTGTAACAATGTATGAACAGTAATTAATATATAAAAAATAGACTTTGTTGCAACAAAATATAAAATGAGTGTATAATTTCTCAAGATATTTGTTTATCTAACTTTTGTAGCAATTGAATTATTTCATGGTGTAGAAGATATCAAAGATCAGCTAGATATACCTGTCTTCCTTATGGGTTCACTACCAGCAGATACCCCAGCAGGATACCAGTCATGGGACCAGCTCATGCTGACAGCATCACATGCAGAAATTAGTCGTACTATGAGAGCTGACATGGGCTTGTTGGAACCCTGTTGTTATATTTATACATCAGGAACAACAGG
Source organism: Bathymodiolus brooksi (assembly GCA_963680875.1). NCBI lineage: Eukaryota > Metazoa > Mollusca > Bivalvia > Mytilida > Modiolidae > Bathymodiolus > Bathymodiolus brooksi. The sequence goes on along the minus strand of OY804577.1, from coordinate 71,676,962 downwards.
TTAAAAAAACTATAAGTTATTAAGAATGTTTAAGAAGAATTTAGAGGCAATGATTGATTTTAATTTTTTTTTAAGCCCAACTGATAAAATTTAGAATTTCTTTAAATTAAGATTAGATTTATTATTATTATTATTATTAAGTGAACCTAGTGATGTGCCATCGGTTTAAAATCATACTCGATTATCGGTAATAATCAGAGGGGTATTATCGATTATAATATGATTTTTTTGGTTTTATTTTCAAGTTAAATCAAATGGAAAACCATAATGATTTGTCCCCCAAGAGTAAACTTTCTCATGTTTAGAATTGACCTCTGACCTGAAAATAAAACCCTTTCTGAGCCCTTATAATAGAAAAAATGTTTGATATTATAGTTATATTGTTTTTTATTTGTAAAATTACAGTATGTATACCAATTATATTTAATTTTGTTACCATGCATATGTTGTTGTATCATACAAGGCCCGTTATTACAATGTTGAATGTAATCATCATTGGAGTAACATGGAAGACAATGTAAACAGATTTCAGGAAATTTGCCCATAGAAAACATTGATTTACTTTTTTTCCTATATCATAATAAACAGCAGCTGTTAGCAATTGTTTATCGTGATATTTGTGAGAGAAAAACATATTGGATAAACAGTGAGTCAAGTTTAAGAAATACAGATATATATTTCATGCAAAAATATGTGTTTAAAAATTTATGCTGATTTTGCATTTTTGTTGGGTATTCATATACAATTGTACCACTACAAAGAAAATTTGTGCAGTTTTTAATGTATATCTTATAATAATTTTATCATTGATGCTGTTCAAGTATTAGTAAGTTAAACACTTGTAAATTAGTAAAATATTTTTTTAAATTTCGTGAATGAGAAAAAAAAATTGAAATTTGTATATTACCAGAGGCAGACAATAAGCAAATGAATTTATTTTGTATGATACATGTATTTGTACAGGTTTACCTAAGCCAGCAGACAATAAGCAAATGAATTTATTTTGTATGATACATGTATTTGTACAGGTTTACCTAAGCCAGCAGACAATAAGCAAATGAATTTATTTTGTATGATACATGTATTTGTACACGTTTACCTAAGCCAGCAGACAATAAGCAAATGAATTTATTTTGTATGATACATGTATTTGTACAGGTTTACCTAAGCCAGCAGACAATAAGCAAATGAATTTATTTTGTATGATACATGTATTTGTACAGGTTTACCTAAGCCAGCAGACAATAAGCAAATGAATTTATTTTGTATGATACATGTATTTGTACACGTTTACCTAAGCCAGCAGACAATAAGCAAATGAATTTATTTTGTATGATACATGTATTTGTACAGGTTTACCTAAGCCAGCAGACAATAAGCAAATGAATTTATTTTGTATGATACATGTATTTGTACAGGTTTACCTAAGCCAGCAGACAATAAGCAAATGAATTTATTTTGTATGATACATGTATTTGTACAGGTTTACCTAAACCAGCAATAATTAACCAGGCAAAAGCAGTAGGAATGTCAAAGTTTCTGTACTTAGTTGAAATTGTTCCTGAAGATATTGTGTATACCACTACACCTCTATACCATAGTGCTGCCTGCTTAGCAATGTTTACAACGTTTACTTGTGGTAAGTACTACAGCTCTATACCATAGTGCTGCCTGCTTAGCAATGCTTACAATGTTTACTTGTGGTAAGTACTATACCTCTATACCATAGTGCTGCCTGCTTAGCAATGCTTACAATGTTTACTTGTGGTATGTACTACAGCTCTATACCATAGTGCTGCCTGCTTAGCAATGTTTACAACGTTTACTTGTGGTAAGTACTACACCTCTATACCATAGTGCTGCCTCTGCTTAGCAATGTTTACAACGTTTACTTGTTGTAAGTACTACAGCTCTATACCATAGTGCTGCCTGCTTAGCAATGTTTACAATGCTTACTTGTTGTAAGTACTACAGCTCTATACCATAGTGCTGCCTGCTTAGCAATGTTTACTTGTGGTAAGTACTACACCTCTATACCATAGTGCTGCCTCTGCTTAGCAATGTTTACAATGTTTACTTGTTGTAAGTATTACAGCTCTATACCATAGTGCTGCCTACTTAGCAATGTTTACAATGTTTACTTGTTGTAAGTACTACACCTCTATTCCATAGCTGCCTGCTTAACAATGTTTACAATGTTTACTTGTTGTAAGTACTTCAGCTCTATACCATAGTGCTGCCTACTTAGCAATGTTTACAATGCTTACTTGTTGTAAGTACTACAGCTCTATACCCAAATACCATAATGCTGCCTGCTTAGCAATGTTTACAACGTTTACTTGTGGTAAGTACTACACCTCTATACCATAGTGCTGCCTGCTTAGCAATGTTTACAATGTTTACTTGTGGTAAGTACTACAGCTCTATACCATAGTGCTGCCTGCTTAGCAATGTTTACTTGTGGTAAGTACTACACCTCTATACCATAGTGCTGCCTGCCTAGCAATGTTTACAATGTTTACTTGTGGTAAGTACTACACCTCTATACCATAGTGCTGCCTGCTTAGCAATGCTTACAACGTTTCCTTGTGGTAAGTACTACACTTCTACACCATAGTGCTGCCTGCTTAGCAATGTTTACAATGTTTACTTGTGGTAAGTATTACACCTCTATACCATAGTGCTGCCTGCTTAGCAATGTTTACAATGTTTACTTGTGGTAAGTACTACACCTCTATACCATAGTGCTGCCTGCTTAGCAATGCTTACAATGTTTACTTGTGGTAAGTACTACACCTCTATACCATAGTGCTGCCTACATAGGGACCGACCATTTAACTTGAAGGGGGGGGGGGGTTATGGTTTTTTGTTTTCTTCAGAAATTTTTTTTTCGGACAGCACAAGATTTAGTATATTTTTTTTTTTGTTGTGCAAAGCGCAAATTTTTTTTCAAAAATTTAACATTAGGTTATATGACAAAACTCTGAATCAGATTATTTTTTTTTTCCTCCACCAAAATCAGAATATTTTTTTCAGCAACATTGGGAATCAGAATATTTTTTTAGAAAAAAACCATAACTCCCCCCCTTCAAGTTAAATGGTCGTTCCCTTAGCAATGTTTACAACATTTACTTGTGGTAAGTACTACACCTCTATACCATAGTGCTGCCTCTGCTTAGCAATGTTTACAACATTTACTTGTGGTAAGTACTACAGCTCTATACCATAGTGCTGCCTGCTTAGCAATGTTTATGTTTACTTGTGGTAAGTACTACACCTCTATACCATAGTGCTGCCTGCTTAGCAATGTTTACAACATTTACTTGTGGTAAGTACTACACCTCTATACCATAGTGCTGCCTGCTTAGCAATGTTTACAACGTTTACTTGTGGTAAGTACTACACCTCTATACCATAGTGCTGCCTGCTTAGCAATGTTTACAACATTTACTTGTGGTAAGTACTACACCTCTATACCATAGTGCTGCCTGCTTAGCAATGTTTACAACGTTTACTTGTGGTAAGTACTACACCTCTATACCATAGTGCTGCCTGCTTAGCAATGTTTACAACGTTTACTTGTGGTAAGCATTGATGATATTCTGGGGATAAAATAAAAGTCAAGTTTGGTTTTTGTCATCCTTGCTGATACCAAAAAACCCTCCCAAAAAATAACAAAATGCTTTAATATTGTACCTAAGGAAACGACCATTTAACTTGTTTTCTAAAAAAAATATTCTGATTTCCAATGTTGCTGAAAAAAATATTCTGATTTTGGGGGAGAAAAAAAAACAATGTGATTCAGAGTTTTTGTCATATTGAATTCTGGAAAAAAAAATTGCGACAAAAAAAAAAAAATATTCTAACTCTTGTGATGTCCGAAAAAAAATTCTGAACAAAACAAAAAAACATACCCCCCCCCCTGCAAGTTAAATGGTCGGTCCCTAAGCCACAAAACCACATTTATTTCATTGGCAATTTTCATAAACTGATGAGAAAAAAACCAGTTTTTCCTCAAATAGAAATCGCTTAAACATGCAGTTAGTGATAACTTTTCAACAGAATATATAATGATGAATGTGGTATAGGTAAATAAAATGAAAAACAAAATATTGGGAGACCCAAATTATAATTATTTAGTGTTCAGTTCCGTCCTCTTTATAGGCCACACCTTCTATTACTGAACATTATAAATTTTATTGTAAAAAAATGATTTAAATGTAAGAGATCAAGAAAAATTTTCCATTCGAATCTTGGGTAAAATTCCAAAGTAACAGAATAATACTTTTTAGCTCACCTGACCAAAGTCATCAGTCCGTTAACTTTTTCATATTTTAATCTACTCCTCTGAAACAACTGGGCCAAATGGAACCAAGCTTGGCAGAAAGCATCTATATAAGGTCCTCTATAAAGCTTCTTCATTTCGTCCCATTCCGCCAACAAATATGGCCGCCAAGGGAAATTCTTGTTTCTGATTGGCTAATGTTAAAAAAATCTTCTCCTCTGAAACTGCTTGGCCAAATGGAGCCAAACTTGGCAGGAAGCATCTATGTAAGATCCTCTATAAAGATTCTTCATTTGGTTCCATTCGGCCAACAAACATGGCCACTGTTACTAAAAATAGAACATATGGTAAAATTGCACGTTTTTGGTAATAACTCAAAAACCATTAATAATATCAGAAATCTGACAGGGTAAAAATGATCAGCACAGCAAGATCTAACTACCCTGAAATTTTGAAGAAAATATGATTACCCGTCTAGGAGTTATTGCCCTTTTTTCATCATTCTTTAGCTCACCTGACCCAACCAAAGGGCCATGTGAGGTATTGCCATCACTTGGTGTCCGTCGTCCGTCTGTTAACTTTTTCATATTTTAATCTGCTCCTCTGAAACAACTTGGCCAAATGGAACCAAACTTGGCAGTAAGCATCTATGTAAGGTCCTCTATAAAGTTTCTCCATTTCGTCCCGTTCCACCAACAAATATGGCCGCCAAGGGCAATTCTTGTTTCTGATTGGCTACTGATTAAAAAAATCTTCTCCTCTGAAATTGCTTGGCAAAATGGAGCCAAACTTGGCAGGAAGCATCTATGTAAGATCCTCTATAAAGCTTCTTCATTTGGTTCCATTCGGCCAACAAACATGGCCGCCAAGATTAATTATTTTTTCTGATTGGCTAATGTTAAAACAATCTTCTCCTCTGAAACAGCTTGGCCAAATGGAGCCAAACTTGGCAGGAAGCATCTATGTAAGGTCCAAACCTGGCATAGATGGTCCCTGGGTGTGTCCCTTTCAAAATTGTGTCCGACAGCCCCACCCTCCATTCAAGATGGCTGCTGTTTTTAAGGTAATGATTATCTCCCTTTGAAATTTGCTTCAGTATCGTTCTATTGTCAGGTGAGTGATACAGGCTCAGTGGGCTGAGCCTCTAGTTTTTACTGTTCATTCTGTTCTTCGTCTCACGGTCACCATGGAGTCTTCAATAATCATATCTCAAAAGATTAGCAGCAGCCAATGGGGAAATATCAGTTAAGTTAATATATACTGGTAGTTTATATAAACTAATACCCCATTAGAAATTATATATCAAATTTACACATGGTTTAATTATATATGGAAAATTAAATAAACATACAAGTCACCATCTTAAGTATTAAATGAGAAAATAAATTAAATAATAATTACATGTATTAATAATGGTGTCCATTTTGTACTAAACCAACATGCTAAGTTGGATTTTAAATACTGCTAGCTCACTGAAACAACAGTCTTTGGGTGGACATGTTACTCCACTCAGACACATGCTGTGTGCTTAGCGGAGAAGCAACAAATACCAATTTTATTGTCTAGTTTGACCCGACTTGCACTCAAACCTACGACCTACTGCACTCGAGATGAGCACGCTATCCATTACACCACTGATGTGGTTAATTATGGATCTGATTAAAATCGTGTGCTAAATGTATGTTACACTACATTAACATCAGACACAGCTAGATTTATCCTATTGTCCAGTTGAATTTTTGTATACTGGTATTTGTACTATTCTCATGGGATCTTCATTCACTACAACCAACCTGGTGACAGATTCCTTTTCTTTGGTTTGTTTATAGTTCACCACGACAAAAGATTTCTTCATGTATGTTTACACGATCAAATCTTCCCTTCAAATCTGTTCAAATTTTTACCCGTGTACCTGTTTCAAACACAAATTTGACAGTCTAGACACCTATTCTTCTTCCTTCCAATATTTGATGGACCAATCAAACATGTTGATGTTTGATAATGTGTTTATGCTGTGAATTTTATGTTTGATGTATAAAACAGGTGCTCATATAGAGTTATGTGGTATACATGTAATAATGAAGGGGCCTTCGTGGTCATGATCGTATGGTAGTTGAATCTACAACTACCTGTGCAATCAGTGCCTATCACCATAAAAGTTGTGAGTTCAAACCCTGTTCATGTAGAGGTGTACTCGATACAACATTATGTGATAAAGTTTGTCAGTTCAAACCCTGTTCATATAGAGGTGTACTCGATACAACATTATGTGATAAAGTTTGTCAGTGACTTGTGATAGGTATGTGGTTTTCTTCAGGTACTTAAACACCATAAACCAAACCAAACCATATGTGACATAAAAGTGTTTGATATGTAGAATTCCAGTTTTTTGTTGTTTTTTTTTTATCACCATCTGTTTTTTATATGTCTTATACTTTTCAAATATGACATTCACATTTTTACAGGTAGTACAATGGTGTTGAGATCAAAGTTTTCTGCTCAACATTACTTTGAGGACTGTAGACGCCACAATGTAACCATCATACAGTATATTGGAGAATTATGTAGATATCTACTAGCTTTACCTGAGGTAATAGAAATATAAAACAAATACTCAATAATTTTCATAGTTTATTATACTGTTAAAAATTTCCATCATCACTGAACAAAAATTTATGAAAATTCACAATGTATATCTTGTACTCTCTTTGACAACACTTTGGTCAACATATATGGACGAGTTTAAGCACTGTCTATGCCTTTGTTTATGCACATACACAATATCTTGAACAAAAAGTTACAATGCACTCAGAATATCTTTTTTGCTTTGAATTTACCATGTCTTTTGCCCATGAAGAGCATTCTTATTTACTGCAGATGATAAATCTGAACTTTAACCTTCTAAAATTATTTATTTCAAACTGGAAAATACAAAAGCCTATTTTTCTTCTTTTTAAAACTTTTATATATTTTTCTTTATTTTTTTATCTTTAAAATTAAAATATTTTTATTATATTAATATATATATCAGGGGCGGATCCAGGTTTTTTGAAAGGGGGGCATAATGAGTGCCGAAGGCATGAATCCTGCTAGAGGGGTCCGGGGGCATGCCTCCCCTGAATTTTTTTGTTTAAAATGAAGCAAAATTGTGCATTCTGAGTGTAATCTGAGATAAACCATTTAGGACAAAAACACATTTCAATACCAGTATTTTAATGCCAAATGATTTTTTTTTTTTCACATCGACTAACTTGTGTAACTTAGTACAGTTTAAATATCACCCACAGGATTCATTAGAACCATTTTTCTGGGATTTCTTTGAGCATAGTCATCTATTATTTTATCATAGTCGAGTTTGATATCTCTGTGGACATATAGAAGCTGCAATGCATTTAGTTGGTCTTCACCCATTGTGCTTCTCATGCCATTTTTAATCAATTTTAAGGAAGAATTGGCCCTCTCAGTTGAGCTGGACGTTACGCTTGTCAATAACTGCAAATTGAGAATTTTTGTTATATTAGGAAACATTGTTGAACACACTCTCGGGTCCGTAATGGTCGAAGTGATGTTGTCAGGTTTGTCGGGCTTATTGTTCCATAATGCCTTCCAAATGCGGAGCTCTTGTCTAACGGACTCTGGCGAAGGCAAGTCATCCTTATAGTAATTGAAAATTTCATTGACAGTATCGTCTTGTGTTTGATCAATGTGTCTAGGTATCAGAGGCAAGGCCCTGACTACAGAAATTGCATATTCCCCAAAACAAATGTTTAATTGTTGAATCATGGCATCAAGAAAAGGCAAAAATATTGCATGTTTAAAATATTCCTTGTCACTACTTGCGGGGATATCATTACACTGTGTCTGTCGTGCACATCGTCGTGGCATTGAAAGATTTCCTATGTCGGCCAGTGCATTAGCTTTTTCGGAAAGAGCATCAAATTCCGTTTCATCCTCTCGTGTGGACTCTATCACAGCTTTAAAAAAATACTGGTAAAATAACGCATTAATAAGCTTTTCTTATTGTGGACGAATGTTGAATTAAGACTGTATGTTAATCTCTGTCTCTAATATTTGGTTGCTGTCTCATTGAAGTTTACAGGTAACATTTAACGTTCAAACATAGATCCAAGTGACCTTAGGGCTCATTAATACACCCTGCCCCACCTGTGGCTAGTTTGAAGGGATAGGATGATCACCCCATTCTACCACCTCAACCTAGTCAATAGACCTCCTATGAAAAAAATAAAACCATGATGCAGAAGCTGAACTACAATGTATGTCAATTATGTTGTATAATCGAATCCATCGAGTGGTTACAGAGGAGTTATGGATTGCAAAAATCTTGCGGATGGACAAACGGACATGCTGTACACTACACTACAAAGTCAAGAGATTCTGAACAGACCAGTTTTTGTGCTAGATATTCTGAAAAGTGTCTGAAAATTCTGAAAATTACTAAACATTCTGAACATTACTGAAAATTCTGAACAGATTCTGAAAATTGCTGAACATTACTGAAAATTCTGAACATTGCTAAAAATTCTGAACAGATTCTGAAAATTGCTGAAAATTATGAACAGATTCTGAACATTACTGAAAATTCTGAACAGATTCTGAACTTTGTAGTGCTATATACCCCCCCTCCGGTGATTGATTAGATACCTTTGACTTCTTCACAACATAGTAAGGTTACTATGTCTTCTTATATATTTTGACTTTAGAGGAACCTTAATAATTGACAACGTATTTATGCAATAGGTATGATATTCTAATCTTTAAAGATTATATGGGTTTTTTTTTTGGAAAATTTACTGTAACTGATTTGGTGACAAATTAATCATTATCCTTGTTATCAATTGATTTAATTTTCTGTATTAAAGTCACTGACTCATTAATAACAGGGTTGTTTTAACACATGGTTCGATGTATACAGGAGGGGGCCAACAGGGAAGACGTAAGAGTCAGGGAGAAAGGAGAAGAAGGATGGGAGAGAGGAAGGGTGGGAAAAGGGGGAAGGAGAGTGAAAATGGGAGAAAGGAGAAACAGGGAAGGAAAGGAGACCAGATGAGGAGAGGGATAAAGGAGAAGAGTGGGAGAGGAGAAAGGAAGGGAGAGGTTGGAGAACTGGAGAAGAGAGAAACACCCCCATCAGCCCACTCAAAGTAAACAGTATAGACAGTCATATTTATATAAGATAATATTCTTTTATTTTACATATTTAATTTAAACAAATAACTTTGATAAGACTTTAAGCAAAAATAAACACAATTAAGTCTATTATTTATTAATAATCTCAGTCTGCGTATTCCTGTTTCCCTTTGGGTCCGTGATCAAATTATTATACACACACACGTCGTATGATTGTCAGTCTGACTTTGTGTACTGTTGAGTGTTATGTAACAGTACAAATAAAATCAAAGAGCTAACCATGGTAGTGTTAAAACTGCACAGTATGTAATATGGAATGACTTTTATCTATTATGACATATATGTGGTTACAAAAGTTATTTTAACTATTACCGTCTGTCATTATTTCTTGATAAAGAGATATCTAGGCTGCCTTGTTGTAGTTTTCGGCACTTGGTTTGTGTAGCCAATCTGTTAGCTTCCGTGGTACTGATGGTATTGTAAAACTAATATCCGAAGAAAAACCAGAATCAGGAATCAGTTTCTGGAATACAATCCGTTATTTTTTATCACTTTCTGATATTTAGAAACGTCAGGGAACAAGAAAAGATCAATTTTGTGCATGCCAACTGACAAAAATATGCGGCAGGCATCAGAACTCTTTTTCAGAATTTTTATATTATTTTCCATAGCACCTATAATTCGGCGACCAAAGGGGGGGGGGCGAACGGCCCTTACACCCTCACCTGAATCCGTTACTGTATATATATAAATGTACTGACTCTATCTGAAGTAAAAAATAAATATCTACATGCTATCCCTTGGGTAAAAAGAAATATTGACTTGTTTTATTTGTTTAATGCATGTTCTGGGTTTTTCTGCAGACTGTACAATTTGTAATTTTGTCAATTTTTGCTGAAAATGTAAATTAGGACCAATTTGAAAAAAATAAATTTAAAATTCCACTTCAGACACTACTGGACCAAAATCAAACTTGACAGGGATGATTTTTTTTAAAAGTGGTCCCTTTGATAGTAACAACCTTGAGGATGTAATGGTAGGCATGCCCACCTTTAGTTCGATGGATCGTGGTTTTGATCACCAGTTGGGTCAAACTAAAAACTATAAATTGATATTTTCTAATTCTCTGCTAAGCATGCAGCATTATGGAGTAGGAGCTGGTTGACCCAGATGCAGTATAATGGGGCCAAGTGGAGTGACATGTCCATCTGTGGATTGTTGTTTCAATGAAGTAGCTCTATTTAAATCCAACTGAGCTCCTTGGTCTAGTACAAAAAAAGGAGTTATTATTATCTCATTAAAAGTAACTTATTTTTACCATGATATAGCTGTAAAGTAGCTCACTTTTGGTAAAATCACTCACTCACTTCTGATTTAGTGTCTGCCGACACCGATACTTATTTTAAATTTATTTGTTAAATTGGTTCATGCCATGATATAGCTGAAATATTGCTAAAGTTGGCATTAAATATCAGTCAATCAATCTTATTTTAAATAGGATATGTTTTACATTTATTTATAGAGTTCAAAAGATGGTGAACACAAGATAAGAATAGCTATTGGAAATGGATTGAGGAAGGACATTTGGGAGAAATTCCAAAATAGGTTTAAAATTAAAAAGATATGTGAATTCTTTGGCGCTTCAGAAGGAACTGCTGCCATATTTAACGTCGAAGGAAGAGTAGGTGCAATAGGGAGAATATCACCCCTCATGGTTAGTTTCTTATAGTACAGACCGCATCGGTGGTGTAATGGTTAGCGTTTTCGCCTCGAGTGTTGTAGATCGTGGATTTGATCCCAGATCGGGTCAAACCAAAGACTAAAAATTTGTATTTGTTGCTTCTTAACGCTAAGCACGCAGCATTAAGGGGAGAGAGCAAAGACTGGTTGGCTCGGAATCAGGATAAAAGGTCAGACTTTTTTTGAAAATGTGTTAAAATATCTTAAAGTATACGCCAATGATCGGATCTCCTGAAGATATTTACAGTGGTGTTTAGTTTTTAAAATCTGTTAAGCGGTTCAAAAGTTATGACAATTTGAAGTTCGGAAAATGACCACTTATATTTTATAATGATGGCCATTTTGAATTTTATCTGTCTTTACCAAGAAATAGAATATCAGAAATTATTTGAAAACAATAATGAAATCTAATGAATTTGTACTTGATAAATGTAGTTTAGACATTGTTCTAAAAGAAATTGCATAGTTGTAGTCTTTGTTTCATCAGCAACATGTGTTTCCAAACACATTTTTAAAATTATTTTTTACCATGCATTTCAATGGGAAAATTTAAAACGGCATCAAAATTGGATAAATTTTACCCATAAAATTGAACGTATAAATAAAAATTTTGAATTTTCTCATCAAACTGTAAGAGATTATTAAAACCTAGCCTACTATCCACTACAGAAGAGTTTTACTTTCAGTCTAACTGGTCAGCAACATGTGTTTCAGGGAATAAATAGTCTCAAAATAGCGGTGCCATTTCCAAAGTTTCCATTCAATTTTGCTCACTTCTGTCCAGTTTAAATATAAAACATTGTGACATATGAAGAATTTTCTCCAAATATGTGCATTATTTATTTATTTCAAAATGTCACCTTTTAAATAATTCACTTTAAATAATAGTGTTCTAGTGCATTGTCACTGCAGCTGTCTTCAAATGTAAGACAGAATTACAGAATTGTAAATAAAATTGAAAAACTGTAACTATTTATAGTAATGGGAGAACATTTATTTTTTATATATTGGAAACATGGTAAAGGAAATGTGTTTTTATTGATGTAAATAAACCAATCATATACTTGTATATCCATACCTCCTTTCTTTGTTTGACTTTACATTGATGATATATACATTTTGTTTCTTCAGAGGAAATTAAGTCCTACTGCAATGACAATCATCAAATATGATCCATTAAAAGAGGCACCATACAGAGATAAAAATAACAGATGTGTCCCTGTTGAAATTGGTAAGAATTTGTTCCCCTTCTTCATCTAAAACCAAAGTACTGTAGAATTCTGTTATCACGAACTCGGATAAGTTTGGGTTAGGGTTATGGTGTTTAACACTTCTTTCAACAATTTATCAGTTACAAAATGCATATCGTAGCAGTCAGTTTTAATAGTGGAGGAAACCGGAGTACCCAGAGAAAACCACAGACATGCCACAAGTAGCTGACAAAATTTATCACATAATGTTGTATCTAGTACGTCTCGTCTGAGCAGGATTCGAACTCACAACGTTAGTGGTGATAGACACTGATTGTATAGGTAGTTGTAAATCCATACGATCACGACCACGGAGGTGCTTCTGATAAGTCATTTCACTGGATAATTTGAAGAAAATACATGTCCTATTTTAATACTTGTATAGCTTGATTTATCCAAGATATCTTACAGACATATGACTCCTTGATATATTATAGCTTAATAATCCCCACCTACCCATTGGCATATTAAAATGGAAAATTTATGAACAAAGCATATATTTGAAAGCTGAAATAGAGGACCCATGCCAGAGACATTTCATTATATACCTGTATATAGGAAGCCATTCCCTCTGTTTGACATATTTCTGGTAATCGCAATTATTTATTTTTTTCAAATAATTTCCTGTTAAGTGAATTATTTAGAACATTAATTCCCAAAGTAAATTTGTTATTGTCTATTTTTGTGGAGTATTTCTTATGAAAAGACAACATTTGATGTTTCTACAGGAGAGCCAGGATTATTTATAGCAGGAATCCCACCAACTTATGTACAAGGATTCTATAAAGGTCCTAAAGAGATAAATGAGAAGAAAATAATCAGAAATGCATTTGAAGATGGTGACTCTTTTTTCAACTTTGGTGACCTCATGTACATGGACAAGGACTACTTTGTTTACTTCCAGGACAGAGTGGGTGATACATATAGGTAAGATCACAAAAAGTAACAAATTTATTTTTAGCTCGCCTAACCTGAGATGAGCTATAGTCATTAATTTGTGTGCGACAGTGCGTTGTCGTTTTTCATTGTCATCTGCAAACTTTTCACATTTTAATCTTGATGCCAAACCTGGTAGGAATAACCATTGGATAGTCATCTAGAAATATGTTTTTTTTATTGGAAATCCACAATAGGAACAAGAGGCCCAAATATGTCCAAAAGGTTGCTTTCTCTCTTTGATTAATTTAATTTTCTTTATCTTGATAAGAGTTTTTCTCTTAAGTTAGATTCCTTATGAAATTTCCTGTGTGCGTTTTAAAAACAGATTGGACGTAGCTCTTATGGTTTCAGAGATAAAAAGGGTCAAAGGGAGCTAAAAAGGGACCAACACCCAAAATGAAACCTTTTTAATTTTGATTTCAATTTTGTATGCAGTTGCTAGATAAGCTCAATCTGTAGCAGTGGTTGACATCAGCAAATATTTTTATATAGAATACCATACAAATCACACCTAACTTTTACCTATGTTTCAGATGAAATTTTCGTTTTATGTTTATCTACATCTAAATCCTTTCATATTAAAGCGTCTTTATTTTTAACACTATTACAAAGTAAACAACTAAAATAATTTTCAGATGGAAAGGTGAGAATATATCTACCAATGAAGTGGCTAATGTATTAACAGCTTTAGATTTTATACATGATGCTAATGTTTATGGCGTTACAATACCAGGTATTTTAAAAGTTTCTTTATATCTCGTAATACATAGAATTTAAATGAATTACTATTTGCATATGTCAGATCAGAGATATTTAAACTTTGTTTAAAACTCAATTTTTTTCTACATCATTTGTTGACTGAAAAAAATAGGTTTTTTTTGCACCTGCGAATATCAGTCGGGGGCATATTGTTTTACTCTTGTGTGCTCGTCCGTCTAGTTATAGGGTACATGTTTTGTGCACCTAGCCACTCTTACAGTTTCAAGATAGAAGCTTTTTATTTTACATGATATTTGTACATATACCAAATGTGTGCATATTATAAGGGTTTTATTCTTTCAATTTTATACCCCCACTCATAGAGTGTGGGCTATATTGCAATCATCTTGTCTGTCCGTCCGTCCGTTTGTCCGTTCACACTTTTGTAACAGATATCTCAGCTTCTACTGGAAGAAATGATTTTATATTTGATATATGGCTTTGGCATGGTGACTTGTACCGTGTCTCCCCTTTCCAGGTTTACCGCACATCTACTTCCTGTTTACAGTGCGACTTAGAATTTTTCATGTTTGCCGTAATGAAAACTTTCGTAACAGTTATCTCAGCTTCTACTGGAAGAAATGATTTTATATTTGATATATGGCTTTGGCATGGTGACTTGTACCGTGTCTCCCCTTTCCAGGTTTACCGCACATCTACTTCCTGTTTACAGTGCGACTTAGAATTTTTCATGTTTGCTGTAATGAAAACTTTCATAACAGTTATCTCAGCTTCTACTGGAAGAAATGATTTTATATTTGATATATGGCTTTGGCATGGTGACTTGTACCGTGTCTCCCCTTTCCAGGTTTACTGCACATCTTGGTGACTTACAAATGAACGAGTGGGGGTATTGTTAGCACGACGTAGCGTGCAACATCTTGTTTCTCTGGGCTTCACATGTGCCTTACAGACACAGCGAGCAAAAATAAATAAACATACACTATTGGAATTGAATATTTTTTTGAACTCACAAGTGACTATTGTCTCTGATTTATGCTTAGCTTACCTTCAATGGTTTGACATTTTATTCTTACTTGAGGAAGACTTCAACCAAACTTGAATAAAATGTTCATAATTTGAAGGTTATGTAAATCATTGGATATCTTATTTTGACTGAGATGAAGAACATCAATTATAGTGTTGTTTCATAACTTCATTATTATTTTTATGTGTAAAATATTGAATTTTCTCTCAATTTGCCAACATATCCGTTCATTTGAATTTTGCCTCTCGAGACATATCTTCCGTTAAAACATATAGACAGAAAGGTTGAAATATAAGTTTCAAATTTAATAATTGAATAGCTCATTATATAAAGGTGTTATCAATTTTGACTTTCACGAAAGTAAGGTCGTTAATTATCAAATAGTATTCTTTCTATTGGACACTAAAGCTTTAGTCATATCTTATTAAATCCTCGCCATGTAAATATAAAAAAAAATTTAAGGAAGAAAAATAATGGACATTTTAAAACGTTTTTTGAATTGAGGGTTTGGTTTGGTTTATGGTGTTTAACACCACTTTCAATAATATTTCAGTTATATCGTGGCGGTCAGTTTTATTGGTAGAGGAAACCGGAGAAAACCACTGACCTGTCGCATGTCACTGACAAGCTTTATCACATAAGGTTGTATCAAGTTTTTTGGAATTCAGGTTATGTGTTGCCACATTCTTTTAATTTTTTGTCCATAAAATTTTAAGGTCACGATGGACGTGCTGGAATGGCTGCTTTACATCTGAATGAAAAGGAAGAACTAACTCCCAGCAGACTGAAGAAACTTTATAGCCACTGTGTAGACAATTTACCTAGCTATGCAAGACCATTGTTTCTACGTCTAGAAGAGTCAACTCGAGTTACAGTGACCTTCAAACAACATAAGGTTGACCTTGTGAAAGAAGGATTTGATCCGAGAGTAGTATCAGATCCATTGTACTATTTGTCACAAGAGGCACAGACTTATCTCCCCTTAGATGCTAGCTCTTATGGCAATCTACTGAAGTCAAGGCTTTGATTAGTCCAAAACTTATAAGTATATAAAATGTCATGTTGTTAAACTACGCAAGAATAATTATTTTTTTAATGAATTTAAAAAGAAAAAAACATTCTTTTTGGTACATTGTATGATTGAATTTTTATTTTATTTCTATCATGTATCACAAATTTATAGTATGTATTTTGTATTGACTTTTTATATTGTTATTATCAACATTTATGATGTAAGTTTTCATATGCTCAGTGAACTTCAAGCATTTCTGGAATATAAATCTTCATATGAAAGTAGTCTAAGAAAAAAACTATATTTACATTTTATAGAGGTTCAAATTACATGTGTTACTGTGAAATCACTTTTATTCGTGTGGTACCAATTTTCGTGGTTTTCGTGGGTAGGCTGATCCATGAAATTAAGAATCCAATGAGCAATGAAACTTGGGAAGCAGTTTGACATTGATATATAGCCATGCTGTCCTCGAGTGACGTCGACTTTTTGGACCAGCTGCATCTAGGGGACAGTTGACAATTTTAATGACGAAATAAGTACGAGCATACCTTTTAATGGGTTATAATCCATATGAACATGTTTGTTAATGATTTGATTTTGAATGCATGTGTAAAAACGAATGAACTGTTTATTTGTGAAAAGATTTTTTTAACAACTTCCGGTAATAAAATTTACTTCCAAACTAACGGTGACACCACAGAGGCACTTGTTTCTGGTAAAAAAAATATACCTAGATACTATTCTAGGTGTCTTTTTTTTACCAGAAACAAGTGCCTGTGGTGTGTCTAGATATATTTTTTTTACCAGAAACAAGTGCCTGTGGGTGACACACTTTTATAAACATATTTGATCACCTTTCTTTCAACAATTAAGTATAAGTTAACTGTACATTTGCCCTGGGGTCAGGATTAATCTTGTGACACGATTACGAGTGGTTTCAATCCGAGATAAGGATAATGAAAGATCGAACATGTTGAAGTACAATCTGTCATTGGAATCAAAATAATGAGAAAAACAAACTTTATTGTTATTTTTTTAGTTGTGAAAAACAAAAATTGAAAATAAAATGGAGATTAAATATTTGTAAAACAAAAACAAATTTAATATGTATTGATGGAAATTGCTAATGTACGTGCTCATCAAATAATTTCAGATGATTTTTTTTTTCAATTTTCAAATTCGATAAAATAACTTTAACGCTGATTTGCACTGATCTATAATTATGAAATTCAAAAGCTGATTTTGTTCCGATTCTAAGTTGGTGTATGTAGAAAAATAATAGAGAAAATGAACACGTTGATATACATGTTCCACTTCCGATTACATAATTCTACGACTCATTTGTCTAATGTAATGAAGCTTTCTCAAAGTTTTGAAAACCAGTGAAAATTATTATGTTGAAAATATAAAATCAATGAATTTGATTTTGGTACAAACACAAAATCCACGAATTTACGAATCCACGAATTTGTAATTTTTAACCAAACCACGAAAATTGATATCCACGAAGAAAAGTTCTTTCACAGTATTCAGAAAATATGATAAATCAGAATGTCATTTACAGACATTTATTTGATATACAGAGGTGTGACTGTTCTTTATACACAGTGATTTGATATACAGAAGTGATCTTTATACACAGTGATTTGATATACAGAAGTGTTCTTTATACACAGTGATTTGATATACAGAAGTGTCCTTTATATGCAGTGATTTGATATACAGAAGTGTCCTTTATAGACAGTGATTTGATATAGAGGTGTCTTTTATAGACAGTTATTTGATATACAGAGGTGTCTTTCATAGGCAGTGTTTTGATATATAGAGGTGTCCTTAATATACAGTGATTTGATATACAGAAGTGTCCTTTATAGACAGTGATTAGATATAGAGGTGTCCTTTATAGACAATGGTTTGATATATAGAGATGTCCTTTATAGACAGTGATTAGATATAGAGGTGTCCTTTATAGACAATGGTTTGATATATAGAGATGTCCTTTATAGACAGTGATTAGATATAGAGGTGTCCTTCATAGACAATGGTTTAATATATAGAGATGTCCTTTATAGATGATGATTTGATATACAGTCCTTTATAGACATTGTTTTGATATATAGAGGTGTCCTTTATAGACATTTGGTTTGATATATAGAGATGTCCTTTATAGATGATGATTTGATATATAGAGGTGTCCTTTATAGATGTGATTTGATATATAGAGGTGTCCTTTATAGACAGTGTATTGATATATAGAGGTGTCCTTTATAGACAGTGTTTTGATATATAGAGGTGTCCTTTATATATGGTGATTTGATATATAGAGGTGTCTTTCATAGACAGTGTTTTGATATATAGAAGTGTCCTTTATATATGGTGATTTGATATATAGAGGTGCCCTTTATAGACAGTGATTTGATATATAGAAGTGTCCTTTATATATGGTGATTTGATATATAGAGGTGCCCTTTATAGACAGTGATTTGATATAGAGAGGTGTCCTATATAAACAGTGTTTTGATATATAGAGGTGTCCTTTATAGACAGTGTTTTGATATGTATAAGTATCCTTTATAGACAGTGTTTTGATATATAGAGGTATTCTTTATAGACAGTGGTTTGATATATAGAGGTATTCTTTATAGACAGTGGTTTGATATATAGAGGTATCCTTTATAAACAGTGTTTTGATATATAGAGGTATCTGTTATAGACAGTGATTTGATATATACAGGTATCCTTTATAGATGATGATTTGATATATAGAGGTGTCCTCTATAGACAGTTATTTGAAATATAGAGGTTTTGTTAAAAAAAAAAAACCTGTTAATGTCCTATAGATATAGAATATCAATAATTTCTTTTTTTCTTTTTCTATTTGTATAAACAAATTTTTTTTAGATTGTAAAGCATTTTGATATGTTGTATACAGTATTTTTATTTACATTATTATATATTTTTCAGGGAATACAATGCAAATATCAGTAACAAAAATAGTTTTAAATATTTATATATACATGTATATATATTTCAACTACAAATGTATTGATAATAAGAATCATGAAAAAAAACTAAACAATCTGTGGAACAAACTATAATTCTAATGTTTCATGACCACAAAATGTGAAAAAAACAAACTTTTAGATAAATGCAATTTTTTTTTATTGTATAGATCAGGCACTTACATGTTTTTTTTTTACTTGTTGTTATGAAATTATTTAAAAAATAATTTTTATGAAATATACATCATTTGTAGTGCCATACTTGTGAATTTCAAATAATTATTTGATAGAAACAGATCAGGTGCTACTTTGTTATTTTCTTGTAGAGGTAATAAATATATATACTTTTTTGTTAATATCAAGAAATATTGTGTATTTCTTATTCCCTTTGGGGGAGTTTATAGTGTAGTAGTTCAGTAGACTAATTCTTGTATAGATTACATCACATATCAAGTTTTACAGAAAGTGCACAGAAAAGAGACAGTGTTAAAGTTATGATAAAAATGTTTAGATATCCTTTTTTGGTAAATATGATGGTAAAATTAATTTTGAAATACATTTGTGTGAAATAAATGACATGCTCCTATTTTCTACAACTTTAAGAGCCAGGTTAAAAAGCTATAATTTTGTGTGCTGTTGTTATAAGAACAGAATGACCTTGCCCGACCTGACCTAAATCTCAACTGAACTAATTAGAATACACTTTAAAGTTGTCATATATACTAGTTTATGAGTAAATTGGATATTTTCCCTTTGGTGTGTGCCGCGGATAAAGTCTGGATCACTGATCATGAACTGACCTTGATCCACAAAAATATTAGGTCAGTTCATAATTCACATGCACAAGAACTGACTCTGATATAGAAAACTATCAGTCAGTGTGACATCAAACACATTTTGACGTCACAGATGAACACAATAACACCAGTTTTGAAGATCTTGATATACGGTACATTATCACTAGTATTACAGCTCATCCTGTCAAAACTTGCTACAATACTAGTGATAACGTTATTCTCTTAGTTTTACACTTATTTCCTTGTTTTAGAAGGTATTATTTGGTTTGGTGTATAAATAATCAAGATGTAGCATTGTATTGTATTATATTGATGAAGCTCAGGAATATAATGTATAAGCAGCTTAATTATTTTAGTGTAAAGATTTCACGGATTGTAAAGAAGAAACATGAACCATTTTAATGTGTCTGTAATATTGTAATATATACCAAATCTGTGTTATATTACAACTTGACAGTTTTTAATTTTAATATTTTACCCATGTACCTGTAATATGATGATACACTGCCATTGCTTCACTCTAGATTTAGCATCAGCTGAGTGATTAGTTAATTTTAAAGACAAATGTTGTATGACAGTGTTTACTTGCTTCTAAAGAGTCTTATATTATTGAAATTTCCAATCTTTTGTTTATATATATGAGCATACCTGATGAAGGTGATTACAGAAATGTGACATGCAGACTAAATTTGTTATCTACGTTTTTTTTATTAAAAAGGTTGTACAGTACATCTGGATTGAGTTGTACAAACCTCATTTAAATTTAAGTGAAAATTAAAACTCAGTTGACACTTAAAATTACTTGAAGAATTAATTTACACTTAAGGTTTAATTGAGACTTCATTTTAATTGAGATTTGTGCAACCTAGTCCTGATTTTTTTCCCCATTACTAAGAATTTGATTGCCGCCATTAAATATATAAATATTTTGTACTAATCTTTGTTTCTTCCTCTTGTTATCATTATGATGTAGATTGTTATTGATTTGTTGATTATGAAAGATTTTATTGGATTAAATGATTATTATTATGTATTTATTAATTTTTGCTCCATCATGAATCATAATGCTTTGGTTATATCATACTTGTCAACTGACCCAATTTCTTAAAATAGTACTTTCCATTACATTTATCTTTTAAATCAATAGTATATATTCAAATTTTTGAGTAACATGTATTAAAGAAAGGAGAATCAGACATTTAATTGGTTTTCTATGTTTCTTGTTTAGTCAATATGCAGCCATCTTACCTTACCTTACCGCCAAATCTTTTTCTGTCCTGTATGGACAACCCCATCGACTGGAAAGTGTGTGTGTAGTGTTATGTGTCCTCCACCATCTTGAATATATGTACATTCCTAAGGATTCTCTTGGGCCTATGTTTATGTCTGTGGTATATATATATACAGTGATGTTCATTTATACAGCTTTCGAATCACTGTTGAATTTTCGATTGATATACAACAATCAATAGTCAATGCTACAAATTACACTGTGGCCAAGTCTTTTATAATCATTTTGGAACATAAAAAGATACTTGACATACACCACAATTGCTTGTAGACTGTGCTCCAGTCAATCAGTTACACGATCGAACTCTTTTGATTGACAAAGCACGCAGTAGAAAGATTCTAACGTCATTACGGCACATCAGTCAACGAAACGGCTTACTCTGGCATTAGGAATTTTTAAATTGCGCCGAATTACATGGCCCTTTTTGTAAAAAGTGTTTGAATACAAAATAATAATGTGCAACGTTGAATTCCTTGTAGACGTGAAAAGATCCCGCCAATGCATATCCGGAATTCCCGATAACTTTACCGTTAGCATATCATTTGAATATGAGTTGGAGAGATTGGTGGCCGCACTAGTGATAAGTTGAAATAATCACTTAGTAAGTTTTACGTTCGTCACCACTTGGTAAATTGTTAAGGAGTATCTGTTTAATAAATGACCACGGATATGTTTCATTTGTTGTAATCACAATTCAGTCCTTTCCTCATTCATGACTTATCACCGGGTTCGTAACAAGAGTAACACGACGGATGCCACATGTTGAGCAGGAACTGCTTTCCTTTCCAGGGAACCTGAGTTCACCCGGTTGTAGTGGGGTTCGTGTTCCTCGATCTTTAGTTTTCTACGTAATGTTTTGTAGATAGTTGTGTCATTCAGCATGCTCATTAGGTTCTTGTTAGTATTTATCTGGTATTCAAGTTGGAACGGAAGTTCTCATAATATCAGAGCGGAGCTAATATGATATTCATAGTAGAAAATTGACTGAAATTCCATTGGATAAAACAAAATATGCTTACCCACGGAACTATGTGTTTCAAACCAATAATTTCTTGTCGACATTGCTGTTAGCGTCAATGATCCAGACTCGTACCACAGTATTACACATATTTCTTTAATTGATCAAGTTATGCTTGAGTGATCTCCTCTTGAATATCAACCTTTAAATATAAGGACGTTGCTTCTTGAATATCTATCTAAGTCAACAAATTAAAAGGTCACAGTCATATCCTGTATACTTCAAACAATGCCTCTCTCTCTCTGTTAGACCTATGTCTATATGTACATGTTCTGCTAAGTAGAAAGTATTGTCATGGTAAATATATATGCCCTTGTTATTTTGTATAGCAGTTGTGATTGTGATTCATGATTATTGTAATAATGAAAAAGAAATAGAAAGTCTATGATAGATTACAGACTGTATTGACAAATTGATTCTTGCAGAAATAATCGGCTGATATTATGGCGACGGTGACGAAAACGGCTCTACTTGGATTGGGTGGTGCTGCAGGCCTATCATTTGCAGCCTGGAAAACATTGTTTCCTTGGATTGGCTACGATATTCCAATTATAAAAAATGTAAAAGGAAACGCAAAAAGAATCATGGATGACGTCACCAATGGCCGATTCCTCATTGACCTCTTTGAAATTACCGCTAAAGCCAATCCTAAGAAACCTTTTATAATATTTCAAGACAGAATATATACCTATGAATATATGAATGAACAAGCATGCAAGGTTGCAAATATTTCTTTAGAGTTGGGATTAAAGATGAAAGATACAGCAGCTATCCTGATATCAAACGAACCAGCGTTTATCTGTACATTTCTAGGTGAATATTATCACTTACGTATCATATTAGATATGTAGTGTCGTACTCGTGTATACATTTGTAATATCATTTCAAACGTATTTTTCTCATTCATGACTTATCACCGTGTTTGTAACTAGATTAACACGACGGGTGCCACTAGTGCAACAGGAACTGCTTACCCTTCCGGAGCACTAGAGTTCACCCCCGTTTTTTAGTGGGGTTCGTGGTATTCGATCTTTAGTTTTATGTGTATGTTTTGTAGATCGTTGTTTGTTCTTTTGTACTTTTTCTTTTGGCCATTGTGTTGTCTGTTCATCTTCGATATACTGATTCTGATTACTCCTTTGGAATCTTCAAACTCTTCTTGTTATATACACCAAGTGATATCGAACCTAAAAAGTAGTCCAAATGCACGGTTTATCGACAGAAATAAAGAGTATCGTTCAACTACACTTCACACTCATTTTAGGGTGCGAGTTATGCTCATTATTAAAGACCCTACTGTCACTGTGAAATGTATAATAGCAATAAAAAGCCTTGTGCCTTTAATGTGTATCTAATTGTAAAACTTGACAGCTCTCACTATGAAAAGAAAGCTTAAACAATGATGGCCATTGATTCCACCAATATCAACAAAGCGAACAATCACCTCTCATTTATAGCTGAACTTGCTGAACTCAAAAGACCACGACATATGACGCTGGAAATCCAGGTCCTAGCTTGGGACAGGTACAACAATGTGGCCGGGTTAAACCGGTTCATTTACATCCATATTAATTAAATATTGATTGTAGGAAACATTCTCACATAAGATCAGTCAGTGTTGTCCGAAAAGAAAATATAGAATTGTATGTCCAAACTGTAATTGAGTACAGTACATGATTATTCATTTTGAACGTAATTATTAAAAAAAAAATATGCCGGTATGGTCTATATGTGTATGTGGTTTGTAGAAACATTTGGTACGTGTATTAACATAATTAGAAGGTTGAAATATATGACCATTAAACTATTATTCTTGAAGGTGGCTGTGGTATGAAATTCGAAATGCAAAAGTAGTCATACTGGTTATTTTTGCTGGCTCTAATACAACGTTTGAAAAAAAGTCTTGCTTTCATTGTCAGTGGCTCAATGATAATTTGGAATGCCTCGCCACGCAGTGAAATAATCCGTATTTCGCGCTACATAAAATACCAATTATTCTTTCTCTGGCAAATCTGAGCATTTCCTGGGAATTTAGTACTAGTATGAAGTAAACAACTACTACAGAAGGAAAACCTGTACATAAATGTTTATTCTAATTTTATTGCAAAACTTCATTTCTTTTCCAGAATTGTTTCCTTCTATGTTGATCTTTATTGACGAAATATAGTTTTACAGTTTATATTTGGGAAATGTGATTTG
Source organism: Bathymodiolus brooksi (assembly GCA_963680875.1). Lineage (NCBI taxonomy): Eukaryota > Metazoa > Mollusca > Bivalvia > Mytilida > Modiolidae > Bathymodiolus > Bathymodiolus brooksi. Next base: position 71,652,531 of record OY804577.1, on the reverse strand, counting down.
AAACAACTACAGTTCTATCTTATTTTGAGAAAAATGTCAAGGTTGTAATTTATAATATACTACATCAAGCATTCACTACATCGTCTTTTTTACGTTTACAGAAGATAGGGGTTGCCGTAGCCTTTCTGAACACAAACAATAGACATAAACCCCTTTTACATTCCATACAAGTCAGTGAAGCAAAGGTACTGATTGTTGGGGAGGGTATGTTATGCAATTTCTTTGATATTTTTAAAAATGTTGTTTTCATGTCAAATGAGATATGAATTTGTTCGTAACACTACGGGCGCCACTAGTGGAGCAGAAGCTGCTTACCATTTTGGAGCACATGGGTTCACCCCTGTTCTAGTGGGATTCGTGTTGCTCGATCTTTAGTTTTCTGTGTAGTGTTTTGTAGATCATTGTTTTTCTTTGTCCTTTTACTTTTGGCCATTGTATTTTCTGTACGTCTTCGATTAACAGATTCTGATTACCCCTTTGCTATTTTCAAATTATTTTCATTAAATCAGTTTACAAATGACCTATTATATGCTACAAAGATGAAAGAGGTTATGTCTCAATCGGCTATAGCTAGAATGCATTGCTAAATACCACCTCAATGTGGATGCACGACTGTTCTATCAATGCAAATATTCTGTAAAATTTCAGGAATCTGGGTAGAAAAGGATGGGATGTACCCTTTGATCACAATATTTCTGATAAATGATAAAAGTTGGAAGATGAAAAAAATATATTGAACATTTCTATAATATGTGGTGCATAACGTAACATTTGTGGTGAAATATCCAGGAGTTTAGGGGAGGAATGTGATAGCACAAATATGTATCATCATGACAGTTACCATACAACTACAACTCTGATTTGCACAGCGTGCAACCGGCCAAAAGATGATAGGCTGCTTTCATAATTTGATTGCAATGACCAGTTCAGATGTAGAATATATTATTTAAGAATACATTATAATCGATATTATATTCTTTTCTACAGGAAATGATTTGTTTCATGCTGTGGAAGACATCAGAAATGAAATAACTATACCAGTATTTTTGATGGGTACAATGCCAATACATATACCAGCAGGATACCAGTCATGGAACCAGCTCATGTTAATGGCATCGTCCGCAGAAATCAGTAGATATATGAGAGCTGGACTGAAGTTGTTGATGCCTTGTTGTTATATATACACTTCTGGAACAACAGGTTAATTTCGAGACAAAATAAGGGTTATGGTATGGTAATGGTGTTTAATGCCACTTTCAACAATATTTCAGCTATATCGTGGCGGTCAATTTTATTGATGGAGGAAACCAGAGTACCCACCGCAAGTCACTGACAACCTTTATCACATAATGTTGTATCGAGTACACCTCACCTGAACATGATTCGAACTCACAACGTTTATGGTGATATGCACTGGTTGCATAGGTAGTTGTAAATCCATATGTAGATGAATTCTTGATATGTTAGAAATAGGTCGGAAAACGCAATCGTAGATTCCGCCTTTAAATAATAATTCGAAAGTCATTTGGAATTGATCTCAATAAAAGTCGTACTTACTATAGATGCTATATGGTAATACTATTCATTAGTAAAAAACTTACCATGAGGTTTTTTTTAGTTTAAACATATTTTATTTGCCAATTAAACAGACAAAATGGATTAGACACAAGATAAACAAACTTATGAAGTCTTCTCCAAATTACAATTTGTTACAATAAAGAAGTACATAAAAGGCATGCATAACTATATGTAGCACTAATAACGAATCGATGATGAATATTCACAAACAGAAAGAAAAATAAAATTAAGATTAAGATGGATTCATATGATGTGCATGTTCACCCAATTCAATTCCAGTTATACAATAAGGAATCTTTTTGAACATTTAATATAACTTACCATGACCTTACTATTGTGGAATAATAATTTAAAAAAGATATAGTTTTAGCATCATAATGGAAAAAAACCCCACAGTATTGTCAGAAAAGTTACAAATCAATTAGGAAAATCGTAGAAACATATGCAAGTGATAATTCTTTGCATATATATACAGGACAACTAATTTGGTGTATGGACCGGTGTTAGTGACTAGTTTTATTGGCCCAGTCTTCCTCTCTTGGTGTTATCATTCGGGCATGTAAGCGGTTTCCACATAAGGATTAAATGTCGACCTTGAATCATAATCTAGAACTTAGTAGGTTTAATATAATGTTTACTTAAAAGGTGTCATATGCATGATGATAGTCCCACAAAAGAGGGCCGATGGCTTTTGTGCCGACATATGCATCACATAAATCTTAGATAGTACACATGAATATCGAGAGATATAATAAGCATATGCCAACAATCGTTCCATATATGCTGTTAGTTTTACATTGCTTCTATAAATAGGTGATCAAGGGAACATTCGTCTTCTGTTTTTGTTGAAAGAGATGATTGTTATGGATTTTGCAAGCGAAAGTTCTGATATAAACGTTCAGATTTTAAAACGCTTTTGCTTGTTTCTGACTCCTATTGTATCATTGCAGTTGTTCTATTTATATATGACAGTTTTACCAATAAAATATGTTTAAACGGGTCTGATATAAATACATGCATATGTAATTCTTTCTCGATAAGCCAATACAATGTCTACTTTTCGCATTCACCGATTGCTAAAAGGCAACTGTTGGCTAATCAACATTATAGTTTTCGGGGGACCGCCAGTTTTAGAAATGCTCACCTATTGCGTGTAAATTAAGTTATGAATTACAATTTAACCTATTCTCAACTACATGTAATATTACCGGCACGGAAAACACATTTGAAACAGAGATCCCTTTTGCTTAGTTCAACAAAGGACAATAACTTGGGGGAATTGTTAAGGCAGGATTGGGCTTCACCAAATGATATTCGAATGTGACAACCAGATGACCAGTGTTATGGGATGATATGAAAGAGCCTTCATGTTGTTGTTACTATACCTTTGAAGAAACACTATGATGAACTTATTCAAAATGCTAATTCCACACACCACTTCCCCATCAATGACTGCAAAACGTAAATGGACCAATCAAAGTACATAATAACATTTAAGTCAGGGGCGGATCAAGGATTTCAAGTTAGGGGGGGGCGCATTTAAAAAAATTGCGCCTAGCGGAGGGAGACGCGAACATTTTTTAGGTAATTCGTGTGAAAAATCAAGATTTTACGCCAAAAAAACATATTTTTTTCCAATTTTAAGGGGGGGGGGGGGGGGGCGCCGGGTGCGCCCCCCTTGGATCCGCCCCTGTATGTGTTAATGAATTCCCAGCGTACATTATTAAGGATGGTAAATAATTCCCTTACAAATATATGCTAATACAATTCAAGTGTAAGATATGCACATTTGCAATTTACAGTATCGTATTTATCACGATTGAATCTACATTCTAGGTTTACTCCACAACAATACAATTGAAATCTTGTTATTAGAAAGGGAAGAGCCTTACTATCATTCTACTATTCAAGAGGTTTACCGAAACCGGCTATTATTCACCAAGCCAAAGCTCTAGGGATGCCAAAGTTTTTGTATATGGCGTCATCGTCATCAGACATGAATATCATTAGATTGGATGGATTTGGTTGGAATCATTGAATGTTATATAAATTTTTATGGTTTGTATGTTGTATACACTTACATGTAGACCAGGATGATAAATAGTCTGATCGCTATATATACACGCATGGAGAAGAAGATTCAGACATTTCCACAGTGTTCTCATTCTCAGTATTTGCAGGAATTTTGGATGTTTTTATTGATTCTGTGCTTCATCTGTGTTGCTATGGCACTGGGTTTGGATTAGAATGATGTGTAACTTTCTTTAAATATTCTGTTTTATCTTGGTAGTTGGCTCTATCGATAGTAGAAAAAACATGGTTTCTTTTTTTCTGTTAAACTCTGACAACGTTTTCACATAATGTTACACAGAGTGCAACTCGCCACAAGAGATATTATTACCCACATGCATTATATGTGATTAATGCTGATTAAATAAGTAGAAGTCATTCAAACTACCATACGATCGAGGCCACGAAGCCTCTCTTGACTTTCAAAATAGTATGCTATCAATATCTGGTAAAGGTGTATATCATATCGACTTCATTGAAATATAAATGTTACATTTCAGGCAACACAATCTTGTTGAGGTCAACATTTTCTGCTCAGCATTTCTTTGACGACTGTAGACAACACAATGTGACCATGATACAATATATTGGAGAGTTGTGTAGATATCTACTGGCTTTGCCTGAGGCAAGTATATACCACTCCCACCCGTGATTATGAAGAGAGTACATACATAAAAAATAATAATAATGTTTTCTTTTTTTTTTTTTTCTTTTTTTTTATAATTCTTGTAATTGTAACTTATATTATACCTCCCTTAAGGATATCGATCTTGCCCCTTTCTACGATTTTTCTGGCGGATTTGGGATTTCCGACAGTGTGTTATTTTGTTGGTTTTCATTTTAAGCCAGCTTATTTTCATAAGCTATATTTTTAGTGATATAGTTAATAACATTATTGACAAAACAAATGCCTATATTGTATGAAGCTAAGACTATTTTGGCTTAATTAAAAGTAAATGAACAGCGATTTTATTGCTGTTCTATATTAGTATATTTTGAAAAGAATTAAAATTGTTTTGGCTGTCTCTCTTCCATGCATTCTAGGGGATGATTTATGTACATATTTGTTTAAATCTAGCAATCCCTTATGTCGTCTTTACAAAATACCATCGTTTTTCATGTTCTTGTGCTAGTTTTAATGCATACAAACTTAACGTTCTTCTTTACATCTGATATTAATAACCACATTTAGATATGCAATCATCCCCACTAATGTTCGATTATTGCAAATTCCGAGTTGGATTCGAAGCATTATCTTTTGACAGTTTTCTAAGTTACTTACAGGAGGTTGGTGATTCTCTTCGATATTCTAGTTCTTTTGATTGTATCTGTGTGTAATCTTTACACTTATCCAAAGTCTTCACAAATACTAAAATGAAAACTATTTAGGATTTACTCCGAAATTTTTATCTTACTTTTCGATATATTGATCATATTTATAGTTTTAGTAAGCGTTGACACATGACACTCTGTTAATCTTTTACATGCAAGGTTGCTTTAATGACACCTTAACAATATTGATAGTGATGTTTTAAATGGAAAACATGTCTACAAATATCGAAGATTTTTTCTCATCCAATAAATAGACATTAGAAGGGTTTCACTGATTGATATTCTCCAATATTCATTATTATATAAATACAGTGTTTCGTATCAATATATCAACAATGATGCAAGCGAAGCACATATCAGAGTTCGATACCATGTGAAATCTCACCAGAACCGGAAATAAACTTGAGAACAATTGCTGTAGCACATTACTATATACTTATTACAATATGATAAAGTTTTTATTCAAATGAATGTATGTGCAATCTTTCCTAACACAGAATAATATGTTTCCATCATAAATTGATAAAATTCCTTCGACTTATAGTTATAATGTATTTTTAAATTACTTTGAAAAATTGTATGGTGATTTTGATGTATTTATAGAGTCCAAAGGACGGTGAACATAGCATAAGAGTTTCCATTGGTAACGGATTGAGAAAGGATATTTGGGAGAAATTCCAGAATATATTCAAGATTAATAACATCTGCGAGTTTTTTTGGAGCTTCAGAAGGCGTTGTATCTATTTATAACATCGATGGCAGAGTAGGATCGATAGGGAGATTGTCACCACTTTTGGTGAGTAACGCGTAAAATGTAAGACCAATGATATATTTTTGTCTTTTTTCGCTTGACCATTTTCTTGTCTGTTCTTTTTCGATTAACGGCTTTTGATTACCTCTTTGGTACCTTCGAGAGGTTTTTTTTAGCACTTTAGATATGGTTAATTGCTCTTAGAAATCTTCTAATAAGAAAGGAATGTTATACCAATTAGGATCTTGATAATAATGGAACAATATGTTAGAAGTGACATGGTTGTAAAGGCCCTGGACAACATAGCCACATACTACCATTGCACACATGATAATATTTAAGGTTATCCCAGATGTATTGAGGTTGTCGACCTGTTCAATAGTTGGTAGCTTTATATGAAGAGATTGAAGATACCAAAATGTGTAATCAAAATCTGTAATCCGAAGAAGGACAAACAATACAATCAATGGCCAAAAGGACAAACAACGATCTATAAAACACTACACAGAAAACTATAGATCGAGCAACACGAACCCCACTAAAAACCGAACGTTAACTCAAGTGTTCCGTAAAGGTAAACAGGTACTGCTCCATTAGTGACACCCGTGGTGTTTCTCTATGATAACAGCCGGTGACAAGTCAAGAATGAGAAAAGGTCGGTAACGTGTACATCTCGACAGCAGCTTTACATTAGAAAATTTTAATCAAACAACAGGTGTCGTTTGAGGATAGTTTATACTCATCGTATGCTTTAGTATATTATTGTTTCAAACATTAACATCGTTTAAGACTTTATATCAAAATCATATTTCGTCACTTCATTTTACAAGATTTTTGTAAATTTTAGAAACAGTAAAAAAATGTACTTAAAATTGTTTTAATTATTGTAAATATCAATAAAGATGAAAATAACTTCAATTTTAAAATCATAAATTTTCCAAATATGTGCAGCAATATACCAGCTTCTCCTGCATATGGTGTTTACATCTCGCAATTGATTCGCTATGCAAGGGGCAGTAGCAATTATTCTGATTTCCTGAAACGTCATCTTCATCTGAGAAACAGGCTACTGGACCAGGGCTATAAAAAGATTCGCCTTATTCGATCTCTTAAAAAGTTTATATTCCGATACCAATATCTTGTCGAAATATATTCCGTCTCTGCAGAAAAAATTATAAGCGATGCATTTTCATATAGTGAAAATGTATAAAGATAAAGAGTCAAATATGTCAAGAATTTTTTTTGTCAATGTGTGACGTAAAAATATTTTTGACATTTACGTCACCGAATATGGTACTGCTTTGACAACTATTTTACCTATTTTGTTCCTGTATTTAAATACTGTTACAGTGACAGCCGGAACCTTTGAACCGTAATGAGAGCGGGAGGTTTGGCGCCTTAAAATCTGATTCAACCCACCATTTCTTTAGAAATGCCTGTACCAAGTCAGGGTCATTACGGTTTTCACAGTTTTCCGGTTGTTGACTGATTTTGTCTGTTTATATAATTATGAGTTTTGACTTTCCCTTTGTAAGATTGTTCGGAGTTCGGTAATTTTGTTATTACCTTTATTCAAATCAATTCTCTCTCTTAAAAATGATTTGTGATCGTTATAACTTTTTAATTTTTACCTCCGCAAAATAGTTCTCCAAGAAGTGTGTGTGTGGGGGGGGGGGGGGGGGGGGGTCAAGTTTGAGAGAGAATTGATTTGAAATGAGTGATTTATTTTCATCTTTATTGATATTTACAATGATTAAAGCAATTTTAAGTACATTTTTTTTACTGTTTCTAAATTTTACAAAAATCTTGTACAATGAGCGTTGACAGAGATATTGTGTAGCGTAGCAGGATAGAGAATGCCTGTACCCGTCACGTTACACTGGCGAAATATTCAGTTTGGCCACAAAAGACAAAAAGAGGACGTGATTGGGATTGCGACAAACGGAACATATTCGTGGTCATCATAAGTCATGCAGTAGAATATAAAATACATTTATAAATACCGGTATGCCGGTATGCATATAATGGATTTTTCCACTACTAAATATTTTCCTTAAAATTAACAGGCATAGCTTTTCTTCCGTCTTGGTGTAGTTCTATTGTACTTTGGCGGATGTATAGAAATAACCATTATAACATCATGAAACATTATATTTTATAATGAAAGTTATTTTTGGTGCCTGTACCAAGACAGGGCCTGAATTTCCAGATGTGAGAGGTAGTTAGTTATATTATGTGGGGTCAGACTTTGGTGGCAGTTTCCAACCATATCCATTATCACCCTTTGCTTACTTGTAGCAATCAAATCATCCGTCCATGGCCCCATTCCAATTTCACCTTTTACATACATGATTTAGTGATAGTTTTTACGTAATGAAAATCTTGCAATAATGTTCGCTTGACGCTAACCAACAATCGTTTACACGAACATAAGACTTCAAGAAGAGCTACATTTGTCCATCTTAAAGATAAGAGGCATTAGCTACGATTTTGACCAAAAAATTGTATGTTTTGGAAATTGGTAAATAGCTTTAAAATGATGAAATAAAGGTAAATATTTCACATTAAACAGCTTATCGTACCACTTTTCGCCTTTTGAGAACGAAAATTACCATCGATTTATTATTTCCTTACAAGCAAATAATTTGACCTCGCTTTCTCCGTATGCAACTGACCTTACTAGTGACAGGTAAAAAAGAATAAGTTGTATTTTGTAGCTTATTAACTGCAAACTTACATGGTTCTTTGTCCGTAATTACCGACTAAAAGCAGATTCACAGAAAATAAGAAATAAGTGCATTGTTGTACTGATTTAATGACGATTCGACAAACCCCGTAAACAATGCCAATAATTAATAAGATGGCGTGCATTTCTTGATTGATCTCAAAACACGAGCAGTTGCACCTTTTTCCCCCGATGCGCGTATATTTTCATAACATTTTTAAGTTACAGAAACATGTTTTATTAAGGCATCAATCATATCTGATAGTTTTTATGGGTAACAAAAATTTACGATTTTGGCAGATAATGCCCCTTTAAATAGCAATATTAATTTATCAGATACCTTAATACTGTGTACAAAATTAAGATTAAACTGGATTATAAGGGTGTAAACTAAAAATTATCACCGATCGATAGAAAGTAATCTTTTATGATAAGGTCACTTTTGGGAACATATCACACACCAATGAAGGGGGGTGAATATGATGTATGGATAAATTGAAGGAGAATTAAATTTATAATAAAATTTAAAAGATAGTTGATTATTATTATGGTTCAGATGGATTTTTTGTTTTATGTTTATTTATATCTAAATTCTTTCATATTAAAGCGTCTTTATTTTTAACACTATAACAAAGTAAACAACTAAAATAATTTTCAGATGAAAAGGTGAGAATATATCTACCAATGAAGTGGCCAATGTATTGACAGCTTTAGATTTTATACATGATGCTAATGTTTATGGAGTTACTATTCCTGGTAAGTATCAGTAATAAAATGAAATAAAAAATACAATACTTTCAGAACAACTCCAAAATTTAATTGAAAAAATAGTACAGTCAGAATCGACACCATTAAAAACATATACATGGCCGCTCACTTTCCTGGGTTTGCACAGGCACTTTTAGTAAAAAGTGGCGGGGTTAAATTAGTTACATTGACCAAACCTTCTGACGTAGTGAATGATGCTGTCATGTAAGTGTTTTCCATTTGTGAGTAAAAGGTCAATCCTCACATATGACTGAGTGAGCAGCGTTATACTAAAGAACTATGAGACTTAATCCTGAGCTTTATATTTAATCTTCGTGACACAGAAGTTTATCTTACATTTCTCGAGTTTTTTTTTTTTTTTTTTTTTTATCTTGCCTATTTTTAGGTAAATATTCATTAAGTAAAATGCTTGTAGAGAGAAACAGGAATCGTCAAGGTTTTTCTTTTCTTTAATAATTCCCTGTGATAATTCCAAACATTTTAAACTTCTTCTGTGAGTTGATTACTGAGCATCTTCCAAGTATCAAACTGTTACGTTTCACTATTTCGAATAACAATAAATAATAAAAGCTGTGTTGCATCACAGAATTTATTGGGACCCTTGAGGTCAATATAAATCACAGCAGCTGCATGGGTCAGACTGGAAATTGTAATTAATTCTTATCAGTCTAGACCAGAGTCTGTTTTCTTAGCCTTGGTCAAAATAGCTATAAACTTGATTTGCCAGCTTTTGCTGTTGTGATGTGTAAGCACTTGTTAGATTTTATGTTAGATGCTGTAGTTCGAACAATAAACATGTAATAGTTATTAGTAAGTTGAGTTGGTATCAAAGCCCCAATGCTAGTTCTCGTGTTGCGAAGAATATAATAAAGGAAACCAAGTACGCAACACAAACAAACAAATAAAGAAAATGAACACCTCATTTTACTGATTGTATCTATCATGGAGTATTTACTAACGACAAGTGAGTAAATTTGATATTAATATCTTTTTGAGAGAAAACCAAATTTAGCAATATATTTGTTTATACACTGTATCTGCTTAGTGTAAATGTACTAGTGTAAAATAAATGTAGTTAAACTGTATGTTTATGACTTAATTAACCAATCCATAGCGCCGAGGGTAGCGATGTCATGATATATGATTATTTACCAAAGTATGTATTTAATAAATATCTTTGACTTGTGTATATTTTGTCAATGTAACTATTTTATTTCTTCAGGGAGGAAGTAACGTGTTTACAGGAGGCAAATTATTTTTGTTATCATTTGACACTGAAAGATTTATCAATGACATGTTTTTTTAATATAATAATTAAATATAGTTCGTACATTTTTCTGTCTCTCCCATACATGATTTATTTTAGACATGTTCATTTGTCAATTTCATATATTATACATTTGTCACGACTGCCGTGCTTGGATGGCTGCTTTGCATTTGAACGACAATGAGGAACTGACTTCTCAAAGATTGAGGGAACTTTACAGTTATTGTTCAGACAATTTACCTAGCTATGCAAGACCATTGTTTCTACGTTTAGAAGAGTCTACTCGAGTTATAGTGACCTTCAAACAACATAAGGTTGACCTTGTGAAAGAAGGATTTGATCCAAGAGTAGTATCAGATCCATTGTACTATTTGTCACAAGAGGCAAAGACTTATCTCCCCTTAGATGGTAGCTCTTATGGCAATCTACTGAAATCTCGATTGTAATTGAGGAAAAACTCGAATGATTTATCTTGCTAGTCTGGTCTAAATTGAACGAGGACAAACCGAGTTTGAACTATAAATGACAAACAATAAATAAACATTTTATTAATGGAATGTTGACCTCACGTACATGTTCCTGACGTCGATCAGACAAGTAAACAACATGCATAGTCGACTGGAAATATTCCCGATTTGCGATAACTAGAGTTATCGTTCTTGAATCGAGTTATCTGTTCCTGACAGAGGGTATGTACACTTCCGGTTACATAACTTAGGAACGTCACATAACGTTTAAAAAATTGAAAAAAACTATGTATTCTTATTCAAATAAAATCCGATTTATTGGAATTATTTTATTTAGCTTTTTATATCGCCCGATATCGGTGGATTCTATGAGATCTGTATTTTTATTTCATATCCTGAATGACCGTAATAATTAATAAATTCAGTGTTTTATATTCAAAGATGTAGCATTTTCTCGAAAATCGGCTTTGCTGTTAAAATTACGGACGTTAATAGCGATGTATGCAAAATTCATTCCGATTTTCGCAGTGGAATCATTTGTTTTATTTCCTTTTACAGGGGATTATCTTAATCTTGAAATGTTCAAGATATTTTATCTGCTTGGAGTCTATTAAAAAAAATGTCTATTTTTGCATGATATTTAGTTTTGTTTTCTTTTTTTCAAGGGATCAATGCAAATTCCCATAAAAATTCCCACAGGCTCCATTCAAGAAATTGTATATTTTACCTTTAGCTATATACATGGTTCATGACTATTCATTTTTTGGTTCCACTGCTGATTGTGTAATAAAAAATGAACATTTAGGGTTTTTACCGGATTTGGCCATCTCCAAACGTCAGAGACGTCGGGTAGAAATATGACCGTAGAGTTAGACAGCGGCATCCGCTCCTTCCAAAAGCTGGATGGAGAAAATTAAGATTTGACTCTGATCTTAAGAAAAAAAAATGAAAATTTTTGCAGATACAAGTGCTTTCAATGCTGGTGTAAAGGAGAAAAACACGAAAACAAACAAAATTACAATTGTTAAAAATCAAAAACTTGCAACACAAAACTTCCTTTTTAACATGCATATAAATGTTCCCTTTGGTAACATATAAAGACTTTCCCTTTTGTGGAAAATATGCTTAAATATGATTTTATGAAATATAGGCATGTCTGCTTTATTATAGAGTTACACCAATTTACATCAGGTACACCTTTATATATACCACACAAAGAAAACAAAGCTTACAAATTTGATCATTGTACCATAGCCGTGATCGTATAGTCGCTGCTTCGCGACCCCTGCAGATTTACACTGAGAGTGCGAATCCTATCGGAGCAGATTTGGCTTGGTTTTTGTTTGTTTTTGTTTTTGTTTTTGTTTTTTTTAGCAACATAATGTGTTTCGTTATTAATTTCGGTTAAAGTGATACAAATGGAGGCTATATTTATATTAAGGTTTTTTTTTTTTTTAACATATTATAAGAATTGTGAGTGTACAGTAGATTTGTATTGATTTTTCGAAAGCCGCACAACGAATATTTCCTTACATATGAAATCATAACACGAATATACATGCAAGCTGTTAATTTCATATTTTTCTTTATCAATATTAACTATTCTGTCGATTTTTTCTTTTTGTTTTGTTTTGTTTTGTTTTTTTCGAACATCACCTAAACTTGTCATAAATTAATCACTAAAAAATAAAGCAATTTAGCACATGTCGTTTTTATAGGAAGCAAACCATCAGAGATTTTATTATATTTTGTTTTGTACTCGGTAGTTATTTTCTTAAATCTGCAGTTGAGAAATCAAATCGTCTGATATGTTTACTAATTCGCATTTTACCCCATCACTACTCAATTTACTTGACTAAATGCGGGAGCACGGTAGTCATGATCGCATTGTCGCTGCCTTGTGATGGAATGGATAGTTCTAGAAGGTGGTTCGAATCCCATCAGTCCTTTTGTTTGTTTGTCTACATTGTTAAGCTTAGCTTCAGAACGGCATTTTTGGCTGTATGATTATGAGACTGTAAGTACATTTATTGCAAAATAACATATTTGTCGTCAGTACTTAGACGGTATCCGAAATCATGGGTAGCAGTCGAGAAGTGCATATGTCTAAAAATACATCTTTAATATGACAGATAAGTTTCAATGGACGGACAGAAGTGCGATCTCCAAATACACCATTGTTTTTTAAACGATAGACCGATTGCTTGTTCTTGATATATTAAAAACAGAAAAAAAGCCGCGTTCGTGATCGTTTTATTTCCTATTCAAAATATTCCAGACGAGGGACATTATTCATTCAGAAAAAAGTGGGACTCTGACGGAAACCGAAAATTGAGATTTGCTTGTTGACTGTACAAGTCGAGATGGTCGGCAAATGTTAGATGCAGGTGTTCACCTATCTGATAAGTGCACATTGCTAATGCAGACGCACAGACCGTTTCAAACACAGTACACAATATTCTACCGAATCTGCTTCTGCTTTTACAAATGGTGAAGAAACAACAGATTCTATTATTTCTAAAATGCTTTCAAATTTATCTTGCCTTGTCTTCGACCGCTCGTGTAATGAAAAAATCAAATACGCTTTTTAATGAAAGGAGAGAAAATCTTTTTTAAAGAAAATATTCCCGCTTTCAGTGTACAAGGAAAATCGCGCAGTATTTCATTTTGCAGAAAAATCTGGTGACAATCATCCAAAACATTTCAGAAAGTTAATTATGTAACATGTTCAGTGGTATGAAAATACAGATTTGGAGTTATTTGTACAAAAATGTTACAAATCCAGAGAAAAATATGTTTTAACGTAAATAACATTTTTTAATAGAAGTTTAAAAAAAGGGAATGTCGTGTATATAATTTTCTTTATAAAAGTTAAAGCCTCTAATGAACTGTCTATAGCAGCTCATATTTTCATTGTCATCTGACCGGCTTTTTAAAAGATACGTCTCTACATCTTTGTCGGAGCGCAAGCTCATTCTTGTTACCACTGATTTTTTCATACAAGTTCAGTCTTTTTTTATAGTTAGGAAGTCTTCAAGTGTTGCCTTGGAATCTACGTCAATTAATTTCATATTTTTTCGCACTTATTATTTATTCAATCAATTTATTAAAAACCGCCAGGAAAACTTTTGCAACCGCAAATGCTATATACCCACTGTCAAGGTAACTTGAATAATACTGCGCCCTCTATCGGCACTTTCGCTGGACGAGGTAATGCAGCAACTAGCGGGAGAGTAATATAACGACTGGATTATTCGGGTTACTGTCAAGGACGATAATTCAAATTACGAACGATAACTCCATTTTCCGCAGAGGGAATAAGTAGACGATGTTTGAACCCATACACTCCAAATCGGGATCCAATCACTCTGTGAGCTTTCCAGTTTTCGGATTTCATTTACAACACGATATCATTTCAACTGAGGTAAATGCTTTTAAAAGTTGTACCAGAATCTCGTCATAAAGTGAAGTTTTAAAAATTATGTTGGTTACCCTCAATATTTTCAATAATTGATGGAACCAACTGTAGTCCCAAAGCGATTCTGGCGTGTAGGTCGGTAAACCTTTTTTTCATTTCATTTAGCGTACAGTAGAGAAAGGTACAGTTGTTGACGTCCTAAAGTATTCTTCCGGACTCTCTGCTTCAACATTATCTCTCATTATGTGTCTCCCGCATATTCTAGGTTTTTTAACCTCTATGTCTAGCGGTTCACATATTTTAGCACTCCTCTCAAAACACTGGTGGTTGAATTGTTCAACATTTGCTCTGCAGTCTAGTGAGCTCTGAATTAAATTTACGCTTTTTAAGGCTCTGCCTATGTCAAGTGATCTCTCTTGTAGTGATCTTGTTGGGGACCTTTGTAAGATGGAATAACTTGTGTCCGATCCAAATGTTATATAGTTAACAATAAAATAAGTTTAATCTAAATCTAGTGATCTGCTGAGCCCTTTCTTAAAAGCCAGGCACATTTGAACAATAACAATGGTTACGACAAAATCAAAGTTGCAAATGGAATTCAACAAAGAAGTTACATCAGCTTCTTCTGGTCTGGTGTATGTGTGTTTTGGCAGTTTTGTAAAGTGATCAAGGGTTTGAGTAATAGCAGGGGAAAAAATCTGATTTAAGTCTATTTTATTTCTAATTAATTTTAATTATTTTATATGTATTTATATGCTGTATTCATATATTTTCAAAACGGAAAATCGTGTATTTTTTTTTTTTTTTTTGTAATACAGCAACATTTGCCTTTAATATTTTTGTAAAGATAAATGATATTTAAAAAAGAATTTCCTTGAAAGAGCCTCAATTTACAGGGGTTGGTGGTTATACCTGTGTTAGCGGTAAACATTTTTTCTTATTAGCCACTGTGGCTAATGGGTAATAATTTATTTTAGCCACACTCAATTTCAGTTAGCCACACTAAATATAAACAAAGAGCATAAAACAGTTGAAAGTTCAAAACTTTATTATTTAATTAACTAACAATAATAATTCATATGTTATCATGATAAAACAAACTTTGAACATTAGATAAACAGAACATTCAATATTCGTATGATTTTGTTGTTTTTTGCTGTGTGGGGCCGTTGGCGTTGCCAAAAAAGGATAAAATAGATCCTTGGCGCTTGGCCATGCTTGGTATCGGGTCCGTTTGCCCTGGGTTCATTCGCCCTAAAAGTGGGTTCGTTCGCCCTGATAATTAAAAAGTATCTTAATGAACATAATAAATATTGTAATTGAAATTAAAGAAGTAACGATATAGAAAAGATTTAATTAAAAATATAAGCTTTTGTTAAAGAAATTAAGCAGCTATTAGATATTGTTTGAAATGAATGATTGTTGATTTCATCATTACAATTAATTGATGTAAAGCTTGGTTTGAGTAAAACAAATTTAAGCATAAAAGAATTATTTACTTTACAGCTTGTGTTCTTTAATCTTGTGTGTGTTTTGATAAACTTTTTTATTATCGAAATACACTTTTTATCATGTCAACACCATATTTAAAATTTCTAAATTTTTAAACCATCAAATATCATTAATACTTCATTTATTTTCAATAACTTTCATATATATAATTATCAGGGCGAATGAACCCACTTTTAGGGCGAACGGACCCAGGGCGAACGTGTATTAATTAAGGCGAACGTGAATTAGTCATGCTTGACCTTCTCGTTGTCAAATAATTTACTGGTTTTAGATTCAAGCGTAGACAGAAGGACAGACAGAATAAAGCGTAATTTAGGAAACCAGTCAGTCGGTGACTAAATTCGAAACTATTTCCGGAATGGGACCCGGATAATGTTATTTCAGCTGAAAAAAATACCGGAAATAATAAATTTGACCCGCTTTTTAAAATCATTTTGGATATTATACATCGATGAAATCATTGTCTATAACACGTGTTATTCGACGTTGACTTTCTACATAATAAAAGATCGTTGTCAGATGCACGCTCTAAAAATTTTTCGTTCGCCAGTGTGGCTACTGCTACACAAATTATCCTCGCCACACTACCGTTATATTCGCAAAATGCGACGTGGCGATCGTCTACCGCTAACACAGTGTATACCTGTATGAAATTGTGACACTAGATATGTTTATATAACGGTTTAAGACAATACCTGACTAATTGGTATTTTGACAATACATTCATAAAAACTTGAAAATTTGATTTAGCATAATTACGTATAAATACCTCTTTGAAGATTAATTCAATACAAAGAAATTAATTTGTATTTCTTTTACTTTCATCACACAGATCGAAACCATTCGATTAAAAGCCATATCGTGACGTTAACGAGCCTTGAAAAGCGTATGTTAATATATGTGCTTAACTTATTCGACGGGGGGGGGGGGGGGGGGGGCTGAAGCCCCCAAAGCCCCCCCTTGAATCCGCCACTGACACTATTGTCTCTATTCGAAGATGACCTTGATCGTCCAATGAAAACGAGACTTCGATACTATGAAAGTGGTATACATTTGGAATAGAGCATTGCATTGGGTAATCAGAAGCCGTAAATCGAAGGACAAACAATAAAATGAACAAACAAAAGGGAAAATAAAACATACAATGATGGACAAAACAGTGATACTGTGCTATTGTCTTGTCTTGTCTTGGTAGTATTTCCGTCCTATATAGGACCACCTCACAAATCTGAGTATGATTCAGTTCATATATCACTTAATTATTGCTGTACAGTTTAAAATCTAAAATGCTTTTGTAAGAAAAGCATGGGGTGGCTGCCCTTAAAGACCTTTACGCCTATTATTAGGTAGTGTCTTTAATATGTTGTTTCTTTTAGTATTTAATGCAAAGCATAATCTACGGGTTACATGCTCAAAGGTATATAAGGTTTTCAAGCAGTTACAGTCACAACCACAACACACAGTGCTAGGATCTAGAATGCTACGTAAATTGAGTATAAATGTATTAGTAGTATTACATTTAACACAGGGATGACATTCTTTTATTAGAACATTGAGCTCTGAGATATATGGCTCACGTGTTTCAGCTAGGACATTACAATCAAGTAGTAAGTGTTCTAATGTTTCTGATTCCATCTGGCATACCAGGCAGGTTGGATCAATCCTATTTTGGTTAAATGCTGCCTTGTTGCTCTGCAGATAGTAGGTTCCTGTCATGAGACGCAGTTTGACAGGAAGTCTTGCTATATCTCTAGCTGACGTTTGGACACTAGCCAGGGCTGCATTAGTTCTAATAATAAAACCCTAAATGCTCGCTTACTCGCAAGGGTTATAACGGGATGCCATTACACGTAATGGAGCAGCCGCCGAGATTATTTGCGCTCGCTTACAGAGTTTCTGACGCCTGCATTTATCAATAATAAGACATAACCTTTCCTTTTGTCCATTATTATAACAAGTTTTTATCACCTACCAGTATTTTAGAATGTAATTCCCACAAAATAAAAATCCATGTTTACTTTCACTCTGAACATTTTGAATTTCGTCATTTCCGGCCTCACTATTTGGATGTCGATACCATATTTGGCGATTAAGGCGTGAATGTTTACATCAGCCGTCGTAAGCATCGTAGTAAGAAATACCATATTTAGAAAAGCTCCGCCTTCCGTAGTTTCCGGTTATGACAAACGACCGATAAATTTGAACAAGGTTGTTGCTACCTTTGAAAAGCATATATTTCTCAGCCAAACTGTTTAACAAGGACTGGGATCATCAGTAATAGTTATAATGAAATGTTTGAAGCGTAAATAGTGAGTTTTTATGTTTCAACTGCAACTTTTTTTTTGCTCCATTGTGACGATTGGAACCGCGTTGTAGCTCTGCCGAGACACAAGTTTGTCACAGGAGCTACGTTATTGCAGCTAGGGCTGCATGTGCGTTTCCATTGGAATAATTAGAGGCATTCAAATAATCTAAGCTCTTGAAATAGGTTGACATTTTCTTAATATGGTCAATCCAGTATTCATTCACTGCTTTTTTTTCCAGGCGTTTTTTGTAGGTGGTAGATCCAGGATATTGTGACTTGACGGGAGTTCATATATAGCTAATATTTGTTTAAGTTTTGAAAACCAGCTATTATCATTTATTGCTTTCATTCCTAGTTGTCTTTCTGCTATTTCCCTTTCAATTGAATTTTTGTTTGTGAATGTTTGTACTGTTATCTGATATTTGTACTTTATGTTTGTCATTTGTCGTGTTGCTTTCTTATTTCCTATTGCCTGTTCTGGACGCTGGATACTAGAGAAGGTTCCAACGGCTCAAACCCATATAGCTGCTCGATTAGGTTGTTGTCAGATTATAATACGAGAGTCTGGCGTAGACCATAGTTGGTAACGTGTTTGGAGAGTACATCGCTTCCTGCACGCTAAAGGCCTCTTTTGTAGATTGCGAAAAAAAAATAGGAGCATTAGCAGTCACAAAAGATTACATTTGTACAATAGTCCTTACCAAACTCTCCATACTTTTCCAGTGACTGTCAAATGGCGTTAAGCCATCCTTTTCCTCAGTTTGATAGTTTTTTTTATATATATTATTGAACTTGTTCTCTTTTCTCGTCCCGAATATAGCTGAAATATTTTTCGCTGCCAGTTGTAATCGAACAACCTCGTCTGGACACTTAACGAACGCAATGTAACTTATTAAACCCAAGATGTTGTGGTTTAAACATCGGATTGCATAACACAATTAATGCATACAATCTTGAATAACGATTCCTAGTCATACACACAGTGGTGGTGGCCATGGTGAGAACGACCTCTAAAACTGCAATTGAGAGGAAACTCTGTTTAAAATAGATACATACTGTTAATTCTGCAAACCACGAAAATTGGTAACCACCTCTTCTCCTAAATGCCTTAGGCTTGTCATCAGAAAGTAAATTTGATAATGAAAAACAAAATGAATTAAAAATCAGATTTTATTCAAAATAACAAGAACCTAAAACAAAGAAATAAGATCAAGAGAAGCACCTTTGAAAAAAATAATACATTTTACCTCATAAACCAGATTTACACATACATTTAACTAGTACTTTAACAAGCACTCCTACATATAAATACAAACAATGCAATCACTGTACATACCATACTACAACTATCAATCTTACAGATGAACCTGATTTACATGTATCAGTCAGATGCTTAACAAATGCAGATAAAGAAACTTCTCAGAATAACTAGGACATCCAAATAAATCGGTTTTACAGGTACATGTATCATACTATGTCTGTCCTTGGTTGAGAAGACATAGAGACTGTAGATTTACACACATTCTGATTAGGTTTAATAACATAAAGATAAACCAGTTTTACAAGCATCAATCGTTATCTTCCTTATTTTTAAAGAGACATAAATAAGAGGCATATTCTCACATTCTGATTGTCTTTAATAACATAAGAGATAAGCCAGTTTCACAAGCATCATTCTCTCAGGTCTAATGCATTTTGATAAACCAGTTTTACAAGCATCAATCATTATCTTCCTTATTTTTAAAGAGACATAAATAAAAGGCATATTCTCACATTCTGATTGTCTTTAATAACATAAGAGATAAGCCAGTTTCACAAGCATCATTCTCTCAGGTCTAATGCATTTTGATAAACCAGTTTTACAAGCATAATTCTAAGATCTAATACATATATTTGTATGTGATTTTAAAGCATCCCTACTTGGTTTTAATTTGATTTTTGGTGTTTTAATGCCACTTTCAGCAATATTTCAGCTATATCATGGCGACCAGTTTTAGTGGTGGAAGAAGCCCGAGTACCTGGAGAGAACCACCGACCATGGGCAAGCAACTGGTAAACTTTATCACTTGCGGCTGCTTGGTGTTTTACATATAGTGTTATAAGCACGCTTAATATTAAAGTTATTTTTTGGAATTGCCATTGAAATATTTATATTTGTACCAACGAAACAAACATAATACAATTACAGGTAAAAATCATCAATAAGCAGAATAATAGGATTGATTACAGATATTCTAGCTTCTGTTTTTATAAATTTAACGAACTAATACAAAGAGCTGTTTACTATTTTCTATCAACTGAAATCATTTATTGAATTTACATTGATGGTGAAAAATTCAATTAAGCTTAAAAATGTATTTAACATTAATGTATATTCAATGATATAGAGTAGGAACGTGTTTGTTTAACTCCAATTTCAACAGTATTTGAGTTATATCATGACTGTCAGTGTTATTGATTTTGGAAACCAGATTTTCAGGGGACAATGAAGAACCTGTAACAACTCATTAACAAAGTTTATGACACAATATTGTACAATCATTACATTCGCTGTAGTATCAATTTATATGAACACATTTCATTTGCTTAATTCTTATGGTATACAAATATCAATTTCCTGGTACCTGATTTATGTTTTGCGAATAATAATAGTATAGGATGGATGTGAAGGAGTACATCCTTGCAAACGAGTTGAACGATGTCTGTTTTTCTTCTTTTTTCAGTAAAATGTGGACATTTTGACATTACAAGATGAACACAATATAATAAATATCTATTGCATAGGTAAATATAAATACAACAACTTACGATGACGGTAACGAAATACATACAAATAAAGGATTGTGGTTAGGTTTATGGTCTTTAACGTCACTTTCAGTTTTTTCGCAGGGATCCGTTTTATTGATGGAGGAAACCAGAGAAAACCACCGACCTACGGCAAGTCACCGACAAACTTTATCACATAATGTTGTATCGAGTACACCTTGCCATGAGTGGGATATGAACTCAAAACGTTGGTCGTGATAAGCACTGATTGCACAGGTAGTTGTAAATCCAACTACCATACAATCACGACAATGACGACCCCCTCATACTTGTAATGAATAGAAAAAGCACATGGTTTATAAGTGGTGGTTATACAGTAGGTTTTAAAGAGTTAACAATAATATAATGCCACACCTTCCGAAATCTACTTCAATGCATTGACTTCATTGCTTAACAAGAGAGGTACATATATGTTAATATCGTCTGACCTGATTATATGGGATTGGCAATCACTCCAAGATTTCATAATTGGGACTTGCATGTAAACTGCACATTAGGAATTTGTCAAGTTTATAAATGTCTATGAATCGCATGTTTTTATTCTAAATATTATCATTTCATTTCAGTCAATGTAAATTAAAGTTTAATTGACTATTTGAAACATACAAAAATGTTTCTAGTTTACCCTGAGATATTTCCCCTAGGATTTCATATTATTAACACCTCTTAGTTGGCATTCAAATGCACAATGGAATAAACCCTTCAATAGCACTTTGTATCGGAAAAAAAACCCCACAATGTATATACTTAAACAAAACAATTAAATTCAACTAAAAGAATGGACAATATAAAATATTTAAACACATGAACAAAAACAACATAGCATAAATTTACCCATTAAACATCTGATATGTTTGGTTGATATGGCCTTGTATAAAAATCAAACAAATTAAAAGTTCACCATACATTATCAACAAGGTATCACAAGTGCATTGCATTTGATAAACTGTGAAATATATATAGTATATCATAGCTAGTGTTGTGTGGGTTGTGTTACCTATAGAATTACATTGTTAACATATATCACATATATATGTGTACACATTTCTTCACTAAGCAATGACTCTGTTTAACAATCTTCATTTTGATGACATTGAAAATACAAATATATACCATCAATGGTAAAGTTGTTTTGACTAGCATCTCAAATGTCGTATTAGGTATTCACTGACATATATACAAGCCAGACACTCATAAATGTATGATACTAAATTATTAAAGCAACAATCAATACCATTGTCTTTGCATAGATCTAGTGTTACACTCAAAGTGTATCATGGAAAGTCAAACTAGTTTCACATCACCATTTTGAAATATTTATTCACAAGAAATTTGTATCCCATCAACCTTTATAAAAAAATGACATGAATATTTGCTGATGTATGCATGAACACATGATCACAAGATACAATCAAAAAGTCATACAATGGCGATTTATTATCAATTTAAACATAAATTTATTTATAATATATTGTAACATAAATACGTATTTTTCCTTTGATGTTTTTATGCAGTAATCAACTTAAAAATAGTGAACTTTTACAAACCATGGTCTAACATGAAGATCTTGATGTTATTCCATGATTTTGACATCATATATCTGTTATTCCATGATTTTGACATCATAGATCTGTTATTCCATGATTTTGACGTCATAAATCTGTCAATTATGTAATTTCTGTTACAAACTATATATACCATGGATCTTACTCATGAACTTATTTAAACCAACTCATCCTTCGGATTCGTTGGTTTAAATAAGTTAATTCGTAAGATCCATGGTATATATAGTTAAAGACAGTATTTTTCTAGTATTATTATTTATATTATAGTGTTAACCTTTGTAGCACTTTCACCAAAAATATATAGTATGGTGGCAACCATTCTCTTATGGTGGTGGGGTGGGGTCTGGGATTAATTTTTTTCTGGTATTATACTAAAAAAAGTTGGATGGCAAAGTATTCTTGTTTTAGTTTAGCGACATTTTCAGTCTGTCTTACCCTTATCATGGAAATCAAGGATATTAAGGAGTTAATCTTACTGAGAACACCGAGCTTTAGTAAATATCAAGCTAACATACAATACAGACACACTTTTAAGTCTAAAAGATGGCAGTAAGATTAATAATTGTAAGTGTTAAACTGCCATTTCTGTGTGATGATTTCAGACTGACAGGTATGCATAACTGGTCCAATGCCATCATAATCTAAACACAATCCACTCTTCACATGCTTGATATATGAACTCTACAAATATAGATAAAATAAACTTATATACATGTATACATTTCTGATAGCCTTTAAGTTTTTTTTCTTCACAATGGCTACTGTGGACTTGCATTTTATATGTTTTAAAAGTCGCGCATGTTCAACTATGAATTACAAAAAAGTCATTGAATACAACTTTTATGTATGTAAAACTAAAGACATAAAGATTCACGGTTCCTCAACTAATGCCAACTCTTACTAAATCGAATGAAACCTAATTTTAAGGTTGCTAAGTTTGGACCGATATTGTTTGATTTCTAACGAATACACATTCACATCATAAGATATTAAGACACGTAATCTTTACAATAATATGGATCACCGTCGTGGTTGTTGGATTTACAACTACTTGTGCGATCAGTGATTATCACCACTGATGTTGCGAGTTCGAATCACGTTAGTGCCGAGGTGTACACGATACAACATTATGTGATAAAGTTTGTCAGTGACTTGCAGCAGGTCGTGGTTTTCTCCGGTTTCCTCCCTCCACCAATAAAATTGGCCACCATGTTATAACTAAAATATTGTTGAAATTGGTGTTAAACACCATGAATAAATGTTAGAGAATACCGAAGGGGCAATCAAAAATGGACAATCCAGAGAAACTGGCAACATATATATATATATATAGGGTGCACAGGACAAAGACAAACAAAACAAAAACACAACACAATATATGTTGGACATGATTATACCAAACAAACACAAATAAGGTAAAGCAGGTACGAGCCCTCCTAACCTAACCTAATCCAATAATACGGAAATTATGTTGCAAAAAGAATGTCTTTTTCTGCTTTTGTAAACTCTGTAAAATATCACTCACTAATGGCTAGTCCGTTTTAGAGGACCATTAAAGCCCTAATTCTATTAAACATTTTACATGTGCTTTATGCTTTTGTGTTCCGATATTATTTTGAATTCTGGGTGTTAGAGTCGTTCAGCATTGGCATTATTGAGGTAAAATGTTATCGAAATGACATGCCGTGAGGTTTTTGTAAGGTCATGTCGTAAGGTTTGTGTAAGGTCATGTCATGAGGTTTGTGTAGGGCTATGTTGTAAGGTTTGTGCTAGGTTATGTCGTGAGGTTTATGTAAGGCCAAGTCGTGAGGTTTATGTAAGGCTATGTCGTGAGGTTCGTGTAAGGCTATTTCGTGATGTGTGTGTAAGGCTATGTCGTGATGTTTGTGTAATGCTATATCGTGAGGTTTGTGTAATGCTATGTCGTGAGGTTTGTGTAATGCTATGTCGTGAGGTTTGTGTAATGCTATGTCGTGAGGTTTGTGTAATGCTATGTCGTGAGGTGTGTGTAATGCTATGTCGTGAGGTGTGTGTAATGCTATGTCGTGAGGTTTGTGTAATGCTATGTCGTGAGGTTTGTGTAATGCTATGTCATGAGGTGTGTGTAATGCTATGTCGTGAGGTTTGTGTAATGCTATGTTGTGAGGTTTGTGTAATGCTATGTCATGAGGTGTGTGTAAGGCTATGTCGTGAGGTTTGTGTAATGCTATGTCGTGAGGTTTGTGTAATGCTATGTCGTGAGGTTTGTGTAATGCTATGTCATGAGGTGTGTGTAAGGCTATGTCGTGAGGTTTGTGTAATGCTATGTCGTGAGGTTTGTGTAATGCTATGTCGTGAGGTTTGTGTAATGCTATGTCGTGAGGTTTGTGTAATGCTATGTCGTGATGTTTGTTTAAGGCTATGTCGTGAGGTTTGTGTAATGCTATGTCGTGAGGTTTGTTTAAGGCTATGTCGTGAGGTTTGTGTAATGCTATGTCGTGAGGTTTGTGTAATGCTATGTCGTGATGTTTGTTTAAGGCTGTCATGAGGTGTGTGTAAGGCTATGTCGTGAGGTTTGTGTAATGCTATGTCGTGAGGTTTGTGTAATGCTATGTCGTGAGGTTTGTGTAATGCTATGTCGTGATGTTTGTTTAAGGCTATGTCATGAGGTTTGTGTAATGCTATGTCGTGAGGTTTGTGTAATGCTATGTCGTGAGGTTTGTGTAATGCTATGTCGTGATGTTTGTTTAAGGCTATGTCGTGAGGTTTGTGTAATGCTATGTCGTGAGGTGTGTGTAAGGCTATGTCGTGAGGTGTGTGTAAGGCTATGTCGTGAGGTTTGTGTAATGCTATGTCGTGAGGTTTGGTAATGCTATGTCGTGAGGTTTGTGTAATGCTATGTCATGAGGTTTGTGTAATGCTATGTCGTGATGTTTGTTTAAGGCTATGTCATGAGGTGTGTGTAATGCTATGTCGTGAGGTTTGTGTAATGCTATGTCGTGATGTTTGTTTAAGGCTATGTCATGAGGTGTGTGTAATGCTATGTCGTGAGGTTTGTGTAATGCTATGTCGTGATGTTTGTTTAAGGCTATGTCATGAGGTGTGTGTAAGGCTATGTCGTGAGGTTTGTGTAATGCTATGTCGTGAGGTTTGGTAATGCTATGTCGTGAGGTTTGTGTAATGCTATGTCGTGAGGTGTGTGTAATGCTATGTCGTGAGGTTTGTGTAATGCTATGTCGTGAGGTTTGGTAATGCTATGTCATGAGGTGTGTGTAATGCTATGTCGTGAGGTGTGTGTAATGCTATGTCGTGAGGTTTGTGTAAGGCTATGTCATGAGGTGTGTGTAAGGCTATGTCGTGAGGTTTGTGTAATGCTATGTCATGAGGTTTGGTAATGCTATGTCGTGAGGTTTGTGTAATGCTATGTCGTGAGGTTTGTGTAATGCTATGTCGTGAGGTGTGTGTAATGCTATGTCGTGAGGTTTGTGTAATGCTATGTCGTGAGGTTTGTGTAATGCTATGTCGTGAGGTTTGTGTAAGGCTATGTCGTGAGGTTTGTGTAATGCTATGTCGTGAGGTGTGTGTAATGCTATGTCGTGAGGTTTGTGTAAGGCTATGTCGTGAGGTTTGTGTAATGCTATGTCGTGAGGTTTGTGTAATGCTATGTCGTGAGGTTTGTGTAATGCTATGTCGTGAGGTTTGTGTAATGACTGTGTTTTGTGTCGTCATCAATTGTCAATTTTCCATTAATTCATAATATAATGTAAAAATGTAATTAAATTAACTTACTTTTGTATGTTCCCATGTGTCCCTTGGTCCAATTATACAGTCCTCTAAAACTGGACGTACACCTTCACCAATTTGTTTTACCACGACACACTGCAGAGATGTTCGTAATAATTTCTCCTTAGTCCAAGAAAAGCCCTGTGTCAAAAAATAATATATATTAAAAAACTGAAGTAATGTGAAATAAATATATGAGAAAATAGAATCTACTTTATTTACATGACATTCAGATTTCAACTCTTTCTTGGCCACACAAGGAGTACCGATATTGCATTTACCCCAAAGAAAAAAAAAATGAAACCAATATAGGAAATTATATTTACTCCTTATTTGAAATTTCGAGAAAATCATGTAGCTGCAAATCTCGAAGAAATATGTGGCCTTTTGAAGGAAAAGTTTGTGTTGTGTGCATCGGATTTGATATTTACCTTTTTATTGAAGATCCCAAAGAATACCTTTACCGACGGACAGACAATGCAATGGGGGTTACACTAATGTCCTGAAAAGTACATTAAGGCCTATATCTTTTTTTTATTATCCAATGGATTGAGTTCAAATTTGAAAATGTTAAATGCATTAGCATATATTTAACGAATATTTAAAAAAAAAATTTGACCTGAAAATTGTCATGAAAATGTCCTAAAAAGGCTAGGTGGAAATAATTTGACCTGAAAATTTACCTGAAAAGTACATAAAGGCCTATATCTTTTTTTTTTTTATTAACCAATGAATTGAGTTCAAATTTGAAAATTTTAAATACATTAGCATATATTTAAAAAAAATATATTATAATTATTTTTTTTAAGGTGGAAATATTTTTTTTTTTTTTAATATTTAAAATTTGAACTCAATCCATTGGATAATAAAAAAGATATAGGCCTTTATGTACTTTTCAGGACATTTCATGACAATTTTCAGGTCAAATTATTTCCACCTAAAAATATTTTTTTTTATTATTTTTTTTTAAAATATTCGTTAAATATATGCTAATGTATTTATCATTTTCAAATTTGAACTCAATCCATTGGATAATAAAAAAGATATAGGCCTTTATGTACTTTTCAGGACATTTTTCAGGTCAAATTATTTCCACCTAATAATATTTTTTTTTATTTTTTTTTAAGTATTCGTTAAATATATGCTAATGTATTTAACATTTTCAAATTTGAACTCAATCCATTGGATAATAAAAAAAAAAGATATAGGCCTTTATGTACTTTTCAGGACATTTCATGACAATTTTCAGGTCAAATTATTTCCACCTAAAAATATTTTTTTTTATTATTTTTTTTTTAAATATTCGTTAAATATATGGTAATGTATTTATCATTTTCAAATTTGAACTCAATCCATTGGATAATAAAAAAGATATAGGCCTTTATGTACTTTTCAGGACATTTTTCAGGTCAAATTATTTCCACCTAAAAATATTTTTTTTATTTTTTTTTTAAATATTCGTTAAATATATGCTAATGTATTTAACATTTTCAAATTTAAACTCAATCCATTGGATAATAAAAAAGATATAAGCCTTTATGTACTTTTCAGGACATTTCAGGTCAATTTTCAGGACATTAGTGTAACCCATTGCAATGGTAAAAAAAAAGAAGAAAAGCAATGCCGGTTCTACAAAATACTACTCAGAAAACTAAAGATTAAGCAACACAAACTCAACTCAAATCAGAGAAACAGTTGTTATGAAAAGAAAGTTTAAACCCTGATGCTCAACGATATCTTCAATATCAACTAAATGAATATTTATCCCTATATTACTAGAAGACTCCGTTTATTAATGACATAACCATCAACCTCTTGTACTTTATATAACACAACCAGCTTCAAATACAGCGTAATTAACAAGATTACATACTTCGTTTAGACTATACAATGCCCGTTGTTGACACGATCGTATGGTAGTTGATTTTATATTTACATATCCAAATCAGTATCAATCACAAATAAAGTCTGCGAGTTCGATTCCAGGCCGTTCAAGTTGTGATGTGTACTTTAAGCAACTGTGTGTAATAATATTCGTCAGTTATTTACAGAAGGTGGTCAGTGGTTTTCCTCGGATACTCCAGCTTCCTCCGCTCATAAATTCGATGACCATGACATTACAGACATAATGCTTAAAGTGGCATTGCATTAAGTATAAAAAATCTTAAAACTATAATCAGCTTGTCTTCTTTAACAAAGGAATGTGATATTGGTGTGTAAAATATATATTGTTTATAACACATTTATAGTACCTAAGAAATCACAGACTATAATTAAAATGCATAGCATTATTTGATGTATTTCATATATAGTTGTCAAGGACAATCCACAAATCAATTTTATCTTGACAACCTGCATTTTATTTGTTTTGTCAATAACTTTCGACTTTATGTGTTTACATTTTCCCATCTCAATTTTTATAACATTTTTCTGAATGCAGGACTGAAGAGACAGATACTAGTCTGAAATCAATAATTGACTCGTACCTGTGTTGCCAATTTATAGTGACACATTTCCACGTATAGTTGTTCAGGTGCTTGAAATAAATAACTATGATTGTCTAAACACATGTTGTTCTGTAGATTACGTGCCTGGTAAAACAATATAATATCATATATCAGTAATAAGAATATCAATAGTTGAAGAGAAAAAAAATATTCATTTTCTAATTGTTATTGAACAGTACTATTTACAAATAATCCTAGGTTATTTTTTCTCTCTCCAGCAAATGATTTCTGAACAAATTTATATGCAAGATTATTTTATCAAATTTTACACTTAAATAATGTATTATTAAATCCAATGTTCTCCTTTCTCAGGTATAGATGACTATGGCTGATTAACTACATCCTGTTTAGACCCTTTAGTTTTCTTACTCCCGGCAAAATACTTCTAAATTAGTTGGCTTTCAAATATTTTGGCTTTGAGCGACACCTGGTGAAGGTTATTCCCTAAACGCATCGTGTGCACTGAATTCGATATCTACGTTTTTATTTACATTATCTGTCTTTTATATCACTTTGATATTTTAGTGAATCCTGACAATAATTAAGTGAATACTAACGATATTGTTTATTAAACATACACTTTGTATTACATTTTGTAAGGCAGAGATACATGTTCAGAAGGGCCTGTGATTTGTTTATTAAACATACACTTTGTATTACATTTTGTAAGGCAGAGATACATGTTCAGAAGGGCCTGTGATTTGTTTATTAAACATACACTTTGTATTACATTTTGTAAGGCAGAGATACATGTTCAGAAGGGCCTGTGATTTGTTTATTAAACATACACTTTGTATTACATTTTGTAAGGCAGAGATACATGTTCAGAAGGGCCTGTGATTTGTTTATTAAACATACACTTTGTATTACATTTTGTAAGGCAGAGATACATGTTCAGAAGGGCCTGCGATTTGTTTAACATTACATGTTTCGTTGATGTTATCTCTTTTGTCAACAGCAAGATCAGTATGCATGTGTCAAGGAGGATGAGCGCTCATTCATATGTGTGTAAGGGACCGACCATTTAACTTGCAGGGGGTAGGGGCTATGGGGTTTTTTTTCGTTCAGAATTTTTTTTTTTGACAACACGAGAGTTAGAATTTTTTTTTTTTTTGTCGCGCAAAGCGCAATTTTTTTTCCCAGAATTTAACATTAGGTTATATGACAAAAACTCTGAATCAGTTTATTTTTTTTTCTTCCACCAAAATCAGAATATTTTTTCAACAACATTGGGAATCAGAATATTTTTTTTTAGAAAAAAACAACATAACCCCCCCCCCCCCCCCCCCCCCCTGGAAGTTAAATGGTCCATCCCTAGTATCAATTTTGTCTCTGTTTCTACATTTTTCTGATATCATTTTTAAACAGTTGTGGGGTCATGTTGGTTGATCTTTAGTTTTCTGTGCAAGTGTTTTGTAGATCATTGTTTGTCCTTTTTCCTTTGTATTGTCTGCCCTTTTTCGAATCACGGCTTCTGATTACCACTTTGGTATCTTCAATCTTTCCTTACTTGAAACGTTTTATATGACAAAGCTTGAAAAAAGTGTCCATATCACCATAATATAGCTGAAATATTGACATTTTTTGTATTTGAATTTGAAGAATAATAGTTTCTTTTTGGTATTATATACACATAAAAACTCAGGTTAATCGAAATTTCAGAACAAGTACATTTCTTTTGTTTTTGGTATTTAGATGAACCTTGAGACCACGCAGTTTGTTGTCTATCATCAAAGAAAAAATAAACAATAGCGAATGAATTAATCTCACACATAACTTTGTTTTTAATTTCTTTAGCTTGTGCATCCATTCATTAAAATTTAGATTACGTTCTATTAATTTTAATGCAATAAATTAGCACGTGTGTTATTAATTGACAACTTGTTAATCACATCATTAATACCCATTTTATTGTTTGAATATTTTAAAGAAAAGTCTTGATTGACATCATTAACAACATAAAAGGTGGGATTATTGATTTTTCAATTATCAATAACGGAAGTGTCAAGTGCACTTGACCACTCTAATATGTGATCGTCCGTGCGTAACGGAAGACAGGTAAACGATTTGTTTGTTCAGCAATTTTCTTTGTTATATCAGGTCAATTTTGAGTAATAAAAACGTTGTTTGGGTTTAAAATTCTCTTCGTTATAAAAAATTTGTAATAGGCCTTCACAAATACATTGTTTAAATAGCGATGGGACCGGGGATTTATCTTTACTTCGCTATAAGCCTGATTTCGTTACAAGCCTGTTCGTTATAAACGAACTCTACTGTAATACTAAATGTTGAGCCTACTTACCGATCCCCAGGCAAACACCTCGTGGTCAAAAATAAGCAACTCTTGCCATATATTTGTTATTAACCAAGTAAAATTTTTACATTGCAATTCCTCTTTTAACTTGAACCTTTCAGACAAATCTCCTACTGACATGGCCTGAAAAAGAACATACATTACTCCATTTGGTACATTAGTGTTACTTTAAATGATTGTTGTGTAATGTGACGTGAGCAGTATTTCATGACGAAAACAAGCCTACAAACAATGAATTCTGTTGACAAAAAGTAGCACTACTGTGATTGGTCTATTGGTAGAAATTTAGATTGCCACATTGTAGTGAGACACCAACTATCACTCTCACCAAGCTACAGGTATTGCTCATTAGCAGCTGCTGGGTGTAGTAGTTTATGAAGTCAAGGTAATTAAAATTTGGATTTAGTGGCCCGAATCAAATTCTAGAATTTATTTGTATATATTCCTAAATAAAAACTGAAAAATTTACTAGTCCGAACATAGTTTGACTGAGTCTAGGGGCGGAGGACATGTGCTCATCGCGAGGACTATTTTACAAATGTATGTGCAAGGAGCATGAAATTATCCAGGTAGAATTCACTAATTTACGTCTTTCCATAAATA
The DNA here is from genome assembly GCA_963680875.1 of Bathymodiolus brooksi. NCBI lineage: Eukaryota > Metazoa > Mollusca > Bivalvia > Mytilida > Modiolidae > Bathymodiolus > Bathymodiolus brooksi. Next base: position 71,620,761 of record OY804577.1, on the reverse strand, counting down.
ATGAAGAGGTATTTGTTTGATTGTTCTGCCACAACCAGCTGACACATTTTTCAGAGAGGTTTACCCCGCATGGAAGCTAGAATTTTACATTCCATTTTGTTTAGAATTAAGGACCCTTGAAGCGGTCTACACCAAGACTAATCTACACTATTATATCTTTGTCGTTTCGGGTTTATGCTCTCAAATAATATGGTTTACCACCTGGAATGAGTCAGTATTGTTCTAGTTTATCGAATCGCCTGGCTTACCAATATAACTGCATGAACAACTTTTGGTTTAGGTAATCGAAATGTGCATGTGAATTTAATATTTAGTATGTTACTAACAACATAATTAAGTAAATTGTTAGATATTTTTCCCTCTGCCATGGATGAGTACATCATTATCAAGGAAGTTATAGGTACAGAAATGTGCCTCTAGGTATCTACTATGTTTATTTTTTTTATTTTTTTATAGAAATATTGTATTTTAGAATTAGTGCTAGTAAAGGAAACCGGAGATATATAACTTGTCATGTATATTTGTGTAGTTAGTTACTCTAATATGAACCGAATTAATGTCAACAAAATATAAATATCCTACTCATATATAGACATTTCTAATTCATGTCTTATAAATAACTTTCTTATTGATGAATCCATAATGACCATAGCCTTAACTATTTGATGATTTTTCGATACCCACGTAGCATTAAATTGCTAGGAACTAATTGTAAAACGGTTATATATAAATACTTCATTTTTTTTTCTTTCAAGAGATTTAAGCAATTTTTCACTAACCAGAACTACAAATAATTGACATGTATCACCATTACCTCCATTTATGAGGTGATCATAGAAGGGTTGTATGATGTCCTCTTGATATTTAGAAAGTGGTCGGATACAGGTCTTAGGATGGTCAGAGGTTGATTGATTAAGGATGACCCCCCACTGATGAAAAGTGGTCATAGACAGAGTTTGAAATTACCTCCATTTCTGGGAAATGATCATAGACAAACTTTTTATGATTTGGTTCCATCCATACTTCTACAGCACGTTTGTAGTTAAACACCTCAATGTTCCGTCTTCCACCTGGAAAATCGTATGGCTGTACCCGTGGTATATGGCCAAGATGTGAACATGGCAGATGGACAAACCGACCACCACACATCCAAACCTACAGTTAGCAAACAAGAGAGAAAGACAATTATAAAACTGGAACAAAAATATTAATACAAATTGTTCTTTTTTTCCATTTATTGAACCAATTTATTGCAATCCTATAATTATCACAGACATCAATAATTAAACGTCATTCATTCGAGAATACAAATAAACCTGTTGCCAAAGTATTCCTGATAATTTGCAAAGTTATTTGAAAATTATCTTAACGATTATTCATTTATGAAAAGAATGATTCATCTAAAATATGTAGTTATTTTCAGTGTCATCAACAAACCCTATTCAAAATAAGTTGTATTGAAGGGGCGAAATATATGCCAATTAAACTTTCAAAAGGCAAATGAATCTTTGAACAAGACAGCTGTCACAAAGATATATTTAATACTGTAGAATGTGATGAACAAATAACAGGTTTAATAGAAAAGCAGGTGTGTGTGTGTGTGTGTGTGTGTGTGCGCGCGTGCGTGAGAGAGAGAGAGAGAGAGTGACTTGTGATAAGGAGAAGCAAACGACAGAAACTTACTCGCCATGACATTTCTAAATTTTCACCACCCCATACAGTCATTCCTTCATCGTAGGCACCAATCTCTCCAAAATATTTACTATCTACAGCATAGGCAGCACCAACCATCACAGTTCCCCTGTAAGAATATCAGATATACATTTAATAACACAATCCTGATGGAGTTCCCTTGTCTTTTCCTACTAGTAATTTTACCATTGTGATACCAAGGATTGAGCCTCCCTTCAAGGTATACTGTGTTGCTCGCGTTTTTGTGGGAGTACATGTTTACCGCATTTTGTTATTGATCTTATTAAGATTTTCGTGTTGTACTGGTGTTGTTAACATTATATTCATCCGGATTGTGATTTTTGTACTGTATCTTCAAACTGGTATGTTTTATTTTTACTTTAATTGAATATACAATGACAGCTATCTACGTATATGTGATTGCTTGTAGCTACAGTGCTGCCTCATAAGTATTCGCGAAAATAAGAAAATGGCTGCGATCGGTAGTGCGAGTTGAAATTGTCACCAATGTTTTTCGTTGTAATAAAAAGAACTACATAGTTTTAAGCTGTCTTGAGCTACCCTTTTGAACGTTCCCCAAATATGTGACGTAATTTTAAGGTCGTCTGCTACGTGTTTACAAATAAACAGACGTGTTTTCAAGATGGGTCGCAAGTCAAAGGAATTGAGTGAGGATCGGAAACAACTGGTTGTGGATTTGAAACGGGAAGGGCATAGAAATTGTGAGATCGTGAAATTGTTGCATATACCTGAATCTACAATTCGTTCAATTTGGAAGAAGTACAACAGCACAGGTAATGTTGAAAACATTGCCAGAGTTGGACGACCAAGGAAAGTGACACGACGCGGTGAGGTTAGATTATTGAGGACGGTAAAAAAGAATCGTGGCAAGGTTTTAAGAGAAATTACCAATGATTTCAATGAAGGAGGGGTTGTTCGTGTCCACCCAAAGACTATACAGCGTTATTTACACAAAAACAAAATATTTAGACGTGTTGTTCGTAAGAAAATGGTGGTCAGAGAGGTCAACAAAAAGAAACGACTTTCTTGGTGTCTGGAACGACGGAGATGGACTGTTAATTTACACTGGAATCAAGTAATATTCAGTGACGAATCGCAGATAGTTATTGGACAAAATAACCGTGTGTACGTGTGGAGATCTTCGAATGAGGCTTACCGCCCCGAGTGCATGTGTCCGCCATATCAGAGGAAGGTGTCTGTTATGATCTGGGGGCGCATTACATGGTATGGTGTGGGAACTTTATGTAAGGTTGATGGTAATATAAATGCTGTGAAATATCGTGACATCCTTGATAATCATCTTTGGCCCGTTTTAGCCCGTCATTTTGCCGACAAACCTTATCGTTTCCAAGATGACAATGCCCCTGTCCATCGGGCCCGCTTAATTGAAGAATTCAAACGAGACAATGATATTCATGGCATGACATGGCCAGCTCAGTCTCCGGACTTAAATATTATTGAAAATTTGTGGCTTCGCATCAAGCAGGAAACATAAATACTCCTCAAGAACTGTTTACTGCCATTCAGGATATTTGGATGAACTTTACTGTGGATTACATTCAGAACTTGTATACCTCCATTCCACGCAGGATTCTGGCAGTTATACGGTCGAAGGGTTACCTCACAAAATATTAAGGTAACTTTTTCATTTTTACCTAGTGTATTTTAATGGTGCAAAGAGCAATAACTCAAACTCGTTGACGTCCGCCATCTTGTTTTCGCGAATACTTTTTTGAGACGGCGCTGTAGATGTCCCTTTTCATAGCAATTCGATTTTTTGAATTTGTTTGGCATAGTTTTTTCTGAATTTTTCTGCCAGAACCGTAAACATTATGAGTATTTTCTCTTTTACACAAATCTTTCAAAATATTTACATACGGTCTAACATCCTCTTCTGTGGCACCAACTTGGTCCTGTCTAAAGAATGTTTCAAAGAACACAAGTCTCCAGTCAAAACCATATCGTGTCATGTAACCTTCATTGAATCTGTATTCAAACGTTTCACTATTGACATAATCAAGTACACCCATTGCAATAGTTTTCCTGTCCTTTTTAACTTCTGTTAACAATGGTTGTAACCTGCAAAAACAACGTTATGTATCTTAGAAAATTGAAGCTGTTTTTCATTTTATTCCTTTTTATCTCTGTTATTTCATATAAATCTAATAACAGCGAAAAGTTAAATTTGATTAATCCGACCGTAACCTTAATACACTTAAAAATGACAAATATTTCTCAGTGCTCCATTCATAGATATATGACCTCATAGATTCATATTTGTATACTAAAATGAAAGAAAAGTTCTATTGTTTATGTAAACTTTGGGTTGTCTGTACTAGTTTAAATTTCTGATTATTATATAGCAGGTTTTTTTTTTGGTAAAATAGCCACTAAGTTGATCTCGCCTCAACTTTTACACTGAATGAACTAATAAATTCAAAACTAATGGTTGTTCGTCAATTTAGCATGATATATATGCTCTTCAAATATGATTCCTATATTATAAACAAATGCTAAATATTTCTGTAACGAGTGTTAACTCAACTTGCATAATAAGTGTTATACCCTACTTTTTATTGAAGTACACGTACCAAGCCAGGAAAATAAACCGTCATGTATTTGTGTGTTAGTGGTATAGATTCCCCCTCTTTCTACCATTTTTCTGTTGTATTTTGGTAATGTTCCGACACAACACAGTGTGTATTTTTGCTTAGAAAGATTTTTTTTGTACGTGAATTCATAAAAAGCCATACATATGCGTGAAAACAACCACCATTACGTTTTAGAATACGTACATGTAACCTCGCCGATAAATATTTCTTTTTTGACTGGATTCTGATTGTTTCTACATAATGTTTTATACGATTGAAAGACATAAATGCATGAAACGCGAAAGATCAAAATACATAAGCATAAAGTGTACGCGAAAGATCAAAATATATAAGCATAAATTGTGTTTGCACTAGTTTTTGTGCGTGCTTAAGCAACATATATCACCCTTTCAGTACCCACTGCAGTGCCTACAAAGCAAGGTCATAGAAGAGTCGTAACCTCGGTGTTATCTTCTTTCCAAAAGCAACATGCATTGTACTTTAATTTGGTGTAATCATTTCTCACAGACATTGCCCTAAGCGTAACCAAACTCTTTAAAATAGAGCAATATTACTCAATATCAACAATGATGAAGACAAAGTCTTACCAATCTAGATTCACCTCCATATGACTGTCGAAGAAAACCACTACATGACCTGTGGATTGCCGCCATCCTTTTAATCTGGCTTTAATCAACCCTTCGCGGGTAGGATTACGAATCACTTTTATTATGCCAATTGGAAAATTTTTATTTATATATTCGTCTAAAGGTGCTTTCAGTTCAACTACAAAAAAAGATTAACATAATGAAATCATTTTTTCCAAATACAAACAGACTACAAAACCTGCACATTTTTGTTTTCACTCAAAAATATCGCACACTATTACAAAAACGCAGGGACTGTCGTGGTCGTGATCGGATGGTAGATGAATTTACAACAAACTATGCAATCGGTGCCTATCACCATTAACGTTGCGAGTTCGAATTCCGCTCATTGCGAGGTGTACAACATTATGTGATGATATTTGCTATATAGCTGAAATATTGTTGAAAGTCGCGTTAAACACCATAAAACCAACCAATCACAAAAACGCATGGACAGTACAGGAGCACGTTGAGTGAATGGTCGTAGTTAACTGATTACTACATAAGGGTGATTTTCAAAAAAATGAAGACTTTGTGTGACATAGAGGGTGAAATTTCAAATTGGACAAATTGACATAATTTTGGTTGTAAAATAATGTCAATATGATATATTTTTCAGATTCAGTTGCTCAGTGCAATATATGAAAACAATTTTTTTCCCCCAACTTTTATTAGCAACACAGTGTTAAAATTATAACAAATACAGACTTACTTCCTCAGAGGCATCATTTTCTTTTGGGTATGGTAAAAGATCTAAGTTTATTTCCATTTGATAATGATATGAAAAAGGCACATTTTGGTACCAAAATTTGCATATATCATGACATGAGAAAACAGTTTCAGTATATCAAAGAAACACTATTTTTACTGTATATTTAAAAACATCTGGTAATTAAAGTTTTCATACAAGCATAAAAAATATGATCTAATGAGGCTTAATAGTTGTAAATCAATTATTTATATATGCCTAATAAATATAGCAAAAGTTAAGTTAAGTTGATCATTGGTGGTAAAAACTAGAGGTAACCAAATGAAAATACTGTCCATTTTTTTGTTTTGTCACACTTCTGACACATTTTTCTAAAAGATAAATACACCAAATATCAAGCTAAATGCAATCATTGTTGGTCACAATAACTTTTTTAAGTAGTAGTACATAATCGATTTTGACTGAAAAAAGGTTTCCCTTGAATTTATTTCATTTTTGCATTGTTATGATGTTATTCCAATCATATTTTATCATATTCTAAGTAATACTATAATAATTATAAAAAATGACCACTCAATTTTCAACCATTTATACATCTTTTCAAGAGTATAGTGCTTATTGAGAATTAAATAATTCCCTGAGACAATTACAAGCAGTTTTATGGAGGCTATATGCTTACAAAAACAAAAAAAAATTATTCTTTCCAAACTAAAAGTTATATTTCTTCAAAAGCTTATATTTCTTACAGTTAACAGTAAATATTAAAAGAAGATTCAAAATTATATTTTTGTTTTTTCTAATGATTAGTGTGCTAATTATTTGCCCTTTAGGAATTTATCTCATCAAAAATGGTTAAAATGGATTTGAAATTTATTAAAACTAGCAATAGATCATCTTTTCTTAGTATAAAATTACTTTTTAGTGGTTTTCAAATTAGTTTCCCCATGTTTCTCAATAATTTACTCTGCAAAAAAACTTCCTACTGCAATTGCAATCGACATTTAACGTTTTTATGTCAGGAGTGTGACATATTACTGTTGAATGAAAAATTATTGATAAATTTTCAAAAATGCTATATCAAAAGAATGAAAATGTTTTATGAAAGGCAAGATATATTAAAGTAAGTATTCTGTTTATCTAAAGCAACATACATCAATTTTTCATTTAGAAAAAAATCCATATTTTGACATGTTTTAAGAAAATATAACCCTTTATCATCACTTATTATGAGAAAGGTGTCATGCAATATACAAAAATAATACAATTATTACTTATTGTTTATATGTAATTAAATTGAAAACATTGTGGAAGTTTGTAGAAGCATGGTTTATTTTTTTTTAATTTAAAAGATATGCCTATTAAAAGTGTCACACTCCTGACATTAGTTATTTTGATTTCCTAGCTATGATATGTCATGTACCAGAGCTATTTCCAACTTTTTTCTTTGATTGGGTCTGGAGCTTTTGGAAAATAATGAAAATTGTGAACTATTAAAGCATACAACATAGTACTATACAACTAAGATAAAATGTCACACTCCTGACATTTTTTGTGTCTCTCCTTATGCAAGCCTAATTTTACAACTATCATATTCATCCAGTCTAATACTACTAAATTATTATAACTAATGTTTTTTTACAACATATTTTGACTTTTCTGAACTAATTAGTCTCAACTATGAAAAACTATTAAGGTTTAATTTGACATTTGTACAATTTTCCAAGTTAAATTTATTCACGTACACTAATTTAAAAAATAGAATAATTTTTTGTGGCATAATCATAGGGTCACAAAACATCTAGATATTTGAAGTAAAATGGTACAAAATTATATATTTAGAATACCATCTTTCTTTAATATATTTTTTATTTTATTTTTTTTTATCATCAAGGTAAGTTAAGGCAATTTAAAGTTTGTCATGCTAAAACTCACACTCCTGACAAATTTGACCTGTTTTTAGAGGATAACTTTTTATTAACCGGAAGAGCAATCTCCATGACATTTTGCATGAAGATAACTGTTACCATTGTGCTTGTTTTAAGATATTTACCTTTCTTTCATATCATTTAATATTCAAATTATTCTCTGAAAATGAAAAGTCTTCATTTTTTTGAAAATCACCCATAAGAAGAAAGTATCGGTTGGCTTAAACTTGATACCATTACTCTCAAGGGAAAACATCATAACTGATGCACCCAACATATTTAATTTGAATTAGTCATAAATATTAATTAAATGGCCTTAGTGGGAGACCAGAATAAATAAGCCAATCGTTAATATATTTAAAATTAAATATTGAATACTAGTATAAAATATAATTAGTTGAGCGAATTACTACTCTGTCATATATTTAAATGTTAGAAAATTATAATTTATTTATTTATTCAAATTGCATATTACACCCATATGGGTTAAGCAATTACAATACAAAAGCATGCAAACATATAAAAGAAAAACAACACAAACATAAGAAATATGTAAATGTAGGGGAAATATTTGACCGGCGTGAACCCTATCATCTCAAGTCTAGTGATTGTTTTATGAAGGTGCAAACAACCGATAAAAGATCTGAAGTTGGATTGAGTATGTAATCAAGTCTATTCATGGGTGACATATTAGTAAAAGAAGGACATTTATTTTCAATAGTATTTATTAGTAAATTTCTAGGTTGCTGGTTTAAATGACAATTTAAAAAGAAGTGATATTCATCTTCTAAGATATTACAAGTAGTGCAAAGTCTTTGTTGACGGGGTATATTAATATATGGACCAGTTTCAATTTGCAAACAATGGTCACTTGTCCGAAATTTAGCTATGAGTTGTCTATGTTTAAAGTTTTTTTCCTTTATCAAATATTCTTCCAAAACAATATCATGTTTTATTTTATTATAGAAATAAAGTTTTGAATTATCTGTTAATTTTGAAAGTTTGTCTTTACATACATGTATGAAATAGATGAGACAGGAAAGTTCAGCCCAAAAACAATGGAAATACACTATTTTATGTCAAATGTTGTATTGTTTGTTTGTTTGATGGTGGTTAACGCCACTTTCAATAATATTCCAGTTATATTGTGGCGATCAGTTTTATTAGTGAAGGAAATCGGAGAACCCGGAGAAAACCACCGACCAAGTCGCAAGTCACTGACAAACTTCATCACATAATGTTGTCGCCCTGATCGAGATTCGAACTCACAACATCAGTGGTGATTGACACTGATTGCATAGGTAATTTAAAATCCAACTACCCTACGATCACGGCCACGACGGACCCCTCAAATATTGTAGTAGAGCGAAGATGACAGCACCGTTACCACCCCAACACCCTGTGTTTCCATTTAATGAGAAATTGTATCTTTCTACCCTACATACCACCAAAAATTTCGGATAAATAAAGTTTACAACACCCTCTTTTCACTAAATATTTCATATTTCATTTAATAATTAATGTACGTAACCATTTACTGTGAAAGTACTTTCTTCATGGGTATCAATTTTCGTAGTTTTGCTTAAAATGTGTTCGTACCCAAAATAAAATTCGTGGATTTTATATTTTCAACATATTTTCATATAATATGAGAATCTGGCAACCGTTTCACTAAATGTCGTAAGTCGTAAGCGTAGACGTAAGTGTACTCTTAAGAATTACGACTGTTTCACTAATAGTTAGCATAGGATTTACGACTTACGATAAAAAGTCATCGCAAAGTTGAGAGTGGTGGAAGGTAGTCGTAAGTCGTAAATCGTAAACCTATTTTTGAAGAGAAGAATTGTTATCTGTATTTTTTTAATATGAACATTAATCAAATGAAGCGAGCAATACATATTATATGCAGCACCATTTTTTATATTTCGAGAGCCATAAAAAAATCATCAAAACAGAGACACATTAATATTGTTTGTTTCAGTGTACTATCTATCAATTCTGCATTTACAATATGAACATATTTTTCTTAACGAGTGAATACCTAGAAGAAATATCGGTTACATGACAAACAATGGTTCAAAAAAAAAAAAAAAATAAGCGCACACAGAGGGCGCATTACATTTGCGTGGATTTTGGGATTAACAGGTATTACTTTTGCACGGAGAAAGAGCATTACAATTGCCCGTAAAATGTACATGAAATTTGTTTTGCATTTGCCATGTTTGCATTTGCGCGGATTATCTGTTATTTAGAAGAATATATTTAATTTACTCATAACATTTTTTGCATTTTGCAACATGACTGACGATGCAATATGGATTATTCTCCTCTTTCGTCAGTCTTTAAAATGAAAACAAAAAATATAAGAATAACATAGATACAAATATATGAAATATAAATTAAAAATTTTTTTTTGTAACATGCATGTATAAGAAAGCAAACCCAATAATTTTGAAGACACCATATATTTTAGCAGTCCAAATGTTAATATTCATTGGTAGTTTTTATTGATTATATAAAGCGTTAAACACTCACTTTGAATATAAATCAACAGTACATGTATGCACATGTTAAGGTTTAATATTATAAGATGTGTATTTTTGTTATTTAATGTGCTGAAGAAATAAATTATTTTATATGCGTGAATATAGTGATGCAATAAAACTACCCGAATCCTACCCCCCGTGGTGGGCGGTGGTTGTATAATAAGTAATTTCTTGATGGCGAAAGAACTAAGTAAAGAGGTAAAAAAGAAGTTGCAGCATCAGTGCCTATAAAAACCATAAAATATTATGAAAATACGAAATATGCTTTAAACAGAAAGGTAACAAAAAAAATCCGCACAATTGTCATGTGTTTAAGTTCTTCACGTAAATGTAGGATTTTTTTCCCGCGCAATTAAAATGCGCCGCAAACGGAATATCGGTGCAGAATGTGACTGTATTGCCAATTCTACGGTCACATTTTTGAAATTTCTCCTTACATATAGTATGAAATTTGATAAAATAAATTTCTGTAAAATTTTACACTTAACATTTTTTTTTCTGATAGCTTTGGTTTATTCATTTAAAAGATCACTGTAGAGTTTTATAATTAGTTGAATATTAAAAACGTATTTAAACACATTTAAAATGTGATTATTAATGTAATCAGCTTCCGAGCTGTTGGGTTTATGCATAAAATATACAAAAACGGTGCACTCAACTCGCAACCGCAAGCACAGCCACTTGTTTCATTCAAAAAATATATGCCCCCTCCTCTTCCTTACTTCAAGGTAAACATCTGCCCTTTACCCCTTCCCCACTTCGCCTCAATATTGTTCGCTTATTTGTGATCCTTTCGCTGACCCAATTATATCGCTACACTCCCGAGATATTTCTCTTTTCGACTGCCACATTTAAATATAAATACCAGGCCCCCCTCAGACGAATTGGACAAGAATATTCAGCGAAAATCGCATTTTCTATTTTTCAGTCAAAGAAACAGATACAGTCACTTCCGGTCCGTTCTACATTGATTTAGAAACTAAAAAAAACAGGTGTTTTAAAAATCAAATGTCAATAATTTGGAGTTGAACATATTTTTATAATCTGCATTGGAACAATTATCTGTATTTTAAAGGCTTACTTTACATTTGAGAGGAGATGATCATGATGGCATTGTTACACATGGCCGGTCTAGAGAATTCCGAATGCATAGAAAAAATCCAGCGCAAACCGGAAGTCGTTGTATCCGTTTCAATGACTTAAATTTTCACCAAGCCACTTTCGCTGAATAGTCTTGTCCAATTCGCCCGGTATTTATATTTAAATGTGGCAGTCGAAAAGAGAAATATTTCGGGAGTGTAACGATGTAATTGGGTCAGCGAAAGGATCACAAATAAGCGAAAAATATTGAGGCGAAGTGGGGAAGGGGTAAAGGGCAGATGTTTACCTTGAAGTAAGGAAGAAGAGGGGGCATATATTTTTTGAATGACATAAGTGCCTGTGACCGCAAGTGATAAAGTTTACCAGTTGCTTGCCCGTGGTTGATGGTTCTCTCCGGCTTCTTCCACCACTAAAACTGGTCGCCATGATATAGATGAAATATTGCTGAAAGTGGCATTAATCACCTAAACTCAATCGTCTTATATAAAATATATGATACAATATATATCTTTTTACCTCCATTATAGGAGATGCTACTTGTCGCAAGTCGTAACTCTTAAGATTAGGACTAGTTTAGTGAAACGCACGTATACGTGCACGTAAGGAAATCTTAAGAGTGATCTTAGACTTACGATTTACGATCACTTTAGTGAAACGGTCGCCAGGTTGTTGTATAAAGAGACACATTTTGTTTTCGCTTTGTCTATATCTCAAGCATACTTTACATGCTATCTTCCGTGTGCTGTTTACATTATAGTTATCAACTGACAAGCAGATGACATAAACAATCCACAAGTGTCATTCTAAACTATCAAAATAGCACAAACAGTGCTCAACACTGATCTTCAAAATATTTTTTTTTTAAATCAACACAGACCGTGGTTCAAGATTCAAGACTTTATTGATAACAGACACATAATTTTATAAATGTGTTACATGAGAACATAACCAGGGGCGGATCCAGGATTTTGTGTTAGGGGGGGGCGAAAGTCGACGAGGGGTCTGGGGACCGCTTAAGGTCTCCAGCGGAACAGCCCTGGTAGGGGACCCCGGGGGGGGGGGGGCGAAGTCCCCGCCCCCCGGAACTCATGGGTTTTTAGTATTTAGGAAGCTTTTCCGTCAACAATTTTGAAGCATTTTATGAATGTGATGAAGTGTATTAAAACGCATGAATCTTCCCCAAAAAGTTTCAAATAAGCAACGAGTGTAAATTAAAGGGAGATGTCACTTGAAATTATCTATCTGGAGCTGTGACTCCCCTGATTTCCTTAACACGCCGGGTATTCGTATACTCGGAACAGGTGCGGACACTTTGAACTCGGTGCAAGCTAGTTATTTTGAACGTTTTCATTGGCCAATTTTGAATTTGTGGACATTACAGACCGTGGAGCATGACGGCAACGGAACACGGAACAGCATGCTCCGCGGTCTGTAGTGTCAAAAAATTCAAAATTGACCAATGAAAACGTTCAAAATAACTAGCTTGCACCGAGTTTCCGAATACCCGGCGTGCTATATTATCCAAATATCCTCATGTTTCTCTGTTGAAAATAGGATAATTTGTATTGAAGTGTTTGTAGAATGGATGGATTTTGATAAAATTAATCTCTCTCTCTCTCTCTCTTTTTTTTAGGGGGAAGGGGGGGGGATCATCCGCAACTGATAACATATACACAATATTACATGGCGAAATGATCATATACATGTATTATCAGAAACATTAAAACATACCAGCTATTTTCTTTATGAACAATGATAATCTTTTATAAACTTCTTCATTAGAAAAAGATAGGAGACCATTCATTTTAACAATACTAGGATAAGTAACATAATACCTAGGTAAATATATACGTCTCGGGTTTACTAAATGTTCATTACAACAAACAAATAAGTGGAACTCATCACCAATTGATTATCCACACAAAGTACAAACCCTCTCATCTTTAGGAATATTATACCACCGCCCAGTTTCTATTGGAATTCGTAAATTTGACGCCCTTAATTTGTAATCCAAATTCTAGTTTTCTCGTTTAATCTCACTAAATAGTCTTCTAACCCAAAGTCTTTTTTGAAAGAGCCATAAAATTGTCCTCGAGATGAATTTTCAATGTCATTATACCATGAACTGACAAACTGATCGGTTAAAATTTGGTTAAGATATGTTTTATCACAATATCCAACCTGATTTATAAAAACATATCCTAAGCCAGCTCTATTTAATATAGATTCTGCATAATTAATCCACTTGAAATTATTCTGACCCTGATTTTTTAAACATAACACCAACCTGTATAAGGAACTACTCAATTTTGTTTCGTTATTCACAAGTTTACACCAATATGAAATCATACGAAGTTTTACTCGAATTTCCAAAGGAAATCTACCTAATTCCCCATAAACAATAAAATGTGGAGTAGTATTTCTAACTTTTAGAATTCGTTTACAAAATTTAAGATGAATCTGTTCTAATATTTTTAAATTCTCATACGATATCCCCAAACTTCAGAACCATATAAAAGTATTGGTTCAATCATAGAATCAAACAATTTTAATTGTTCAAAAATTAGCATAGGTCACCGAACTAACATTCTTGCTAGTCGCCCATCTTTGTGTGGGGGTGGATATATGAGGTGCCAACTTTAGATCTCTACAAATGATGCATTAGCAAGTCTTCTGCAAATATTTTGTATAATCTAACAAGTGTGGACACAGAAATGTGCTGTCCAAAAGGCAAGTGTGGATGTCAATATGTCATATTATTAACTTAAAAAAAAAAAAAAAAAAAATCGTGGACACAGGGGTCCTGGATTTTTTAATAAAAAACTAATCCTGGATTATTATTTTTGCTTAAAGTCCGGTCCTGTGTTTTTATTTCAAATTTTCATCATAGCCTCCCTCCCCCTCCCAAGGGATATAAAATTGTATCATTAATAATAAATTAATAAATAATAAATTCAGATTTTCTATTCAAAATAAATCTCATTTACAAAACCACTGATATTTGTTTAATTTTTAACGCTGATTTAAGCTTTAGTCGCAACAAATTTTTATTTTTCTCTTTAAACTGTCGAAACATATCATTTATTTAACTGTAAAATTCACAAATAAAATTCACCCCCCCCCCTTTTTCCCTGTTTAAATCAATGATCAACAATATTCCAGAATCAAACAAATGATTAAATATAACATAGATTTCTTTTACATGCATCTTTTTACCATGCGTTGTCAGTGTGTTTTAAATCGGTCATCCAATCAGGACGCTCATTATTCTTGTCCAAGATAAAAATACATCGCTAAAATTACCTGTGGGTGTTTCCCCACTTCAACTCGTAAATTTACATAGAAATCGGAGATATTTCGTCATAAAACTTCACACATGGTTTTGTCTATCATATTTCTTGAAGACAAACATAACATTTTATTGCATTTATCAATATTTTATGAGTATCAACAGTTTTTTCAACACCGTATCTGTTTCTCGATACAGCCGCAACTTCAACTCGTAAATTTACATAGAAATCGGAGATATTTCGTCATAAAACTTCACACATGCCATGGTGTTGTCTATCATATTTCTTAAAGACAAACATAAAATTGTATTGCATTTATCAATATTTTATGAGTATCAACAGTTTTTTCAACACCGTATCTGTTTCTCGATACAGCCGCCCGATTACAGTGACCCGTGACCCAGATTAGCTCGTTCCAACAGTTTTTTTCTTAATAATGTTGTTTAAAAAAGACAATACTAATAGGAATACTCTGAAGTAATTTTGCAATACATGAGACTCGGAAAACTCTTTAAAAAAAATAGCAGATTTTCACCCTGGCCCTAGATTTTTCTCTCTCCATACAACACTCTTTCGCTCATAACTATGTTGCAAGAAATACCAAGTTCCCCATTTTTGCATATAATGTGCTCAGTTGTATCGAGAACGAAACAAGCTTTTAAAAAATAGGGTCACTGAGGTTGTTTTGTCAATATGTGAAGACAGTCAAGTGGCATAGCGAGGGCCCGGGTGGCTCAATGAGTTAGGTAGTTGGATTACTTAACAACTCATACAAGCCTATCATCAATACGGCGTAGGTTCGCGCCCGGCTTTGTAATTACAAAAAAGGGTGCACTCGACTCAGCTGCAAAGTTCACCAGTTACTTGCCAATGGTCGGTAGTTCTCTCCGGGTACTCCGGCTTCCTCCATCACTAAAACTGGTCGCCATGATATAGCTGAAATATTGCTGAAAGTGGCGTTAAACACCAAATATCAAATCATCATCAATGAAGTGGCATAGCAAGTATTAAAGGGAGATAACTCTTACAATAATTTACTGTTATTTATTAAAGTGTTCACAGGGTTTTTGAATAATTTGTTTTCTAGTCGTTACTGTTACCTTTCCATTACATTTTGCTCTTAAAAGCATAGTTTTATGATGCGCGAAAAAGGTGCACAGGAACAATACGATCCAATCTCCTTAACTATTAAGTAGTGACGAGATGACCGTCATTATTCATTCATACTAATCATTTATCATTGAAAACCGGGTTCAAGTCACTTCTATACTATAAATTGTATAACTGGTTTTAACATTAAGTAAACACTATGTATTAAATAGTCAGTTAATGTATTATCAAAGCACACGTACAATGTAATCTAGTATATAATTTAAATCTAATGGAGTGTGAATCTCTTCTTCCCGTCTAATTTAGTATATAACATTAGACCTAGTTCAACAATTTTAATCGAAAAACAAAATTTAAATAATTACAGGTATTACCTCATTATAATATGCTTCAATAACACGTGCATTTGATAAATAATTATATTTAACGAATCTATATTTAGAGGTAGTTCGGCTGATTGCACCTTGATTTTCATTACATAAACAAGGCTATAAGATTGACTTTAAAAAACTGGTACTGAGATGGTCCTACATGATATCATAATTATGTATATTAATGTACATATTCTTCCTAGTTGAAGGATTCAAGCTTCCGTATATAATGTGTGACAGTGTCATGACAAAATTGAATACTGGATAATTTTTCACACATGAATGAGAAAAGTCACATTTTTTTTTTCTTTTGATAGAACGAACTGAAAATGGTTAATGGTAAGGAAAAATAAATTAACAAATGTTAACAAATTGGTTTTGTTGGTGAGCCCCCCCGTAAGACCCTCGTCTTCATTGTGTACCCTATGTTGCTAGTTTCTGTGGATTGTCCCATTTTTGATTGCCCTTTTGGTGTTCTCTATCATTTACTCACTGTAAAGGAAGTTCTAATAAAGGCCACACTGATGTTGCAGATGAATCTTGAAAATTTAGAAATGCAACTTTAAGGTTTAGAACCAATGTATTTTAAGGTTACATTGTGAAAGATATTTATTTATAGTTTTAATTCTGAGTTTGAAGATGAAAAAGGGGTAACCATAAGCCATAAATCTAAGTACAGAAAATATAATGACCAAAAGAAAACAAGTCAACAATACACTACACAGAGAACAACCGATCGAGCAACATGAACCCAGCAAATAATGGGAAATGAAATCAGGTGCCACGGAAGGGCAAACATTCCTGCTTCATTAGTGTCGCCCGTCGTTTTACTCATGCAAGTAAACATTTTTAAGATAAGGATAAGTTAAATTGTACAATACAAAGGATGGAGACGATCCTTTCCTTTTCATTATTTGCTCAGTCGATATATGTTTAAACAACATGTCTTTCTAGAGTACTTTAGTACTAATATTTGATTGTTTTTTTTAAAATACTTTTACTACTACATTTTTGCACATTCAAAGTATTGAATCATCATGTCCTGTATTATGGGCTGATTTTCGTTTACATGAGTGGTAACCAAGATAACAATTTTCCGAGGATACTTTTAGCTTGACTTGATAACAAAAGAAACCATTGCTATCTACAAATCTAAAGAAGATTGATTGATTGTAAGCAGGAAATCTTAAGCTTAAACTATATTTGATTCAAAAGAATGAAAAGGACTGGATAGCAAGGCTAGACAATTTCTATCAACTTCTATTTTTTGTTCGATTTAAACAATATTTCATGCATATTCTTGACGACACAGATAGCGAAACACAGTTTTTGGTTACTATAATCAATGAAGATAGTGTGCATAAACGATCTTATCTGCCTTGCAATTTATTCCTGAAACGATAAACGCGCTTCGAGGTTTGCCATCTTTCTTGGACCCTTTTTCGTGTTTTTCGCGAAAATATCATTATTATTAATAACACAAAACAGAACAAAAGAAAAACTACGGACTATTTTACTCGTTCATAATACTATTTATTTTTCAACTTTAGATTAACGTTATGGTTGTTTACACGGTACTTTCAACAATATTTCAGTTTGGTTTGGTAGATGAAACGAGAGTCTCCAGAGAAAACCGTATAACCACCGGAAGCCACTGGTCAACAACTTGTAACGATTACACACCAAAATAATAGACATTGAAAATCATAATCTTAGTGATGACGCCGACAGATTGCATATGTAGATGCTAACACAGCAATCAAACGATTCACGACTACGACGGGCCATGTCTTGTACCTAACTTCACACTTAAGAGCATACGACATTTATATCAAACAACGTTTTAACTCGAAGATTATATGAAATAAAATATCCCGTCACTGGCGTCACAAGATTTGTACCGTAGAACGCTTTACAGATCTTGTCATAAATTTCATAAGCAAAAGACACATATCCTGACTGCTAGTAAATCAGTATTTTCTATTACTCTTTATCGAAAGCTCTTCTGTGTATTCCAGGAACCCCTCGTGTACCGTTTCGTTATCACCACCCGAGAAAACAAGCTATCTGCATGTATACGTTATAAATTATCTGAAGAACACATGTATATCTTACCCATTTGACTATTATCATCCACCAAAATGATCTCTTGTAGTAAATGTCGTGGTGTTCTGTTTATTATGCTGTATAATGTACGTATTAAAATTGACGGCCATTCGTCGTAGAAAGGTATGATGACACTTGTAGTTGGAAGATCGTGTTCATATAGTCTAAACTTACACCTGAAACATACGTAATTGAACATGTGAGTGTGCTATTGTTGTTTAACGACGAGTTGGCACTTTTAAGAAATATCAAGACGAGAACAAGTTGGTTTTTTTGCACCCTCTTTGCACAAGACCAACCCACTTAGCTATTCTGTTTAGTCACATATCTTGACCTTAGCTATTCTGTTTAGTCACATATCTTGACCTTAGCTATTCTGCTTTTCTTGCTCCCAAAGATTTTTTATATTATTTGACTTTCAAATATTTTGGCTTTGAGCGTACATGATGATGATTTTTCCAGAAATCCGTCGTGCGCACTAAATTTGATATCCACGCTTTTATTACATTCGGTTTTTCAATTAGTTGACTATCGGTCATTTATTACGACGGCAAATGTGTCGCAGTTCAAATTTCAGAGCATGACATCTACGGACAAGGCGACAAAAATGACAATTTATATAGATTGTGTTACAATAATTATGATATTAAAATTAAAATGGATCAGTTTTCTTCAAATCTAACTGGTAGACATCAGTTCTGTCTCAGCGTTAGTACTTTATTGTGGAAGGTAATTATATCTAGTTTATGACATCTGCTCGTCACTTACATGTTACACGAGGTACTTGTCTTCTTGAAAATGTGGACTTTTTCTTCATATTACTGTTTAATATATTATTGTAATTGTTCTTTTATAGTTTGCCTGAGTATTATATAATATATTGTTTCTGTCACTCAATCAATAGTATCATATGAGTCATAGGAAAGCTTCCACTGACCGAAGTTAACTCCCAAAATATAATTCTTGTTGAACTCGTATCTTTTATGAATGCATTTTAGTATTTTTATTACTAACTATAATGCACACCTTTTAACAAAAACGTCTGCATATCCGTTAAACGTTATTGAAAAGATATGTGCAAAGTAAAAAAGACATATCATAAGAAATACTAAGGGCAAAGTAAAAAAGACATATCATAAGAAATACTAAGGTCCGACACCTGTTAAGATCATAACGGAAATTAGTTTTCATATCGACATCATATTAATTATATGAGAATTGATTACATAAACTGCAGCTAATCTTTTCTTCGCTTGCATATTTTATTATAATATTACAGTTACATAACAAAGAATGTAAAATGCATTTACAGTGGCAAAAGTTTATCCATACATTTGACAAAACATTGTTGCTGTCCCTAGCAGAGGAAGCTTGTCAAAAGTATCACAGTAAACTACATATCAGAGTGATGACGTTAGCAACAAACTATCATTAGTTTTTATATAAGTTTTGCTACTCGGTCGATGGGCGTGTACCTCATTACTGCCATATTTATTTAAGAAACATTTACCTAAAATAGAAATGTTACCTTAATGTTGTTTGTACCATTAAACGTCTGAGAGAATCTCATAGTGCTCAAGAATTTCTTCATTTTCCTAAAATTTTGCTATTTTTTCTTTTTAGTGTGTTAATAGGTCACACATTTTTCTTGATCCTTTATATTATTATTTTTATTATTATATTAGGTTTTACAGGTAGATTGATTGATTGATTGATTGATTGATTGATTGGTGTTTAATGCCCTCTTTGCTTTTGCTGGTAGAAAGTTAACTCGAATAATAATGCGCCCTCTATCGGCACTATCGCTGGATGAGGTTAATGTAGCGACCAGCGGCAGCGTAATATAACGACTGGATTATTCGGGTTAGTAGAAAGTCGATATATATCACTCGCAAATACACTACCATCTATAATCTTCAAACAAATACAGTAACAATCAGAATCATCAAACCAAATACAACAAGAAATATACTGTCAACCAGAATCATCAAACCAAATACAACAAGAAATATACTGTCAACCAGAATCATCCAACCAAGTACTATAAAAAAATATACTATAAACCATAATCCGTCAACTACGTACAGCCACAGATACACTATCAACTATAATACAGCCAAGCACTACCACAAATGCATAGAGGTTTACTGTCCAGAATCACTCAAACAACCACAAAAACAAATACACTACCATCCACAATCCTCCAACTACATTTTGTAACCACAGCAACAAGTAACTACTGTCAACAACGTTCAAACCAAACACAACAAATACATGACCATCTACACACTCCTCCTTGCAATCACAACAACAAATACATGACCATCTACACACTCCTCCTTGCAATCACAACAACAAATACATGACCATCTACACACTCCTCCTTGCAATCACAACAACAAATACATGACCATCTACACACTCCTCCTTGCAATCACAACAACAAATACATGACCATCTACACAATCCTCCTTGCAATCACAACAACAAATACATGACCATCTACACACTCCTCCTTGCAATCACAACAACAAATACATGACCATCTACACACTCCTCCTTGCAATCACAACAACAAATACATGACCATCTACACACTCCTCCTTGCAATCACAACAACAAATACATGACCATCTACACAATCCTCCTTGCAATCACAACAACAAATACATGACCATCTACACACTCCTCCTTGCAATCACAACAACAAATACATGACCATCTACACACTCCTCCTTGCAATCACAACAACAAATACATGACCATCTACACACTCCTCCTTGCAATCACAACAACAAATACATGACCATCTACACACTCCTCCTTGCAATCACAACAACAAATACATGACCATCTACACACTCCTCCTTGCAATCACAACAACAAATACATGACCATCTACACACTCCTCCTTGCAATCACAACAACAAATACATGACCATCTACACAATCCTCCTTGCAATCACAACAACAAATACATGACCATCTACACACTCCTCCTTGCAATCACAACAACAAATACATGACCATCTACACACTCCTCCTTGCAATCACAACAACAAATACATGACCATCTACACACTCCTCCTTGCAATCACAACAACAAATACATGACCATCTACACACTCCTCCTTGCAATCACAACAACAAATACATGACCATCTACACAATCCTCCTTGCAATCACAACAACAAATACATGACCATCTACACAATCCTCCTTGCAATCACAACAACAAATACATGACCATCTACACACTCCTCCTTGCAATCACAACAACAAATACATGACCATCTACACACTCCTCCTTGCAATCACAACAACAAATACATGACCATCTACACACTCCTCCTTGCAATCACAACAACAAATACATGACCATCTACACACTCCTCCTTGCAATCACAACAACAAATACATGACCATCTACACACTCCTCCTTGCAATCACAACAACAAATACATGACCATCTACACACTCCTCCTTGCAATCACAACAACAAATACATGACCATCTACACACTCCTCCTTGCAATCACAACAACAAATACATGACCATCTACACACTCCTCCTTGCAATCACAACAACAAATACATGACCATCTACACACTCCTCCTTGCAATCACAACAACAAATACATGACCATCTACACACTCCTCCTTGCAATCACAACAACAAATACATGACCATCTACACACTCCTCCTTGCAATCACAACAACAAATACATGACCATCTACACACTCCTCCTTGCAATCACAACAACAAATACATGACCATCTACACACTCCTCCTTGCAATCACAACAACAAATACATGACCATCTACACACTCCTCCTTGCAATCACAACAACAAATACATGACCATCTACACACTCCTCCTTGCAATCACAACAACAAATACATGACCATCTACACACTCCTCCTTGCAATCACAACAACAAATACATGACCATCTACACACTCCTCCTTGCAATCACAACAACAAATACATGACCATCTACACACTCCTCCTTGCAATCACAACAACAAATACATGACCATCTACACACTCCTCCTTGCAATCACAACAACAAATACACTAACGTCCATAATCTGCCTGGTGTCCCATATTTAAGAATGGCAAGCTTCTTTCTAGTAAAATATCTTGCTGTTGGTCCTATTGTGATGAGTTGTCGTTAGTGGGCCTTTAACAGGTAAAATTTGCCTATCCTAAATTTTATCTTCTCTTGTCTTGTGATAATAAACGCACCTGCTGACTGTTCTATCTCTGGTATATCCAATCGCCAAATTTTCACTTACATATAAAGTTATTGTTTAACTTTTTAAAAAGAGGTCTTACCCATTACGACGTAGATATAATTTTCCCATGTGTTTTAATTTGAACTTTAAAAGTTTGAGATGCTAACTATTTCAACAGAACATTTTTTTTAGCATCTGGCCTCTCACAAAGATCATTGTTTTCTTTAAATGGTTGGTTGGTTTATAATGTTTAACGCCATTTTCAACAATATTTCAGTTATATCGTGGCTGTCAGTTTTATTGGTGGAGAAAACCACAGACCTGTCGCAAGTCCTGACAAACTTTATCACATAAAGTTGTATCGAGTACACCTAGCCATGAACTCACAACTTAGTCGTGATGGGCATTAATGGCAGTAAATCCAACTACCATACGATAACAACCACGACGATCCCTATTTTCTTTCGATACTTATGACAAATTGATATGAACTCTGTCAGAAGTATCAATTTGGTTTTTTCCTCGTTATTGTAATGATTTACAACAAACAGATTCGACAGTCGGTTTTTACTGATCCTGCTAATGTTATCGGCATTTCTGTGAAAGTGTGCGGTACTTTTGAGTCGGATCTTTGTTAAGTACGTTAAAATTGAAATACGCCACAGTTTTACGGTAAATGTCACGTCCCAGAAACTAGATTTCCACCAGATTGTTTTGTCTTTTTGCGATTTTTTTTAGCTTAGGTAGAGGTTTATCTGAATGGAAGTGGGTCCGCGGAGGATCCACTCCAGATATGCCGATTGGTACATTATTCAAACTGCTCAACAATATGTTTCACAGTTATGTTTTGAAAAAATGAATGAAAGCAGGGGCAGATCCAGGAGGAGCACACGCGTCGCCCCCCCCCCCCCCCCCCCCCAAAGTTGGAAAAAAATATGATTTTTTGGCGTAAAATCGTGATTTTTCACACGAAATACCCCAAAAATTTTCGCGCATCCCTCCGCACGGCGGAATTTTTTTAATTGCGCCCCCCTAACTTGAAATCCTGGATCCGCCCCTGGAAAGATTTGAGACTATTTTCTCGGTTCTTTTCAAAGGTATTCTCGGTTCTTTTCAAAGGTGACGAAAAATCCAAAGATATTACTATGAAAAATCAACCCCATTTTTCGACCTAATATTTGTTGTTTTTAAACATCAGAGCTCCAGATAATTTTCAAGTCCAAAGGGTAATTACCCCCTACTTTTGAAAATGATGGGTATTTGCATATTTCCTTTGCACTGTTGTACTCTCTATTTCAGAAAAGATTGCTTACATGTACACTTTTAAAATTATGTTTGACACAAGTGTTATTCAATAAACGCAGGATGCAAGTGAAATGTATATCTCTGTTTAATTTGACACGATTGTTGTAAATGTTGTAAATATTTTGTTTTTTGCTCGTCGACTTCGGCAGTTTTCACAGCCGTGTTGACAATGTCATCAATGATTTATTTAACTATACTGTCACTAGACACAGATGAAACTGTCAGGAACTTAAGCATAGAATTTTCCGTAGCGCTCTTGTGCTTAGTAGCGCGCTTATTCATGTTCTTGCTCATTTCCAACGAACAACGTGTTCCCAAATTTACTTTGGTTTTAGTTCTTACTTATTACGTAAACCTCATTTATTTGGAATATTGACCGCGATTGGATGATTTATCGTAAACATCCAATCATATCTCTTTTGACATCGATGCTTAGAAAGGCAAACATTCGGTACCCCTCGGATGTATGCGCTCTCTCCTTTGAAAAGTATAAAGGGAAGTAATTACAGGGAATTTCTCAAAGACAAAAATGTATTGTTATGTACACGACTGTACAAGTACACTCCGAATTTGGAAAGTTTGCTTACACAGCAATATGTATGCGTAATGTGTACACTCTGATCTGATAATACATGCATTTTTACTCGTTTTCATAGCGTAAAAAACGCAAACACGCAGCTTATCTGGAGCTCTGAACATTATGCAATTTGGAAGAGATTTCCGTATTTTGCCGAGCCCCTTTGTTTACCTATATTCAATAATTAATCGGGGAACAAAATATAGTGAGTGAGTGATTGTTGTTTAACGCCAATTCAGCAATTTCTCAGCTATATCATGACAAGAACAAATTAATTTTCAATGAAATGATGATGAGGTCCGCTTTGCACTAGACCAACACACTTAGTTGGATTTTTATGAACAAAATACAGCTTGCAGGAAAGATACGAATGTTTATATATATAGAAAAGTGCATTATGATGAAATACCTACGAAATAAAGTAAAATCATATCAAAATAACGACTGGCACTTAATAACTTGCAGGATGATTTAACATGACCCTATGATATAATGCCAGGGGTCGACGTAACTGCTGGCGCGCTGTCCCGTGGCCAGTATATTTATGGTCGGGACAGTCAAGCTGAACAAAGATCGGCCAGCTGGGCCAGTTGATATTCTCGGGCCACTTGGGCCAGCAACTTTCGTTTCTTCAGTGTCATTCAATATCGACTGATAACAGACTAATGAAATTTCCTGATAAAACGTTAAAATTCAACTTCAATCACTCGCCGAAATCTATAAATAGCCTAATCACACAATTAGCATGTGTTTACCTTGATCTGTTACCGCACGTTAAACGAATATTGACAGAAATATATGCTGGGAACCAGTACTTCATAATTCAATAATTTTCAAAATCACGATTATTTATTTATAAAACTGAAAGATTAAAACGGTATTTTCTATAGTAAGCAATTTTAAATATTTAATATAAATAAGAAATAAACCCAAATAAACCAAACAACAATAATAAATCATCACGTGAACATCTTACCTGTAAAAAAAATGGCGGATACACAATAACGCTAATCGTGACTTCATTTAATATGAAAAATCTATTATTATGAACTAGTAACAGGTATGGACTCAGTCAGTAGATCATGCCGATATCAGCAAGAGGGATATTGGCAACAAATCGCTGCATCAGCTGGGCAAAACGGAAAATTTTCCAAAGTCGGGACTGTGTTTGTTTATTTATTATCTAACTTCCGGTTTGATAATAATCTTCTAATAGTCGTTATATGAAGGATGTTTACCCAAAGAACATGGTCGTTAGTCGCGTTAGACAGTGGGTCGTTATATAATGGTCGAATGCACGGGAAAACGCTGGGGAGGAATAAATAAGATTGGCTAAAAAAGGAAGCCGTTATACAGAGGGGGTCGCTGAGACTTCTTCTTCTTCTTTATATTTCTGGCCGTCCTTCACTACTGAAGATTATTGGCCGAGCGCCGTATTAAATTTAGTTAATACATAAGTTAACATATATACAATAAACAATGAATGAAAGGTTAAAACTATATACTTTTGATAACAAGTTTGACTATCTATATGTAGATTGTTTGATTATCTTCTAACCATACCTGTTAATTGTAATGCATGTATGGGAAAATGTCATGAACTTTACCCTTGTTTAGAGCAAGTACAACATTCATTCATAGAATACAAAAACTATATGTACATGTTTAAATCACTGACAGTCAATTTAATTATTTGCGGATGCCATTAGTGGAGCAGGAACTGCTTATCCTTCCGGAGAAAATGAGTTCACCCAAGGTTTTAATGGGGTTCATATTGCTCGATCTTTAGTTTCCTGTTTCTTGGGGGGGGGGGGAGGGGGGGGGGCGGGCAAATCCCCCCTTTTATATCGGGCCAGTGTAATTTTGAAGGGGCCAGTTGTTCAAATATTTTACTGGCCCTCAGTGCCAGTTAATTTTTTTTCTTAAGTCGACCCCTGTAATGCCCGATAAATTGTGATAAAGATTCTCTATCATACAATACATTATCATTCACTTTAATATTGAATTAATCTTACATGTTAAATATGAAAGTGCAAGGATCATGAGATAGTTAACTGATAAAGACGAACACACCTATACTATACTTATATCTGACTTAGTCTTGACACTGTTCAGTCTTTATATTGTAATCACCGGTTTTTATTGTACTTGCACATAATAGAACATACTTCTTTTGCTGTTTCAAATTAACACATTTTTGCGGTTCTATATAAAAAAAAAATCAGTTGTAGGAGATCGATTCAGGTTGCCAACAAAAAAAAGTCAATAAAAGCATTACTAGTACTTAGTATTATAATAAAAACGTAGATATCAAATTTAATGCAAACGACGCGTTTTTGGAATAACCTTCATCAGGTACGCCCAAAATCGAAAGATTAGAAAAGCCAAATCATTTTAAAGTATTTGGGAGCAATAAAACCAAAGAGCCTAAAAACAGGATAGCCAAAAATCGGCTGAAGTCTCGTATGCCAGAGGAAGGAGAACCTTATGTTTTGATAAACATTGCATATTTAGGAACTGTAAATTTTATACATCATGTTACATGATGTTACATCTTCTTTGTCATTCTAAGATAATTATTCATTTTTAAAGTACATGTACATGTATGTGTCATTTATGTTATTTACCCAAAATCTTTGTCAATGCAGTACATTTGTACACACTGAACCATGGTCTGTTAGATTAAAAAAAATATATACTTTTAGTACGAATATATAAATGACTTAAATGAGCTGGTTATATAAGAAATTTGATTGCCGATAGTCAATCTAGGCCTAAATAAAAAAAATAGAAAAAGTCTCCGAAAAAAACTTTTACTCTTTTATTTATTGAAATACACATACATGTATCACATCTTGCTTCTTTTAAATTATGCGAATTAGAATATTTTCATATATTGTTTTGAACATAAACTCAAAACAATCTTTTTCTATGACAAAAATAAAGTTTTGTAAACTTTTACTTCAATTATTTATAAAACAACAACAATCTCAATCCACTCAAAAGAAAATTTATCTGAAACTTTGGTAGAAATTATGGGTAGTTAATGCTACTTCCGGTCGGTTTATTTCATCGGTGAAGAAAAGCGGAGTAACCCAGGAAAATTACGGACAAAACCGAGTACACCTTGCCATCGGGGGGGGGGGGGGGGGGACCTTAATCATATATTTACTACCAGACTTATTGGTGAGAGAAAGCCCGGGCAACCCTCGACAATGTGTAATTGCCTGGACAGGGCCAGCACTTCGTCTCGGATGATATTGGTTTTCTGAGTGTGGTAATCTACCATAACACCCTCAATTAAAGGCAGTATGTTTATAATCTTATTTACAGATGTTTAGCTGAAATGTACTTACCTTGTTATCAGATGTTTAGCTGATACGTACTTATATTATTTTCAGATGTTTAGCTGGTACGTCCTTATATTATTTTCATATGTTTAGCTGATATGTACTTATTATATTATTTTCAGATGTTTAGCTGATATGTACTTATTATATTATTTTCAGATGTTTAGCTGATACGTACTTATCTTGTTATCAGGTGTTTAGCTGATACCTTCTTATATTATTTTCAGATGTTTAGCCGATAGGTACATGTACTTATATTATTTTTAGATGTTTAGCTGATACATATACTTATATTATTTTCAGATGTTTAGCTGATACGTACTTATATTATTGTCAGATGTTTAGCTGATACGTACTTATATTATTTTCAGATGTTTAGTCGATAGGTACATGTACTTATATTATTTTTAGATGTTTAGCTGATACATGTATATATACTTATATTATTTTCAGATGTTTAGCTGTTACGTACTTATATTATTTTCAGATGTTCAGCTGTTACGTACTTATATTATTTTCAGATGTTTAGCTGTTGCGTACTTATATTATTTTCAGATGTTTAGCTGTTACGTACTTATATTATTGTCAGATGTTTAGCTGTTACGTTCTTATATTATTGTCAGATGTTTAGCTGATACGTACTTATATTATTGTCAGATGTTTAGCTGATACGTACTTATATTATTTTCAGATGTTTAGCTGATACGTACTTATATTATTTTCTGATGTTTAGCTGATACGTACTTATTGTCAGATGTTTAGCTGATACGTACTTACTATTAATTTCAGATGTTAAGCTGATATGTACTTATACAGTGAGTACGGCTGACAGCATATACTGATAAATGCTGAGCATCATCTGGATGCTGAGCCAGGCTCAACATTTTCGCTGATGGTCTGATAATTAACCCCAAGTTTTGTGTAACCTTAATACTTGGGAATTGGCATTTAAATGCTATCTAAGAATTATACATTAAAACAAAACATTTCTTCATGGAGATTATAATTTATACATTTAAACAAAGTGTTGCAAAAATTTTCGACGGCACGACCGTCTTCGTCAGTTGCAAAACATAAACTGCTTAGAGATACAAAAAAAACAACAAGACGTCATAACATCTAATCGTGTTATTATGACGTCGTAAAAAAATTACTAAAAATAATCCTGAACATTATGAATAAATAAAATACACAAAGCTCAAGATCAAACTTTGTGTAATCTAAGACCTGTTAGACTAATTATTTTCGTTTGTTTATACCCTCTTGTTGAGTGTTACACGTTTTAATAAACAGTGATTCACGGGTCTGTCTATATATTGTGTTATTTTTTCTTGAAATTTCTATTCCTGCGTTTCTGAAATCGTCGATGGAATGGTCTTTTGAATTAAAATGTATTGAAACCGGCTTGTCATATTTTTTAAATGTTCTGATATCAGAAAGATGATTTTGTATCCGATCCTTTAACATTGTTTCTGTTTCACCAACATAAACTATGTGCTTACATTTTTTACAGTGCACCGCATAAACTACATTTGATGTTCTGCAGTTTATTTTCTTATTGATCTTAATAACTCTTCCGGATCTTGTTTTCAATTCTCCCCTAAAACTTTTTTCACAGATGACACATTTTCGTCCACATTTTCCTTGTAATCTTGATTCTGGCAATGGGTTCTTCTTTAATACTTTTGCAGTTTTTTTGGTGGACCATGATATCGGCAAGATTTTTATCCCTTCTAAATGAACAAAGAGGCTGATCCTTAAATATTTTTCTTAGTTGGGGTGATTTCTTTATTATCTTTTGGTGACTACTAAGAATTTTTCCGATGTCGGGTAAAGCACGACTATAGGTTAAAATCAGGGGAACTCTATCCATTTTTTTTATTCTTGTGTTTCTTTCTGTATTTTAAAGTTTCCTTTCGATCGAGCTCATCCACTTTCAACAGTTGTTTTTCTATCAGATTAGAGTTGTATCCTCGTTGTGTTAATCTCTCTTTTATCTTACTTCTCTCCTTTTCATACTCCTCCTTATTTATTCATAATGTTCAGGATTATTTTTAGTAATTTTTTTTATGTTTTGCTACTGACGAAGACGGTCGTGCCGTCGAAAATTTTTGCAACACTTTGTTTAAATGTATAAATTATAATCTCCATGAAGAAATGTTTTGTTTTAATGTAGATTAAATATTGCAATTTAGAGATACAAATTATGAATTTAGCTAGGTATTTACAGAAGTCGATACGAATAGAGAAGAAAATATTAAAATATACTTCGCACCAGAACTTTATCGCCCGTTGTATTCAGGAATCTGTTGTGCCGAAAGGATTCCAAATACAATGGAATATTTGTTTGGATACAACCGATAGCGATAAAGACCGTTACAAGGATATACTATTCCGGTCATCAATACAATTGATGAACGCGGCACTCCGTACATGTGAAGAAAACTTAAAACAATTTAAATTAAAGTTTGACCGTTTGACGACTGAAATTGAAGAATTATATGGTTTTGATGGAACCAAACAATTAAATATAATATTGTCTTCCGTACGCGAAAAAACTATGCGTGATTTAGAAAGAACTAAAGAGAGAAAATTCAGAAAATATGCACAAACGTTAGATCCCCGATACAAGAGCAGCGATAAAAGTATGGAGTACGACAATACAAAAATTACAACAAATGACACTTTTTACTATAACGCAGAAATAAATGGTCAAAAATGTATGAATCGGGTTCAAAACACACAAAATAGTAAAATTGAAAGCAATAGAAATGGTTTTATAATAGGTAGGCAAAAACAAACCCGAAATGAAAACAAACAGACTTACAGAAATAAAAAATAAAGAACACGAGTTAAAATCACAACATCAACTTGAAAATGCATTTGATAAAAAAAATAGGGTCTGTAGAATTTAAACCACAAAAAATAAATTCGAAGAATATTTACGGGAATAAATATTGTATTTTACAACGCTGGTTTAAAAAAATTACATGTTCTGAAGTAGAGGTCACAGATTCAGAAAAAGACCAGAGAGGCTTTTATAATCAAGAAAGTTATTGGAGATGGGAATTGTATTTTCAGGGCTGTGAGTTTAGATTTAACGGGAAAAGAAGAGCACTTTAATTATGTGAGAGAAATTGTTTGTGACGAAATAGAAAAAAATCAGTCATATTATGAGCCTTACATTAGTACGGACTTTTATTTACATGTACAAAGCATGAGAAAGAACAAAGGCGGTTCTGAAATTTAGGCAACAGAGGCGGAAATACTTGCGGTTTCAAGTCTATTTGATTGTAATTAGTCCGAGATTGCTCTGTCGTTTAACGGCATTTATAAAGTTGCTGTAGCCGTTCAACGTCAGAGGGTGATACATACGGAAAACAGCGGATTTGCTTCTCCAACTCTGGGTCAGCACATTTCCACGTTTCGTGGCTATCGGATTTTATTTTCTATCAGAAACCCTTATATAAATCGCTTCACCAAATCATTTTTCTATTCATTCATAACCATCTTACCCTCAGAAAGTGGTGCTACACTCCATTACAGCACGAATTTGCCTTAGATCCTATGATTCCGCCATTTGTCTTCCATTTTTCAAACATTTGTCACGTGACTACGAGAAAACCACGATTACCGCAATGTATCATGGGAGATGATTTGCATATAAACAAACAAACAAATATTTGTATTGCCAATCATACACGCCTGTTAAGGCAGAACAATTAACATAAAATTTAATACAGTTGATTATATTGATTGGTAATGATTTTAACAGCAATAGTGAATTACAGATAACCATAAGAAGAAAAAAATGATGTAGTACCTTATCCAAAAAAGGGGGACGCAACACATGCTCTTTCCGAAGCCCATTGGCAACACTCTGCCATTGAATCTTTTCTTTCCAACACATTCTGTATTATTTCCTTCTGCTCTGCTTTGATCTGTAGATGGAACTGTTTGTCCTGCAGAATACGCTTAAATGTATGGTCTTCCATGTGATTTGAATGTTGTTTACATATGCAAATAATGCTCAAATAATTTGGTGCGCTGAATTAAGTAGCTCCCATCATGCAATGCGTTACTGTTATCATTCAGTTAGTATCGCGAGATCACGTTTGTAGATTCGAAAATGGAAGTCAAATGGCGGAATAATAGGATCTAAGGCAAAATCGTGCTGTAATGGAGTGTAACACCACTTTCTGAGGGTAAGATTGTTTTGAATGAATAGAAAAATGATTGGTGAAGCGATTTATATAAGGGTTTCTGATAGAAAATAAAATCCGATAGCCACGAAACGCGGAAATGTGCCGATCCTAGAGCTGGTGAGGCAAATCCGCTGTGTTCCGTATATATCACCCTCTGACGTTGAACGGCTACAGCAACTTTATAAATGCCGTTAAACGACAGAGGAATCTCGGACTAATTGTAATATAAAAGTTTTAATAGAAAATAAATCCGACATTAACAACTGGCAAATTTTTCGACCAAAAAATAACAGCATAAAAAATACTAATTACGATATTAGTGTTCAGTATGTCAATGGGAACCATTTCAATCTTATACAGTATAACAAAGACACAGGTCTCGAAAAAAATGAACATATGTCAAAAAAAGACAACTCTGTCACGCATAGAACGGAGGTGCAAGGAAATGAAAATAAGAGAGAGAAAAACCCTGTTTTCAATCTCTCGTCAAAGGAACTAACAGAAGCACATCGGAATCTGCTAGGACTAGTATTAAAATTTGTTCCAACAAATCAAAATATCGACATGACAGAATTGATTGCTGATGTTAAAGAATGGGAACGTCGAATGCGCCTTAGGGAATTCTTTTCTGATCAGAATGAGAAAGAAGATGTTTTGACTGATGATCAAAAACAATACAATTTTATAAAGAAGAAAAAATCAAATTGGACTCCACCTACAGGAAGAAGCGAATGGCTTGACTTATACTTAAAATTGATCAAAAATGATATCATTTCTGGTGTCAAGCAAAAATACAGGATTAACTTAAATAGGGCTGAAGAAGAAGCTTTGCAAGATTTACTCTCTGATCAGTCAATAGTAATAAGACCATGTGACAAAGGCTCTGGTGTATGTGTAATAAACACTGAAGACTATGTACATACAATTGAAAATGAGCTTCAAGATTCCTCAACTTATAAGCAGGTTGAGAAAGATTTAACGGAAGAGATCACGAAAAAGGTTGAAAAAACGGTGAACAAATTGAGGAAAAAAAATTACATCACAGATGACATAAAAAAAATACATGCTCCCACGAAATGTTAGCTAAGGCTCTGTAAAAGGCAATCCAAAGATGCACAAAGAGAATGCTCCATTGAGATTAATAATAAGCGGTATAAACCATCCAACCGAAAATATTGCAGAATTTGCAGAAAAAGAACTTGAACAACATGTCCGCACGTTGCCATCTTACATACAAGATACCACTGATTTTATAAACAAATTGAATTCAATAGAGCAAAAACTTCCGGGGGATTCAATTTTATTCTGCATGGATGTAAAGGGTTTATATCCAAGCGTCCCCAAAAAAGAAGGCTTAGATGCATGTAAACAGGCATTGGACAACAGGCCAAATCCATCAATACCAACGACAGATGTCCTTTCTATGATACGTTTAGTTCTTGAAAATAATAATTTTTCATTCAATGGAAAACATTATCTACAGGTGGAAGGAACAGCAATAGGCTCACGTTTGGGTATGAACTATGCTAGTACATACTTAGGTGTATGGGAACAACAGTTACTTGAGCAATCTTCTGACAAACCTCACACTTATTTTCGGTATGTTGATGATATATGGGGCATCTGGTTACACGGAGAAAAATAATTGAAAAAATTCCATGATCTGGCAAATTCTATACACCCGAGAATAAAAATCGAACTTAAATTTTCTAAAAACCAAATTGAATTTTTGGACACCATAAATGTTTTGGATAATGGGTTTTTAAAAACAAAACTATACGAAAAACCAGCGGATAAACATATGTATCTCCACAAACGATCAGACCATCCAAAGACAGTTAAAAAATCAATACCGTATGGTTTGGGAGTCAGAGTTAAACGAATTTGTGATGATAAGGAGGAGTATGAAAAGGAGAGAAGTAAGATAAAAGAGAGATTAACACAACGAGGATACAACTCTAATCTGATAGAAAAACAACTGTTGAAAGTGGATGAGCTCGATCGAAAGGAAACTTTAAAATACAGAAAGAAACACAAGAATAACAAAATGGATAGAGTTCCCCTGATTTTAACCTATAGTCGTGCTTTACCTGACATCGGAAAAATTCTTAGTAGTCACCAAAAGATAATAAGGAAATCACCCCAACTAAGAAAAATATTTAAGGATCAGCCTCTTTGTTCATTTAGAAGGGATAAAAATCTTGCCGATATCATGGTCCACCAAAAGACTGCAAAAGTATTAAAGAAGAACCCATTGCCAGAATCAAGACTACAAGGAAAATGTGGACGAAAATGTGTCATCTGTGAAAAAAGTTTTAGGGGAGAATTAAAAACAAGATCCGGAAGAGTTATTAAGATCAATAAGAAAATAAACTGCAGAACATCAAATGTAGTTTATGCGGTGCACTGTAAAAAATGTAAGCACATAGTTTATGTTGGTGAAACAAAAACAATGTTAAAGGATCGGATACAAAATCATCTTTCTGATATCAGAACATTTAAAAAATATGACAAGCCGGTTTCAATACATTTTAATTCAAAAGACCATTCCATCGACGATTTCAGATACGCAGGAATAGAAATTTCAAGAAAAAATAACACAATATATAGACAGACCCGTGAATCACTGTTTATTAAAATGTGTAACACTCAACAAGAGGGTATAAACAAAAGAAAATAATTAGTCTAACAGGTCTTAGATTACACAAAGTTTGATCTTGAGCTTTGTGTATTTTATTTATTCATAATGTTCAGGATTATTTTTAGTAATTTTTTTACTACGTCATAATAACACGATTAGATGTTATGACGTCTTGTTGTTTTTTTTGTATCTCTAAGCAGTTTATGTTTTGCAACTGACGAAGACGGTCGTGCCGTCGAAAATTTTTGCAACACTTTTTTTAAATGTAAGAATTATAGTCAGAACAATTAAAGTATGGATAGTTGGATCCAGTATTGTGAAAGATGCCTTCATCGAAGCCCGTCGCACACCAGGTGGCATTGATCTGGGGCTATAAGTATAAGTGGAGTGCAGAAAATATAAGAATTACAGGTCTTAAGGTGTGGTTAGTTGGGTCATTCATTATTTAAAGAGCAGTTATTGAGGTTTACAAGCCATATATTGAGTTAAGGAACTGGCACGGGAGAATCCATTTGGGATTGGCTAGACTTGGGGATGAGCCTATAGCTATGACTGCAGGGAAGACTTGGAATGTAACTGTATGGTTTGAGAACCCACCTTAATTTATTTTCATTCATACCAGTGTCGACCTTTTTCAAACTTTAGAAATAGGTTCATTATTACAATTTTACGAGAAGACCAATGTTCTGAAATTAAGCAAATTATGAGTGCTTCTCAAAACACACTAGAAACATTATGTAAATTTATACAAGCTATAAATAAATAATTGTTCTCTAGGATGTCTCACACCCCTGTTTCTGTTGTATATATATTGTAAATATATTTATATCCTCATTTAGCATTTGTTATTGTATATGTACCGTTGAATTTATATGGCTTGTGAGATTAAGGATGATTAATTGTTATTGAGTGGTAATGATATTGGAAAATTATCTCTGAAAGAACTGAGGAAGAAACTAAATGATGAAGTTATGTGCACCCAGAGAAAGTCGCAGGGGTCAGTTATACAATTCCCCCCAAATATCACATAGAATCGAGAAGAGTATAAAAAAAAATGATAGGGTGCATTTTAATTATTTAGGTAGTGATGTATTACTGAGCACAATTTACAGGGACCTTGAAACTAATGCAAAAGTATATAAATTGTCTGGATGTGCAGAAACTTTTTCACTCAACTACTATTTTGTACTTGGTAAATAATTGGTTTGACAGTTTTAATTGACATTATCTTTACTTAATAATTTTACATTAATTGCAGTATTGGCACAGCATAACGCAGCTCCTCCCCCCCCCCCCCCCCCCCCCCCCCCCACACACATTGTGGCCGCTGTCTGTCAAGCTGAAAAGTTTCAGTTGCTCAGCCAGTTTGGCATAATTCGCTGTGATATATCAAACTTCAATTCAATAACAAGCGTCTCTGTTCCCAGGGCGTCTTGGTTTTCAAATGGATAACATTAGTGACCTCTGTTTCCCAGGGCGACTTGTGATTTTCCTACAATTTCCATATTGATATTATCTATCTAGTTGTTGTCATTTACAAAATTCGGCAACCGTTGAACCTTTGAAAGTACGAAGCTAGTTGTCTTCATTTAATCTAACTAACTATACTATTTATACAATATGTACTACTATCTAGTTATTTATTTATGTATTTATCTATCTATATAAATTGAATTAAAAAGCTGTGGCCAACAACTGCCAATAATCGTGTATACTATTTGTTTTTATTCTAAAGGTTTTCAAAGGATAAATATAAAAAATGTATCCCCCAAACTGAATCTATATGGCACATTTAAAAACAAAACAAAAACAAACAGTAGGTATGCATTACTTAGATATGAATTTAAAAGGTATATTGGTCAATTGTAAATAAATTAATGTAGCTAGTTTGCTAGACTTCATTTATTTAAGTATAAATACTTACCCAGGTGGTCTGGAATCCGGAACTAGCCTATTTAACGGAATAATGTCACTTGCTATAGTATTCACTTGATATTTTTGTAAAACTTCTGAAACATTTCTTCTTTCTGCTCCAACAAACGTCACTCCTCGACCATTTTCACCATTTTTCATCTCGTCATTTTTTCCGTAATTGTCTATTAAAACATTACCGGTCTTAATTTTGCTATTTCTCCTAAATTCTTCTGCGGTTATGGATACATCCGGACTTTTTAGTATATTTGTATTAAGTCTAAACGTAGACGATTTTTGTTGGGTCAAGTTAACTTTTTGAACATATGTATACTTAGCTTTTATTATATAATCATCTTTAGATAACTTTCTATTCATGAATATCTTCTTTACATTTCCAGAATATAAAAACATCTCATACGTTAGAATTAAAATAAAAACAACCACACCAGCTCCAATATATCTCGTCGTTAGCCTCATATTTTAAGGACGTCGTCACTTGAAAGGAAAATGCAGAAATTATTAACAATGTTTGTTTAAGCCATTTAAATTGATGATATGCAGTTAAACTATTTGTCCTATTATACAAATCGAAATATATGTTCGTGTAATCTGTTTAATCCTTTCATCTTGATCACAAGAGCATTTTCCCTACATCATAAATCCTGTATTTCGGTCACTGATAATCGAACCTTATCCAAGAATGTACTTGCACACCACACTATCCTATATGTTAACTTTGAATAGTGAATCAATTAAATTAATACAAGAATTATACAGTTTATTTCTTTCCTCCTAAAATCCGATTGAGAAGTGAACTGATCCACATGTCTATCTCCGTCAGGTGTTAATTTCTCAGGTATGTTATCATGAAAATGACATCAAAACTAGTTCCATTAATTCCATATCTAAAAGGCATAATAAACTAGTATTATATCCTAAAAAGTACCCGTCGGTCACATTTATAGTATTCATATTCCCCATTGCATTATCATCTGCATGTTTACAATGACATACTTTGTTTCACCTGATAAAATAAGGTCAGGTAAGTAGATAGCCCATGCATACTTATTTAACCATACAATCTTCACACAAACCTTTATTGATTTATACCTTGGACTTACGAGATCACTCAGCTGGAAAAAGTAGTATTTATTCTATTTTAAAATCCACCTGTGATGTAAATCTATTGTCTAATTAGCTAGAGTTTACAGGTAAAAAACCTCAACCTGTTTAAAATTGCAAAAGGGAATAACAAACAATTTATTTAAATTTTTTTGTTACAAGATTAATAATTAATAAAATTATTAAAGTACAATGGGTGGATTTTAAGTTGGAGAATGTCCTCGTATCTCTCCATTCCTTAAAACCAATGGGCCTCGGCTCTATTGATGGGTGGCTCAGCACGTATACAAATATACAGTTTCATTTAAAATACACATTTAAAAAACGTCAGTAATAATAAGATTCACAATTGAGGTAAATATTTTGAAGATGTTTTAGTAGTCCCGTTATTGTAAACACACTGTTCTCTATGATATTGGATGCGGTTCTTTTAAAGGGATATTAAAGCTCATTTTGGTAATTTTTTGTATCTCATGAAAACATTATGAAACATTAACCCGGTTTTTATCAATGAAACTTTGTAAAAATGACATAACTCGTTGGTAATTCTGTCATATCTTGCGGTTTTTCCATTAATTGAATTTTTGCTTCCTGGACAAAAATTCATTTCGACCCCTTTAAGTGATATTTTAACGATATTAGGGATTATATGGGCGTGCAAAGTATTTTTGGATTGTTTTAAAATTAAATTGAAAAGAAACAACCTTCGTCACGAGTTGAAAAAAACATAGATATTAAAGCTATGTTAAAACGAGCTTTAATATCCCTTTAACATATTACCGAATCGGTTTTTTTATGCTTCAACGATTTTTTTGTTTTTTTTTTAAAGCAGAAAAATGATGCTGAACCAAGTGAATCCGAGCTCGTTCATGTTTCGCACACTGAATCGAACTTTCATAGATGTTTTGATTTCACAGACATAACATGTATCAAATTGCAATGTAACATGAAACTATATTTATGATTTTGTAGACGACTTTGATAACAATCTATCTCACGTGTGTCTCAAGTATAAGTTAGGGTTAGGGTTATTTTGCTTAAAGCCACTTTCAACAATATTTCAGTTATATCGTGGTGGTCAGTTTTATTAGTGGAGGAAACTAGACTACCCGGAGAGAACCATCGACCTGTCGCAAGTCACTGACAAACTTCTCAAGTATAAGTTCTAGTAAACCATAAATGAATAGATTGACCAAAACTACACATTACGAATGCTTGACTATAGTTTTCACAATACATATTTTAGCGCAAATAAGTAAAATCAAACATTAAGAATTAAAGATTCAGCCTTAGCTAATGTGTGGGAAATTTACTTCATTTCTACTAAAACCTTTAAGGTGCACTCGATTGGAAAATGTCTGGCGTCAATATTCTCTCACTTCATTCACATTCATTGTTACAATTATACAACATTTAGATATTGATAACATAACTAATGCTAAACTAAACAAGTACTGCAAATGACATGGTATGTTGCCATTCGCGTTCGGTGTCTATACAACTTCCAAAAACTATTGACAAAATATCATGTTTAGATTAGCCATATTTTTAATACATATTTAGTCTTGTATAGATTATACCAACTCTGATGAATATGTTCATATTTTAAGCACCGAGAATATAAAAAAATTAAGTTTATCGTTAAAGGATAAACGGATTTAATAAAAGTGAACTTAGTCTTAACTTAAGTTTTAGAATTTTGGAAATCCGAAAACCGGATTGTCTCCGGATCGCGAACGTTATTTATACAATCTGCGACGTCACACATTCCCAGCATCCAATTTTCGACAACAGGCACATTGTCAACAAAAAATTTTACAAAACAAATTTAAATCGATTTGAATCCACCACCATCAACGAAATGAAACCTCCAAAAAGGCAGAGGAAACAATCTGCAAAATCACAGATGACACAAGGATCGGGACCAAAACGACAAAAAACTTCAAACAGACAGCAGAGACAAGAAACAGATAGCTACAACGTGCCTCCAGTGGTATCACGTAGTAACACCAGAACTTTTACCGACATACAAACACACAATGATGGTAACAATCGTCAGAATGACACGAGCATGAACGCACCGACACCGTCTACATCAGGATGGCCCGGAAGAAACCCTTCACACACTCAGACCATGCATGATGCACGGACACATGGCCACATCAGTGCGGAAAGTTCAAGCGAAACCCTTCGCCACACACAAGTTAGTGGCACCGAGACTCGTCCAGTGAACCCAGCACAAAATACAGACCATGAATTGATTTACCAAAGGGCAGCCGTTTCACAACCGAGCATGCAAAATGATGTCTCCATGGCGCCTATCAGTACCAGAACACAGTATACTGCAGATCCACGCAAGCCAGTCCAATGGTACGTTACAACAAGGTACAAATTTAGAGTTTTCTGGGGATTCTCGGGGTTTGATGGGAATGGGTGTTGTACATGAGAGCCAAATGCCAACATTTACACCTAGTTTCACTGACCCGATTAGCGCTCACATTCCATTAAAAATTAAGGAAAAAATTTGGACAGGGGAATATATTGATTTGTATGTCCTCCTAAAGTCGGTCCGAGAGCTCGCAACTGACTCTCAACTTAGCGGCGACCTTTCCATAAAGGGTGGTCAGTTGACGGTCACACAGCCATAAATCGCAGCAATTTCCAACATACATGTATGGACATCGGCCTTTATGATATTCATGGGTGTTATGCTCGAAAAATGGCCTAACAAAGGCCAGGAATATCTGAAATACATGTTTAATGTACGTCTTGCGGCCTCACGGGGATCAGGTACGGGTTGGGCCGCATATGACGAACAATATCGTCTTCGCAAAGCTAGATATCCTCACACTCCATGGGGTGACATCGATATGGAGCTATGGCTTTTACACGTCTCAACCCCTGCTAAATACGCACACTTTGACAATACAAATGTGAGCCAGAAGTTAGAGAGCAAAAACGAGCCCTTTCTTGCTGACTTCAAAAGGGGGAAAACCCCTCAAAGCCAAAAAGGCAACATCCAGCGTGGATTTCGATCCTGCTGGAACTTCAACAAAGGTAAATGTTCATACGGACAAAAGTGTAGATATGCACACAAATGTTCAAATTGCGCAGGGGACCATCCCTTCAAGTTCTGTAATAACAAATAACTCGTACCTTTATTCACTTGGTAGCTCCCCTATTTGTGTGCACGAGGTTGAGAAATCTTTGTCTTTTTACCCGTTCGGGAATGTAAAAACAGAATTAATTCAGGGGCTAAACCATGGATTTAAATTACAATACAATGGACCTATGTTACCAGTTCTGTCAAAAAATTCGAGAAGTGTTTCGGAAAACCCAGATTTAGTACGGGAAAAGATCTTTAAAGAAATTGATATAGGCAGAGTGGCTGGCCCATTCGATTACCCTCCGATGTTTACCTTTAGGGTATCTCCAATTTTTCTCGTAAGAAAGAAGAACGGCGATTTTCGACTGATCCATAATCTTTCATACCCAACCCAGTATTCGGTCAATGATTTCATTGATCCAGAGTTTTGCACCGTAAGATATTCAGGCATTGACGATGCCATAGTCATGATCAACAGAATAGGTAAAGGGGGGAAGTTGGCAAAAACTGACATTAAGAGTGCATTTCGATTACTCAGAGTCTCCCCATCTGACTTCGACCAACTAGGTTTTTCTTTCGATAACAAATTCTACTTTGATAAATGCCTCCCATTTGGTGCTTCGATAAGTTGCTCACTCTTCGAAAATTTTCAACAGCATTACACTGGTTTACGGAGCAAAAGACTGGCAATAAAGATATTTTGCACTATTTGGATGATTTTCTCTTTGGCGCAGAAGCTGATAGCCCGAAATGTCAATTCACATTACAAACTTTTCGGGATATATGTAAATTATGGGGGGTTCCTGTAGCTGAAGATAAAACTGTAGAGCCGACAGAAATCTTAACATTCCTAGGCATTGAGTTCGACACGTTAGCGATGGAACTGCGGCTGCCAAACGAAAAACTCGTTGAATTGAAGCATACTCTCGAATTATTCGTCCAGTCCAAAAAGGTCACATTACGACAATTACAATCCTTAATAGGGTTACTTAATTTCGCGTGTCAAGTCGTGTCACCGGGTAGGGCGTTTTGCAGGAGGCTTATTGATGCGACATGTAATATAAGAAAACCTCACCACAGAATTCGCGTGTCAAAATCAATGCGAGAAGATATTAAAGTCTGGTTAACCTTTTTGTCAGAATATAATGGGGTAACCGTTATCACTGATAATGCATGGGCTTCAAATGAAACCCTAGAATTGTTCACCGACAGCGCCACTGTCGTGTACCCGATAAGGAATGGTCATTTCAAGATGGCGGATTGTAAATCATCAAAAAGGTAGGTGTGAAGATTTTGACTATTATCGTTCTTTATAGGTTATCTTAGTGTCTATGAGTTACACGTTTAGATAGGACAGTCTTTTTTCTACTTCACCATTAAGTCAGTAAAGCTTGATCATTTTGTTTTTATCGTAAACTGCCTTCGGTAGTTGATCAATGCAGCGACAAAGATATCGAGGCGTAGAATCCAATTTATTTCACCAATTCCTACCGCCTAGTGACTT
The DNA here is from genome assembly GCA_963680875.1 of Bathymodiolus brooksi. NCBI lineage: Eukaryota > Metazoa > Mollusca > Bivalvia > Mytilida > Modiolidae > Bathymodiolus > Bathymodiolus brooksi. The sequence goes on along the minus strand of OY804577.1, from coordinate 71,578,688 downwards.
TTTATATTAATATGTTGATGCCAAAATTATTCAAACATGTGAATTGTCCAGCAAATATTTTTTCAGCCTTTGACAAGCCTTGTATCCCTCTTAAAACGTCTATGAAAAGTTTGTTTATGTCACGGAATGGTCACGACAAAAACATGACAAAAATGTATAGGAATGGTCTCATGTTTTGAGTCAAGGAATGGACTTTCAAGCCAAGGAATGGTCTTTTTTGTTTAGGAATGGTCTCCATCATATAAGATATGCTTATTAATAATATTATTGAAGTTCATTTCCGTTTGTGGTCTTTAATGTAAATCTTCTTATTTCATATGATCAATCTTGCCTTAAAATACCCGAAATACCTTATTTGCTATTAAATTGTTATAATCTTTTCCATTTCATTATGCAATGTTTCTTTTTTCTATAGGTACAAGTGTTACTACTGCCAATTTGATACTTCCAATCACCAAGCCATAGTGGACCACTGCTGCCAGAATTATCGGGATGAAACATTAAAATTTAGATCTTTTGAATTTAACACTAATGTGGGTAAATTTGGTTAAGAACTCTTTCAGCAATTGTACACATATTGTAATGGTTTATACTTTGTGATATTGACAGGGAGTCATTTTTTACATAAAAATATTTTTGTTAAAAGAAATATTCATTGTTATTTAAATAAATTTTATGAAATCAACTCTTTATATCTTTATTATCAATTTGCAAACAATTACAATTATAGTCATTTGATCCAGAGAAAAATGTGAATAGTCCTGAAGATATAATCCTCTCCGAACATGTGGAAGAATCTCTGCCTCGTGAGCTCTGTGATATTCCCTGACAGTTTGTGGTTACAGTAATTACATGTGATACGTTTTTGTTCACCATGGTTGGTCTGATGAGCCAATAGCTCCCCCTTTTCACAAAATGCTGCTGTGCAAGAATCAGTGGTACATTTAAATTTTATCTCTTGTTTTAAATGTTGTCTCAGACGATGTCGTCTGAGACCACCTCTACTTTTCAGACATTTTCCACAGTCCTCTCATATAAAATCATTCTCTGAGGCGTGGAAAGATGTATCCATCACAGTAAACCTGTAAAAATGAGAAATACACGTTATATCTATTGAAAATTTAAGTAACCTCGTATATTTTTGTTTTCATGAAGTAAATACATGTACTGATTTTAAACATAGGAAAATTAAAATAATATATGTGAACTGAAGCACCTATGTACGAAAAAACTAATACATAAACCTAACAGTGGTCTAGACTTAGTGGTAAGAAAACCGAAGATCCAAAAAGTAAAAGAAAAGAAGAAAAAAATAATAATAAAAGTTGAGAACATCGGTCCAAATAAAATAGTGGTGTGTACTGAAATGGTGATGCATTATACATAACTGCCGGGGTCCGGGTGGCTCAATGAGTTAGGTCGTTGGATATAACAATTCATACAAGCCTATCACCAATACGCGCCCGGCTTTGTAAATTACAAAAAAGGGTGCACTCGACTCGCAGCTGCAAGTGATAAAAGTTTACTAGTTGCTTGCCCATGGTCGATGGTTCTCTCCGGGTACTCCCGACTTCCTCCACCACTAAAACTATTCACCATGATATAGCTGAAATATTGTTGAAAGTGGCGTTAAGCACCAAAAATTTAAAAAAAATCAATACATAACTGCCTGTAGTTGAGGAGTTTCGCTAGATTACCATACGAAGAAAATATCACTTGAGACGCACTAAGGTAGGAATTCCACGACAGAAATACACTAGTGTATTTCTTCCTTACGGAATAAACACACTAGTGCATAATGCAAGGTAGAAATACACTAGGGTATTTACGTTCCCGGACATTCTACACATCGGAAAGAACGTACGCTTACAGTATATCAGAGAAGCGAATGGTATGTCGTCATATTGACAAACCAATTGAAATACATGACAGTGAATGTAGTAAGACAAGAAAAATAAGATTTTATGCGAGTGTGAACACTGGATGAACGACAAAGCCATTGCTCCCGCTTTACATCCGATATGTTCAATCAGACCATTCCTAAACAAAAAAGACCATTCCTTGGCTTGAAAGTCCATTCCTTGACTCAAAACATGAGACCATTCCTATACATTTTTGTCATGTTTTTGTCGTGACCATTCCGTGACATAAACAAACTTTTCATAGACGTTTTAGGAGTGATACAAGGCTTGTCAAAGGCTGAAAAAAAATTTGCTGGACAATTCACATGTTTGAATAATTTTGGCATCAACATATTAATATAAAAAGTCACTAGGCGGTAGGAATTGGTGAAATAAATTGGATTCTACGCCTCGATATCTTTGTCGCTGCATTGATCAACTACCGAAGGCAGTTTACGATAAAAACAAAAGGATCAAGCTTTACTGATTAAGGTAATAACAAAATTACCGAACTCCGAACAATCTTACAAAGGGAAAGTCAAAACTCATAATTATATAAACAGACAAAATCAGTCAACAACCGGAAAACTGTGAAAACCGTAATGACCCTGACTTGGTACAGGCACCTCTAAAGAAATGGTGGGCCGAATCAGACCCCAAGGCGCCAAACCCCCCGCTCTCACTACGGTTCAAAGGTTCCGGCTGTCACTGCAACAGTATTTAAATACAGGAACAAAATAGGTAAAATAGTTGTCAAAGCAGTACCATATTCGGTGACGTAAATGTCAAAAATATTTTTACGTCACACATTGACAAAAAAATTCTTGACATTTGCGACTTCTTTATCTTTATACATTTTCACTATATGAAAATGCATCGCTTATAATTTTTTCTGCAGAGACGGAATATATTTCGACAAGATATTGGTATCGGAATATAAACTTTTTAAGAGATCGAATAAGGCGAATCTTTTTATAGCCCTGGTCCAGTAGCCTGTTTCTCAGATGAAGATGACGTTTCAGGAAATCAGAATAATTGCTACTGGCCCTTGCATAGCGAATCAATTGCGAGATGTAAACACCATATGCAGGAGAAGCTGGTATATTGCTGCACATGTTTGGAAAATTTATGATTTTAAAATTGAAGTCGTCCCGCTTATCATAAATTTTAGTACTGAGTTGACCACTGTCGTCAAATTCGAGGTATAAGTCCAAAAATGATGCGGACGAAGCTGTATCGGTGGTCTCTTTAACTTCCAGCTCTGGAGGATATATCAATGGAAGAAATTCTGCAAATCTAGAATTATTGATAGATAAAACGTCATCAATATACCTGTATGTGAAATTAAAGGCTCTAGCCTCATGAATCTTCTTATCTTTTACAAGCTTTTGAAGAAACTCCGACTCATATGAGTATAAAAATAAATCGGCTAGAAGAGGGGCACAATTCGTACCCATTGGTATGCCGACGACCTGCTGAAACAGTGTCCCTCCAAAGGAGACTTAATGGTGAAGTAGAAAAAAGACTGTCCTATCTAAACGTGTAACTCATAGACACTAAGATAACCTATAAAGAACGATAATAGTCAAAATCTTCACACCTACCTTTTTGATGATTTACAATCCGCCATCTTGAAATGACCATTCCTTATCGGGTACACGACAGTGAGCGCTGGTGGTCAAAACAGAGGGTTTGGTATTTATTTTCAAGGAAAATGGGCGCGAAAATGCTGGCCAAAATTATGGGAAGAAATGGGCATTCTTAAGGACATTACATTTCTCGAGTTATTTCCGGTTGTTGTTACACTGTGTATCTAGGGGGAACAGTTAAAAAACAAGAAAATTATTTTTAACATAGACAACCAATCTGTGGTTCACATTATTAATAAAAAGTCTTCAAAATCTGTTAGAGTTATGGCCCTTGTAAGGCATCTTGTTTTGTCAACCTTACAATATAATGTTATGATCAAAGCTTTACATATTTCTGGAATTTCAAATAAAATTGCTGATTCTTTATCTCGTTGTGATTGGCAGCGTTTCCGGAACCTTTGTCCAGAGGCAGACCAACGAGGCACCGAAATACCAGACCATCTCTGGAAACTTTAACAACTGAAATTGATTCATTGGTGAACGCTTCAATGGCAGATTCTACGTGGAAAACATACAAAACGGCAGTCGAATCTTTTCAATCATTTCGCAAATTGTATAATTTACAAGATACTTGGCCCGCCCCTCTATATGATTTGTCATTCTACATTGCATACATGTCTCACACAGGCTTGTCAGCCAGTACTATTACTACTTACATTTCCGGTATAAGTACAATGCATAACTTATTAAATGGTCACACGGACAATACGAAATCGTTTTTGGTTACCAAAATACTCGAGGGTTCAAAACGGAAAAACTCCCCGAAAGCTGACTTGCGTCTACCAGTCTCAATGAATTTATTAAAACGATTAATTCAATCGCTCCCCTTTGTTTGTACGTCAGTATATGAATCCACTATGTTCGCAAGCGCGTTCAGTTTGTGTTTTTTCGGACTTCTCCGCGTTGGTGAAATAACTAGTCAAAGTAAAGGTCGAGCCGGGAAGCACGTCATTCACATATCCGACATAAAACTTGTCCGCAAACAAGACTCCGTTGACTTACATTTAATGATACGTAGTTCCAAAACAGATCAACACTCACATAGTACCACATTGATTATTTGTAGTCAAACCGATAACTCCATATGTCCGGTACACCTTCTTAAGGGTTATTTGGAAGTCCGACAACATGCACTCGACTCTAATCTTTATTTGCACTTTGACGGATCAGATCTAACGCGATATCAATTTTCAATCGTCTTACAAAGGGCCTTGTCATTTTGTTAAGTCAAAGGACATTTTCGACCACATTCTTTCAGAATAGGGGCCGCAACAGAGGCTAAACGTTTTGGTATTCATGACGACGTAATAAAAAAATGGGGGCGTTGGACGTCCGATGCTTATACGAAATACATACGATTAGATATCTGAATTATTTATTAAATATCTCGCACGATTTCATTTATATTATAGGTTCCCGCTCTATTTGGATATTGGGATCGAGTATAGTATATTGGGCTGGTAAAGAAGTGGTTTCAAGACAAGGGGGACGTCATCTTGGTCTCCATAATGTAGGTTTTCAAGGGTTTTGGTTCGGGAAAAGGGGTATGGTTTGGAAGGAATTAATTCCAAAGATTGAGTTTCTTTTGAGAAGACATCCTCCTCCGAAATTTGTTGTTATACAGCTTGGGTCAAACGATCTTGGCACCGTTAAAGGCTGGCAACTAGCAGAAAACATAATATGCGACATTCTTCGTATACACGCCTTAATGCCAAATACGCGTATTGTGTGGTCCGATATATTGCAAAGACGATACTGGCACAATGCCAACAATGGCAAATCTATTGAAAAAACTCGTAAACGAGTGAACCTCTTGGTAAGAAACCAAGTAATAAGTATAGGAGGGTGCGCCATAAGGCACTGTAACCTTCGTGCCAGAGAAGTAAATCTTTATCGTAACGACGGCACACATCTGTCCAATTCAGGAACAGAAATCTATCTAAACAATATTCATAGCGCCCTCGAACATTTTATTTCCTCTGGAGGTTCTCTTGTTTTCCCTCCAATTCAAGCTTAAATCGAATCGAACACAAGGAGGAGGATGTTGACTCTTCACTAACGTTAAACTAAAACAGGGTGGTTGCGTGGCGGTGAGTAGGGCTTACCCCACTCATTTGGCGGGATATGACAAGTTGAAGACGGGACACGTCGGTCCCCACATTTTACGTGAGCTCACATTTTGATTATTTTCTCCTGTGGTACCACAGGGATTTGTATTTTCATGTTCGTAAACGGGGGCCTTCTTTGCATACCAGAGGGGTCGGTTCCTGAATCGGTACCGATTCGGAACTTGGTTTGGACTCTTTGAAATAACCAGAGAGTTCGGGATAGTAAATATTTGCGATCGTATGGGGAACGTGTCCTGTTGATCTCTCTAAGTTCCATAGAGGATTGTAGCTTTCGCTGTCACCTGCGAAGCACGGGCTAGCCCAAAATATCGAAATCGGTGGTCTGTCTTCTTCATCTTGCCATCTCGCGCTCACGCAATTTAATACTGTGGCCGTATTTTTCCAATCAACATTAGTATTGTTTAATTTCCAGACAATGAATCTTTGATTAATGTTCGATTATTAACCTCCTATGTGAAATCATCTTTATAAGTTGGATTTTTCTTCCACTGTTTTTATGGTTCAGTTTTTTTTTAATATTTAACAAAGCATAATTGGTAACTCTTTAATTCTAATATCATATAAATTTATTCTGATTGGCCGATTTTCACAAATATCTTCCTTAAAACCACTTGGTCATTTGCATCAAAATTATTCTGGAAAGATGTATGCAACATACACAACAAAGATAAAAGTGCAAGCTCACTGAAATAACAGCCTGAAGGTAAACATGTCGCTTCACTCGACACATTATCCTGACTCCAAAGCAAACTGTCTTAGCTCTTACTGCTTAATGCTGTATTCTAAGTGGAGAGGCAGCAGATGCCATTAATATGCCGCATTAATATATCAGACCAAAGCACACAAGTTCGCAAATAAGAAGACAAATATCTAGCACCCATGTCAGACGACGAACATAGGATACACAAGTCAGAGGATTAATACAGAGTTTCCAAGTATACAGTCGTTTGCCATGAATGAGTTCGCAAAATGGCCGCCGTCATTTGCGAAAATTTGTTTCCAATTTTTTACTCTTTATTAAATCAGTGTTATTAACCTTTGATTAGTAACGTTCACATTTTACACAATGCCAAAATGTTCCAAAATTAGGCCAGTGACGTCATTTAAGGAAATACCTTGTAATTCGGTTAAAATATTGTCTGTCAAAAAATGGCACCGCACGGTAAACAAATGACACCAGAGGAGAAACAAATCATCGTAGCTTTGTCACAACAAGGATATTCTAGCTACAAAATTGCTGAAATGACGGGGAAAAACAGGAGAACAATCAGTAAATTTCTCAGGAGGCGACGGGTGCGAGAATCGGAAGAACACTTACCGCGAAGTTCGGGGAGACAGGATTATGTACCGTATGCTTCGTTCGGACAGAAGACAAAGTTTAGGAGAAATAACAGACCAATTTAACCGCCAGTTTGTGACCAAAATTTCTTCTAGAACATTTCGGAGGCGTTTGAACTTTGAAGGATACAAAAAACATCCAGTTTGTAAGAAAACTACGATTTCACCTGTCAACCGAGACTGGCGAGAGAAAAGAAAACGATTTTATCGATCAAAATTGATGTGGACAGTGAGAAATCATTGGAAAAAAGTTATTTTCAGTGATGAGACGAAGATTGAGATTGGAAATAACAGGAAAGTTTATGTTTGGCGTAAAGTGGATGACAGATTAAGACCGGAATGTAATGGGTTGTACCAGGGTCGAAATTCCAAAACGAAATTCTCTGTCATGTTCTGGGGCTGCATTTCGTATTATGGGGTAGGTACACTAACTCCAGTTGTTGGCAATTTAAATAGTGAAAAGTATATAAACAATTTAGATGAAAATTTATGGCCGGTCATTGCCCAACATTTTCCTACAAGCCCCTACATATTCCAGGAGGACAATGTCCCATGCCATGTATCTCGGAGGACAAATCAGTGGAAAACGGAAAATGATATTCCAACTTTAGGGTGGCCCCCACAAAGCCCAGACTTAAATACAAATGTATAATAGAAAATGTGTGGAAAGTTATAAAAACAAAAGTTCAACGACGAATAGATGACATTCGAAATGCTGAGGACCTAAAAACTGTTGTTGCTGAAATTTGGACCCCACTTCAACTACATTATATAACGAGGCGAATGCCAAGTTCAATATTGTTGTACTCTGCTCCATAAAACCTCATATTGATCAAGTTCAAGTGTAGTAATTGTTTTGTAACATACGGCTCTATTTTACTCTTAATTTTGAAATTTTATGAAAACTATGAAATTTTTGAAACTTTTTGAAAATTTTATCATTTTGAATTTTTTTGAAATAGTATGAAATTTTTGAAAGTTTTGAATTTTTAAAAAAAGAAATGAAATTTTCAAATTTGTTAAAATAAAATGAACTTTAAATTTTTCTTTTTTTTTAATTTTATGATTTTCAAATTTTATGAATTTTTCTAACATATTGATTAACAGAAAGCAATTTCTGTGCAATAAAAAACCATATTGCACTCTCGTGCCACGTAATTTCATTCATTGATTTTGCACGAGAGTGCAATATGATTATTTATTGCACAGAAATTGCTTTTTGCTAATCAATATGTTAGAAAATGGAATGTCACGTGTATTGCTTCTGGCCAATAGAAAAACAGTAAAATAGAGCCTTATGTAATAACACAAAATACTAACAGTTTGAGGTAAGTTTTATTATTTATTTCAGTATGAAAAACTATAATTTTTCTCTGCTTGGAACACAAACGTTGAAATGACGTCGGCCATTTTGCGAACTCATTCATGGCAAACGACTGTACACTTAGGTGACAAAAGTATTTCACGTTTCGTGTACACAACGTCACGCCACCAGAAAAGAATGTACTTCGGTTGCCTATAACTTTATTGATATTTATCATTATGTTACTAAATTTAGACACCATAATTTCCAAAATATGACGTGTTAGTGACGTAATTTTCACGTGCGTACATAAAACGTAAACGCTACAAAAAGGGAGTTTCCAACATGTCTAGAAAAACAAAAGAGGTGAACCATGACTAAAAACGGCAGGTATTTCGCCTACATCAGGATGGATTAAGGAAAACAGAAATCGGAAAGATCATTGGATTTAGTCGATCTGCAGTGTCTAATTTTTTTCAAAGATTTGATCCATGGGAAAATATAGAAAACAAGCCGTGAACAGGTCGACCCAGATCTACGAGCAAGCAAGGTGAGCGTACCGTTATAAGGCTTGTAAAACAGGATCGTAAAAGAAGCTTACGCGATTTGATGGATGAATTTAGTCAGTCTGTTCCAGTTCCGATTTGTAAAAGGTCAATTCAAAGACGATTGAGTCATTTATGGCTTTCACAAGAGAATTGTTGCGAAAAAACAAACAATTTCGTTGAAAATAGAAAAAATCGTGTGCGATGGTGTCGAAATAGACTACACTGGACATTACAAGAACAATGGAATAAAATAATATTTCAAATGAAATGTGGTGTTAACTAGGGAAAAACTCACGTGGGTATGTGTGGTGAAAAGCAGAAGAAAGGTGGAACACACTATGCTTAGGACTGTATGGATGTCGTAATGGCGGCGCCCGTGTGTCTAATGTTTTGGGATGTATTTGTAAAGAAGAGGTTGGTTCAATCACAGAAGTAGAAGGAAATATTAACTCGGTTAAGTGCGTAGACATCCTTGACAATAATCGTTTGCCAGTCGTTTTAAAATTCGAAAATTATCAGTGGATTTTCCAAGATGACAGCGCCCCCGGTACACCTGTCCATATAGACAAAATTGTAGAATGATAACAATGATGTCGATTGTCTTGTTTGGCCATCCCAATCACCAGACCTTAATATAATTGAAAATATTTAAAGATTAATTAAAATACGATTAGAACTGGAACAACACACCATTCATTCCAAGGTTGACCTAGTCCGGGCCGCCACAAGAATTTTGTATGCCATGTGTGTGTGCATTTCAAACTTATATCAATCTCTTCCAAGACAAATAAGACATGCAATTAAAGCTAGAGGTCATGTTACTAAATACTGAATGTTTGGTGGATATAATTCTATTTATTATGAAGTTATAGCTTCTCAAACATCAACAAACTGCAACCGCTTAACTTGGTGTGACGTCGTAAACGTGAAATACTTTTGTCACATAACTGTAAAGGTGAACATATTGAAGTGGTTATGGCCGTAGTAAACGAATTTTTTTTTATAAATACCCTTCTAGACCGCCATTCCCGTACTATGTTTAGAGATGGGTTATATTATTATTGGTTGATGTTATATGCAAATGTGTGGCCAAAAGTATTGCCACATGTAAAAAAAAAAAATCCCTATATAATCAACCAAAACCATATTTTTTCCAAAAAATATTGTGAAGTCATTTCTGGATAGATTTTAACAAATTTCACACCAAAACATTCAGAATTGTCTATATTTTGATTGTTTATTTGCTCATTATGTTTATATGTGTGGTTTTTATTTGTACATAATTTAAACAGGGTTGTCAATTTTTAGGATTTATTTTTAGTTGAAATATATAGGAAAATCAGTAAATTTTTATTTGTTATGTTTAAATTATGTACAAATAAAAACCACTCATATAAACATAATGAGCAAATAAACAGTCAACAAATATTGAAAACATATGGTTTGGGTTCATTATATAGGCCAATAGGGATTTTTTTTACATGTGGCAAAAATACTTTTGGCCACATACTATTATATTACAATAAGGATTGTGTAAACAGGAAGAGTTATCCTTATAATTGGGATGTTGTTTAACTTGTATTTTCCTTTGAACTCTCACCGTGTCGTCACCCCCACCCCCTTTTCATATTCACATTTATTGTCCAATGGGATGGATGTGATCAGCATAGTACCCAAACTTGATATTGTTTTGTGAAAGGACATCACCTAAATAGTGAAATGCATCTGTGGTGTACTGGCTAGCGTACTCGTCTCGAATGTGGTAGATCGTGGGTTCGAGCCACGACCGGGTCAAACCAAAGACTATAAAATTGGTATTTGTTGCTTCTCCGCTAAGCACGCAGCATCCCATTTACAAGGTCAAACGTGACCATTGTTTCTATATGATGTCTTCCGATGACCTTGTGTACTACTTAACATTTAAATGATGGTTAAAGCCACCGGTTCTCTTTTATAGAGCTAGTACTATATAATATAACAACTTCTATGTCATGAAGAATAAATATATTTTATTATATATAAATTCAACTTTAGGTCTCAGTGTGCTTTACAACAACGCTTCTCGTCCAGCTACATGTGAATGTCGGCATTTTACTCAAACATGGAAAACAATTTTGAACTGTTCTTACAGCGTGGTATTTTTTGCTTTTAAATATTATTTTAATCCAAAACGACCCAATAGTGTAACCTGAACTTATTTTTACTCCAGATTTCTGGCCATCACTATTAAGCCGCAATGAAATAACCCCATTGTTTGTCTGGATTAGTTGTACCCCTTTTCGTTTTCTGTCACTGTACAAGTATTCATCGACTTAAACACAGACTCATCGGTGTATTAATCACATTTGAAAATAATAAGTGGGCATCTCATATGTCGTAATGTAGAAATATCCACTGTTGTCTTGCAAGTAAAGGCGCACATTTACGCATTGCTAATCCACTATTGTCAAGTTCCAAGCATAGTCCACTCTTGACGTGTTTAAGATATGAATTCTGAAATTTATGGAAAAAAAACCTTAGCCGACATTATTTCTTCAACAGAAAGGTATGTGATATATCCTAACACAATCTCCCCCCCAAGTATTTGACTCTGGTGACCTCAAAGTTCCACCAATCAAACACACCTGCAATCAATATAGGAAAGTCTAAATAGGTCAACAACACAGCCACACCTGCATATGGAGTATATACCTCTCGCTTGATATGATATTCGAGAGCTGGTGTTTCACATCAAGATGTATTTGCTTGTAGAAGATTGCTGCTAACAAAGAAGCCTCTGAACCAAGAGTCACAGTGATAGTGAATGTTATGACTTCGACAGTTTTAAGGTCGCCATGATAACTTGGTTAAATCGGAGCGGATTATCCGTGTCAAAGATGATCACGTGTATGTTCCATTTTTCGTTCTCACAATCCCGTCATTCTTTCCTTGTTTACCCTGCTACTTTTATTGCAAACTGATTAAAATCACATTTCTCACTTGCTCCTCTTTACTGATACGTCGCAGTATTGGAGATCCGGAGAAACCACATTACAGTGTCACATGCGAGTGACCATGTGTCATGAATATTTGATGATATTATGATAAATACAGGTTATGACATTTTTCAACAAATGGGTTTCCTCGTAGCAAACACAGCAGTTGCTTTGTAAATTGCAACGATTTCATGGTCATGTAAGCACAGTTTTCATTCGACGAGAAAGGTCATGACGTAGGGTCACTCACATGTTATCCGTGATATGTTTGATTAGATCTCCAACACCGTGACATATCAGTAATGGGGTGCAAGGTATGGGAGTTCGACTCCTGTTCATGACTTACCGGTATATAACTAACTGCCATGATATAACCGACATATTATATAGAAAGTGGCGCTAAACACTAATAATCATCAACCACTGTAGGAGTTAATAACCATTTGCACATATAGTATAATTGTCTGGAGAGGTGCCTCTCCTTACACTTTCCTTACCCTTTTATGTTCCCATTGGTCACGAGGACCTATAATACAGTCTTCAAGCATTGGTAGAGGGGCAGTGTTCATTTCTTTTACCACAACACATTGTAATGATGACTTTAATAATTTGTCTTGAGTCCATGAAAATCCCTAATTAAAAATGAAATCAATAAGTTATTAAACAAATAAAAATAAGAAATCGTAAGATCGAAACTCAGAAAATGAAACCTCATTAGAGCAAATCTCATGAGATCAAAACTCATTGGAGCAAGAAAACTCACAAGATGATTGAAGTATAAGGCTTTTCTGATTAACCGACTATCAATACCGAAGAAATGAAGAGTCATTTGGTTGTAATTTGCCGTAAAAAATGAACAACCATTTTATTTTTGTGGGAGAGGATTTCAATGAAAGGAATTTCGTACAAAGTGTTCATTATCAAACACAAGCTGAAAAAAAACAGGTTGCTAGAGCGTTGAACAAAAAATACCAGGTCCTGTAACAAAACAAACAAACAAATAAACAAACAAACAAACAAAAACTACGACATAAATAAATAAAAAATAGTGCATGCCAGAAACAAAATCTAGGACACCGAAACCCAATAGAAGGTCAGTCTTGCAAATTTGGTGAAAAATTTATTCATGATCTGAAACGACTCATTTACCCCCCCCCCCCCCCCCCCTCCAAAAAAAAATCAAATGGACGTAGCATAAGTGGTACAACTTTATATTAGGATCGCTTGTGTCTGGTCTGTGTAATTGTGTCTGTTGTAGTCCAGTCATGCTTTTGTATTCGGTATTAATTGTTTTCCTAATGTATCACAGCTGACGTCTGAGATTGGATGATGACTTAAAATATTTTAAATTTTCACATTTTCATAAATGTCTTACTTCCATCAGGAAGAGTTGCCCTTAGTCGATTTTGGCTATCCTGTTTAGGCCATTTTGGTTTTTTTTTGCTTCCAAAACCTTTCTAGTTATTTGGATTTCTGGTCGTTTGATTTTGATCGTCCCTGATGAAAGTTATGCCAGAAACGTGTCGTGTGCACTAAGTCAGATATCTACGCTTTTACTAGACATTGAAACGTTCTTCTTAGATTATTTGCCTTTATATAGGTAACATTGACAATATAAAGGTTGTTAATGTTATACTGTAGCATCTACAAGATTCTTCAAATCTACAGCGATCTTCGTGGCTGTTATATGTATAACCACTAATGTCCCACGCATGGCGAAGTGTACTCACCCGATACAAATGTATGTTATAATGTTGGTCAGAGACTTGCGACAGGTATGTAGGTTTCTGGTTTCTGCTTGTAGGGGAAAGTGATATGGTTTGTAATATAAAACCATTTTAGGGACCGACCAGTTAGAATATTTATTTTTTTTGTCGCGCAAAGCACCAAATTTTTTTTCCAGAATTTAACATTAGGTTATATGACAAAAACTCTGAATCAGAATAAATTTTTTTTCCTCCGCAAAAATCAGAATATTTTTTTCAGCAACATTAGGAATCAGAATATTTTTTTAGAAAAAAAACCATACCCCCCCATCTTATAAACCAATGTTAAAAAACAGATTATTTTCGAAATTGAATATAAACATGTATTTTGCTAACCTGTATCGCCAGTTTGTGGGTACATATATCTGCAATAAGTCGTGCTGCCATTTGAAATAGGTAGCCGTGATTGTCCAGGCATTTGTTTGTTCTAACGTTCTGAACCTAAAAGATATATTTTATTAGTAATCGTTATCTCTTATTTAATAGCTTAATAACGCAAACTGGAATTCACAAGAAGCTGATAACAAAGCGATGTCAAACACGAGTTCCATATCAGACGTTGTTCGTGTCGTTTATCGGTAGCACGACGGGTGCAGTTAGTGATGTAGAAACTATCTATTCTTCCTGAACACCAGAGTTCAACCCCGGTTTCTAGTGGGGTCAGTATTGATAAGTTATGTCGTCATATTAAATAAATATATTTGTTCTCCTTGTCCCTCCAAGGGCTCCATATATTTTATGTTGTCATAGTTTTTTTTTTCTTTATCAATATCTGTTTACTCGTAAACATGCAAATATTACTTACAGATCCCCACGCTCGTGTGTCCTCATTTAAAACTGCTAACTCTGGCCAAACATTTTTTATGTACCATGTAAAATTCTTACATTTCAGTTTCTCCTTTAGCTCGAACCTTTGTGACAGGTCTCCTACCGGCATTGCCTGGAATTAACACTGACATACCTTAATAATATGGCTATGCATATACATAATTGCCAGTTAGAAATAATTATCAGAAAAAGTGACAAGTGACAGCTAGACCTGTAGTACACAACACAATAGAAGGACATAAGCTAGTAGATATGGCATTAAACATACACATATATGTAGTGAGATTAAACCTTGTAATGGGTTTCCAAATCCTTGGTGTATGTCTTTAATTACTAGGATGCCTGTGATTTTAGTTTTCCGTGTGCAATGGCCGATTCGTATCTTTAGCATGTGCTTCTATCATATGGCATCATATTGGAGTTTCCAACACCTCTTCTTGTCATAAATAAATGATAAAAAAACGATAAAGCACGAACTACCCCCCTGACAAGAACTGAAAACAATGTGTTCTGTTATAGTTACATGCTTACAGTGTTATTCTACCGGAACGATTAGCTCGCAAAAGAACACAATAAAACAAACAAAGCGTTTGTCATATTATAAAGCAACAGTAATATATAAATTGCACGATGTGATTTTCCCTCGGCGTGATTATGTGATAAAGTTTATTAGAGACTTGCGACAGTTCGGTGGTTTTCTCCGGGTACTCCGGTTTCTTCCACCAATAAAACTGACCGTCACGATATAACTGAAATATTGTTGAACGTGGTAATAACCACAATAGAAAAACCCCACACCAAACCATCGTCGTGAAATAGTCAAAACAAATATAACTTGGTCTTAATAAATGTCTACGTATATACCGCCATATCAGGAAAATGATCATAAATGATTCTCTTATGGTGAGGTTCCATCCAAACTTCTACTGCTCTTTTATAGTTGTAAACCTCAATATTACGTCTTCCTCCCGGAAATGAATATGGTTGGAGACGTGCAATATGTCCAACACGTGAACATGGGAAATGCAGCAAATGACCACCACACATCCACACCTACAACACCACCAGTGACTCATATAATAAAATAATACCAAGCAAATATCTCACGTTCATTATCTACAAGACAGTGAACATATATAGATGTAAATCCTTAAATATAATACTAACTTCAGGACTAAACAAAACATATAGTGTATTTCAGCATAAGGCATTCGAAGAGAAATCAAGTTGTTTTTTTCTTCTTATATTAATAATTAATTTCAGAGAAGATGCGAGTACCATGTTGGAATCATTTTTTCATCTGTACGCGAATAATTGCCTGGCGCCCTCGCGGATTATTATTTAAATTTAAATTGTTTAATGATTTTGTTTTGATGATGGTATTTTTGTTTATTCTATGATTCGCTGGTGTTGTTTTTACTATCATTTGAGTGTCATTTATGTGCTTTTGTCCAACAAATTGTCCTTTAAATGTTTTCTTGTTTATTTTGTCTGTTTGGTTGTAATTAGTTGTTCTGGTCTTTCAGATTTATCTTTCACCTTTGACTTTTCTGTGATTTGCTGTTATTGTCTCTTCAAATTGCAATTTAATGCTTCTCGGTTTTGTTCATTCAGATTTGAAGGTCTTGATGTATTTGCGTTCGGTTCAAGCGACGCTGACCTGTTTACCTTAAGAAATATCGTTATATTTCATTGTTTTCTGAAACAGAATATACTAACATTGATGTGTGTATCAATTTTATTTGTACTCTGCTTAAAAGATGTGAGAACTGCTCGGTGGGAGAAACTCGAATTTTTGTTTGATTAAATTCACCCATACGAAATAATTTTAATATACCGCAATAATAATGTATGCTTTGTTTATAATTAAATGGCTAAATTTATAATGGGGAAAGAGTGTAATGAATTTGAGATTCCCACTTTGAACTTGTGTCATTTAAGTTGTAGATGCTTCAGAAATGGAAATATGTATAACAGTACAACTGACGTATGAATAATTGTAGATAAACCTTTAAAAACAAAAGGGAATTATAATTCAAATAGATTGTTCAATGAGATAAAGCGAATCTGTGCAGGTTTTTAAATTGTTTGTTTATATCTGTATTGTCGTTGGAGGTCAATTTATAAGACGAGTTGGGTCCCCATAAACTGGTTCAACTCCGTCAAGCCAGGACCTAGGTTTCCAACATGTCGTGGTCCTTTTAGTGTTCACTGGTTTGAGGCGAGAGATGTTTGCTCGTTTTGATGATATTTGTGGAATTCCTGACCATCACGGCTAAAACCTTGTTTTCATAAGTAACAATCGTCTCAGCAAATGGTCTTAATCAGAAGCCCATTATTTTGAGATTAAATATAGCGTATGACAGGCATATGTGAAAAAGAAATATCTTTATTGGAGAATTAATTATGTGCAAATGAAAAGTTTCCGGGGAAAAATACATTATCATGAAGATACTATCGTATCTCGCTTTAAAATAAAATATCAGACATAACACTTTCGATCGTTGAAGAAAAGAACAAAATGTTTCTAATTTCTGAAATATACTAAGATATCATTACCCGCCATGGAAATTCCAAATTTTCACCTCCCCATATTTTCATACCATCATCGTAAGCACCAATGGCCTCAAAATATTTGCTGTTTACTGCGAAGGCAGGGCCTACCATAACAACCCCACTATAAAGTAAATGATTTAGTGTTGTTATTCATAATCAAAAGATGGTGATACATTGCTGATGTTTCTAGATGAATACTACTTATTATTTTTATAAATTTATATGAGTACACTGTTATGCCATCTAAGTGTTTATTTTGCCACGTCCTCTGAATCATCAAATAGCGGACTTGTCAAAATGAATTCCAAGTAGGTTCGCTAAGCACAAAATGTGGAATACAATGTATATTGAACGATCATAAAAGACTACTCTTTTTTTTGTGTGTTTGAATATAGAGAACCGCGATCATAATAGACGGAGGTGTAAAAGAAACATCATGGTGCACAATAACAGTATAACAAATTAAGAGGCGGACACTATGAACTTCCATAAACTTACCAGAAGTGATACCAGATCCTCTCGATAGGTTAGCATATCCTGTCCTGTTTATGACACCCCTGTTGTGGGCAAAAAAAAAGACTATAAAACGGATACTTGCTGCTTCTTCGCTAAACAAACAGTATTGCGCCTTTAAGACACATTCCTGAAGCCAGGGTTTCATCAGTCAGTTCGTTATAAATATGAGGGCTTTATTCCCCTAATGAATCCTCCTGTCGTCTTTCATGACTTCTCATAGGTTTTTCAGACATGCTAGAGTAACACAACGGTTAACACTAGTGGAACAGGAACGTCTAAGCTCTTATCTTCTGAATTCAACTCTAGTGTTGCTTTATTGGGTTCGTATTGCCCAATCGTTAGCTGTCTATGTGTTGTTTTGTAGATTATTGCTTGTATGTTCCATTTTACCATTGTCTGTTCTTTATCGATTTACGGCTTCTGAGTACCTATTTGGTATATTCAATTTTTTCTTAGACAGGACATAGCTGACAAATTACGAAAGATGCCACTAACCTAATCACTGGTTACTTATATGCATGCTTACGGTCTGGGATCTTCCTTTGCAGGACCGATTTGATCTGGTCTAAAATATGTCTCAAAGAATAAGAGCTTCCAATCAAAACCATATCGTGTGAAGTAGCCTGGTGCAAATTTATACTCGAGACTTTCACTATTGATGTAATCAAGCATACCCATGGCTATTGTTGTCGGATCTTTTTTAACTCCTGCCAGTAACGGTTGTAACCTTTAATCCAGTTTAATTAACATATTACAAACATGCATAGTAAATGTTGAAGAAACGAAAATTATATTACGTAATTATATATTTATTTGATAGTTTAAGCATATTTTATTAATTCATTCAACATAGCATTACAACATTGAACTATATATGATAATACAAAGTAATTAATAGGATTGGGAAAAAACAAGTCGCTAGAACTTATATTAATCCCTATCAGTATTTATCTAGGGTTTTATTTATTAAATATAAAGCAAGCAACATGTTAAGAAAGAGGATGTGAATATACAATTCATGCCTCACAGAGATATTTTCCAAAATACGTTTTAGCGGTGATTAAATGGCATCCTTGTCTAGTGCTGGTTTGTTCGAAATAAGTGTAGTCGAAATTAGATATACATATGCATTTCGACTTGCGCATATATATTGATAATCAGAGACAGATGTGGTACCAGATTTATCAAAAATATGATGACTAAGATATCTTAATTATAAATGTTCCTTTATTCACTATAGGAAAATTCCTGTCTCCCCTACATACATGGTGCTTGAATCTGAACTGATTAGAAGTTTATGATGTGGGGCCATCTTTTTTAGCGGATTACTAAGCCAAAGTAATGAAATTCCACAATTTAATGTCATGTAGAACTATACCAAATTACCTTAATTAACCTGTCTAAGCTAATTTCATACATGTTTGCAATGTTAACTTTCTTTCTGTTTCCAATAAAAGCATAGGAGGTAGTACCAGAATATGTGGGTCAATATATGTTAACCTTTTCGGAACAGTTTTGGATTTATCGTCCAATATTACCTTTGCTGGTATGTTCTTTACATGTGCAATCTGTTT
The DNA here is from genome assembly GCA_963680875.1 of Bathymodiolus brooksi. Classification (NCBI taxonomy): domain Eukaryota; kingdom Metazoa; phylum Mollusca; class Bivalvia; order Mytilida; family Modiolidae; genus Bathymodiolus; species Bathymodiolus brooksi. Next base: position 71,559,605 of record OY804577.1, on the reverse strand, counting down.
TATTATGTAGTTCATTATGTAATGTTCGTCATAACGATGTTAGGTTTTGTAGCTATGGAAGTACACCTTTCAAACAAATTACTTGTTCAGGTTTAGGTATAGATTTATGGTGTTTAATGCCACGTTCAACAATATTTCAATTATATCATGGCGGTCAGTTTTATAGGTGGTAGAAACTGGAGTACCCAGAGAAAACCACTGACCTGCCGTATGTCACAGACAAACTTTATCACATAATGTTGTATCGAGTACACCTCGTCTGAGCAAGATTCTAACTCACAACGTTAGTGGTGATATGCACTGATTGCATTGGTAGCTATAAATCCAACTACCATATGACCATGACCACGACGGCCCCTTATTTGTTCAGCGATACCAACTACGTAAATTAAAGTCATGTGTCTGAACATTGTAAATTGACCGAACAGGATTTCTACTATCAGATATGTTCTGGATGTATTATTTTAAACGTGTCTTTCAAGTGTTAATTTGTACTATTCACTTTCTATGTAAATACAGATTTGCGTTATCATTTTGACGCACCTAGTCTTATTCCCGAAGTTTTGTGAGGTTGTCGTCCGATCCTTTGTCATTTTATATTTAACTGATATGGTATTGTCTATCCTGACTATGCTTATTTTCGGTATGTACGAAGGTTGAGTATTTTACATTTATTTCAACCACCAAAAACAGTCCTGGTTACTAAGAAAAGTGGATTCGACCTCTTCATAAAATCTCTGATCATGTTCTTGTGCATTACAAGGTTCATCATTACTGATGTTTATTTGCAGTTGTCTTTTCAATTGAATCATATTTTGCATTGTATTACGATATATCCCTTCAACCCATTCGAGGTAAATGTTTGCTTAATAAATAAAGTTATTTGTTTATTAAGGTTTTTTTTTTTGTTCTCATGATTTCCGTCTTACAATAATGTTCGAATTGTTCCAACAGAACGATATCATCAATAGACATATGTATCATTTCCGTTGTTCATGAAAGATCGTGTGGTCCAAGCTTTTATTAATGAAAGATCTGTTGTCCAAGCTTTTATTAATGAAAGATCTGTGGTCCAAGGTTTTATTAATGAAAGATCGTGTGGTCCAAGCTTTTATTAATGAAAGATCTGTGGTCCAAGGTTTTATTAATGAAAGATCGTGTGGTCCAAGCTTTTATTAATGAAAGATCGTGTGGTCCAAAGTTTTATTAATGACAGATCTGTGGTCCAAGGTTTTATTAATTAAAGATCGTGTGGTCCAAGCTTTTATTAATGAAAGATCGTGTGGTCCAAGTTTTTATTAATGAAAGATCTGTGGTCCAAGCTTTTATTAATGAAAGATCGTGTGGTCCAAGCTTTTATTGATGAAAGATCTGTGGTTCAAGGTTTTATTAATGAAAAATCTGTGGTCCAAGGTTTTATTTATGAAAGATCGTGTTGTTCAAGGTTTTATTTATGAAAGATCGTGTTGTTCAATGTTTTATTTATGAAAGATCGTGTTGTTCAATGTTTTATTTATGAAAGATCGTGTTGTTAAATGTTTTATTTATGAAAGATCGTGTTGTTCAATGTTTTATTTATGAAAGATCGTGTTGTTCAATGTTTTATTTATGAAAGATCGTGTTGTTCAATGTTTTATTTATGAAAGATCGTGTTGTTCAATGTTTTATTTATGAAAGATCGTGCTGTTCAATGTTTTATTTATGAAAGATCGTGTTGTTCAATGTTTTATTTATGAAAGATCGTGTTGTTCAATGTTTTATTTATGAAAGATCGTGTTGTTCAATGTTTTATTTATGAAAGATCGTGTTGTTCAATGTTTTATTTATGAAAGATCGTGTTGTTCAATGTTTTATTTATGAAAGATCGTGTTGTTCAATGTTTTATTTATGAAAGGTCGTGCTGTTCAATGTTTTATTTATGAAAGATCGTGTTGTTCAATGTTTTATTTATTGGAGATCGTCATGTTCAACCTTTTCCTCTTTTGTTATATTAAATGATACTATTTGTGTTATTTAGTTTATACCTTTATTCGACAATATTACCTGAATTTGCATGTCTTTTTTATGTATTATTTTGATACAAAATGATACGGACAAAACATTCTTTATGTTATGCGTTTAGGAAAATGTGCATTTCACTAAGAATGAACGATGGTAGTATCACTAAATTATGTGCGACGAGTGTCCTCTATAAAACATGATATGCTGACCTTTTCAAACAATGATATGACCCCGGTTTGTTCCTATTGTTCGTGTTCTCCAATATTTATTTTATGCTGCTCTAGTGTTGTTGTGCTTATCAGGATGGGTTATGTTTCGCAACCTTTTTAACTAGTCCATAATCCAAACGATGGGTGTCACATGCAGAGCAGGAACTGCCAACTCTCCCGGAGAACCTAACTTCATCCCCGGTTTTTAATGGTCCTCGTGTTGTTCGATCTTTAGTTTTCTGCGTAATGTTTTGTAGAACGCTGTTTGCCCATTTGCATTTTTTCTTTTTGACCATTGTATTGTCCATTCTTTTTCGCTTTACGGCTTTTGATTATCCTTTTGGTATCTTGAATCTTTTCGTATGTGAGGGGATAATGTGAAATGATCTGTTCACGGCTGTTTCTAGTAAAACGTGAGGGGATAATGTGAAATGATCTGTTCACGGCTGTTTCTAGTAAAACGTGAGGGGATAATGTGAAATGATCTGTTCACGGCTGTTTCTAGTAAAACGTGAGGGGATAATGTGAAATGATCTGTTCACGGCTGTTTCTAGTAAAACGTGAGGGGATAATGTGAAATGATCTGTTCACGGCTGTTTCTAGTAAAACGTGAGGGGATAATGTGAAATGATCTGTTCACGGCTGTTTCTAGTAAAACGTGAGGGGATAATGTGAAATGATCTGTTCACGGCTGTTTCTAGTAAAACATGAGGGAATAATGTGAAATGATCTGTTCATGGCTGTTTCTAGTAAAACGTGAGGGGATAATGTGAAATGATCTGTTCACGGCTGTTTCTAGTAAAACGTGAGGGGATAATGTGAAATGATCTGTTCACGGCTGTTTCTAGTAAAACATGAGGGAATAGTGTGAAATGATCTGTTCACTGCTGTTTCTAGTAAAACGTACCAGTCTATGTTGACCTCCATGTGACTATCAAAGAAAACAATTACTTCTCCTACTGATGCCTTCCATCCTTTTAACCTTGCTTTGATCAATCCTTCACGGACTGGATTATGTATTAATTTTACCAATCCTTTTGGATACTGTTTATCAATATAATCATCTAAATGGGTTTTGAGTTCCACTGAAATATTAATAAGAAAATAATTGATTTTGATGCTAAACTATAACTTTATAAAACGCATGTGACGCCCCAATGAACAGATCAAAGTGTCACATTATTGACTGAATACAATATATCTTAAAGCAAATATTCTGATAGATTAGTAGTTGGTCTTTTTTCTCTATATATTTACGAGAACACTTCACTGTATAATATACAATATAACTAATAGACATTCAATAGTTCGATCGACAAGAAGGTAACTCGGGTTTAAGAGGGAACGAATGAGTTATTCACGTTCAACATAAATGGTCAAATTTAATGTTCGTTCTCTTAAACGTATGCCTTCATGGCTAAAAACTGTTATAATTTACCATTATTCTTCGCTCAACTGGATAATGGTAAATGTTCCCAGGGCTCAAATCCGCATAGCTGCTCAGTGGGACTCTATGTTGCTGATAGGGATGCACTCTCGATGGAATTGTAAGGTTATAATTCGACAATCATAGTGGGTAACGTGTTTGGAGAGAACCACGGCCCCTCCACAAGAAAAACCTCTTCTGTATATTTAGAAATATAATGTAATTTAAGCCACAAAATACTAAAATTTCGTTTCTATCACATTCTCCATACCTTTCTAATGGCAGTCAAAAGCCGTTGCACCAGTTGGCCCACCCTTCCTTCATTTCTGTATCGTTTTTATTGTTGAACTTATTTGTGATCCGAATATAGCTGAAATACTGCTCGCTGGTCATTAACTAATGATCAATAAACAATCGGTCTAAAAACGTTATTGTTTTCATTTATCAAGTCAGTACATTATATTAACTCTGTCGATAATTAAGAGCTCCTCTGTTAAAGAAATATCTGCAATAGAGGAGCTATGAAAAAACCAAAATGCAGTGGCAGTAAAACATCGACCAAAACCATTGCTACCTAGGTATGGCGTGAATATAAATGACAAATTCGTATAGGATATACCCATGACAGAAAATAATGTAATATTAATAAACGTTATAGAATATGGAAGGGGCAATCAGAAATGGACAATCCAGAGAAACTGGCAACATAGGGTACACAAGAAGAAGAAAAACAAAGCAAAACCACAATACAATATGTGTTGGACACCACTATATGTAAACAAACACAAACAACGTAAATAAGACATCTGAATTAATATTGTTCCTAAATATTTAAATACTTAATGTTTTACCTATTTGGCTATTGTCATCCACTAATATGATTTCTTCTAGAAGATGACGTGGGGTTCTATTTATAATACTGTAAACAGTCCGCATCAAAACGGACGGCCATTCATCATAAAATGGAATCACTATACTCGCTTTAGGCAGATCGTGTGGGTATTTTCTTTGTTTACATCTGAAATAAGATAATAAAATAGTTGTTGAATATATTGTAAAGTATATCTCATTTCTGTTTAGCAGGAGTTTTCTATTCTGATTTATCAAGTTTGTGTCATCATGAATATTTGTAATAAATAGGTATAGTTTGTTTTTATCCTGATTGCAGTTTCTTATGGATACAAGACGTAAACATGATACTAAATAGATCCTGGTCAGTAAAACTAATGGTTGAGAATGAAAGAAAACAGCAAATTATATGTTTTTAAATGTCCATCTTTGTGTCAGTTTCATCGGCTTCTCCCGTTTTCATGTTTATGTTTTATGTTTATGTTTATGTTTATGTTTATGTTTATGTTTTATGTTTATGTTTTATGTTTATGTTTTCATGTTTATGTTTTCATATTTATGATTGGGATTTTGAAGATGGTCAGAGAAGTGTTTGGTTACATCGGCGATCATTACTACTTAAACAGATTTAAAAACACAAATAGAATTAAAGCTGTATAAACATAACACCTTTGATTTGGTACTAATAGACAGGTGTTCAGATTAGACTGCTTGAATTCTTCAGAGATCTCAAACATTGGGACAAAAATTGAAGTCCGCTTTAAAATTGATTTCAGTCTATTCGGTGTTCTGCTTAGATCTTTTAATAGTACATGTATGTACCGGCCTATATGCACTAATTGATAATCAATGGATAAAGTAGACATGAGTCTATGGCCTGTTCATCTGCAGGTTTATTTTGAAGTAAGTACTATACAACTTACCCAGGTGATCTGGAATCCGGAACCATTCTATTCAGTGGAATTATATCACTAGCTAAAATGTTTATCTTATATTTGTTTAAAACAGCTGATATATTGCGCCCCTCTTTCTCTGATAGGAAAATACCTCGACCATTTTCCCCATCTATGTTTGGGTCGTTTTGTCCATATTCGTCTATTAATAAATTTCCCGTCTGGATGTTAGGAATCGTTTGGAATTCAACTGCCGAAATCATATTCCTTGATATTGACCTTTGTTTTGTTTGAAATGAATTTCCATAAATCATATCGTAATTCCCAAAATAATTCAAGTACATTCTGGCCAATACAAGAAAACATAATATACATCCGCCGATATATCTTGTAGTAAGCTTCATATTTCTACTGAAACCCTAAAGGAAAACATCCGCCATGAGCTCCTCCGTTACTTATAGGTGTCTTTACATATAACACTTTCATATTCCTTTTTGTCTAGTTGATGGCGTATTCTTAAAGCTCTTGCTAAGTAACGTCTTTACATGTAGGCTGTACTGCTGTAAATATATAACATATATTTTCGGTTTATCAATCATATTCCCCATTATTTTCCATGTATTTATGTATAATTTTCAAAACCATAAAATATTCATTCTAATAGGAATAACAATTATCAGGATTTTGTTTGTTTGATAATAGCTTATTTCGCAAACAAAGCGCATTAACTATAACACATGGTACATTGTACTTAAAAAAAATCCTATTATTGTGCATATGTTGATAAAATAACGAAAATAATTCGCGAATGAACAATCTCCTACTGATATTCACATTAACTAAAAGAACACAATCTTGGGTTTAATATGCAAAGATTTACAACATTCGTGCAGTGTTTTGTAGTGTTTATTATTCAACCAATTGAATATTATTTTTCATAAGTTTATCCATATTCCTTTACAAGAGTCGAAAATCGAAGAGAGAAAGACAATAAAAATGGCAAAAAAGAAATAGACGAAAAGAAAAACAATTGTCCATAAAACACTATGCACAAAAAATGAAGATGACGAAGCTCCGTGGAAAACTCATCCTGCTCCAGAAGTGTTATCATTCGCTGTTCCGTTAGCGACATTTGTCGTATTAATAATGTTAAAATCTGGTAATTTAGTTTGTATATGTCATAAAATCTTTAATTCTCGTCTAATGAAATTTGATACGGATACGGATTTATATAAGTTTAATAACTTGTTTTCGGATCTTCTTAATTAATTCATAGTCATTATTATTGTTGTATTTAAATTGTTGTACTATATTCATATGTATTGATTAATAAAATATGTTTACACTAATGAAATTTGATATTAAAGGCTGTCAGAATTGATTTTATTTTTATATTAAAAGTTGCCAATATTCGATGTTTAATACTAATTGCAGTTGGAATTTTTCATAATATCATACGTAAATAGACTAGAACGAAGGAAATACGTCGCTGTTTTATTTTCTTGAATCCAGTAAAGAATTCAATGTTTACCCGAGCAATATGCATACGACCTGACAGTGAACTCATTCGGGAAAGCGCTTGTGCATGTGCAAAATTGCTTGTTGATGAAGAAAGCACATGGCACAAATCGAATCGTGGAAGAACGAATACATTGACGGATTCTATACGAAAACGACACAAAAAGGAGGATTCAGCAAGCTTTGTGAAAAAAATAAGAAAAAGATGTTATACCGACCTACTCCATTTTTCAACACGTAAGCATAATTTATTATCTTTTTTCGGCCGAATCGTATTTTGACAATATAATTGCATCGTAGTTTTTTATATATTCTTTTTTTTCAGGAGAAAACGCTAGGTGATATCTCTTTTAAATTAGAGACTAAAATAATGAACTTCATGTCTGGTTTTTTTCGAAAAAAAATATAATCAAAACAACTCAAGTGTTGTCAATAATATGCAATACAATTTGCTTACAATTTTTCCTTTATCGGGCCCCTTTGCCCAGTTTGGGTTTGTTTTTATTGATTTCATCACGTATTTCCGATTTTAAGTGTCATTCTTACTAAGACCATTATATAATATTAACTGATAACCCCGGGATCCAATTTCATAGATATATTTCTTAAATTATATTAATTCTAACGAATTTACATGCAACATGCTTCCTGGTTATTCATAGCAGTTATCAGTATTCGGCAAACTTCGGAAAAGCAGCCGACTTATAATTAGGTCGTGTTAATGGCGATTTTACCAACAGACATTCGAATTCTTTTCACTAATTACGAAATTATAACATATTTTTAAACCTGGCTTCTTATTCAGAACATTTTATTAGTATAACACATCGAATATTGGCAACTTTTAATATAAACATAAAAAATTCAATTCTGACAGCCTGTATGCCTTTAATACATATTAGTTCATAAATAGAATATAACAATGTTTAGAGTCTCTTTAAAGTCGGACTTTATTCTTTTCATTCCCCGATTTCTTCCCCAAATATAGAAAATAGTCATAAAATCTTTTAAACCTCACTATTTTCGATCAAATATAACACATATTTTTATTTCTGTTTTTTTTTTATGTTACAATGCCGAACATGTGTTTGTTGCTCAGGTATTCATATTTCATTTAAGGAGTTGGTTTATTCATGGTAGATGATGGCAAGCATACACGATGATTTTACACCAGTGCTTCTTTCAATGAAGGAGTTATCTACGTTCGCATCGAGAAGTTTTACGATCTTTAAAACGAATAAAGTCCTAAAATTACACTGAAATAAAAACACAAACAAGAATAAATGTTTAAATGTTTATACTTGTACGCTTGTAAATGTATGTTAACTTCCAATTCTGTCAAAATCCACAAAGAAATATCTTTGTTCGTGCAAGGAAATCGAGGTCACAACCTTTACGATCATGGAATGTCCGTAAATCACACACAAGAAACCCAACCATAAAAACACATTTTACATTTTAACAATCTGTGTGTAAAATAATGTAAATAAAAATGTCCAACGACCATTAGAAAAACTTTTTTTTTTATTCACATGAAAAACAAAAATATACCACACCGTCGGAACAATTCTAAAATTAAATATCAAAACCATAGAAAGAGGCAACATCGATTACCCTAGTACTAACATGCCCGCTCACTTTACCATAGTACTAACATGCCCGCTCACTTTACCATAGTACTAACATGCCCGCTCACATTACCCTAGTGCTAACATGCCCGCTCACATTACCCTAGTACTAACATGCCCGCTCACATTACCCTAGTACTAACATGCTCGCTCACTTTACCCTAGTACTAACATGCCCGCTCACATTACCCTAGTACTAACATGCTCGCTCACTTTACCCTAGTACTAACATTCCCGCTCACATTACCCTAGTACTAACATGCCCGCTCACATTACCCTAGTACTAACATGCCCGCTCACATTACCCTAGTACTAACATGCCCGCTCACTTTACCATAGTACTAACATGCCCGCTCACTTTACCCTAGTACTAACATGCCCGCTCACATTACCCTAGTACTAACATGCCCGCTCATATTACCCTAATACTAACATGCCCGCTCACATTACCCTAGTACTAACATGCCCGCTCACATTACCCTAGTACTAACATGCCCGCTCACATTACCCTAGTACTAACATGCCCGCTCACATTACCCTAGCACTAACATGCCCGCTCACTTTACCCTGGCACTAACATGCCCGCTCACATTACCCTAGCACTAACATGCCCGCTCACATTACCCTAGTACTAACATGCATGCTCACATTACCCTAGTACTAACATGCCCGCTCACATTACCCTAGCACTAACATGCCCGCTCACTTTCCTGGTTAAGTTAATGTTTAATAATAAATGTAATTATCATCAAAACTAATTAAAAAAATGTAGATATCTGATTCAAGTGTACCTGACGTATTTCTGAAATAACATTTCATTTGTCCTCTGCAGCCTATGACATATTTTTCAAATCGTTGAAAGCGGTCAGTATTTGGTAGAACTAGTCCAAGCAACAAAATGCTTCAGGAACTCTCATCGTCAAAAGATTGGAAAGCCAAGTAATCTAAAACACTTTGTGAGAGACAAACATTGATGTCTAGTTCTACTGGCTAGTTGTGTATTGAATCATACCACACATCCACCGTAAATCTTTTTCTTGCTTTAACGAGCTTGTATACCCAGCAGAGGAGGATAAATTTTGTCATACTTTTGGGTATCCTCTGTAGTGGAGATCATAGATGAAACAGTGTGATGAGTGTTCATATTCATGTTTTACCACTTCACACTGTGATAACTGTTCATTTTCATGTGATATATCCTCATAGTGTGATGATTGTTCAGATTAGTGTTTTACCACCTCACACTGTGATAGCTGTTCATTTTCATGTGATATAACCTCATAGTGTGATGATTGTTCAGATTAATGTTTTACCACTTCACACTGTGATGGCTGTTCCTTTACACGTAATATACCATCATAGTGTGATTGCTGTTTATTTTCATGTTATACCCCACCTCACACTGATTTCTGTTCATTCGCATGTTATGCAAACCCAGAGTGTGATTGATGTTTATTCTTGTGTTAATTAACCTCACGCTGTGATTGCTGCACAGTCTCATGTTATACAGCCTCATACTGTGATGGCTGTTTATTCTTGTGTTAATTAACCTCACGCTGTGATTGCTGCACAGTCTCATGTTATACAGCCTCATACTGCGATGGCTGTTTATTCTTGTGTTAATTAATCTCACGCTGTGATTGCTGCACAGTCTCATGTTATACAGCCTCATACTGTGATTGATGTTTATTCGCATGTTATGCAAACCCACAGTGTGATTGATGTTTATTCTTGTGTTAATTAACCTCACGCTGTGATTGCTGCACAGTCTCATGTTATACAGCCTCATGCTGTGATTGATGTTTATTCTTGTGTTAATTAACCTCACGCTGTGATTGCTGCACAGTCTCATGTTATACAGCCTCATACTGTGATTGATGTTTATTCTTGTGTTAATTAACCTCACGCTGTGATTGCTGCACAGTCTCATGTTATACAGCCTCATGCTGTGATTGATGTTTATTCTTGCGTTAATTAACCTCACGTTGTGATTGCTGCACAGTCTCATGTTATACAGCCTCATACTGTGATGGCTGTTTATTCTTGTGTTAATTAACCTCACGCTGTGATTGCTGCACAGTCTCATGTTATACAGCCTCATGCTGTGATTGATGTTTATTCTTGCGTTAATTAACCTCACGCTGTGATTGCTGCACAGTCTCATGTTATACAGCCTCATACTGTGATGGCTGTTTATTCTTGTGTTAATTAACCTCACGCTGTGATTGCTGCACAGTCTCATGTTATACAACCTCATACTGTGATGGCTGTTTATTCTCATGTTTTTCAAACTCACAGTGTGATGGATCTTCATCTTCATGTTATAACACTTCACACTGTAATGGCTGTTCATTTTCATGTTACACAACGTACCTCACACTGTGACGGCTGTTCATTCTCATGTTATGCTACCTCACGCTGTGATTGGTCACAATTTACGTATTGCATAAGCTGTGCCGTTTTGAAAACAAATGCTTGCCGTGTTACATGCAAAGGCTTTTATTAATTATATGTAATAATAAATAATGATATGTATCTCCACCAATAAAACTGACCTCCACGATATAGCTGAAATATTTTTGAAAGTGGCGTTAAACACCATATACCAAACCAAACCAAATAACAATAAACAACCAAACAGTTACGCTGCATGTGCTTATTTGCTACTGTCATTAAGTCTACTTACTTTTCACACGATCATCTCGTTGCAAAGTAATTCTTACAGTTAGTTCAAATCAGCTTCCTTGTATCCAACACCCATTATATACCCCCAATGTAAAGATATACTTCCTTCTTGCACAGATGCAGGGTCTAGTTCACCTGTTTTACATCAACAAACCTTATACATCGCTGGTTATCAATGTATTTATATATTATGAACAATAGAGTGGAACGGTGATCTAAATGAATACATGAAATTAAACCATTACAAATTTATTATACTGTACTGTGTGTTGTATCGTGTTACCATATTACTATCTGTCTATGAAAGTCGCTATGGTGAATTCAAGTCAATTAGAGACAAAACAATTACTTGTAACTATTATGTTTCGCATCACATAATATTATAATTGTTTTATGTTTTATGTTTGTTTTTTTTTACATTATGCGTACTAAATTAGATGTCAACATTATTATTTTTGTCACGATCTGCAAAGCATTTAGAATTTGATAAATATTTTCTGTAGACAAAATTCAGATATGCAACTTATATAAAAGTGATTTTGGATTAAAAAAGGGAATGTTAAAATAATATCAAAAGAAGTTATCAAGACAGTTACTACACTTCCGGAATATACGCAATATTTTAAAACTAGAATGGTTGATTGTTTTATTTTTTTTTATACTTAATTGCTTGATTGATTGTTGTTAGACAGATAGTAATCACAATTTCAGCTTTAGTCATGACGAAAACCAGCGTACAAACAACAAATCAGGTAAAATGAGGGCACCGAGGCTACACGAGAGGGGGATCAGGTAAAATGAGGGCACCGAGGTTACACGATAGGAGGATCAGGTAAAATGAGGGCACCGAGGTTACACGAGAGGGGGATCAGGTAAAATGAGGGCACCGAGTTTACACGAGAGGGGGGATTAAGTAATTTCCTGTTGCTAATGATAGCTGCTGTACTTAATGTTAACTCCATGCATTTAAATGTTTTAGTTCGTTGGTTTACTCTCTCCCAAATACTTAAATTATATGGCTTTCCAATCCCTTGAATATAAGCTTAGCTGATGAAGGTTATTCCAAAAACGCAACGTGTGCATTATTGTATAATCGACCCTGATATGGCGGTTTATTAAATATATTTTTGTTTTAAATTCACAGTTCATACTTCAAGCTCATTTGGATATGAAAGTCTGTGTACGCAATAAAACAAATAATCAATATCCGTTCTTATTAATATATGTTAAACCTATTCTTGTTATTTGTGTTTGTTTGCGTATAGTGGTGTCCAACACGTATTGGCTATGTGAGTAATATGGCGGGTGTCTCATAAGAGGAAAGGACTGCTTTCCTTTTGCAAACACCTAGATTCACCTCTGGTTGTTAGTGTTATCTTTGTTGTTTATCTTTTTCAGTTTTAGGTGTTGTTTTCTTGTTTGTCTTCGTCATGTGTCTTGTGTAAACAATGTTGCGGGTTTCTCTGGATTGTCCATTCCTGATTGCCCATTCGGTTTTCTCTAACGTTTTGTTTCACATTGACATTAAAGTTTCCCACAGAACATCACAGTCGTTTATGATCAAAGATAGATACTAGAGTTTTAAGCACAGCAGTATCGTACATAGGGGATTTATATATATAACCTTTTTGACAATGTAATAATTTGTCTCGATATATCGTGATCTGCATTTAATGTTTTGTGACGAGATATCCTCAGCTTGTTGACAATGGTTAAATCTGTCTTAAGATATCTTGTACTTTCTAAGAAAGTTTCTTGGTACTGTTGAAAGTTGTGAAATATAATTTTTCATGTATTGTCATATACATTACAACTTCCGTAACCAGGGTCATACCAACTACTATTTCTGCGTGTCGTTATGATATACGACCGATGTCATGCATGAAACAGGATGGATCTGTTGACCCTTTTTGATGTATCTGCCCTCACTCTCGAGTTCATGTTAACCGATTCTTTGCGATTGTATTTATTTCCGTTTTATCGATCTGGATTGTGATTTTGTACTCTTTCTATACATTTTTGTAGTTTACTTTTGTCCTAGGTTTCTGGAAATATGACTGGATGATTACTACCATTTTCACCAATATTTAAATATATCTCGACATGTAACTATGTTGCTAAAGAGAATTAAAACAAACCATCCGCCATCCTAATTAATGACTGATTGGTTGTTGTTTAACTTCAAATCAGTAGTATGTCGGCCATATCCATGACTAAAACAGGCTTACAAACAATACAACATTTGAATAAAAGGGTTTGTTGTAATGGCCATTTGGACGGATGTTTTGATTAGCTTGCGGTATATGCGCGATGATCGATAGGTTCTGACGTTTTCACATAATATTATTTTGAGTACATCTCGCCATGGGTGGAAATAGAACTCACAAAACCTAAATGCAACAATACCAACATCATGGGTAAGCGTTTCCAGACACGCACCTACATAAGGCCGGGATTTCACCTGTCAGTTCATTTTAACTGCCCCGTGTATTATTTCCCAGTATCTTTTGTAGTCATGATATATCTTGAAAATTGAAAAAAGTGACAATAAACAGACATAAACCAAAGTCATCCCTGGCGATAATAATCTATCAATTAGATATTTTTCTCGTCCCAACGTGTATATATCACGACTACTTCAATCAGAATAAACAATTCCATCTGAGATAGTTTTACATCAATAATGCACTTTTTGTAAAGAAACTCGCCTCGAGTGTTTTGGAGACTATACAATTGGTATTTGTTCTTTTCCGCTGCTATGACGTCACTATTTAGAAATAAGAGCAAAAACTGTCCATCTGGGGACTGTTGTTTCAGTGAGCTAACAATATAAAAATCCATCTTTATCATATCAAAAAGTAATTTGTTCTCGCCAGGAGACAGATGAACAATTGACTCATATGCATTTTAACAATACTGACTCACGTGTTTATAATATGCGACTCTTCAATTTAGCTATAAAAAACCCAGCAACATTATATATACAAATGTATGTCTGTCCACTTACTGCCCATAATAGTCTACAATCGCTTAATATTTTTTTCATCATGGATTGTATAGTTAGCAAACGAAATGTTCCAATGTGATAGGATCTGTTTCTGTATTTGCACGGTACCGCTGCGTTGAATTTCATTACCGGAAACTTTAATTATTCATGGGATAATATGACTAATCATCATCTAGCAAACTAACCGACCACTCTATCTAGTTGTTAGATCTGACTGGTAATATGACTAATCACCAACTAGTAAACTAACCGACCACTCTATCAAGTAGATAGATCTGACTGGTAATATGACTAATCATCAACTAGCAAACTAACCGACCACTCTATCAAGTAGCTAGATCTAACTGGTAATATGACTAATCATCAACTAACAAACTAACCGACTACTCTATCTAGTAGCTAGATCTGACTGGTAATATGACTAATCACCAACTAACAAACTAACCGACCACTCTATCTAGTTGTTAGATCTGACTGGTAATATGACTAATCACCAACTAGCAAACTAACCGACCACTCTATCAAGTAGCTAGATCTGACTGGTAATATGACTAATCACCAACTAACAAACTAACCGACCATTCTATCTAGTTGCTAGATCTGTTGATTGATAATATGACTAATCATTATCTAGCAAAGTAACCGATCTCTCTATCTAGTTGTTAGATCTGACTGATACTATGACTAATCATCAACTAGCAAACTAACCGACCACTCTATCTAGTAGCTAGATCTGACTGGTAATATGACTAATCATCAACTAGCAAACTAACCGACCACTCTATCTAGTTGTTAGATCTGACTGGTAATATGACTAATCACCAACTAGCAAACTAACCGACCACTCTATCAAGTAGCTAGATCTGACTGGTAATATGCCTAATCACCAACTAACAAACTAACCGACCACTATATCTAGTTGCTAGATCTGTTGACTGATAATATGACTAATCATTATCTAACAAAGTAACCGATCTCTCTATCTAAATGCTAGATCTGACTGGTAATATGACTAATCATCAACTAGCAAATTAACTGACCTCTCTATCTAGTTGCTAGCTATGTTGACTGATAATATGTCTTATTACTTAATGATTTTATTTAAGCAATTTTATTGGCTATCATGCTGTCACCTGACATTCCGTCAAATTTGATATTGTTTGATTAAAACTCGTATTGTCTTGGTTTCACTTTCGTTTTCTAACGAAATCTATAAAAAGAATCATGTTCATTTTAATGTAATAAAACAATTACAGTCTTTTGTATCGGTCAATACGAGTTTTTATGGACCTCAGAAATCAATATTCACCTCAGTCTAAAGGCTTCGGTGAATATCGTTTTTAAGATCCATAAAATCTCGTATTGGCCTCAACAAAAGATTATAATTGTACATAATCATCAACTAGCAAACTAACCGACCACTCTATCTAGTAGCTAGATCTGACTGGTAATATGACTAATCACCATCTAGTAAACTAACCGAACACTCTATCTGGTTGCTAGATCTGTTGACTGATAATATGACTAATCATTATCTAGCAAACTAACCGACCACTCTATCTAGTTGCTAGATATGACTGGTAATATGACTAATCACCAACTAGTAAACTAACCGACCACTCTATCTAGTTGCTAGTATGTACTTAATAACTGCACGCGAGGTCAATAGCGAGATCTATTTTCCCAAGGTGTAGACTATTGACCGGGACGAATGAACTAGTGACCGACGCGAAAGCAGAGGTCACTAGTTTATTCGTCCCGGTCAATAGTCTACCACGAGGGAAAATAGAGTTCGCAATTGATCAAGCGTGCAGTTATTAAATACTTTATTACACCGACTTAAACAGGGGAGAGGGTAAACCATTTACTGTAATTCCGGTACTATGTTGTATTTTATATTTGTGATTTTATGTTATTTCATCTCTTTTGTATGCCGTAAGCATCAGGATGAAGAACTCTACATCTACATCTACATAGTACGACGATCCATCAAAACTCTGATGAATACACGTCGGCGCTGCGCAAACAGACATTAAAAAAAATATATATATATAATAATAATAAATAAAGATTAACTACAAATATTGCATGAAAATAAGTGAAATCAAAAATTAACAAAAACAGGTGCAAAAATTTAACACATTTACAGGTATTTACAGGCCAACTAAGATGTTTAGATGTTCTGACATTGGATCAGTTGTTTAAACTGATCCAGGGACCCAGCATTAACAACTGTATAAGGTAGTGAGTTCCAGAGTACTACTGCATGTGGGAAAAAACTGTATTTATAATAGTTTGTCCTGGTGGATATAATTTGATATTGTAATGGGTTATTGTTTCTTGTACTGAGATAAGGTTGAGGAGTAAGGTAAAGTTTTGGATCCACTGCAATAAGGTTGTTGGTGATTTTATAAAGCATTGTAATTCTGTTTAAGTTCCTACGGTGTTCGAGAGTTGGCAATTGAAGATGGTTAAGCATTGCCGAAACACTGCTGGTATTGTGATAGCGGTTTGTCACATATCTTGCTGCTCTGCGCTGAACTTGCTCTAATTTACTTTTTAGTTTTTCTGTGTGAGGTGACCAGACACTTGCACAGTATTCCAGATTTGATCTGACCACAAAAGTAGAGAAACAGGAGCCATCACGAGGATGAGAGAAGACCTTGAGATAGAGACACTAGAGGAAAGACGACTTAGCCTACGTCTGATCCTAATGTACAAGGTGGTTGAGGGGTTGGTACCGGTGTCCTATAGTAGTTTTCCCCCTAGCCATTTCCCCCCCCCCGGAAAACTAACTATATAGCCATTTTTCCCCCCGGAAAAATGACAATATCATTGAATATAGCCATTCCCCCCCCCCAGTTTTCGACAGGGGAAAAGTGGCTATATAGTAGAATTCCCCCCGGAAAAATGGCTACATAGTCAATTTTCCCCCTCGTCTTAACATAACCCTGACTTCAACTTAAACTTACCCAACCAAGACTTTTAAAGTATGCCAACTCTAGGCTAAACCTTACCCTACCCTTAGACCTAATCCTCACAGAATGCCTCGGTCCAACACTATCCCTAAACCTAGGCCTTAACTTAATCCTAATTTTAAACCTTACCTTAAACCTAGCCTAATCGTAGGTATGGTAACTTTAAAGGCAAGTTTTCCGACGGCGAAATGAACGACCGTTTTACAGTTCTCGCAAGGTCACCAGTGTGGTGGTGGGGGGGGGGGGGGGGGGGGGGAGCCCGATATTCCAAGTTGGAAAATCGGCGAAACCCTGAGCTAGGGAAGGTGCATTCGCGTTTTAGGTTCGTCTTTCAAAAACCAAAGGCTAACATACTATAGTCACTCAAGTTAATCTTATTTCAGTCCGTGACAAATACAGGGGCGGATTCAGGGGGGGGGGCACCTGGCGCGCGCCCCCCTAAAATTGGAAAAAATATGATTTTTTTTGGCGTAAAATCGTGATTTGTCACATGAAATACCCCAAAAATTTCGCGCGCCCCCCCCCCCCCCCCCCCCCCCCCCCCCCCCCCCCTAAATTGGAAAAATATGATTTTTTGGCGTAAAATCGTGATTTTTCACACGAAATACCCCAAAATTTTCGCGCCTCCCTCCGCTCGGCGCAATTTTTTTAAGTGCGCCCCCCCCCTAACTTGAAATCCTGGATCCGCCCCTGAAATATGCACATTTAGGTACTAATTTCCTAACTGCATAGATTTGGGTATAGTTCTCAGGGGTCTTATTGCATATATTCGGGTACAGGGTACATTTAAATGCATATCCCGTCAAATTTTGTCCAAGTACACAACGCTTTTTCCTTGCGTTACAAACGGATTGAAAAATTTCACAATGCGAACCTCTTTGAAAACACCATATTTGCAAGTATCGTCAACTACGATTGGGCAATAATCAAATGCATTATTCAGTCCATCTCATACCAAAAATGTAAAAGAATATAACGGATTGAAAAAAAAGTATAGCGGTGCGAACCTCTTCGAAAACACCGTTCGTCAAAAAAATAGTTTCATCAATGATGCATATCTTGACACATACGAAAAATTCTTTTCTGAATACTTCTAATTCTCACATTATATGCATACATATATATTATTTGGAAATCTACTCCTTTACAACGGGGGCAACCACTACCGGGGTAATAGTGGCTGCGTCCATTAGATACAAAGTTATATTTACAAATGACACATAGCATAAAAGCGAAAATATGTAGAATAAAATGTTCATAGTGTGAAATTAGTATTTCAATATAAGTATATCATATATTTGGCAATACATAAAAAGTCATCATATACATAAAACTAAAAAAATCTACATAATGTATAAAACATGTCTTAAAGTAAAATACAGACAATAGTTGAATACAAACATACATGATGAATAAAACAAGTGATATCTATAAAAATAATAGGAAAAAGAAACAACAAGTTAAGTCATAAAACATTTGATTGTGCTAAAATGATATTTCTTTCATGGTATAACTTCTTTAAAAGATTTCTTCCAATTACATCTAAATACATGCCTTCAATTTCATTTATATAAAAACCACAATCTCCAATCAACAATTTAATTTTTATATAATTAGGTAGGTTCACAAAATCAAGTTCCACAGTGTCAAACGAGATATCATTTAAAAGAGGCCTTCTTATTTTTTCTAATGCAGGACATAACAAGAGGAAATGACATAAATCTTCTACTACATTACAGTCACATAGAGAGCATTTGTTACTGTTTTTTAAAATAATTTTGTTTAGCAAATTATTTAAGCACAGCGAATTGGTTCGACAAAGAAGTTTAAGTTTATATCCCTCAAAATCTCTCATATCTTCGAGATAGGGTTGCTTCCCTTTGTGTCTATAGAATGTAATATAGTCACGGAGAGAACTTTTACTCATGATTTCATTTCTTAGTTTTGTGGAGGAGAACTGACCCATAAAAGCATTAAACCTTTCTTTGTTAAAGTCGTTTACATGATACAAATAGTCAAGTCCTACTGATTCAAATACGGTTTGCAAAGCAGGTAAGTAGTCCCAAGCATGAGCGGAAAGAGCGTGCATCTCATCAAAAACTATCTTGCAGAGTCTTTTATTTGGTAAGTTATTTATATAAGAAAAATATGAGGCTCTCTGTCTATTCAAAAAATCATTGATAGGTTCCCACCCAAGCTCGATAAGAAGAGCCGCTTTAGACATATTCACCTTTGTTTTCATTATGATCTTCGCCGCTCGAAATTGTATGCTACTTAACAAATCTTCGTTTTCTTTAGAGGATGTAAGCCAAGCTCCACAACAATGTGAAATTGAAGGTCGGAGAACTGAATTCCATAACGCGTCTCCGAACTCAACACGATTAAGATTGCCGTGTTCAGCAAGATTACGGGACATGAAATTAATTTTGTTATCCATATTATCTTTGATATACGTTTGGACATGATAGTTTGATTTCAGAGTTCTTGTTACATATACTCCCATATATTTATATTCGTTTGTTTGGTGGATACAGTTATCACCTAATTTCCATACGTTTTCTTTGTCAATCCGTCGAGATATTTCCTAAGTGCATATTCCATATGCATACCCTTAAAGTCCAAAAGACCCACCTGTGGAAATTACATTTTGCATAAGGGTCATAAGGTGTTGTTTTGCCAGGTGAGCGATTCAGGCTCCTGGGAGCATCTAGTTTATATTTACATCTAAAGATATAATTGTACATGCGTTATTTTTTTCAGAAATTGCGTTAAGTGAAGTTCTAGTCACTCACTCACCAGACTTGGGGTCAATTACCTTCAAATGTAATCGATTACATTACAATTACTTTGCAATTTTCATGATTACATTACATTACGATTACATCAATTTTCAAATGTAATCGATTAAATTACAATCACTTTGTAAATGTAATCGATTACACTACTGATTACATGTAATGTCATGACAACCAATACATTAGTGTTTTATGTTATTTTGTCTCGTGTGCATCTGTCCAATATCTCTTATATGTTTTAATTTATTTCTTAATCAGAACTATGAATTACAATTCAGTTGTAATGTGATCATTAAATGCAATAACAAACAGTACATTGTAAATTATAAACAGCAATTTTCATTTTCCTATTATTCATAAAATATGTCTTCTCTTATATATGACCAATATTGATTCCATCTTATACTATTAGTAAATATTATAACATACATTTGCACATTTTAATAATATATATCAAATAATTTCAAACATCCTGTGAAAGTCTATTGGGGATAACAAACTAGCACTTAACTACCTGATAAAATTTGTAATTAAGGTATTATTTATGACACCAAATTATGTAACAATCACCATTACTAAATTTCACACCATTTGAATGTTTGTCCTTGATATATAATTCAGAAGACAAAAAAACAAAAATCATTCTGATTCTAAAAACTTGCTTAAAAATGTACATAATTTCTCAGTCTAAATATGAAAACTAAATCCTTAATTTATGTAAATAGGTTTAATAAAGTATCCATTACAAGTTGCATAGTAACCCACAAGTAATGAAAACATTATCATATAATCCAATATTAAAAGGAAAATCAGCACCAAAATAAAAAGCAGAAATATCACATATATCTGAATATCAGATACAAGCCCCATTAGATTATTCTTTAAAAAAAAAAATCAAAAATTTTACAAATATTACAACTTGCTATTTATCAGTTAATTTGTAATATACATGTATGTATGAGCATCATAAATAAATGTTTCTGAAAATTATAATTTACATTTTGCTTTTTATATAATATCTTTATTGAAATTTACATCTCTTTTTAATCTTGTATAAGAAATCTTCATGAGATACCTATGTTTTGGTTTATATAAAATATTTCTTTATCTTATGCGAATCATGAGGACATGGTGATAGTCTTTCATAGAAGCAATTTCATATATGAAATCTTGAAAGTTGTGTCAGATAATTTAAAATTTTAGAGCTTGTTGTGTTTTACACAAGCCGACAAACTGTTTTCACTGAATTTTTGAAACCCTAAAGAAATTGAAATTGAGATATTATTTGTTTGGATATCAAGTCTTTGAAGTCATAATTTATAATTAATATTTTTTGTAGCTGTGATAGTTTTGATTGCAATTAAGCATATAATAATATCTACATTATTTGTTTAATAAATTTCATGAAGAAAATTCATTTACATAAATCATACATTAAATATCTAAAGAGATCTATGTTTCAATTAAGACAAAATAAGTCAAAATGATGAAAAGTAATCTAAATGTAATCAGAAAGTAACCATGATTACAGGGTCAATTACATTACATTACATGTAATCTAAAAAATGTTCGATTACAGATTACATTCGATTACATGAAAAATGTAATCGATTACAACCGATTACGATTACAAATTACGATTATACTCACTCACTCAATGATAAAAGAGGAAACAATTTTCGGTGAGAATTAAGATTGCATTATTAGACTGAAATATTCCATTTTCCATCAAATATAGAAAATCAATATAC
The DNA here is from genome assembly GCA_963680875.1 of Bathymodiolus brooksi. Classification (NCBI taxonomy): domain Eukaryota; kingdom Metazoa; phylum Mollusca; class Bivalvia; order Mytilida; family Modiolidae; genus Bathymodiolus; species Bathymodiolus brooksi. Next base: position 71,537,865 of record OY804577.1, on the reverse strand, counting down.
CCCGTAATTGTACATACGTTAATTTGTAAGATTTCTGTTAGTTGATAAATCTAAAGATATAATTGTACATACGTTATTTTTTTTTTGAAAATTGCATTAGTTTCACTCACTCACTCACCCACCCATTGTGAATATACTTACAAGTAAATTTACATTTCTAAATAAGGTGTCAATCTTTTACATAAACATGTATTAAGCTTATTTGTACATGTATGCTTTGCTGATATTGTAAATGTAGACTTGTTAATTGCAAATAAAGCGAATATTATCTTTCGTCATGTGATAAAAGCCAAACCCATTCCATAATGTGATTTCATTGTGCAAGTTATTATATTGCATGTAAATTGAACATATTTATGGGTGTCATCTCTCATCGTTGACTGTACACCAAGGTAGAACAATACAAATATTTGTCGACCTCTGACAAACCTGCTTTGAACTTTCATATCTTGCCTAATAGTTTGTATATTATTATAAAGTTGGGCGCAGTTTATAGAAAAAAGCAACATCTTCATTTCTACTTCTTTTTGTCACAAATTATTGGAGGTCAAAATATTGCATGAACTTATTTGGAAGAAAAATTGAAAATTCAATTGATTGATTGATTGATTGATTTGATTTTTGGTGTTTTAACGCCACTTTCAACAATATTTCAGCCGAATATCATGGCGACCAGTTTTAGTGGTGGAGGAAGCCGGAGTACCCGGAGAGAACCACCGACCATGGGCAAGCAACTGGTAAGCTTTATCACTTGCGGCTGCGAGTCGAGTGCACCCTTTTTTGTAATTTACAAAGCCGGGGGCGAACCCACGCCGTATTGGTGATAGGCTTGTATGAGTTGTTAGATCCAACGACCCAACTCATTGAGCAAAATTCAATTGAACATTCATATATTTGAACTTAGCTAGGTAGTGTAAATATTTTTCTTGCTATCTGAAGAGCTAGTAGAAAGCTTAAAACAGTGTCTCAGAATTTTAATACAGAGCCTGTTTTTTTCAATGAAGTTATTTCGAATTTTAAGGTAAAGTAACAAATTACGTGAATAACTTCAAACGTGATTTATTTTTTACACAAGACCATGTTTTAAAAATATGTGACATAAATAGGCCTGCATGGTCGGCTCTGGAACACTGGATTCCTTGGTGAACGTTTATATAATTTTCAGGAAAGGAACTGGTGGTGACTTGGTCTAAATAATTTCTAGCCCTTAAAAGGGCTGTTGTAGCACCAAAAAAGGACTGTTTAATATTTTTTTAGTTCGCCACAACGACGTTGAAATTTTTTTTTGGAGTACCCTCGGCGTCCATGTGCGCGTCAGCGTCAGCGTTCCCGCCCACGCTCATATCTCAACAACTATAAGTTGTAGATGCATCTGGGATGGTAGGTCAGCGTCCAGGCAAAAGTAGGTCACTTTGACCACATTTCGCGCTTCAATTACTTGCGAAACGTGGTGGGGTATCATATAATGTCCCATTAGATGCCCTATTTTTTGCTTTTGGGAAACCCCATTCAAAGTCATTTGGATCATCCATGTACAAGCTACTTGGCTAGTAAACCCATCGACACTAATAGTCGACCAAAAGTGGTAATGGCAAGTAGTAGTAAAATTTAACAGAGCAACTAAGTTGAATATACAAGCCATTTTCAGAGGGGGACTACTATGTAGTCATTCTTTCGGGGGGGAATCCTACTATATAGCCATTCTTCCGGGAGGGGGGGGGGGGGAATTCCACTATATAGCCATTTTTCCGGGGGGAAATCCTACTATATAGTAATTTTTCCGTGGGGGAAAACTGGCTATGGGGGAAAAATGGCTCTATAACGCTCCTATAGTAGTTTTTCCCCCTAGCCATTTTTCCGGGGGGGGACCGACTATGGGGGAAAATGGCTCTATAACACCGGCACTACCAACAGATAATTTCGTCAAATTAGCTAGACCGAAAAGGAACATCAAAGAAAACATTTTGAAGATTGTATAACATCAAATCTAGTAGAGAAACGTACATGCAATAATACAAAAGGACTTGAACTATCAGACTACAAGAAACAGCAGTACCAACATTCTTTCTTTGTGGACACCGTAATTCATTGGAACCATCTGCCAAATAGTGTCGTGCATGCAAATTCCTTAGAAGCATTTAAGACTGCTCTAAGGAATCAGCGCCAGCAAAGACCGCCATCGGCTCTCTTCTCTACCCATTGTATAAAAACCATAGTTGGGTTCTACAACGTACCAGATACAGATACAGATACAGATATAAGTTACAAAATCGCTTCCGTGTTTGTTTTGTTTGTTTTTGTTTTTGTTTTATTTTGCTTTTCCTTGGGGGATTATTCGATAAAACCAATCAAACAATGTTTCTATAATGTATTTATAACATTGTGATAATGTATTTTCGTGTATTAAAGTTTAAAGTTTAAAGTAATCTTGTCTATTTTTCAATGCTTTTTTATATTAAAAAAAATAATTTTGGAATGCGGCGTTATATGATCCGTGCACTAGTTCCAGGACTAGTGCACCACTGTAAGGCATGCATTTCATTCAGATGAGTGCATTAGTTTAAAATAAGACTAAATTATGTGGTATCAATTCTAATTTTTCATTGGTTCTTAATATAAGAGTGTGTAATAAATCTGACTGGTAATTAGACTGACAATTGCCTGTCTCAATCTAACCTTTAGCCGAGGTACGAGCCAGGGGACAGAACTCGTCAGTTTAACTGATAATATGACTAATCACCAACTAGTAAACTAACCGACCACTCTATCTGGTTGCTAGATCTGTTGACTGATAATATGACTAATCATTATCTAGCAAACTAACCGACCTCTCTATCTAGTTGCTAGATCTGACTGGTAATATAACTAAACATCAACTAGCAAACTAACCGACCTCTCTATCTAGTTGTTAGATCTGTTGACGGATAATACGACTAGTCATCAACTAGCAAACTAACCGACCACTCTATCTAGTCCCTAGCTCAGTTTGACCGATAATACGACTAGTCATCAACTAGCAAACTAACCGATCACTTTATCTAGTTGTCAGTATGTTTGATTCGTCATTGGTGGCACTACACTAGGTGGTACCAGAATAATTGTTCATTAATGCACGTGTGTATACTTTTAATACATGTATCAATTAGGAAAACTAACTCAAATAAGTAATACTGACGTCACATTGAACATGCTGTTTCTCCAATCGTAACTACTCGACCATTCTCGCTACCCTGCAAATAACCTCGTACGTACATAGTAGAAATTCTTCTTAAATTGTTTGCCGGAAGTTAAGTTAAGTTAAGCCGCACAGAAATATAGTCCACGAAAATCCAATATGGAAGACATACTAAGTAAAATCTAATCATGCAAAACTTATTAAAAATTTAATTGAAATATAGAAAATTGCTTAAAATATAACTTTATCAAACTTTCATGTAACTGACATGTGAAAAGTAGTGCGATTTATACGTCTAATGCATACGAGGTTATTTGCAGGGTAGCGAGAATGGCCGAGTAGTTACGATTGCCTGTTTCTCTGAATTTATACACATATTGTCATGACGTTTACAACACATTTATAGGTTTTGCGCTATATTAATCTAAAGATGGTCTTTTGAGACCTGTATCAATATGAATTATAATTGACCATATAGGGGCATATTAAAAATAAAAACGTAGATATCAAATCTAGTGTGCACGAGGAATTACTGGAATAACCTTCTTCTGGTACGCTCATTGCCAAAAGATATACAGTCAAACCCCCCATGAGGTCGCCTCTATTAAGCTGTCACCTGTATTGAAGGGTCACTCTTTTCTTGTTCTGACATAGAAAGGTTCATATAAATTGTACCTCTTTTAAGAGGTCACCTGTCTTAAAAGACCACTTTTGCTTTGTCCCAAGGTGACCTCTTAATACAGGTTTGACTGTGTAAATCTTGATTAAATCATTTTCATTTTGCTGAAAATATTTCCATTAGTATAAACCATAATACAAAGTACTTATAAACCATGATATACAAGGAAAAGGTCTCTATCAAATATATATGATAACAGTTACATATTAGCTCTGCAACTCTCAAGAGCTGCAACTAGCATTTCAAAATTGAGCAAAAATATATACAGTACTTACGCTAACATTTTCTTCTGTCGAAGATAAATACATTCTATGCTTGAAATGATAGTTTGTAATATTAAATAAGAACAACTAAGGTTACTGTCACCCTGTTAATCATCAATAATGTATAACCATGACAATGCCAATGCAACAATGATGACTTTCCTTTACATGTACTCTATAAAGAGGCAATTGACGATTAACGGCAAATATTACTTAATATCTATTCTAAATGATACAATTCGATTTTAGTTAACAACTCTGTCATGGTATCTCTTTCCGTTGTAAAGATAATCATATAAAGGAATGTTGTGTTTCCCTTTTACTTGTCTTCGGCTTATGTTGCCTGTGTCTCTGAATTTTTCATTCATGATTGCCCTTTCAATTTTCTCAAACGTTTATAGAATTATATACATGTATATATAATATTATATATGACCCCTTAAATAAGCACCCTCCTGAATCCACATAAATAGAGGCAGATTTTTGCTCTGTTCGTTCTGCAAATAATAACAAAGCATGATTGTCGTTAAGGGCACTTATTATAAAACGCCAAACGTTTTTAATAAAAAAAAAAACAACTATAAAAGTACCAAAAAACATATATAAAAGTGACTAGATAAACAATGCAAAATACTGATTTGGTACATTCATAGCATACTAACTACTACACACAATCCACTTAATAGAAAGAGCAAAGGTGGGGCATAAAATTCGCCCCACCATAAACTCTAAAAAATTACAGGAGGTTGGTAGGGGAGGAAGGATATAGGATACCTTATTTGGTCATAGAAGTAGGCGAAATAATTAGTAACCATGGCAATGTTCTGATGGGATGAACAATCTACTGTGGGAAGCTTCAGCTTGCTAGCATCATTAAAATCAGCTTTCGTTCAAAAACACATAAATACATGTATATGCAATCCACCTTGTTATTTGCTGTTGTCGTTATATACTTAGTTGAAAAAAGAAAAGTTTGAAGATACAAAAGAGATAACCAGATACCGTAAATCGACGAAGGACAGACAACAGGACAAACAACGATCTACAAAACATTACATAGAAAACTAAAGACTGAGCAAAAGAAAACATGCTCTCTTCGTGATAAGACATATTCACTACATAATTGTTTGTTTGAATGATTGTTTTAATCAACAGTATATTTGAATGAGTGGTTGATTGTTGTTGAACGCCCATTGCATGTATTTGGACTGATACATCGTGACACATTGCTATTACTCTTTAAAGGCATACAGGCTGTCCGAATTGAATTTTTTTGTTTATATTAAAAGTTGCCAATATTCGATATCTTATACTAATAAAATGTTCTGAACAAGAAGCCAGGTTTAAAAAATATGCTATAATGTCGTGATTAGTGAAAAGAATTCGAATGTCTGTTGGCAAAATCGCTATTAACACGATCTAATTATAAGTCGGCTGCTTTTCCGAAGTTTGCCGAACACTGATACCTGCTATGAATAACCAGGACGCATGTTCCATGTAAATTCGTTAGAATTAATATAATTTGAGAAATATATCTATGAAATTGGATCCCGGAGTAATCAGTTAATATTATATAATGGCATTTAGTAAGAATGACACTTAAAATCGGAAATACGTGATGAAATCAATAAAAACAAACCCAAACTGTGCAAAGGGGCCCGATAAATGGAAAATTGTAAACAAATTGTATTGCATATTATTGACAACACTTGAGCTGTTTTGATTATATTTTTTTAGAAAAAAACAGACATGAAGTTCATTATTTTAGTCTCTAATTTAAAAGAGATATCTCCTGGAAAAAAAGACTATATGAAAAACTACGATGCAATTATACTGTCAAAATACGATTCGGCCGAAAAAAGATACTAAATTATGCTTACGTGTTGAAAAATGGAGTAGGTCGGTATAACATCTTTTTTTAATTTTTACACAAGGCTTGCTGAATCCTCCTTTTTGTGTCGTTTTCGTATAGAATCCGCCAATGTGTTTGTTCTTCCACGATTCGATTTGTGCCACGTGCTTTCTTCATCAACAAACAATTTCGCACATGCGGAAACGCTTTCCCGAATGAGTTCACTGTCAGGTCGTATGAATATTGCGCGGGTAAACATTGGATTCTTTACTGGATTCAAGAAAATAAAACAGCGACGTATTTCCTTCGTTCTAGTCTATTTACGTATGATATTATGAAAAATTTCACCTGCAATTAGTATAAAACATGGAATATTGGCAACTTTTTAAACAACATCATTGAGAAAAAACTGCTGGAACGTGCTACTCTGGGTCACGGGTCACTGTAATCGGGCGGCTGTATCGAGAAACAGATACGGTGTTGAAAAAACTGTTGATACTCATAAAATATTGATAAATGCAATAAAATTTATGTTTGTCTTCAAGAAATATGATAGACAAAACCATGTGTGAAGTTTTATGACGAAATACCTCCGATTTCTATGTAAATTTACGAATTGAAGTTGCGGCTGAATCGGGAGACAGATACGGTGTTGAAAAAAACTGTTGATACTCATAAAATATTGATAAATGCGATACAATTTTATGTTTGTCTTCAAGAAATATGATAGACAAAACCATGTGTGAAGTTTTATGACGAAATATCTCCGATTTCTATATAAATTCATGAGTTGAAGTGTGGAAACGAATTTTATTTGTGAATTTTACAGTTAAATAAATGTTATGTTTCGACAGTTTAAAGAGAAAAATAAAACATTGTTGCGACTAAAGCATAAATCAGCGTTAACAAATATCAGTGGTTTTGTAAATGAGATTTATTTTAAATGGAAAATCTGAATTTATTATTTATATTTTACGGGTGCCGAACTGTCTTGTTTCCGGGGGCTATGATGAAAATTTGAAATAAAAACACAGGACCGGACTTTAAGCAAAAATAATAATCCAGGATTAGTTTTTTATTAAAAAAAATCCAGGACCCCTGTGTACATGATTTTTTTTTTTTTTAAATTAATGATATGAAATATTGACATCCACACTTGCCTTTTGGACAGCACATTTCTGTGTCCACACTTGTAATATTTTAAAAAAATCAATTCTGACAGTCTTTAAACACTGGAAAGATAAAAATAACCAGAGGCTCCCAGGAGCCTGTAATCGCTCACCTGGATCAAATCTGCTTTCAATAACAACGCAACTGCACTGTGGCGGCCATCTTGATGGGAGCGCGCGACTGCCGGACACAATTTTGGAAGAGGATCATCCAATGACTATTCCATCAACGTTTGGTTCTAATTGAGCTACTGGTTCCAGACAAGATGGGTTTTATGTGAATTTCCCATAGGGTCCTATGTTAAACTAAGTTCAGCTGTGCAGCCATCTTGGTCAGAGGGCGGGACCACCAGACACAATTTTGGAAGAGGACCAGCCAATGACTATTTTATCAAAGTTTGGTTCCAATTGAGCAACTGATTCCAGACAAGAAGATTTGTATGTGAATTTCCTATAGGGTCCTATGTTAAGCTAAGTTCGGCTGTGACGGCCATCTTGGAAGGGAACCACCCAAGGATCATATCAGCATAGCTTGGTTGAGATTGGCTCAGTAGTTTCAGAGGAGAAGATTTTTTTTAAATTTCATCCCCCCTTTTTTCTATTTTTAGCTTGGCGGCCATCTTGGTTGGAAGTCGGGATCACCGGACACATTTTTGGAAGGGGGCCATCCAAGGATCATTCCACCAAAGTTTGGTTCCAATTGGCCCAGTGGTTTCTGAGGAGAAGATTTTTATGTGAATTTCCCATAGGGTCGTATGTTAAGCTAAGTTTGGCTGTGGGGGCCATCTTGGTGTCGAAGGGCCGAACCGCTGGACACATTTTTGGAAGAGAACCATCCAATGACTATTTCATCAAAATTTAGTTCTTATTGGGCAAATGGTTTCAGACAAGAAGATTTTTATGGGAATTTCCCATAGGGTCCTATGTTAAATTAAGTTCGGTTGTGGCGGCCATCTTGGTCGGAGGTCTGAAATGCCGGACACAATTTTGGAAGGGGACCACCCAAGGATCATTTCAGCAAAGCCTGGTTGAGATTGGCTCAGTAGTTTCAGAGGAGAAGATTTTTTAAAAATTTCATCCCCATTTTTTCTATTTTTAGCTTGGCGGCCATCTTGGTTGGAAGTCGGGAACACCGAATACAATTTTGGAAGGGGGCCATCCAAGGACCATTCCACCAAAGTTTGGCTGCAATTGGCCCAGTGGTTTCTGAGGAGAAGATTTGTATGTGAATTTCCCATAGGGTCGTATGTTAAGCTAAGTTTGGCTGTGGGGGCCATCTTGGTCGAAGGGCCGAACCGCTGGACACATTTTTGGAAGAGAACCATCCAATGACTATTTCATCAAAATTTAGTTCTTATTGAGCAAATGGTTTCAGACAAGAAGATTTTTATGGGAATTTCCCATAGGGTCCTATGTTAAATTGAGTTCGGCTGTGGCGGCCATCTTGGTCGGAGGTCTGAAATTCCGGACACTTTTTTGGAAGGGGACCACCCAAGAATCATTTCAGCAAAGTTTGGTTGAGATTGGCTCAGTAGTTTCAGAGGAGAAGAAATTTTTTTAAATTTCATCCCCCCTTTTTTCTAATTTGCATAATCGGTCAAAATCGGCAAAAGTTCAAAGTTCATAAAAAATCCCTTAATATATGTTAAAAAGCTCATCATTATGCTTATACAGTTCAAATTTGGGCACATTCTGGCTTAAAATAGAGCAGTTTTGGCCATTTGAAGAAATTTCTATTTTTTAGTAACGGTGGCCATCTTGGATACAGGACGGCGCTGACGGACACAATTTTGAAAGAGGACCACCTAAGGATTATTCAGACAAAGTTTAGTTGAAATTGGCCAAGTGGTTTCTAACAAGAAGATTTTTAAATGATGTTTTGCTTATTTATGCCTAATTTGCATAATCGGTCAAAATCGGCTAAAGTTCAAAGTTCATAAAAAATCTCGTAATATATGTTAAAAAGCTCATCATTATGCTTATACAGTTCAAATTTGGGCACATTCTGGCTTAAAATAAAGCAGTTTTGGCCATTTGAAGACATTTCTATTTTTAGTAATTGCGGCCATCTTGGATGGAGGGCGTGGCTATCGGACATAAATTTTAAAGGGAACCCCCTAAGGATGATGCAGGCCGAGTTTGGTTTAAATTGGCTCAGTGGTTTCAGAGGAGAAGATTTTTTAAAAAGTTTACAGACGGACGACGGACGACGGACGCCAAGTGATGGCAATAGCTCACACAGGTGAGCTAAAAACTAGATGAATGTTTTACGCTTTGTAACAGATGAAAATCGATCTATTATCACTGAATTAGGCATTGTCTGTATATAACTACATGTTTTTTTTCTTATGACTAAAATTAAAGAAGATTCAAATCCGTTTTTATTGTATTAAATAAATGATATATTTATGAATGATTACACCTATTTGTATAGCAATGCAAGTATGTCGATGGAATATGATCTTATGTATTGATTTCAGTTTGAAAACGATTTCGACGGTTGTCACTAAGAGGAGCAAAAAAAACCCCAGATTTGTCACATAATTGTGTGTCATGGTCCACTATGTACAGGTCCCGCCGGATACAGAATGTTAATATAGTGTCTCCGGTTTCCGCAAATACTTTAGTCTGGTCGATAAAAGTAAGACATTAAATCATTTTCTTGTGAAAACATAAAGATCAAAAGCTATTTTAGCTAAATTATATGTTTGATATGAACTCGGGAAATGTAACTTCTTTCAAATTTATGTTCCATTACATTAAAATAACTAAAATATGATTGATGTATATTCATATAAATGCTTAAAGTCAATCATTTATCTTAAAAGAAAAAAACATCTTTAATGTTACATGAAAGTGATTTCAGTATGAATAAAGTGGGATAGTCATTTTTATTCATTTACAATCACAGTCCTTATTCTGGATGTAGATTATTTAACAATGAATACTATGTGTTACATATACGTCAAAATCTGTGTGAGATCAATATGACAATTAATGTTTTGTATCTATTTGATTGATTGATTGATTGATTTGTGTTTAACGCCAACATTAGCAATATTTCAGCTATATTGTGGCGTGAACAGATTTTATTTGAACTTAGACTGTCTCTTTGTTTAAATAAATATAACAATGGGTGCTTTATATTTGTGTGTTTTATAAATGTTTTCAATAAATATAACAATCAGTGTTTTATATTTGTGTTTTATGTTTCAATAAATATAACAATATGTGTCTTATATCTATTTGTGCTTTAATGTTTCAATGAATATTACAATTGATGTTTTGTATCTATTTCTGTCTTTGTTTCAATGAACATAACAATTGGTATTTCATATCTATTTGTGTTTTTAATATTCCAATAAATGTAACAATCCGTGTTTTGTACTCTTTTGTATCTTTCTTTTTTTTTTTTGCAATTTTTGATTAAAGTCAGTATATATTATTATGTGTATAAAAATGAATTTACATTTTAAAAAACGGTGCAAATTGCACTTGACTTGTTTTTCGCTTGAGATTCAGTATTTCTACTAGTTATTTTGTGTGTCATATTTTTACTAGAATTGTCCTTATTCTTGAACAAACTTTTGCTAGATGATTCAGATCTTGGAAATTCAAAGCAATATTTTTTAGCAATTTGTGCCGGCGTTCTTTCCTTGACAAATGCACTTGTTGTCTCCTCATTTGGTAAATGGTGTGTGAACGTTTGTAATTCTTCTAAAACAATACTCGTGATCTGCCATCCCCAAAAATCAAAAAGGGGGCAGAGGTTTCGCTTAACAACTTTTGAGAATGTCACCATCCACATATTACCCTTTTCCTTTTGTGTTTTAGGCCTGCACTCGTCCGGAAGTTTATCATAAATATTAAATACAGTTTTGTAAGCATTCCATCCAAAATCGCGGGCTAACTGCGCATATAGCATTAACCCAATGCCAGCATCTTGACACCATTCTGTATACTTTGTACCTGCCTACAAAAATAGGAGTACAATAAACATTTATCAGAAAGGCAAAATTCTAAAATCCAAACTTTATTTGTACATTTGAGGATGTTTTTTCAGTTTATTTTCCACCATGGAAATATTTAATTAACCAAAGAGATCATTATTTGATTGATTATAGAATCCTTTCCAACAACATACGTCGTTGCTACATGTTCTTTGTGGGGGAACATTATAACTTCCCAGATTTATTGGTTTTATTGCTTATCAAAGGTGAACAGTATTTCATATTTATTCATGGCAACAGCAATATTATAACAATGAGGTGAGGGTTGGGTTGGTCGATAGGACAGTCTCATTCCGTTCTATACATTGATATTACAATTAAACACATATTTGTTAACACGAATTGAGATAAAAACCGATAATGGACTTTCCGGTGCTTTCCTCATTCATGACTTATCAACGGGTTTTTAACTAGAGTAACACTAGAGTATAGGTACAACATGTAGAGCAGGAACTGCTAATCCTTCCGGAGAACCTGATTTCACCCCGGTTTTTAGTGGGGTTCGTTTTACTCGATCTTTAGTTTTATGTGCAATGTTTTGTAGATCGTTGTTTGTCCTTATGTCCCTTTCCTTTGGTATGTGTTGTTCGATTTACGGATTCTGATTACCCCTTTGCTATCTTCAAACTCCTTCTAATAACATAAACAAGAATGTAAACACGATGTGTATATTACATGTACATACCTTAAGATAATTTTGTGATTTATCAAACTGTTCCCTAATCCAAGAGTGTAACCAGGGTTTGATATTACAGATGACATCCATAGCATGTAGTGTATATATATTAGCCGTAACATCATGGGTACCTTCCCAAGTCCACATCTCGTTCTGAAAATTATGCCCTAATTCTTGGAATAATCCCCATGCTCCTTTCCTCAAAATAATTTCTCCATTTAATGGAAAACAATCGTCATGAATCTGAAAACAAAAGTAAATTGATATGACAACGCAGGTAGTAGAATATTATCAAATCCAAAAATAAAATCACTATACTGTTAACGACATTCATTCAAAGTATATACACCTTGGTTGATGAAGGTGTTTCAAGACGGTTAAATAATCGACTTTGTTCATTCAATTGAATTGAATTAGGCAATACTTTTTATTCTTTTTGAAACATTGCCACATAATGATGCAAATTAAAGCAAACATACAAATATATAAACTGCATGTGTAATGACAGTGCAAGGTCAAAATTATAAAGAAAAGAAAGTTTAAACAGTGATTTCCAACAATTCCATCAAGATCAACAAAACGAACAATCACCTCTCACCTTAACTTATTGAACGCAGAAAAGACCACCACATATGCCATGGAAATTCATGTCCTGACTTGTGACAGACACAAAAATGTGGCGGAGCTAAATTGGTTAATGGGGCCCCATAGTTATATTTGAATAAAGCACCTGTTATGCGTATCTCTAAAATACTTAGTATGAATATTTTCATAACAATGCCTATAAACTCCCTTATTTCTGCCTATAATAGAATGAAATGTTAACATCGCCACATTTTTATACCTATCCCACGACAAGGTCTGGATTACTATCAGAATGTGCTATGCTCTGTTGCTTTGCTCATTGACGATTAATGCTATATTGACTAGTCAGATCGCATCATTAATAATCTTTTCAACTCGATTAATAGGAACATTGAGTGATGTCATGTGGCTATGGAAACTACTAAACAATTAAAAATAGTTCACTTGGTTTTAAACAATAATCACTCACTCACTCCACTCATTATAATTGGATGACCTGTTTTATCGTATTTATTATTTGATCAGCTACGTTTATCCTTCATTGGGAGTCAACTGTCTTACCTTATTTGGATCTGCCATGTCTAAATGGGTGACAATAGGATACCCAGAGATCATGAATGCATCATCGATATGTAGCTGCTCATCTGTTATCACCCATTCTCCTTTGCCATTAGATGTATCTTTACCACGAAGGTTTATATGAGCAGCAACAATATAATCCCACAGTTTCATGGTTTTTGTAAGATCTGTGAGACTTCGAATAGAACTAGATGGTAAGGTAAACGCTATCTTGTCACCTATAATGTCACACCATAATCCAGGCTTCGAACGTTCAAATAGTTCCCATTTAGCGGCCGTTTTGTATGTAAAGGTAGGGGCTGGTACAACGTTATTTATATTGCACACTATCTTGTCGTGTACTTCATTGGGGATTCCAAGTACACGAGACCACCAAATGGGCTACATAGTTGCATTGGGGACGATTTCATCACTTTCCTTATCGCTATTTTTGGCCATCTTCGAAAATCACTTGTCACATTGGACAAATCTGCTTTGTGCAGACCAATAAGAAGACTCCAAGGTTTATTTGTATTACTCCATGATACCTCCATTAAAATTCCAGCGGGAATGTAATATCCTGTCGAATGAATTTTATATCCAACTGAAGAAAACCTCGGCTGTATTGACTGAAGCTCTGGTGTTTCTGAAAAGGTTCCAGGGAATTACTCAATTCCATCAGCGGTGACTAAGTTCCCATCTAGTCCATCCCCTATCATTAGATTACATTTCAGTATTGCTGCTTTTTTCCCATTTATTGAGTCTACAGGTCGTATTGCTGATGGTATGTAGTGATTACCTTGTCCTAACTTCTGTAAAATGTCAATAATGTCAGGTTTATAGAGACCATAGAGGTGGTCCGGAAGATGAAGAATCATATTACTAAGCTTGACACACTTTTCCGGATTCGTCTTTGCCATTGTAATTACGTCTTGTAGTTTCACGCAATCAGCGTCAATTTCGCGTACAAACGTTTCGTAATTGTCACAAATGTATGTTTCAGAACCAGCATAGACAACGTCTATTTTCCTGAAAATGTAGTTGAGTGGCATGTCTTCGATTTCTATGTTATTAATATATACAAATCTCGAGGGGCATACACCACATATTAAACCCCCTCCTCGTTCCACCCAATCTATTAATTGGTAAAGACTTTGTTCACTTGGAAAAGACATACCATTCCATGCCAGTATTTTGCACTCAGGAGGTAATCCATTGAAGTCATTCTCGTAGTTTTCATACGATGGAATTTCGCTGCCTTTATCGCGTCCTTTAGATACCCATGTCCGTATATTATCGGAAAATCGTTTGTTGTGGTGTTTTGTGTTGTTTTCTATGAAACGTTCTACAAACATATCGTGCGAAAAAACAACAACTCGTCCCTTTCCAAGTTCAGCTGAAAATGATATACATTGCAGTATTGTAGACAGTTAATTGAACTGTTGTGGCTTATCACTACCTATGTTCTCACCTACTGAAGTATGTGCATTTTTGCTTTTCTTAACTCTTTCTGTTTATATATAAAGCTACCTCTAGAATCCCAGTACATGAAACTTGGGAAAAAAACAATGTCCTTAACAACGCAATAAAAGCTATTGATTATTCTAACTGACATAGAAACTGTACCAATCAATTTCTTTTGTGACTCATCTGGATCAAAATGTATTGTGTTGTTCGGAATTCTAATATGACCATCATCGCAGGAAATATTTAACATACCTGATATTATTGACATTTTGACATTTTACAGAAGTTAGAACAAGGTAATAATTGGTAAAATATTTCAAAATTACTTGTATATTCTTATCTAAAACCATTGAACCATTAGTAGGCAAAACTTACATGTAGCTGCTAGAATGTGCCTCAATGGATGATCATTTACAGGATATAAACTTACCTCTCCGTAACATTTGACTTACTTCCGGTTTTTGTAAGAATTCATGTCCGATCTTTTATTGTATTATTTTCCTTTGATTTTTTATTTCTCTTACCTTGTCCACAGGTACGTGTGGAAAGGACCCTATGATGCCTCCCCACTTTTTTTTTAACATATTATATTATGTCAGAAATCCGGCATGGATAGAAACTACTGTTTGATTGTACTTATTGTATATATGTCATACAGTGATACATAGAAAGTTGCAAAATGTTGTTTATATGAAAAAAAATCGATGTTAAAAAAAAAGAAAAAAAAGGGGGGGGGGGCATCATAGGGTCACAGTGATTTAAAATCCAACTAAAAATAATAATAAAATGAAGGAAAAACGTATAGCTTTTGCCATTGGAATGTAAACTATCTGTACGAAAACACGGTCCACCTACCACAACAAATATGATGTGGAATGTAAACTTTCTGTACGAAAACACGGTCCACCTACCACAACAAATATGATGTGGAATGTAAACTATCTGTACGAAAACACGGTCCACCTACCACAACAAATATGATGTGGAATGTAAACTTTCTGTACGAAAACACGGTCCACCTACCACAACAAATATGATGTGGAATGTAAACTATCTGTACGAAAACACGGTCCACCTACCACAACAAATATGATGTGGAATGTAAACTATCTGTACGAAAACACGATCCACCTACCACAACAAATATGATGTGGAATGTAAACTATCTGTACGAAAACACGGTCCACCTACCACAACAAATATGATGTGGAATGTAAACTATCTGTACGAAAACACGATCCACCTACCACAACAAATATGATGTGGAATGTAAACTATCTGTACGAAAACACGGTCCACCTACCACAACAAATATGATGTGGAATGTAAACTTTCTGTACGAAAACACGGTCCACCTACCACAACAAATATGATGTGGAATGTAAACTATCTGTACGAAAACACGGTCCACCTACCACAACAAATATGATGTGGAATGTAAACTTTCTGTACGAAAACACGGTCCACCTACCACAACAAATATGATGTGGAATGTAAACTATCTGTACGAAAACACGGTCCACCTACCACAACAAATATGATGTGGAATGTAAACTATCTGTACGAAAACACGGTCCACCTACCACAACAAATATGATGTGGAATGTAAACTATCTGTACGAAAACACGGTCCACCTACTACAACAAATATGATGTGGATCGAAATAAAAAAGTACAGCATCTTGAATCTGAAAAATCTTAGTTTCAAAATATTTGTTGTTTAGAATCGGATTGCTTTTCAACAAAGAACGACTTATCTCTACCCAAAACAAGATACAGTGATATGGCCAATGATATCTAGAGAAACCGTTATACCTATTCCATTAACCTAAGTTTAAGTTTATGAGAGATGGTACTAGTATACAGGATAGAGAAGTGACATATTTACTATTACAAACGGAGAGAGACATGAATTTAATTATCGCCAATAGATCTTTAGAATTATGAGAATAGGGAGATGTGTTTCGTCTGTGGGATTAATTATATATAAGTACTCCTTTGTCTGCAGCCATTTGTCGGTGTACATGTAAAATTGTGCAAATATTAAACCCCTCTACAGCGGCGTATGAGTGGGTCGGACAATGGGGGAGGGGTAAGTCTTAGGGCTGATACAAAAAGCGGAGGCAGGTTTTCAAACCTGTCCATCAAAATAAGGTGCCATTTGGTTTCAGAACCCCCTTAGTTAACTGGACAATATTTTTCTATTAACTTCAATGCTAATAATTGGTCTTTTCTCATATTCTTGCCCAAAAAGTAAGGGAGGAAAAAAAACATAGGTTAGCCCATCATGCTACCACCCCGGCTCCTAGTTGTTGAACCGTATATTATTATACGCGTATAACTCTTATGATCTTTTTGTCACCAGAAGATCGAGAAAGACCATATGTTGCGTAATATTTAGGTATTTAAAATAGATGTGGCACTAGTCGGCTCGTTGAGTCATCAATGCTTGTAGTAACTCATAGTTTGCATTCAGAACGATTTCCAATCATGATTTATGTGAACTCGCATTTTTGGGGTTACACTAATGTCCTGAAAATTGACCTGAAATGTCCTGAAAATGTCCTGAAAAGTACATAAAGGCCTATATCTTTTTTATTATCCAATGGATTGAGTTCACATTTGAAAATCTTAAATACATTAGGATATATGTAACGAATATTTAAAAAAAAATTTAAAAAAAGATAATTTTAGGTGGAAATAATTTGACCTGAAAATTGTCATGAAATGTCCTGAAAAGTACATAATGGCCTATATTTTTTTTTATTATCCAATGGATTGAGTTCAAATTTGAAAATGTTAAATACACTAGCATATATTCAACGAATATTTAAAAAAAAATAAACAAAAATATTCTTAGGTGGAAATAATTTGACCTGAAAATTGTCATGAAATGTCCTGAAAATGTCATGAAAAGTACATAAAGGCCTATATATTTTTTATTATCCAATGGATTGAGTTCAAATTTGAAAATGTTAAATACATTAGCATATGTTTAACGAATATTTAAAAATTAAAAAAAAAAAGTAATTTTAGGTGGAAATAATTTGACCTGAAAATTGCCCACCTGTCACTGTGTCTAGCCATGCCAGTCTAATTAAGGTAAAATGAAATTTGAAAAAAGAGACCAATAAACCAATAAACAAACACGTGAATATGTGTTGACAGTAATTACTAGCCAATTTAAGAGGGGTATGGTTTTAAAATCCTTCATAAGTCCATTTTTTCTTTCCATCATTTTTTGGCCTTTCTATTCTTCTGTTCTGTTCATTTTTATGTTCTCTAGCTATCTTTTAAGTTGTATTTTTATTGGGATATATTTTTCCAAACTTCTTTAGGTAAGTCTGTTTCCTTTTTCAGGTCAAATTATTTCCACCTAAAAAATAGTTTTTTTATATATTTTTTTTAATATTCTTTAAATATATGCTAAGGTATAAAACATTTTCAAATTTGCACTCAATTCATTGGAAAATAAAAAAGATATAAGCCTTAATGTACTTTTCAGGACAATTTTCAGGTCAAATTATTTCCACCTAAAAAAAAAAAAAAAACATATATTTTTTAAAATATTCTTAAATAAATTAAGCTAATGTATTTAACGTTTTCAAAGTTGAACTCAATCCATTGGTTAATAATAATAATAAAAAAAAAAGATATAGGCCTTAATGTACTTTTCAGGACATTTCATGACAATTTTCAGGTCAAATTATATCCACCTAAAATTATTTTTTTTAATTTCTATTTTATTATTCGTTAAATATATGCTAATGTATTTAACATTTTCAAATTTGAACTCAATCCATTGGTTAATAAAAAAAAAAAAAATGTACTTTTCAGGACATTTTCAGGACATTTCATGACAATTTTCAGGTCAAATTATTTCCACCTAAAATTATCTTTTTTTTAATTTTTTTAAAATATTCGTTACATATATGCTAATGTATTTAAGATTTTCAAATTGGAACTCAATCCATTGGATAATAAAAAAAGATATAGGCCTTTATGTACTTTTCATGACATTTTCAGGACATTTCATGACAATTTTCAGGTCAAGTTATTTCCACTTAAAAAATGTTTTTTTAGTTTTATTTTTCAATATTCGTTAAATATATGCTAATGTATTTAAGATTTTCAAATTTGAACTCAATCCATTGGAAAATAAAAAAGATATAAGCCTTTATGTACTTTTCAGGACATTTTCAGGACATTCCAGGTCAATTTTCACGACATTAGTGTAGCCCGCATTTTTGTCGGATTTCTTTAGCCGTCTCCGTCATTTACTCGTCACACATTTAGCGCCATTTTTAAATGATCTCACCTGTCCCTGGATGTTGATCAACTGGCATGATTTAATCGTAATCTCATAATTTTAACCATAGATACTATCACGAGAAATGCAAATGATATTAAGCACGATTAAGTTAACAAAAGGAATGACTTGATTGTTTTATCTGCTTCTAAATTTCAAAAGTTTGACTTCAAATTCTTTAAACTTGGAAGATTATAATCTCGTTGAGATTAGGCTTCCGAAGAAATCTTCTGTCTCAGTGACTGTCTGTATCTTCATCCTATACAGACAAAAAAAATTCTTCGGAAGCCTAATCTCAACGAGAATAGGAAGATTAATCTCGTTGACATTAGACTTTTGAAGAAATTGAATAGATTGGAAATACACTAGTCGGTGACTGGAGCCTAGAGGCTAGAGCAGAAAATTTCTTCTGAAGACTGAAGTCTAATCTCAACGAGACTATAAGACAATGTACATGTATTCTCACAAATTTATTGTACGTATTGGTTTTCTGTAGTGGTGGTGTAATGGTTAGTGTGCACGTGGTAATCTCTAGTGCGGTAGATCGTGGGTTGGAGCCCCGGGTCGAGTTTCATCAAAGACTAAAATTGGTATTTGTTGCTTCTCCGCTAAGCACACAGCATTAAGGAGTAAGAGCAAAGACTGGTTGGTTCGGAATCAGAATAATATGTATTCGAGTGGAGGGACATGATGTCTACCAGCAGACTTGTTTCAGTGAGCTAGCACTATAAAAATCCAGCTTTAGCTTGTTGGTCTAGTACAAAGTAGAGTTCATCATCTTTTCATTGAAAATTAACTTGTTCTCGCCATGATATTGCTGAGTTGGCATTAAGCAACAATCACTCACTCACTCACTCACTTGTGACTTTTCAAAGTACAAATGTACCAGCCAAATGTAAACAAAAAAGTCTGTTTGACATATATCATAAAATGTACAACACCAGTAGTCACTACCTCCAAGTGAGTCCAAGATTTAGAAATAGTTTCTCTGACTCTGTATATACAATATTTATGCACTGTTGAGTATGGTGTGTTTGCATACCACATTTTAAAACAACACTTGTAAAAAACAATACATCCATCTACAATGTATGTAAATTACAACCTGTAATATTATTGATTAATATGTTTGTTTAAACTGTTTTCTGTTAGTGTTTTGAAGTTGACAATTTGTTTTTCTTTAATGTTAAGAATACAACCTAAATTTGATAAATAATTAAGACAGCTGACACCACTTGTTGATTATTGCCTAGCTATAAATTAATGAACGATCATTCCAATTCATTATTTTACAAAACCGCGCTAGTAGTGGAACCCCTACAATTTTGCCGAAGCCTAGTGCATTTGGTCGGATGTCCTCAGAACTCCTCTTAACCAGGAGGTAAAACGAACACAAATCATTGATAGACTATATAAGAGGAAATTGTCATATCTAACTTGCAAACACACCTCAGATGTGTCTAAACATAACCAGAAAGTTGTTATTTATAGTGTGGGGGCAAAATTAAAGTAACTTGCACAACTAGGCATCCCATTAGAAACAAAGATGGTGATCACGAATGTTAACTCTCCGAAGTGAAAGTCGGACATATTTAATCATTCATACAAATTGTCAAAGGAGAATCTAAAACATAGACCATTTTCCTTATGATGAAGCATAGTATATGATTTTCAATGAAAAATGACAGGAAAAGGCTTCTAAAAGATAGTACATGTACATGTAGCAGTTGTACCATATTTTTGGGAATATGTTACATGTGACAAAGTATATACATGTAGGTATAATATAGACACCTGATAATCTACATTTTTTGTAATTAATGTAAATGTATATATAGAATGAGTATGTGTCTGTCATCTCCTTACATAGTTTTTTTTTCTTTTACAGGCTGTCTAATGATATGATTTTTTGAAGATTTACTTACCTTTTTTTCTGTTACTGGCAAAAACAATGAGTCGAAAAAAAGAATCATTATCAGACTTGAAACCACATCCTGCCCTAGAAACATCTATTGTTATGTCTACTCCAAAACGTACAAATAATGCATTGTATCATCTACGTGAAAGACTGGAAAAACAGGTACAGAATAGCCAGGGGAAGCCAGAAAAACAAATCAGCCCTACACTAGAAAAACTGAAAATGACTCCAGGTTTGTTTAAGTCAATGTTATATTATATTTTGATAAATATGAATTGATAGATCGCCATGATAATTGAAATATTGTTGTAAGTGGTGTTAAACATCATAACCCTAACCCCATGACCCGAATCAAGTTCAGAGTGTTCAAGATTATTCCTCATGAGGATAGGAGAGAATCCCATTATAAAAATATACCAATTTAGAATATATTTTTTTTTTGACCAGGTTGTAAAATTTTCTTGTGAAGACATTTTACTATATGTCCCAATGATCTATGCTATTTCTAGGGGCCGTCGTGGTTGTGATCATATGGTAGTTGGATTTATAACTACCTGTGCAATCAGTGCCTATCACCACTAGAGTTATGAATTTGAATCCAGCTCATGGTGAGGTGTACTCCATACAACTTTATGTAATGAAGTTTGTCATTGACCTGCGGTAGGTCGGTGGTTTTCTCTGAGTACTCGGGTTTCCTCCATCAATAAATAACCACCACAATATAACTGAAATATTGTTGAAAGTGGTGTTAAACACCATAACCCTAGCTAACCTTTTATGTTATCTCTTGTTATGAAACGTAATGAAATAAAATGAAAACTAAAAGATTACACTATCATAATAATTCCAAAATCTTATCAGAAATTCGCAGAAACAGGCAAAATCAACACACACATATATCACTGCTCACTTTCCTGGCTTGGTATTGGCACTTCAGTAATAATTGGTAGGGTTAGACTATAGGTCCAAACCTCCACTCTTAGTGACATTAATGCGGTCATGCAAGTTTTTTCCACATGTGAATAAAATGGTTTATGGTGTTAAATGCCGCTTTCAATAATATTTAAATTATATTGTGGCAGTCAGTTTTATTGGTGGAGAAAACCGGAGTACCCGGAGAAAACCACTGACCTGTCGTAAGTCACTGACAAACATTATCACATAATTTTGTATCGAGTACACATCGCCACGAACAAGATTCTAACTCACAACGTTAGTGGTGATAGGCACTGATTGTACAGGTAGTTGAAAATCCAGCTACCATACGACCATGACCGGCCCCGTGAAAAAATGAGTGAAAAGTAAAGAAAGTTTCAAGATCAACCATACACATTTTTATATAAATATTATGTAGAAATAAATTTGACTGTCATTTCATTTTATGTACCGGTTATTTGTGTTAAATTCATCTTTTGAAGGTCGAGTGCTAAAAGACAGAGAAGTACTTGCCAGTAAACATTTGAGTGTTCGAAAAAAAGCAGACAAATTGAATGTAGGGGGTGGGGTATGTTTATGGCCAGGGATGGAGGACATGAGACTATCACAGTGGGAAATGGTGGAGCTTCTCCTGGTGTCAGTCACATTACTTGTGACTGTTGTTTATGGTTTTAATAAATTACATGGTATTATTTTATATATATATAACTTCAATATTGTTGAAAGTGGTGTTAAACACTAACCTTAACTCAAATATACCCATCATAATTTGTGACCAGGTCTGACAAAAAGGGACCAGTCACCAGATGCGGTACTTCCGATTTTTCACTGTGACGTCGTAAAGTTTGCAACGTCACATAATAAAAACGAGCACCTGCTGACAGGACAAATGCATATTAATGGACCAATATTAAAGTGACATGAAATGGTACTGATTACATGCAAACGTCTAAAAATTAAAAACCAATATCTTTAAATAAATTCATTTAATAAGTTTATTTTTTAATATCCCGAAGTTTTTCGTCGTATCGCAACCGGTTTAGAAATTATTCAACAGAAGTAATTTTACAGTTGTTCCCCTTTTATTGATATTGGATACATGGTGGCAAAGCTGAGAAAATGAGCTAGGAAAGCCAAAGAAGTGTTTGTAGTGTTCTGCCTGAAATATTAGAATGTCAAGACGATGATTTTATAAATGAATTGAACTTCTCTGATTGGCTTGAATTCAACCCGTCTGAACATGAATCTGCTGTTGAGAATTTCGAATCCGACAACGACGATGTTGCATCCGATTTTATGGAGCCATCGGAAGAGGACACTCGGGAATATGTAAAACAGCATTAATTTTAATTAGATACGTGTGGTTGTAAAAAATTTATGGGGAGCCATGCAGTGAAATAATTAACATGGATTCAGCTGTAGAGTTCCGAGAACACTGTGTGATTGGGAAAGCTGAACTATTTAATTTACTCATATGCGTTCAGGTAGTCACACAGAAGCTAAAAAGCATATTGAAAAAAAAAAAAACGAAAGAGACCATATCAAGAATGATATTTTAAAGGAAAGCAGGTTTGTAGGAATTCCAAAACCATTTTGTTTTATACATAACAGAAAAAAAATTGTGCTGTCGATCGCCAGATCACCTAGAGAGGAATGGCCTTTTTACCCGGGGTTCATGCCAGTACTGGAAAACGTCCAAAGTATGCACTTCAATAATATGTAGATACAAAAAGGATTAACACTTTCCTGTTGAAATATGCTGCTGACAATGCTTTGCCGCTCCCAGAAAGACTTACCAATTTTAAAATCACCAAGTATTATTATTGCCTTCTGATAAAAGTTCTATATATTGACATAAATCAAGAATATGAATCTTTGGCTACTGAAATGCATTACAGAAGTGTTAGTTTGAGAACTTCCAAGAGTCATGTCCAAATATTGTTATAACTAAACCTTGTACTGATTTATGTCAACACTGTCAAGACTTTGCAGACAAAATATCAAAGAGTGGGAATCTTTAGAAAGAGGACAAGGAACTTTTACTACCAGAGTACAACTAAACATGTAAAACTAGCCAAGGAACAAAGAGATCACTACAGAACTCATGTGAAGACTAGTAACCAGAACTTAATGATGTCAAATAAAATTCAGGTAATTTATTTTGTGGCTCAAATCTCCATGACATATACTATGATGAAATGTTTTTTTAATATGTATGGACAACTACCATAAATAATATACATGCTCTGAAGAGTATTTTGATCAAGACTAAATATTATACACATGAAAGTTAATCAATTTAAGTTTGTCAATTTATATGTGGTTTTGAAAATAAAATAGTGGTAAAATATGGCCAAACAGAAATCATTTTGAAAATCAAATTCACAAGTAATAAACATAAAAACAGTACTGAAATATATTGCATATGTCAGGTATACTATGGTTATATTGTTATATTTAAGTCAAAACTTGATAATTATATGAACTACATGTACACAAGCCATGATAATATTTGATTATATTTTTTTTCTTCAAATTAACTACATAATTAAATGTTGAATGTTTACGCAATGTATTTTTTACATTTTGAAAGGATATGAAAACATTTGAATTTTTACTAAGTATTGTTTCACACTGAGTTAGGTACATGCCACAAACATACAGGTTAAAATTTAATCTTCCAACATTTAACAAACCCAAGTATTTTGGTTTTTGTTTGTTCTTCATCTAATTGAATATAATTTGTACAAAAATTATTTATTGTTTATATTTTTTAAATTGTAAACTTTTAATTTATGTTTTTATATTATCATGTGTAATTATATTTATAATGTTTAATGTTTTCAGGTAATCCTCCCATGTCAGTAGAAACAAATCTCCATTATTCCTGGGATTATGCACAAGTTCATTTTCCACACCATGCTCAGCAAGTAGGACCAATCTACTTCAAAACACCAAGGAAATGTAATGTTTTTGGAGTCTGCTCTGAAGGATCTGGTAATTATTTTTTCTTTTACTTATGAAATGTTTTCTATAACATTTAGGTACATGATGTACAGAGACTCAGGTATTGTTGATGTTTCTTACTGTAAAATGCATTTAAAATGTGTTCACATGCATTCAAATGAGTGATCTAAATATACACTTGGCCATAAGTTAGGGACCACCAGTTTTTCACTGTAACTAAAACATTTTTCTCAAATGTGTGAAAAAATCTGCAGTTGCGCACAACAAAACTTTTTATGGATGAATACAATATAACCTAGACCACCAAAAACGATCAGGTATTTATTCAAAAATAAGCAACCTGAAGTACTATAGCTCGCAGAAGTGAGTATGCAAAATTGAACAAAAAATTAAGTGAAAAAAGTTTCAGTTTGGACTTCTGTTAAATAAACTTGCACAACCAAAACACGTGTAATCTGGTTGGAAAATGGAAACCAATCAATTTTCAACATTATTACTCATGATAAAGTCAATAACGAGTATAACCGCCTCGCATCCTGTACAGTTCCTGAAAACGTTTCCTAATTCCGTGAATCAAGCGTCTCAGTCTGTGTTGAGGGTACTGTTGCCATCCCTGAACCAAAGCAGTCCCTAATTCCTGAATGTTTCGACACTTCAGGGTACGTGCATTCACTTTTCGTCCTAGATAGTCCCATAAATGCTTTATCGGATTCATATCCGGTGACATGGCTGACCAAGGTAGTAGCTCTATTGCCTCCTGTTGCAGATAGTCTTGCACTATACGGGTTATGTGGTCTAGCATTGCCATCCATCAGAATTGGTCGACTTGCTAATGGATGACCATCAAAATGAGGCACAACTAATGAGCGCAGGATCTGATCACGGTACTTTTGTCCAATCAATGACATACAAGTCAATCTTACAGTTTAGAGAAAAGCATCCCCAAACAGTAAAACCACCTCCACCAAACGCAGTTGTGCCCACAATATGTTCCTGTTGAAATGTTGTATTTCTCGGTCTCCATACGCGGACGTAGCCATCAACTGGATTCGACAAAAACGACTTTCATCCGACCAGTACACTCTCTTCCACGACCTGATATTCCATCCCATATGGTCACGTGCCCATTGAAGCCTGGCAGTTTTGTGGCGTATTGTCAGTAGCGAACGTTTTATCGGTCTCCTAGCACGAAACCTTGCGCTGTTAAGACGTCTATTGACGGTCCGTCTGCTAATGCGCCCGTTGACAATCCATTGGCTTCGCAGCGTGTTTGTAGTGCTGAATGGTTGCTGTCTGGTGAGCCTTTTAAGGAGTATATCTTCTCTTGGAGTCATTTTCAAAGATCTTTCTGTCCTTTGGCGTTCTTTTACACTCCCGGTTTGGTTCACACGCTGCTTCAATCGAACAATGACCGAGTGGCTTACATTGAATCGTTCAGCAGTCTGTCTTGTAGGACATATCACCCCTTACCATTCCAATCGCTTGCCATCTCTCTGCATCTGACAGTTTTCAACGTGCCATGTTGAAATAAAGTTTAGAAAGTTTAGAAAGTTTAAAGTTTCACCTGCACTGCACGTGTAGATACCGGTGGTCCCTAACTTATGGCCAAGTGTATATATGTGTGTAATGGAACAAAAAAAAACTAAATTCATTACAACTTGTACACACATATAAATGTGCAACAGAGGGTAACTATTTTTAATATATGCAGAATATACATGTATATCTGGAACATGCATTGGTAAAATTCTAATGTAGAAACAATAACAGAGATAAAATTCTGCAGCTCATTTAATTTTGGTTAAGGGGAAAATCCTATATTAAAAGCATTGTCACTAGTGAAGAGAAGATGAATGTTATAGTTAGAGAGACAAAATCAACTCTACAAATCTTATGTACTGATATTTTCTATGTAAACACAATTTACTGTACACTTAAAAACAAATGTATAACCAGAAAATATAATAGGTAGATACTATACAATTATGGCACTTCACTGCATGCAATATTATACAGTTATTTAATGGGTGTGGATGCAATAGACCAATCTATTTGTCCTGAGGTGCTAGGAATGACCAAGTGTTCTATTGCATGAGGCCAACGGCCGAATGCAACAGAACACTTGGTCATTCCCAGCACCGAAGGACAAATAGTTTGGTCTATTGCATCCACACCCATTAAATAACTGTTTTATTTCCTAATTAAACAGAAGCAAGGTAGCGGACATGACTTAAATATATTGATCCATATATTGTAGAAAAACTGATGAAAATGATTTATTTGTTGAATTAGATAACAATAAACAAGTGGAATACAGAGTAAAAAGTCCTAAATTTTTATTACACGTTTTTCAATACCGGGTATTATTATTTAAATATTAAAATTTTGAAATTTTATGAAAACTGAAATGTTTGAAAATTTTGAAATCTTATGAAAATTTTGAATTTTTTTGAAATTTGAAATTTTTGAATATTTTGAAGTTTTCACATTTTTTGAAAATTTTGAACTTTAAATTTTTTTCATTTTGAAATTTTTGAAAATTTAGAAATTTTAAAATATATTGAAAATTTTCTGAAATATTTTGAAATTTTTGAAATTTAGAAATTTTTGAAGTTTTGAAAATGTTTGTCCAATGAAAAAAAGGTTCAAAGGTCAGTTCAATAGTCTCGTGCAATAGTCTCTTGAAGACTATTGACGCGTCAATAGATCACAGGGGAGCAAAAAACGCAAAAATATCTTAAAATATGTAGTTACTTAATAAACAAGAAAAAAATTACAATTAGGTAATAACATGTTTTATGGAACACTTAAAAGCAATATCAACCTCGGCCAACAAGGTTGATATTGCTTTCAAGTGTTCCATAAAACATGATATCGCATGCAGTGAAGTGTCATAATTGTTTTATTACATTTCACTGTTTTTTTTAAGTTTTTTTTCCATATTGATCAAGTTCAAGTGTAATAATTGTTTTATTACATAAGATTCTTGAAATTTTATGAAATTTAGAAATTTGTTGAAATTTTGTTAAAATTTTGAAATGTTATGAAATTTTTGAAATTTTGAAATTTTGAAATTTTTTGAAATTTTGAAATTTTGAAATTTTTTGAAATTTTTGAATTTTGATTTGTAAACTGCATGAGATGACGTAAGCTGGGCGGAAGTTCACGATGATTGGCTGATAAATTTGGGATAAGATAAAAATAGCTCGGAATATACCTGATTCTAAAAATATATCGCCAACCGTGCAATATCACTTTTAATCGTGGGATCAACCATGCAATATCACGAAATACGGAATTGTTAGAAATACACTGTTTCTATATAATTGTAAAAGTACGAAATGTAGTAATAATAATAATAATATGCCAGCTATGTCATGATTTTTTTTATTGTAAGAAAATAAAAACATATCTTTGTATTGATATACATTCAATTCCTCATAAATACTTGAATAGACTTGGATAAAACTTCACAATAAAGTACACTTGTACCTTAAGAAAATCAAATTGCTTTTTTGGTTTAAAGGAGAAACAATTCAACTAATCTACTAACAAAATACAACATTTGTGATCCCATATGAGTGCAATGTCTTCTATAATTTTAAATTGATATTAATGAAGCTTTAAATTCAAGTATACCGTCTTGAAATGACTACAGAGAAAAAGGATTTTTGCAAGCTTATATTGAATAACAAATTTGAGATATTGAATAAATAATATGAATATTTTTTTGCAATTACAGGTAGCTGGAACAGTGTGAAGGTCAAGTTGAAATGGTCACTATGTTCCACATATTGTAAATGATGCGAAAGACCCAGTAATATTTTATGAGTGGAAGTCTTACTTGCAAGATTTCTTTAAGCCATTGAAACATATTACTGACTACCATCACTTTTTCATTGATTCTAAGCATCCAGGTGTAGTAAAGTGCAAAGAAAGTGTATCATATGAACAATTCACATTTAATTTGCTTAAATTAAAAACTAGACTTCCACAACCACAAACCCATCCAAATGTTTCAATTATTAAAGGTTTTGATCCAGCAAGACAGTGGTACTTGTATGACCATATCCGACAACGCTGTTATTCAGAGGAAGCTAAGGAACTGACATGCCCTAAACCAACTGTTCCAAAGAAGGAAATATACCTTGCAAATCAAGAAAAAGAAAATTAGTACAGACCAAAAGGGGGAAGGAAAAAGGCCTTTCTGAATTAAAAATAGACAACAATATGTGTTCATCATGTTTGATATTTAGACAATACAATAACTATCAATACATATGTATGTTGATTGGTTTAAGTTTATGGTGTTTAATGCCACATTCAACAATATTTCAATATATCGTGGCGGTCAGTTTTACTGGTGGAGAAGACCGGAGAAGCATGTCAAGAAATAAAATATTTTCTTTTCAAATTATAAATAACTTGACCTTGAAGTAAAAGGTCAAGGTCACATATAATAGTATATGGTAAATTAACTTGGTATTTGGTTTAGGTTTATGGTGTTTAACGCCACTTTCAACAATATTTCAATATATCGTGGCAGTCAGTTTTATTGGTGGAGAAGACCTGCGTACCCAAAGAAGCATGTCAAGAAATAAAATATTTTCTTTTCAAATTATAAATAACTTGACCTTGAAGTAAAATATCAAGATCACATATAATAGCATATGGTAAATTAACTTGGTTTAATCTAGCCACATGCCAAAAATTTAAAGTCTAAACCCAATGGAAAAAAAAGTTATGAGCAAGATACAATACATTTTTTTTTGTATTTTCATATTAGTCAGTAATTTGACCTTGGGGTCAAAGGTCAAGTTCACAGGTAAAAATAACCATGAACAGTGAATTCAAATAAGTTGATGAATAGACATACCAAATATCAGTAGCCTAAGTCAAACAATAAGAAAGTTCACTTTTTTTAGTTGTATATATCTGAGAGTGTGGTATATGCTACATTGTTGAAGACCAAGAAAAAGAATGAAAAATCAATTGAAAACAAAAGCAAGGTTTATAGTGAGGCTAATATATAAAATGGCCATATCTCAAAAAGTACTTTAGATATTGCCATAAAATTTTCACATAAGCTTTATTGATATAGTACAACACTAAAAATGCCAAAAACTCTAAATATGATTTTTCCTCATCTGGGCCCCTTTTCTGAGTCGTGGTCACATTTGTGTATACAAAGCTATTATATTCCCATACATTGATGTCAAAATAGAAGTAAATACATATGATATTTTTGTAATAGAGTATACTGAGGGTGTGATGACATCCTTAATATTGCTATTCAGACTTGTTATCTATTAACTTTTGTTTACTGGTGTATTGGAATCAATGTAGTAACGTCTTGAGAGCTTCCCGGGGACTTCGCCCCTCTGTAACCCCTACAAGGACTTTACCCTTTACCTGTTGGGGGCCTTCAGTAGCCCCCAAACCCTGGTCGAAGATTGTCGTTGTGCAGATGTGCCTCCATCTTCTTCACCTACTTTTCCAATTTAGACTTGCTTTAAAATCTATTAGATAATTGAAAGCCCTGATTATTTTGCCTGATAATTTAAATTCTATTAATACAAGATAAAACGGTTGTTCTCTTTCAATTTTACATCAGAAGGCGAGTGTTTAAACTACTATACTTTTCAAAGTACAATTGTATCCTTTTATAATCCTACTCTAGTAATATTACATACATGTACTTTCGTCTGTGCTAAGACAATATTCACATAAATTGTATGCTGATATATATATATTGGAAAACTGACCCAGTATGATTTTTATCGTGAATTTTGGCAATTAAGAAAAAATGATGCACATGTATGTTATAAAATTGAGTTATCCATACATAGTTATTATCTAATGCATGCTTATTGTTAATTGTGTGACAAATACTTTAACTTTGTGCACACATCTTAAACACATTTGATGGGGCCATCGTGAACATATGGTAGTTGGATTTACATCTACCTATGCAATCAGTGCCTATCACCACTAACATTGTGAGTTCGAATCCTGTTCAGGCGAGGTATACTCGATACAACATATGTGATAAAGTTTGTCAGTGTCTTGCGGCAGGTCGGTGGTTTTCTCCGGGTACTTTGGTTTCCTCCATCAATAAAACTGATCGGCATGATACAGTACAGTCAAAGACGTAGCGTGATAAATCTCTGTGATAAACATATCACTCTTCTTAGTGAGACTGATATATCTTTTGGTCTGTTTAATCTGTTGATATGCCTTTTGAGTGATAATAAGTAACACTTTAAATGAAAAAGAAATTTTGAAGATGTATTTAATAGAACAAAAGATATATCCAAATCACCAAGATGAATGATGCATCTATCACAGTGATTTATCATGCTATGTCTCTGACTGTACTGTATAACTGAAATATTGTTAAGAGTGGCATTAAACACCATAACCCTAACCCTTAAACACATTTGTATTTTTTATCTCTCGATGTCTTAAAGATCTTTATTACATTTTGTGTATTTTGCAGGATAAATTGTGGAAAATTAGTTTACACCTTTCAACTGTTTCATCTGACATAAACTTCATCTAGCTGAAGCTTAAGGTGGTCAGTATTTAGTTGAACCAGAAATCTGTTAACATACTATATAGCAAATAGTTCATGGCACAGGGGGTCATATGGCAGTATATGGACCGGTCCGTCACCAAAAAAATATTATATGACCCGAAGTGACACGAACTATTTGCTATATTATACTTTTTATCTAAAATAATAATGCAGGTACCTGGCCGGTCCATATACGAAAATAGTGACCGGCTGCGCTAACAAAGACAAATATGGAAAATAAAGACGTAAAGTGTAATATTGTTATATTTATATTTATAGGGTCAACACTAGAAGAACTGTTTAGATATCACAGTATACTGAAAGACTTCAACAGACATCATCCTATAACATTGACTTCATTGAATCATGATTTACTAGACTGGCACAGAGATTACAGAAAACTTATTGTAAGTTGTGGGCGAGGGTTATGTGTGTTCAACACCACTTGTAATAATATTATAGTTATATTGTGACGATCAGTTTTATTGGTTGAGGAATACGGAGTACCCATTGGAAACCACCGACCTGCCACAAGTCACTGGCAAATATTATCACACAAAGTTTCATAATAATACACAGTTCAAATTTGGTTATTGTTCTTCTTAATATTTGAGAGTTATTCCCCTAATTTGACAAGAGGCAATGTTTTTTTCTATGCTCAAACTTTAATTATACCCCCACAAACAAAGTTTGAGGGGTATATAGGAATCACCCTGTCCGTTCGTCCGTCTGTCCATGTACCTTGTAAGCACAACTCCTCCTAAGCGGCTTATTGGATTTTTATGAAACTTTACACATTTGTAGTACACTACCTGCAGATGTGCATGAAGGAATATGGTTGCTGTCCAAAATTTAAAAGGGGGGGTAATTCAACTTATACTTTCACGAAAAGGGAGGGTCATGTACCTTGTAAGCGCAACTCCTACTAAACTGCTTATTGAATTTTTATGAAACTTTACACAGTTGTAGTACACAATCTGCAGATGTGCATGAAGAAATGCTGTTGCTGTCTAAAATTTAGAAGGGGAGATAATTCAACATACTTTCACGAAAAGGGGGGTCGTGTACTACTCCTCCTAAACGGCTTATTGGATTTTTGTGAAACTTTACACAGTTGTAGTACACTACCTGCAGATGTGCATGAAGGAATATGGCTGCTGTCCAGAATTGGGAAGGGGAGATAATTTAACTTATACTCTGAAATACGTTCTGTATGGAGAGATGGGCTTGTAAGTGCAACTCCTCCTAAACAGCTCATTGGATTTAAATGAAACTTTACACAGTTGTAATACACTGCCTGCAGATGTGCATGAAGGAATATGGTTCCTGTCAAAAATTTGGAAGGTGATGTAAGTGTAACTGTTCCTGAATGAAATAAGATTTTAATTGACCTTTTCACATCTGGATATTTGCAATATAAAAACTACTCAAGAATAAATAATTAATTTTGAATCGATAACATTTGATGTGACCTATATCCTCTTGTAAAAAAGTTAGGAAATGTTGTAATCCTCATGTATACTGATGAAACCGTATTGGTTTTAAACAATCCCACTTTGTTGAAGACCTTGTGGCGACCCCTAGATGTATGTTCTTGGTTAGTTTATTTTGGAGATGGGATGTTGTCTCCTTGACATTACTCCATATCCGTTCTTTTTTCATAGGTAACTTGCTAATATACCTGTATTCCAAAGTTTGAACATCATATTATTGCAAGCGGGGAGTATCACTCAGTGAGGTCACTCACAGTTCTAGTTTCCATTGGCCAAACGTTTTGAGATTTTTACACTATGGCTTTGACCATAATACACAGAACAAATTCGAATATTGTTTACTATTCATTTTATAATTCCTGAATTATGTCCCATTTATTTTGAGCTCACTTGACCCTTTGTGTCGTATGAGCTTTTGCCATCACTTGAGGTCTGTCGTCTGTAAGCTTTTCACATTTTGATCTTCTTCTCTGAAACTATTTGGTCAATTAGAACCAAACTTTGCAGGAATGATGTTTAGAAAGTCCTCTCCTAATATACCTCATTTTTAATAGGACAAAAAACATGACCACCACAGATATTCTTATTTCTGATTGGCCAATATACAAAAATAGATAAATCTTTTTCTCTGACACTATTGTACCAGGAAGAATGTTTGGAATGTCCTCATTTTATTTTGATAGGACAAAAAACATGGCTGTCACAGGCAATTCTTGTCTGATCGATCAATGTACCAAAAAAAACCTTCTTGACTGAAACTACTGTGCCAATTGGAACCAAACTTTGAAGGAATGGTGTTTTGAAAGATCCTCTTCAAAATTGACCTGTCAAAAACATGAAACCCACAAGCAATTCCTGTTTCAGATTGGCCAATATGCAAAACAACTTCTCTGAAACACATGACCATTATTTTGTAGGCACAGTTGACATGAGTAGAATTGACCTTACATATATATGTGACCTCCATTTTGTAGGTACATATCTAGATTCATATGTTGATTATATGTTGAATCCCCCAAGCGTATATGATCTTTGTTGGAACAAACATCTTGGACATAAAAAAAAAATTATGATGTGCATGAGCTATATTTTGTAGGTATAGTCTGTTTGGTGACTCTGAAAATAGGGGAAAAAATTATTTAAAAATCAGGGATTTGCTTTCTATTGTTCTTTTTAACATTTTAGGCACACATTATTCAATACATATCTGAGAAAAAGTTGTCAAAGAAATAATTCAAATAATAAAAAAAATCTCCATAGGGCCCAATACTAATTTTATCAGATTGTAAGTAAAGGAGGCTGCCATTATAATGAACAGCCTTACCTGTTCTTTCCTGTCTGTTGTTATGCTAATTTCAGTCACATGGGAATGCCATATTAGGCTAAAGATTCAAGATGTTTTGAATAATTGATAAACAGTTTGACCATATGATATTTGTTTGTAAACAATTAATAACTGCTGGTCACATGAGACCCTTATTATGGCTTATATGGACATGTCCCTTGTTATTCACTCATGCTGATTTATAAAAAAAATTAAATTAACACTTAAAAAAATGATACCAAAATCAAATAAATTAATTTCGTGAAAGTATAATTTATAATATATAAATATATAAATTAAATAATATTCTTGTTTAATACTTGTTTTTTTCCAAAGATTAAACAATTCATATACAATGTTAATTTCTTATATGCAAATTAGATAAACATTTTTTTCATGATTTTCTTGCTTCAAATTATGTTATATAAAGTTTATGTATATTGTAAACAAGTAGTGAAAATGCCTGTGAAAGCTTCTGCTGAAAAAAGGGAATTAATTTTGAAAATTTACAAATATTTTGGGGCCGAAAGTAAACGAAAAGCTCCATTTTATGCATGGAATAAAGTCATTGATAGAACTGTACAAGCTCTGGACATTAGCCGTTCATTTCTGAATAAGATATTGAAAAAAGAACCTGTGGAACTTAATGAAAACTCTGTGAATAAATGCAAAGATTCCTTGGATAGTTTTGATAAAGACTTAATAAGGAGAGTAGTAGTTGGATTTTTTTTCGAAAAATGAATATGTTTCAATTAGAAAATTGCGTGTCACTTTGGAGAAAAACCATTCTTTAAAATTGTCAAAATATAAACTTTGGAAAACTTTGCATGAACTTGGTTTTAGATATGCAAAAATAAATGGAAATAAAAAGGCTCTTGTTGAAAGAAAAGACCTCGTTAATAAAAGAATAAATTTTTTACGTACAATTAAACAAAAAAGAAATCAAGGATATAGCATTGTTTACTTGGACGAAACTTGGATTGATACCCACCATACAGCATCCCATCAGTGGACACCACCTAACCCTTCAGATGCCCGAAAAATTCCCCTTAATGAAGGACAAAGATTCGTAATTTTACATGCAGGATGTAAAACTGGTTTTTTACCTGGATGTGAATTAGTTTTTAAAACTTTAAGCACAGATGGAAGAGATTATCATTCCGAAATGAAATCTGTCATATTTAATAAATGGGTAGAAGAACAATTAGTTCCCGCACTTCCACCTAAAAGTCTTGTTGTAATGGACAATGCGTCTTACCATAGTGTAATAAAGGAATGTACCAAAGCACCAACATCAGCTACAAGAAAGGGGGATATGCAAAAGTGGCTCAAAGACAAAAACATTCCTTTTAATGGTAAAATGAAAAAAACTGAATTATATGAAATCATTAAACTGAAGAAACCCGAACCAGTTCATAAAACAGATGAATTTTTACGTGGGAAAGGTCATGATGTTTTGCGCCTCCCCCCATACCATTGTGAATTTAACCCTATCGAAATGGTATGGGGGGATGTCAAGGGTTATGTTGGACGGGAAAATAACACTTTTAAAACTAATGATGTAAAGGACTTAATAATAAAAGGATTTAAAACCATAACCCCAGAAAAGTGGACTAACTTTTGTAATCATGTTGAAAACAAAATAGAACCACAATATTGGAAATCTGACCACATTATAGAGGAAATTCCAAAAATTATTATAAATCTAGACAGTGATAGTGACACTGATTCAGATGGGGATCATGACAGTGAGGGTGAAACTACTGATATGTACTGGTCAGAATAAACAACGTTTTCAGGTAATTTTGTTCTCTATTATTAACCTCTATGCACATAAAGGGAATGGATAGTTTGCATGTACTTTAAATGCTCCACAATCAGTTATGTAATAATGTATCATCATTATTGATTTTTACCTGAACAGGTGTAAATCTAATTTGAATATTGTCCATATTTGGTATGGCCAGTAGTAAACATCTGATGTAACATGCTAATGATGAAATCAGCTGACTTGCTGTTTGTCAATACTGACCACATGTTGCTGTTCATTTCAGTAGTATTTACTCCCATGTTTGTTACATGACAAAATGACATAATTTTACAATTAAGTCCTATGGCAAACTTTTTTATTCTTTAATGAATTTTTTTGATAAATTCACCTATAATATGTAATAATAAGTCCTTAATATAAATATAATTAAAAAGAAAATCTGACAACCCGTTGATTTTTTAGGATTTTTTTCCCCTATTTTCAGAGTCACCAAACAGACTATACATATTCACACATCATTTGTCATAACCAAATTCAAAGCTCTATTTATAAAATTTAAGACATATTTTGTAGGTACAGATTCATGCATCATTTGATATAAGTAGAAATCCTTTGATTTAATTTAGTCATATTTTGTAGGTTGATTGATTGATTTTTTGGTGTTTTAATGCCACTTTCAGCAATATTTCAGCTATATCATGGTGATCAGTTTTAGTGGTGGAGGAAGCCGGGGTACCCGGAGAGAACCACTGACCCTCGGCAAGCAACTGGTAAACTTTTATCATGTGCGGCTGCGAGTCGAGTGCACCATTTTTTGTAATTTACAAAGCTGGGCACGAACCCACGCCGTATTGGTGATAGACTTGTATGAGCTGTAAGATCCAACGACCTAACTCATTGAGTCACCCGGGCCCCTCATATTTTGTAGGAACAGATTCATGCATCATTTGATATAAGTAGAAATCCTTTGATTTAATTAAGTCATATTTTGTAGGAACAGATTCATGCATCATTTGACATAAGTAGAGTTCCTGTGATTTAATTTAGTCATATTTGTAGGAACAGATTCATGCATCATTTGACATAAGTAGAGTTCCTGTGATTTAATTTAGTCATATTTTGTAGGAACATATTCATGCATCATTTGATATGAGTAGAGTTCCTGTGATTTAATTTAGTCATATTTTGTAGGAACATATTCATGCATCATTTGATATGAGTAGAGTTCCTGTGATTTAATTTAGTCATATTTTGTAGGAACATATTCATGCATCATTTGATATGAGTAGAGTTCCTGTGATGTATGTAATGTACATTCTGGTGTACAGTGGAGGAATGGGATTTCTGATATACTGCTTAGTAGATAACATGGTAGCAAAAAGTAAATTATCACCAAACAGAATAAAACAGTGGTAAGGATTGCAATGAAGAGATAGCCTTCCTAATAATCTGTCAGTCCCTATAGTAAAAGTACTGAAGTGATAGCATTCTCAAGGCCTGAAAGTCCTAAATAAAATTAATCAACTACTAGCCTTTCTAAGATTCAGGCAAACCTATGATAAAAATAAAGTACTGAAGTGCTAGCCTCTAAAGTATTGGATATTAGAATTTAAGTACCTTCCTGAGAATCACGAACTCAGTGGATATGTTAAAAAATTTTGATTGTTATTTAATGTCAAGTGAGCAGAATTTTTCATGATGAAAACAAGCTTACGAATAAGAAATCATGTTTTAACATTTTCAGTTTGTTGTGACCCAATTGATCCACCAAAGCTGATCCTATCAAAATAGTTTATCAGGAATTGAAGAGATATTTATTCACAAATTTTACCAAGTCTTTTTGTTTGTACATTATGATAAAAAAAAATTCAGATATTTGATGGAAAATAACGTATATATACCTTCTTAAAAAGACCATGAATTTTTACAAACATGACGACCACATAAACATGGACAGTGCAATAGTAGAATCAATAATGAATGATCTTGGGTAGATAACTTACAAACCAAGATAGTGGAATTTACTGTTTGTACTGCATTATTATAATGGAAAATCAGAGTTGATAGCTGCATCCACTACCTGATTCTTAGAAAGACTGCCACTTATGTATTTGTTTTACTATAGGACTGCTTGATTCTTTGCATTTCTCTCAAAATTGATGATCTACATTGTTCACATATATGTATTTGACTTATTTATACACAAATACAATCTTTATAAAATGTTGCTTTTGTTTTAATTTGAAGTTGTACAACATTTTGATTTCCATTTCCTTATATAGAATTATCTATCTCCTTACTTGTATATTCCTGGGATAAATAACAGATGTCATATTACTATTGAACTTTTCAAACATTTAATACCTTATATTAAAAGTATTATTAAGGAAATATTACAAGAACATGATAGTGTAAATGGATATGTAAGCTGTAGCTCACATTTCTTATTCTCTCACTGATGTTTTTTTTTTACTGCAGGGTTAGTATTCTGATTGTGATTAGTTCATGGACTGGTTCCCTGTTTTACTTCCTATTGGCTGCATACATTGTAGAGTCAGCAATAGAAATAAATGTTACCAGATTGACACATATTTTGGTAAGTAAATAGTTAATATGTTACTTACTTATGTTTTTTGTCTAGCGGGTATCTGTGTCTTAAGTGGTTATAGTTGTAGACCTCTTCCACAAGATTAATACCAAATTATGTATTTTTCAACTTTTTATTGAAGTGCCTGTACCAAGCCAAGAAAGTGAGAGATCATGTATTTGTGTGTTGGGGGTATCGATTTGGTATTTTTCTATTGGATTTTGGAACTGTTCTGACGGGGTGGTATTCTTTATTTTTCATTTTATTCCAGTGTCAAAATTGGAAAGGAAGATGACCTTTTCACATTATATAATACACTGTATTTGTCCTAATAAAAAGCTCACACAAATTTTTATGGAGGTAATTAACGTTTGTCAAAGTTCAAACAAGCTTAAAAAAACATGTTAAAAAACTAATTGCATGAATCAAGTACTGAAATTCCATTGTACAATGTATAGGCAACATCTCCCCTATCCCCCCAAAAATCCTGTGTCTTGTTCAAAGATTTTGTTTATTTATGTTTTGAATTTATTGTGTTTAATGCCACTTTCAGCAATATTTCAGCTATATCATGGCGACCAGTTTTAGTGGTGGAAGAAGCCGGAGAGAACCACCGACCATGGGCGAGCAACTGGTAAACTTTATCACTTGCGGCTGCGAGTCGAGTGCACCCTTTTTAGCTCACCTGGTCTTTAGGCCATGTGAGCTATTGTCATCACTTTTCGTCCGTCGTCTGTCGTCCGTCGTCCGTTCGTCAACATTTCACATTTTAATCTTCTCCTCAGAAACCACTGGGCCAATTGCAACCAAACTTTGGTGGAATGGTCCTTGGATGGCCCCCTTCCAAAATTGTGTCCGGTGATCCCGACTTCCAACCAAGATGGCCGCCAAGCTAAAAATAGAAAAAAGGGGGGATGAAATTTTAATTGTCCATTGCTGCTTTAGTATAAGTCAAAATGAGCTCAAATTTTAACTGCAGCTACATGGCAATGAGTAGTTTAACATATATTCC
Source organism: Bathymodiolus brooksi (assembly GCA_963680875.1). Lineage (NCBI taxonomy): Eukaryota > Metazoa > Mollusca > Bivalvia > Mytilida > Modiolidae > Bathymodiolus > Bathymodiolus brooksi. Next base: position 71,498,537 of record OY804577.1, on the reverse strand, counting down.
GGGTTTTTCTGTGAAATTTTTCTTTCAGCCGATTTATACCGATTATGCAAATTAGGCATATTTTGATAAAAGATCACATTTAAATCTTCTTCTCTGAAACCGCTGAACCAAATTAAACCAAACCTGGCAGGGATGGTCCCTGGGTGGGTCCCTTTCAAAATTGTGTCCGACAGCCCTGCCCTCCATCCAAGATGGCCACCATTACTAGAAATAGATATTTCTTCAAATGGCCAAAACTGCTTTATTTTAAGCCAGAATGTGCCCAAATTTGAACTGTATAAGCATAATGATGAGCTTTTTAACATATGTTATGGGATTTTTTATGAACTTTGAACTTTTGCCGATTTTGACCGATTATGCAAATTAGGCATAAATAAGCAAAAAATCATTTAAAAATCTTCTTGTTAGAAACCACTAGGCCAATTTCAACCAAGCTTTGTCTGAATGATCCTTAGGTGGTCCCCTTTCAAAACTGTGTCCGGCAGCGCCGTCCTGTATCCAAGATGGCCGCCATTACTAAAAATAGAAATTTCTTCAAATGGCCAAAACTGCTCTATTTTAAGCCAGAATGTGCCCAAATTTGAACTGTTAAAGCATAATGTTGAGCTTTTAAACATATATTACCGGATTTTTTATGAACTTTGAACTTTTGCCGATTTTGACTAATTATGCATATTAGAAAAAAGGGGGGATGAAATTAAAAAAAAAAATCTTCTCCTCTGAAACTACTGAGCCAATCTCAACCAAACTTTGCTGAAATGATTCTTGGGTGGTCCTCTTCCAAAACTGTGTCCGGCATTTCAGAACTTCGACCAATATGACCGCCACAGCCGAACTTAATTTAACATAGGACCCTATGGGAAATTCCCATAAAAATCTTCTTTTCTGAAACCATTTGCTCAATAAGAACAAAATTTTGATGAAATAGTCATTGGATGGTTCTCTTCCAAAAATGTGTCCGGCGGTTCGGCCCTTTGACCAAGATGGCCCCCACAGCCGAACTTAGCTTAACATAGGACCCTATGGGAAATTCACATAAAAATCTTCTCCTCAGAAACCACTGGGCCAATTGCAACCAAACTTTTGTGGAATGATCCTTGGGTGGCCTCCTTCCAAAATTGTGTCTGGTGATCCCGACTTCCAACCAAGGTGGCCGCCAAGCTAAAAATAGAAAAAAGGGGGGATGGAATAAAAAAAAAATCTTCTCCTCTGAAACTACTGAGCCAATCTCAACCAAACTTTGCTGAAATGATCCTTGGATGGTCCCCTTCCAAAATTGTGTCCGGCATTTCAGACCTCCGACCAAGATGGCCACCACAGCCGAACATAATTTAACACAAGACCCTATGGGAAATTCCCATAAAAATCTTCTTGTCTGAAACCATTTGCTCAATAAGAACAAAATTTTGATGAAATAGTCATTGGATGGTCCTCTTCCAAAAATGTGTCCGGTGGTTCGGCCCTTCGACCATGATGGCCCCCACAGCCGAACTTAGCTTAATATAGGACCCTATGGGAAATTCACATACAAATCTTCTTGTCTGGAACCTGTGAGTTGCTCAATTGGAACCAAACTTTGATAAAATAGCCCTTGGATGGTCCTCTTCCAAAATTGTGTCTGGTGGTCCCGCCCTCTGACCAAGATGGCTGCACAGCTGTACTTAGTTTAACATAGGACCCTATGGGAAATTCACATAAAAACCATCTTGTCTGGAACCAGTAGCTCAATTAGAACCAAACTTTGATGGAATAGTCATTTGATGGTCCTCTTCCAAAATTGTGTTCGGCAGTCGTGCTCTCCCACCAAGATGGCTGCCGCAGTGCAGTTGCGTTGTTATTGAAAGCAGCTTTGATCCAGGTGAGCGATTACAGGCTCCTGGGAGCCTCTGGTTTGTAATTTACAAAGCCGGGCACGAACCCACGCTGTATTAGTGATAGGCTTGTATGAGTTGTTAGGTAATCCAACAACCTAACTCACTGAACCATCCGGGCCCCTTATGTTTTGTATTGTGTATATATTGAACAACAAGCACATGAACAACCTACCCTATAGTCCAAACGGAAAACGCAATATCCGCGATCCTTTCAAGGAAAATATCGACAGTTCGCGGACCGTCGTGATGATTCAACGCGGACCATGATCGTGGACAAATTCTATCATTTTCATCACCATCGCGGAATCGCGCACAATGAGCAAATGTATTTTATAAACCTACGTGTACAAAGTATCTCGGTCGTATAAAGTTTGCCTTAAAAATAAATGGTACATCCTTATTTCAGGGAGAAGCTTTAGATAAAGACTTAAACACATTAAAGTTATCACACATGATAAGTTATTGGAAGACTATACCAGAGGTAGGGACACTGTCTGTACTAGGACTTCTGACAGTAAGAGATCTGATGCATTATATTCAGTACTATTTTATACCTATAATGACCATACTGGCAACACCAATCATTAGACTTATTATGTCCCTTTATTCTATATATCATGTATCCTGACACCATAATTGGCTGTGTATACAACACATTTTTGTATCATATGCACCCCTTCTATACACCTTTTGATAAATAATTGCAATTGAAGTATGTATCCGTTTCGTTTTCATGTATATTATGCTTAGTCAGGATTGTTTGATTGTATTTCAGAATATTATACATGACCTGTATCTGTACATGATTTCTCTTCTGGTTTTTGTAACATTTGGCAATTTTATTTGTATGTTTATTTTTTGATAAAGAACAACATCTCTGTTGTTAAAGAAGTAATTTTTGGCAGTTATGGTGTGTTGGTAAATATAACATGGTTGCAAATATTGTAACTGCTTTATATATATTACATGAGCAATAGAGATGTGTAAAATTTGTGGATGCAGATGTACAATGTTCAAGTAGGGCAAGCTTGCAATAATCGTGGCTTCCATAAACTATTTCTATTTTTTATATGAGAGGATCAAATAGTTCCATCACATATATTTAAAACAAAAATACTGTGAAATGCTAATATACATGTATGACCCTTAGGAATTTAGATTCAAGATTTTTTTGTCAATGTTGCAATATTGATTGAGCAATTGTTTATATCACTTGAAACACAGAAATATGTCATAAAGATTATTAATAATGAATTGAAATATATATATTTAAAATTTTTATACATGTCGTCTTTTATAAATACAATGTATATCATTAAAGAAAGTTTTTTGTATTTTTTTTTGCCTTTAATAAGCAAATTACTGTTCATTGAATGTGACAATACACAAATACCCTATGTAGCATAAGATCAGAAATGTAATATATGCAGTACTCAACCCAAATCGTAAAATTATTTTTCATATAGCATACATAAAAAATTTACTCAAGCCAGTAATAAGAAAACAAATATTAAACTGAAAAAAATGACCTAAATCTATATGATGTTTGTGTACATTGGTTGGGATCCCATTAATCGGTTTAACCCTGCTATATTTTTGCACCTGTTCCAAGACAGGACCTGCATTTCCAACATTATATAAATAACATTTATTATACAGCTATAATTTTAATCCAATCAAAAACACCCATTTAAGACATGTGACTGCATTATTTTTCCCGTATCAATGTACAACCGGAAGCCATATTTTTTCCATATTGGACATCCAATACGTTTTTTTTTCGTATTGTACGTTATGTAAGGGAAGTAACTCGTTGGTTTTTGTCGTCTGCTAGTAAATTATTTTTAATTGTAATCTACAATCAAATTAACTTGTTCGATATTTAACAGTTTGAGGGAAAAAAAGTTGTTTAGAATAATTGTTGATCAGTTATTTTGCTGTTTTTAATTCATTTTAGAGATTACGAGATCTGTATTGATACAGAACATTTTTCTAACGAAATACTGTTGTGCAGTTGTTCTATTTAAACTGTATTAAAAGTTAAACATAAAATTGTTGTTATAGTATTGATCATTTCAGCTGTATAATAAATAGGTCATTATACAATGTTATGTACAATATATTTCTATATTGTACATAACACTGTTTGATAACCTATTAATAGTTGAGAGGGAAAACATTGTCAACCAAGGCGAAGCCGAGGTTGACAATGTCTTTTTCGATGGGTAACAATCTGATCTATCACCCTCTCAACTATATGTTATTTAATTTATTATACTGAATGTTTTCACTTTCTCGTTTGCACTGGTTTTTTTTATTTTAATGTTTCATTTCATATTCAGTCTATTCATTTTTACAGATGTTCAGTAATTTTGCTGGGCTCTAAATGAGAGGGTGACAGTAAAAAAATTGTTACCCGCTGAGCCATGTGTCAGAGCAGAATGTTACCCTCGTCCAATAAAATTACAGCTTACATACATGAAGTATAATTATGTCTTCCCTTTGAACGAAGGGAGACATATTGTTTTAGTCTGATTTTTTTCTTCTGCTTCCGCTTCTTCTGCTTCTCAGCGAAGCTTGTCCGGACCATAACTTTTTTGTCTTTTGAGATAGGTCAATGATATTTGGTATGTGGGTGCACGACCATAAGGTGGTGTGTCGTGTACCTTCGAGGGACCTCAAGGTCAAATAATTGTTTTTTAAATAGTATCATTCAACTCATAATGTGTAACTTATTGTTGGACAGATGGCCGCATTAAGGGGAGACATAAGTTTTAGGTATCTAAAACAGTTCTTCCTAGTTATATAATAATGTTGTGTTAGCAATGTGACTATGCCACTATATGGCATAGTCATTGCTAACACAACATTATTATTATTATTGTGTAGACAAAATATATTGAGAACTATTACAATCAAGGAAGTCCTGATATTGGTGACTAATATATTGGATCAGATAGTCTTGAAAGTGTGAGAATATTCTTTGTTTCATTTAAGGCTTTAAAAATATAAAGATTTTTGAAGTTTGAAATTTAATTAACAACAATAACAAGTATTAAAAAACGTTTAGACGACTATGATAGATTGACAGATTGGATCCACCCCCTTGCACGTAGACTAGCTATATATAGCTTGACAGACAGCTGAAAACCCAATCTTCCCTGCATGAAACTGGCATAGTACATGTACTATTTTCGCATAGTATATCAACGCTATATAATTCTTTGTGATATATGCCAAAATATCGTATGAACCTATTTTACAGAAGAAATTTACAGAAAGCATAATAATAACATATATTGTTGCCCCTGCCCCATTTTTATGGTTTGTGAGTTAAAGTGAGAGTGGTGGAATTATTGACCATCACTGTTTAAACTTTCTTTTCATAATTGTAAGACCAATATATGGGACATATGTGGATGCAGCAGCTGATCGTTTACCATACTATAGACAAAATAAACAGTATATGAATGACCAGATAATAATACAACAATTGTATAGCAAAAACATACAACACAAGCTCTCAATTAATACCAGAAGTGATACCAGGTGCTAGGGATGGATGAACATTTCCTGCCCCATTAATTGTACCCATCATGGATTCCTTGTTCCATATACAAATTAAGAAAATAGAAATCAACACATTCATAATAAGGGTGCCATCGTGGCCGTGATCGTATGGTAGTTGGATTTACAACTACCTATGTAATCAGTGCCTATCACCACTGATGTTGTGAGTTCCAATCTCGATCAGGGCGAGGTGTACAACATTATGTGATAAAGTTTATCAATGACTTGCGACAGGTCACGGTTTTCTACGGGTCCTTCGGTTTCCTTCACCAATAAAACGGACCGCCATGATATAACTGAAATATTGTTGAAAGTGGCATTAAGCACCATCAAACAAACATTCATAATAATAATTTGAATTTATTGTTTGTATTCTCTCACTGGTCATCCAAGTGGACATTGTGATATAGCTGAAATACTGCTTAAATTGGTGTTAAGCACCTATCAATCAATAAATCAAAGACATTGGCAGATTCCAGACTTTTGTCTTCGTCTTGTGTACCCAATGTTGCCAGTTTCTCTGGATTGTCCATTTTGATTGCCCTTTCGGTATTCTTTAACATTTATTTGGAGATGTTGGACAATATTGAAGCTTTATAAAGAGTATATTCAGGATTATTATCAGATAATGTTGTTTCGAAGCTGCCTCAGGGCCGTCTTAACAGCATAATAGGCCCCTGGGAAAAACAGTGCTCTGGAGCCTTACCTACACAACCACTCGCAGGAATAAAAATGTAAATGGTTGATAAAATTAAACATATATTTATTGTATTGTTACTCCCAACAAAATCAGTGTTTAAGCATTAAAAACATGCCATACACAACATACATAGATTAGCATGAGAACCCTATGCTCGTGGGCCTCCCGGGCAACTAACTGTCCACCATTCCCATATGTTAAGACGGCACTGAGCTGCCTCACCCCAAACTAAGTAAACAGCAATTGCAATATTCCTGGATTGCCAAGGTAGAATTAAATCAAACTACCACACAACTGTTAGTAACAATGGCAACGATGTTTTATATTTTTATTTATGAAATATGTCATTGAAGTAAAACCTGTACTCCTCGTCATGTGTGTTGTGTTTAAACATTTGATATTTGAACATTTTACATGCCCTTATTATAGAATACAATATAACAAATATTTCATTAGTTATCTCTAAATATTTCAGTATTTTTAAATTTTACTATTGCCTATGCACATACCGCACACAATTCTTTTCTAACCCGAACAATGTTCCATTTCGAAATTTGAAAGTGCTGTAATCATCAATTACACTATATTATGAGTAGACTATCCTGCAGTTGTTCAAATGTTTATTTTGCACTGTGGAACAGCTAGGATGATAACAATTACTTTTTAATATAAAGATACTCTTGTGGGTTGATATGAAAATATAACAAGCATGCGAATATGAACATCTTGTACAATTTGATTCTTCTTTTTTTTTACATCATTTAATGTCAAAACAATTCCAACAAATTGGCCCAAAAATGAACTCGGTGGTGATGTATGTTTGTTCTCTATGAATATCGAAGGTATGGGACAAGAATACACAATTGTATGCAGAAGTTAATCATAATATTGTCATTCATTATTTGGGAGATTTGGTAGTTTCTTTACTAAATGGACTGATTTCTCTTTTCTTTTTCTTTCTTTTAGGATTTGCACGTTCATCTTTTATCATCTTAACCAAGTCACGGACCTGGAATTAAAAAATATATGAATTAACAAATAATGAGAAATTAACAAACCATATTATATATATATGTGAAAAGCAAAAACAAATCTCAAGAGAAACGCGCACCATCGGGTCTTGATCGTATGGTGGTTGGATTTACAACTACCTGTGCAATCTATGCCTATCACCATTAACATTTTGAGTTAGAATTCCGCTCGAGATGTACTCAATACAACATTATGTGATAAAGTGGCCTAAACATGATAGCCAAAATCGGATAAGGTTAACTATGTTTGAGGGATATCAATCTTTAGCTTTAAGAATTATTACAGTAGTTAGACACAGTGAATTTCAATAAGTGATATGAACAATGTCAGTGCTGAGACAAAGACTACTGGTCAGGTGGTACATTGGTAGGGTGAGAACTGATCTCAGTTTAATGTGTCAATACTTGTTAGTATACCCCCGCTCCCCAAAGGGAGAGGGGGGTATACTGTTTTACCTCTGTCCGTCTGTCCTTCCGTCCATCAAAGATATTTTTCGTCACATTTTTCTCAGTAACTGTTGATGGCAGAAATATGATATTTGGTCACAAGCGTCATATAGGTATACCATATTGTGGGTAGCGTTTTTGGACCCGTCAAATTCCTTGTTTAAACATATTTTATTTGCCAATTAAACAGACAAAATGGATTAGACACAAGTTAAACAAACTTATGAAGTCTTCTCCAAGAAGTTCAGATTCCTACTTCCTGTTTACCGACTTAGTTGGTTTTTATATACATTAAACATATATGCACATTTTTCTCAGCGACTATTGATGGCAGAGATCTGATATTTGGTCACAAGCTTCATATACATGTAGGTACCCCATATCGTGGGAAGCGTTTTTGGACCCATCAGATTCCTACTTCCTGTTTGCCGACTTTGTTGATTTTTATACACATTGAACATACATTTTGTATATGCCTATTTTTAGTCGCATTTTTCTCAGCAACTATTGATGGCAGAAATCTGATATTTGGTCACAAGCTTCATATAGGTACCCCATATGGTGGGAAGCGTCTTTTGACCCGTCAGATTCCTACTTCCTGTTTGCCGAAGAACGGGGGTATCATAAGTGAGCATTAGCTCACAGTTCATCTTGTTTTCTCTTGTTTTTGAGTTATGACTATAATGCTTGTATTACTAGTAACACAACGGGACCATCGAGTTCAAAGCCCGCATATGGTGAGGTCTACTCGAAACAACATTATGTGATAAAGTTTGTCAGTGACTTGTGGCAGGTCGGTGGTTTTCTTCAGGTACTCCGGTTTCCTCCTTCAATAAAATTGACCGCCACGATATGACTGAAAGCGTCATTAAACACATTAACCCTCGTTATTATAGGAAAAGAAGATTGAAACGGTTAATAAATTGTTTATTTTTTACTTCTAATAAATACAGAATATTTATATTCTTGACACAAAACTTTGTGTTAAAATGGCGTCTTTCTGTGGCATCTGCTAAATCTGAAAAAATTGCATCGCAGAAAACTGCAATCGATGTTAGAAAACCAAAACATATCAACATTGCTTTATTTCCTAGGCTATTTATAGAATATAAGAGAATGTAACTTATAGTGAGATTTCAGTAAGATTTGTAAATATTATGGATACAATATAAATAGTTTGGTTTCGTTTTAATGTACGAATGATTGTTATGATGTATTATTTCAAGACATGGTAGAATATATTGTCTTTTTTGGCATGTTGTATTTGTTTTATTTTATTCTATTGATTGCTGAACGACAAGTTCGCATTATTTCAGCTATTGTGATAATAAGAGTAGGTGTACAAACAAGAAATTAGCAGATGGGAACAAAAATATGGAACTGACATGGATGATTGTCACATATAAGGGATAGAAAATGGACCAAGTGAAGAATGTTTGTAACTTGTATCGTGGCGCCAGCTATTACTGTAGATCATTAGCAGATACTGCAAGTTTTTTAATGCATAAATTGGCAAACTTCCCCTTATCTGGATTTTTTTTTTTTATTTCGGAGATTTTTGGGGGTCCTTTTTAGAGCCAAAAATAGTAACATGCCAGCACTTTTCGGAAAGTCTGGATCAGTCTCTGGTTCGATCAATATGCCCTGAGATGCCCTCGTCTATGATCATGTTTGATCATTGTATTGTCAATTTAATTATCCTAAAGAACATATTATATAATGCATATAATAAGAACTTACCTTTTCGTATTTTAAGAAAATCTCGCCTAATTTTGACTTTCTTAAGATCGCCTTTATCTTCTAACGCCAGCTTATCAAATTGTTCAATGATTTTGCCCATTTCCTCAGGATCTCTTGTTTCCCTCGTTTTTGTTACCAACTGTTTACGAAGATTTTTTTCGAATGCGTTCTGTTTGAAGTATACATAGTAAGTATGTACTTATTAATTGACAAAGTTAGATATACATATATATAAATCGCCAGAGTCAGGAATATAACTCTTAATATTAGCTGTGATATGCACTGATGGCATAAGTAGATGTAAACTCAACTCAAAAAGTTTTTAAAAAATTGAAACAGGAGCAACTGTTAAAAGTAAAAATCTACGGTGAAAAAAAAACAACAAACAAAATGTAACGGGAGCAACTGTTAACTGTAAAAATCTACTTAGTGAATTCTGTACCAGGAAACTATATATTGTTTCCTGACTGCTGAAATAGTGATAAAATGATGTATCTACTTAATTCTACTTAATTATAAAACATCCAACAATAACTTACAGCAAACATCTTGAAATGTTTGTGTTCAATGTATACCGCATATTCGTTGCTGTACATGTAAGAAAGTTTGGTCAGTTTACTTGTGGGAGATCACTGGTTTTCTCCAAATACTCTGGGTTCGCACACAAATAAAACTGACAACCTGGATATCACTGAAATATTATTGGAAAGTTGTACTGCTGTTCAGTCTTATTAATGTCATCTTGTTGAATTTATAACACACATGATAAGCATTGAAATTTGTTATTTTTTTCAGTATAATTTAAATCGTGATGACTTGCTTTTTCACCATAGAAATTTCAGTCCCCTACTTCTTTGAAGAAATAATATTAACTCTTTGAACTGGTAGACATCCGAAGTGCATATTTTCATCGAAACAATTTCGGGTTTTCTGATTTTACCTTAATTTGTTATTTTCGTTTCTAATTTAATAAATATGTTTACCTCACTCCTGTATGTTTTTGGTCCTCGAGGATCATCTGTTGTTATTAAGTAATTACATACATTTTCTTCTGGCAATGATTTTTTCTCTCTCGCAAACATGCGCAATGCATATTCACCATCTGTCGGTACAGTTACAATGACTGTAAGTTCCCGGTTAGCTATCCGTTGATCAATATGCTTGGACAAGTCCGTTGGTTTGTATTTATTAGCAAGTAGCTCAGATCGTATTAACAATTTCTTTGTCATTGTAAAACACACGTAAATCCGTTGACGAAGTTTTGCGAGAATAGTTCCACGCTGTTGAGTAGGTTCGATTAATCCTACTTTGTTCAAAGCAGTTCCAGGCCCCCAACCTACAGCCCCTGTGGTACAAGGTAGCGGTTCTATATCTTCGTTTGCAGTAGTACAAATCAATTTGAAATCACAAATCCACTCATTGTCATTAGGAGTAACTCCGCCGTTTATGGTTAATTTGTAAACGCCATTTATTGGAAACCGCACTGTAAATTTCCAGTCGCCATTATTTCTGTCCATAATTACGTACTTTACAAGCTGCGTTTTTCTGGGCAATTTCATATCAGTGGATTCCTTTTTATTGAAGAATAGTTCATAATTCAATTGGCCTTTCCACTTTTCTAACAGACTACGCATCCTAATTTCAACAATTCCATGTGTTGCTTCTAGTATTCCCGGCACGAGTGTCGGGCAATGTAATTTGTTTTTAAAATAAGGTTGACGGTAAAATGGCTCTCCTAAAAACCGTTCTAGTGTAAGAGGAACGGTTAATAACTGCCAGTCGCTGTCGTCAGGCAAGCAAAAATGAACAAATATATCCGGGTCAGTCAAGAAGAAAAACTCGTTAACTTTCCTCTCTGCTGAACCTGTGGACATTCTACCTGTCCCTTTTGTTCCTGAAATGAGTTTATATATCTAGATGTATCACATAAATATATGTCATGTACTGCGGAACGGTAAGCAATAAACAAATAAATTATTCACACAAGGATATAGCAGTACAGGATAAAATTGAAAATATCAAAAATTATATAAAAAACCATTTTATTTTTTATCATCGTATGCTTCCAAAACTCAGTAATAATGAGCACAAAAATTGAATATTGGTACATTTTAAATACAGATATTTACGTTTTTACGTCAGAAAGTAGAACTTCGTTTTATCTCAAAGTCAGGAGACCGGTCGATTACTACGATAACTTGGAGTAATTAATGTCCGTTCGTACTCTTCTAATTCTAAAATAAATCTTTTAGTCATGATATGAAGGTATAGCGTCCCATAACCCTCGAACAGCAAACGTGAAGCACACCAAGCTATAAATAGACCGCCCTGAGACCACCATTCTTAGCATAGCACGGAACATGTTCACGGCAGATGGTTTTTTTTTACATCAGATTTAGTCCAATAATCTGACAGGACAAAAATGAAAATTGCCATGTAGTATACAGACCCAGTGACGGATTCAAGGAAAAAGTCAAGCACATATATTAACATACGCTTTTCGATCTTGGTGATGAAAGTAAAACAAAATACAAATTAATTTCTTTGTATTGGTTTAATCTTCAAAGAGGTAATTAAGTAATTATGCTAAATCTAATTTTCAAGTTTATTTGAAGTTTTTATGAATGTATTGTCAAAATACCAATTAATATTAGGTATTGTCTTAAACCGTTATATAAACATGTCTAGTGTCATAATTTCATATAGGTATAACCACCAACACCTGTAAATTGAGGCTCTTTGAAGGGAATTCTTTTTTAAATAACATTTATTTTTACAAATAAAATTAAAGGCAATTGTTGCTGTATTTAAAAAAAAAATACCTGAGTTTCCGTTTTAAAAATATATGAATACAAAACTGCCAAAACACACATACACCAGACCAAGAGCAGCTGATCATAGTGATGTAACTTCTTTATTGTATTCCATTTGCAACTTTGATTTTGTCGTAACTATTGTTATTGTTCAAATGTGCCTGGCTTTTAAGAAATCACTACAAAAGAGATCACTTGACATATGCAGAGCCTTAAAAAGCGTAACTTTAGGTCAGAGCTCACTAGACTGCAAAGCAAATGTTGAACAATATTCAACCACCAGTGTTTTGAGGAGTGTTAAAATATATCAACCACTAGATATGGAGGTTAAAAAACCTAGAATATGCGGGAGACACATAATGAGAGATAATGTTGAAGCAGAGGAAGTCAATAACTGTACCTTTTCTCGACTATGCGCTAAATGAAATGAAAACAAGGTTTACCGACCTACACGCCAGAACCGTTTTGGGACTACAGTTGGTTGCATCTATTATTGAAAATATTGCTCCATAACGGAGCCCCCCCTCCCCCTCCCCCTCTCGTCAACAGAGTCTCTGGATCCTGAGACCACCATTCCCAATAATCTGGGGAAGTTTGCCAAAGCAACGTTGAAGTTGGTGTGTGACATGTTTATAGCCTACTCACTCACGAGATAAAGAGTTAACATAACTCTCAAATTCGAAACGACAAAATTGAAAATAGTCAAAAAGACGGGCACAAAAAATGTTGTGTTTTATTTTGTGGTTGTTTATTATATTAATTGCCATCAACAAGAATATAATTGTCTGTGATTCTACCTTCCACAGCAGAAAATGTCCATAATGGAAATATTATTCTCCAGTCTCCATTCACATGTACTGCAACCCACTTATTGCTCAGTGTTTTCACTTCCTCAAACGGGTCACCAACATCATACGCCACACTCTTAGCAATACCCTTAATCATGATGGCTTTCAGTCCAACTGCTCTGTAATAATAATATTATAATATGTTACAAAATAAATCAGCTCATGATTGCTTTGTCTTTGTAATTACCAGTATTCGTATATATTTTTTTTGTTATTCTGTTTATTATAATTATCAAAATGGATCTACTTTAGAGCTATTCCTTTATGAGTACAGGGGTCAAAACAACTCAAAATAAATGAACATCTGGATACTATTGGATAACAGTGAAACAAATCAGAAGAAGAAAGGTCTGGATACTTGGTGATCCAGATAAACGTATGATAACAAGCTAAATATATACTTTAATAAAATACATACTGTAGAAGTAGAATGTCTGTATTATGGGCATATACAATCAATTGTAACATGGATAAGCAAAACACCAGTGAAACGAAAGGGCATGGAACAGAAAAATTGGTCAGTACTTTAGTCAACATATGGGCAATAAAAGACGAAGAAAAAGCACATCTACCATTGTTATAATGTGAAAGGTATCGAAAGTTTACACCATGGAAAGATTCGAGAATTTCGAATGAAGATGAGAACTCCGTGTTAAACAAAGTTTTTAAAAAGAATTACAGATTATAAAAAGATTCATACAACACACAAATAAAATATTCGAAGATGGCTGAATAGAGTGCAATTGTTTTATATTCTTTTTTTTAATACCAAATGCTTGTGACAGTGTCTTAAACTAAAGATAACATGCATCTATGTATTTTATGCAATCGGTGTATTCCAAGTCCAGGTGGAAACCTTGGCGGATACGGGAACAATTCTTGATAAAAGAATGCATTCGCAAGTTTAGAATTATTCATATGCTTACGAGTTGTTTCCTCTGAATCTTTTGAATCAAGGAGAAGATGTAGGTTAATTGAACATCTGAGGAGATTCCTATCGAAAAATGACCGCACAATGATAATGTGTCCTTTTCAAACCAATCACATAATAGATTAACTTTGTTCTGTCTTAATATCACACAGTAGGAATAAACAAATCTATACCACGAGGGTTAGGAATACAGTGAGTGTACAGTGTATTGTTATGACGACTTAACGTTAAAGTTGATATGAAATCTTATAAAACAAAATGTATCAAATGTGATATTGATATACCCCGTACAAAAGCGGGAACAAATGGATTAGGACTCCACGACGGGTGCCATGCATGTTTGTACTGTTGTAGTTTTCATCCGAACACACCTTTAAGACATACTCTCCAGTCGTTTTTGTTCACACGAGACCTGTTTTTCAGCATGCCAAAAAAAAAAAAAAAAAACAAACTTTTTGTAAATGTTGAAATAGATATAATGTCTTGGCAGGAATTCATACCGTCTACCAATGTTTGTTTTCTTTCATTGAAATAAAGATTAAGGTAATGTGTGTGTCAATCAAATAAAACAACATGTTATTTATTCACTTCAATTCTTGAAAATAAGCAATAAAATGCAAAAATGCACTTCACTTAACGCGCGAAAGTGTTCTAATTTTACGCATCAGTATTCTTTGTATACTAATACCTGCAGATTTTAACAAAGAAGGCTGCATAGGACATGGATTTCTTCTGAACTTTCCTCATATCATGCAGTGGACAATCTTTAATGCCATTTGGAATTTTCCCTTTTTTGAAGTTATTTGATCCCATCCATACAAATAAAGATCTGACTTTTTCTATGTCCGTTGTCATTCCTTGAGTAAGATACTTGGCAAAGATATGCCACGACATACATATATCGAAATCAGCCTGAAAAAAATATATTTGTGTTATATGTTTAAGACATAATATCAATATTACATAGATATATGTAGATACGATAACGTAAACCTCAGTCCGCTTTTGCTCCCAGCGAGGGTTACGAATCGGTCCCATTCAACGTATGGGAGCAGCGCCCGGAGTGATTCACACCGGGCGGTTTTTTGTCCTAATTCCGTTGTAAGTGGTTGGAAAAATTAACGGGGGTGAAAGATAATATATTTAGGTAAAGCTTGAGGTGTTAAGTAAACGCTGCATCAATCCATGGTAGACTTATATCCATCTGAAAATTTGAATGAATGAAATCTTCTTTCTGTCCGACATTTTGTTTACAAGTTGCTATTTAACGTGCACTTGCCTCGTTTTGGAGATATCCTTATTTGGATCAACCGTAGTATTTAACATCGTAGTAAGTTTTTATATTTGGCATTCAGATCCATATATGGATAGGCTCCGCCCATCACGAGAGTATACGTAAGGTGCCATGGCGGACAAGAAACAATTTTCGAATACTAAATCGATCGTGAAGGTAGAAACAGGTATTGTAACACTTATTTCGTATCGCCATTACTTAAAAATTGTAGGGAATAATAAGTTATGACCAGATATGGAAAAAAGAAAGTTGAAATATTCACTTAACGAAAATTTTAATTTGCTCCCATACGTTGAATGGGACCGATTCGTAACCCTAACTGGAGCGCAAGCGGAATGAGGGTTACGTTATCGTATCTAAGATATATGATATGTTTATATACCAATAAGACTAGCTGTCCTGGTATAGCTTAAATAGTGTTGAAAGTCGTGTAATAATCCCCCAACATAATTATTAACACAATCACTTAACTGGAACAATTATTATCAGGTTCGCGCAAAGTTAAAAGATTAGAAAGTCAAGAGGTCTAGACGGAATAGCCAAGATCGGGGTAGGTTTAAAGAAATATATTAGTTAGGTACTTTGAATTTCAATAACTAATATATATACAATGTCAGGGGCCGTCGTGGTCGTGATCGTATGGTACCTATGCAATCAGTGCCTATCACCACTAACGTTGTGAGTTCGAATCCCGCCAATGCCGAGGTGTACTCAATACGACATGATGTGATCAAGTTTGTCAGTGACTTGCGGTAGGCCGGTGGTTTTCTCCGGGTACTCCGGTTTTCTCCACCAATGAAACTGACCGCCACGAAATAACTGAAATATTGTTGAAAGTGGAGTTAAACACCATAACTCTAACCCTAAACAAAGCCACTACTAGACGAATGCATCCTTCGGGGACTAAGAGTGCACAACATATCTCAGTTAATATATCAATACTATTTATTAACATAACCGATGACTTACATTTCTTGCCTTTTCCTCTAACTCAGAATACCCTCCTTGTGTATAGATGTGGTCTTTTCTATCTCGTGGTGGCCGAGGCCTGGGATATTTATTTTCTGGAATTGTAAAATCGTCCGGGATCTACAAAACATGTGAAAATATTGTTTCTATTGTTGTTTACAATGATGACGTGTTCAAAAACCAGGTTGAATATATAACACAGTACTTACAATATACACATGTGTACTTCATTAATTACATTTCGAAGATGTCTTGTGTAGATTTCACACAAAATGTCAGTTGCTGGTGATTTCAAAATTTATACCAAAAATATAATCGATTCTTTAGTTAAATTAACCAAAGTAAAGAAATAACAATGCATTTAAGAATGTTGCTATGTGATAGCCAGGAGCGTAGCTACGCAGAGGTAATGATGCACGTGCATCCACACCGCTTTAACACACGCACGCACGCACACACACACACACACGACAAAACATAGACAAACACACGAACACATCTACAATTTGCACAAAATGTGTACCAGGATAATAAAACTATTGTATATAGATTGATTAAGTAATTAATTTAATCTACATTGTATATACATGTATGTATATTGGATGTAAAAATTATTGAACATATTAGTTACAATTATATTTAAAAATGTGCAGTCAGTGCCTATCACTACTAAATCTGTGAGTTCGAATCCCGCTGATGGCGAGGTGTACTCGATACAATATTATGTGATAAACTTTGTCAGTGACTTGCGACACTCCGGTTTCCTCCACAAATAAAACTGGCCACCACGATATAGCTGAAATATTGTTGAAAGTGGCGTTAAACACTATAACCCTAACCCATTTAATAGTTGTGGATTGCATTTTCGATGTCTTACCTTCTCATGCTTAGTTTCTATTAAGTCTTCTTTCTTTCTCGATTGCTTAGAAGGAAAACCATCCATTGACGCTCCACATCCCATAATTACCACATGAAGGGTCTTAATTGAAAACTAAAACCATTTTAAATATGTAATATCATACATAATTTCCAATCCTCTGTTTCTTATATACTCCTTAGTAAGATTTTTGTCAACTGCTGATTTGATTTTAACATATTAAGATGTTTTTTCTATTAAATCTATGTTAATTATACAATATTTACAAGTAAAAATCTAGACTGTTGTTAATTTGTATTCATTTTAAAACAATTGGGGTGATTGTGATCAAAAACGAATGTTTTAAGGGACAATTAACAGCAAATAATAAGCTATTGTTATTTTTTAATGTCAAATGTATTGTTTTAATACAATCGAGTCTGATGTTATCAAAACGAATCTTTTAAGCAAAAGTACGTGCTATATAATAGAACACATACAGTATGTATCCTAACGTGACATCTACTCGGTTATGCAATAAAGTCGGTCACTTGATTTGATTTACAATTCTGGCGTAGCACGAGACCAATGACGTCATTCTGTATATTCATAGCGTATCATCCAGGTATCAGTTTCGGAGCCGCCGATATGCATATTCATTACTCGTGAACTAGTGACCCGTATGACGTCAGAGGCGTATGTTTACATTGTCGATACAGTTGACAGTTCACCATACAAAGCAATGTCCCGACAGGTTTCAGTTAACGTAAGTATTTTATACGTTATAAAACACCTATAGAATATCACTGTATTTCCTAAGTCCATTGTTTATACCCCAAATTTCCTTAAAAAAGTACCCATTGTTGCAGTGCAAGTCATTCCGATGTTGTTTATCCTTTTGTCGTTTGCCCATTGAACACATTTCAAGTGTGGAAAGGGGGACAAATCTTAGCAAACAAAAAATCTATGGAAAGCCGTAAGTGTCATTTCTTATTGTCTGAAATCTTCATTTCTACAATTTTAGATTAGACAGGAATGAGAAATGGTTCAAAAGTCATTCATTTCAAATTTTTTTTGGTCTGTTTATTTGAGATAAGGATATCTACTATTGAAATTGAAAAAAATAATAATAATAAATTAAAAATTATTAAAAAAAATGAAAAACAAAATTTTATTAATGTCAAATATACGTTAAAAGCCAGAAAATAAAATTGTTTGAAGTTAATTTGGATTTTTTTATTTTTTATTATTAAAAAACGTTTGAACAATATGACAAGACAGCACACCATACCTTGGAACAAAGTGCGCACTATTCCATCCATTTTACATACAGTAGGAGTGAATTGGAATAGCCGCTCCGAAATTGATACCGCCTACACAGGTAAGTGTGACGTAGCACTCAATAATAAACAAGTTTTGCGTAAGTGTTTGAAGGCTCTAGATAAAGTTCATGTTAAAACATTTTAAAGGAGACTTGTATCTAGATATTTCCAATATTTAATATTTCTTTCAACGCCATGAAAGAAAATAATTTACTATTTTCCCTTAAGGGCACCGAAACCGATACCGCGAGGATACATAAACACAGAGGGAATTCTTTTCAACGTCAACATTACAAGAATTCCATGCAAGTAAAAAAGATCCTTTTTACTAATGTCTTTTTTTCCTGATCATTATGCTTGTTAAATATGTTTCCATCGATGGTATTCCCCAAGCATTTTTATTTTTCCGGTTTGTTGACATAATCGTCATCACAGTTCATGACCGTTTCTGGAATGTAGGCCAAGCAAATTGTATTTGAAAATACTTTGAAAATATGATGATTGATCATTCAGATTCTACCATTTTCTAGAAAATGGCCGATTTTACCGGGAAAATACATACAAGTGCTCTCCATTAGTCACAAAATGGCAGATTATTTTGCATTTCCACTGCTGCTTTAATAACAAATATACCCCTTACTTCTTGGGGTAATGAAATGAAATTCACAGAGAAGATAGCAAAAGAATAAATTTAACAGCAATAAATAAAATTTATAGCATAAATTGAACAGAGAATTAAATTAAACCAGACAGAAAAATGAGATTATCTGGGGGAAAAAACCTGTCATTATTACAAATAGCATCAACAAAACTGTATTGTTATAAAAATAATGTGATTAAAATAAATTGAAATCAGTCATTAATTGTTTTACAAAAATATGGCAGGATGTAGTCAGTCTAATAGATTGTATTGACAAAAGCAAAAACACCAAATTCACTGGATTAAATACTTTATTATGTGGGTAAGCAAGTTTAATATTTGCATCAAATAATTAATTTTTAGTACTTCAATTTCAAACTATTTAAAAAAAAAATATCTTTTGAAATTTTTCTGACAAAACAATTACACTGAAAAAGCTAAAATACTGTACTTTCTTAATCTGGTTTATTTTTTAAGCTTGGTTGGCCTATGACAAAATCAAGTGCTTTATTGACCTTTGACCGACTTTATGTGACGTAATAGGACGCCATTTGGAAAAAGGGTAGTAAACAAATATGGGTCAGTGTGTAATTATTATCGATCTTTTTTCCATGGAACTTTACACATGTGAGCAAGAATAGACGAGGAACATAATTAAAAAGAAAAAAAAATGTTTACTTTTCAAACATGAAAAAAATAATCAAGCATTATCCAATGACTGACCGACTTATTGTCATACGGGAATACATGTACTTAAAGAATTTCTCTTATCTTAAATGTTCATATACAATGCTAGAAATTTTCTTCTGGAAAAGTACAGTATGCAAACCAAGAAGCAATGATAGAAAAATAATAGTCAACCTGATCTAATATTTTCCAACAATGCATATGTACATTTAATCACGTCTGACGTAAAATTAAAGATATACAAAACTGTGTCAAAGGCAAAACATTATATAATTTCCCATGCACAACACGGGAAATCTCAAACTCCAATAACATATAAAGAGAACGGCAGATAGCTTGCGATAGCCAGAACAATGTGTGAATTGGATTCATGAGATATAAAAACCATATAAATATCTACAAACATTGGCATCAACTCATAAGAGCAAGCCCATAATGCCACGGTTGTTTATTCATTCCCCATTTTTGTATATTGGAATATATTGCTGAACGTGTTCATGTCTTGAATATCCACGAAATATTTATATATGAGTTAAACACCAAAAATATAAATCAATAAATCATACAATCAGATCAAACAAAACAAGAAACGAAACTAAGCAAAATATCGAGCAAAAGGAACCGTCAAAAATGGATGATGTTTTGCATAGTGTTAGCTCATGGAAACAATTGTCTGCGGATAGACACATAGCTTCACTCGCACATATTATCCTGATTCCGAGTTAACCAGTCTACTTTTTCAGTTTAATACATTGCCTGCGTACCTACGTACCTGCGTACCTACGTACCAGAGAAGCGACAAATACCAATATGATAGTCTTTGGGTTTTGCAATTTTAGGTACAATGTATTTGAATCTAAATGGCTTTCATGGGCTTGTCCTTGGTTCTAAAATCATTGAAGATGTCAGATTGGTATTAAATGTCAATAGTTAACACAAGTTTTAAGTTTTACTTTTTAATTTTAGAATTTTTTAATTACTTGTGTATATTGTTGACATTTGTAACCAAAACACATTTGATCTTTTACCTTTTAAATATATTATAAACAAAAAGGGTTAGTTTATATGCACGTAGCAAAGATTAAATCAGAAATTATACCATGTGCGTCGGACGGGAAAGTGTCATATTAACATACTAACTAAGGGTACCAGTCGCGAAGCTTCCTTTCTCTCAACTAGTGTAAATTAGCATATATAATGTGCTGTTTGTCGAAGCCTGTTTTTGTTTTATTTAACTTGCTGGGTTTATTGTAAAATGAATTTATGTCACACTTTCTGTTTTATTTATAGATTTAACTAATATTATGTTGCATTGTCAACCACGATGGCTGGGAAAAACAATGATCGCGTTTTCATTTTGCATGACGAGTGTGATGAATGGAGCAGGGTATATTAGGTATGTTTTGTGTTCGGTTGGAATTTTAACCAAAGATGAAGAACAGGATAATCTATCAGTCTAATGGATTTCTTTATTTGTATGAAGCAGTCTTCATACAGAGCTTGTCGTGAAAGACTAAATGAAGCTAGCCCGGTTCTTTAATTTCACTTTCCGCTATATAGATGATATCCTTTCACTAAGCAATTCTACGCTTAGTGATTTTGTTGATCACATATATCCCATTGAGCTTGCAATAAAAAAAATATACCACAGATACAACTAGACCTGCTTCATTCCTTGACTTACACCTCGAAATTGACAGTGCGGGTCGATTAAGAGCGAACCGTTAGAACATGCAACAACATTCCGTCAGCACCTGCATATGGCGTCGTATATTTCTCTCAGTTGATACAATATTCCAGAGATTGTGGTTCTTGTCATGATTTTCTTGATAGAGGTTTACTGCCAGCAAGGATGCCACTGAACCAAGGTTTTCTAGTGGTTAAATTGAAGTCATCACCTACGTTAGTTTTACGGTCGCCACCATAACTTGGTTAACCGCTACGGAATATTTGTGTCACAAATGACCACGGATATTTTTCATTTGTTGTAAGCAAAAACCGGTCCTTTCCTCATTCATGTCTATTCACCAGGCTTTTAACAAAAGTAACACGACGGATGCCACTGTTGGAGCAGGAATTGTTTACCCTTCCTGAGGACCCGAGTTCTTCTCCGAGTTTTCGTGGGTTCGTGTTGCTCAATCGTTAGTTTTCTGTGTAGTGTTTTGTAGATTGTTGTTTGTCCTTATTCTGTTGGTCATTATATTGTATGTCCTTCAATTTGCAGGGTCTGATTACCCTTTTTGTATATGCAAACTCTACTTGCAGATAATAGTTAGCTTGTCCTTTTTCTTTTGGACATTGCATTGTCTGTCCTTCCTCGATTTAAGGCTACCGATTACCTCTTTCCTTATTCCTGTCTGACCATCTGGTTTTTGATTCCGATTTTTTGTAGGATGTCGTTCTGGCTGATCTTTTTTTCCATTCATTTATGTTTAATGTTATGTTTCACTAGTGTTCTTTTATATATCAGGATTGTGATTTTTGTACTGTTCCTTCTAATTGTTAAGAAAAGCTTGAAGATACCAAAGTGGTAATCAGAAGCCATAATCGAAGACGACAAAATGGCAAAAAGAAAAAAGTACAAAAGGACAAACAAAGATCTACATAATATTACACAGAAAACTAAAGATCGAACAACACGAACCCGACTGAAAACCGGGGGTTAATTTGTGTTTCACTGGAGTTGTGTTGTTTTCGTGGATTGTGGGTATTCGTATTCCCCTCTCTAATGTGCAATGTACCATTATTGGTGTATTTAATAACAAAGGCAGAATTTTATTTCATATGGCACAATTTATGAATTTACACACACAATTTACAAACATAATATAACATACATTTGACGGAGCAGAAGCAATATACATGTAAAATAAGACAAATGGAATATATTACACCAGTATTTATTATACACACATTGAATCATTATATATTTAGTTTTTTTAAGGCTAAGAAAGAGGTAGAAATGAAAGTTTTACTAATTATTCACACGTTTTATGCCACAAATAACCTGAAGTTGACGGTAAGTTTGTGCTATGGTTATTTTGCAATGTTGAAAACGGACCATTTACAGCCAAATAAAAATTATGGTAAAAAGTTACAGTAAACATTATATGTACGAATAAAGCGATATAGATTAGCAATATGAATAAAATGAGATCATCAAATATTTCACATATTTTGTGTAACTCAACTGTACAATTACAAAATTATAAGGCAACAACCGTTTAATTTAGAAGGAGTTTGAGAATTTTCGTTGTTATAAGTTTTGATAAGTCTTTTCCAAAAATTATAAAATACAGGAGAAGTTATATCATAAGATTATACAGCATGTTTAAATATTTTAGTCCAAACATTTGCAGAGCACTATCTCACAAAAAGCGTTTGAAAAATAAAACGTTTGAACAAGGGGTAACTACGTTATTGAAATTTGAACGTGAAGCAGTTTAATATTTGGCTCTGACACTTGGTGTAAACACGAGATTCAATGGTCTTTTTTCTTTTTGACTAAAATGGTAAATGTTCACCATTTGTCTCTTAATTCTGTACATACATTTTTTTCTTCAAAATACCCCCTTTTATCATACCATACCCTATTTATAAAGAGATGACAGTAGTTTTCTTAGAATCATAATTTGACCAGTAAAATTTAAGACACTAAAAGAAATAACCTCCAAGCTAATATGTATATTAATCTATGATTAAATAAATATATTGTAACAAAACCAGGAGTAATAAACACACACAAAAGGTATATCTCAGATTTTGTATTTAAAAGTTTTTCTTTTACGTTGAATATCAGTCAACCAAAGAAATATACCTTGCATAAAAAACGTAGATATCATACTTAGTGCGCACGACATATTTTTGGAATAACCTTCATCAGGTACCTCAACTTCAAAAAATTAGAAAACCTATCAATTTAAATGTTTTGGGGGCAAGAAACCCAAAGGATCAAATATCGGTCATGGTCACCTATAATAATTCCATTATATCGGTCATGGTCACCTATAATAATTCCATTATATCGGTCATGGTCACCTATAATAATTCTATTATTTGAGAACTGTAAATGTCAACAAAAAATATATCTAATAAACCATGTCAGTGCCGCCGAAACACGGATGACTGGGTGGATGATGCCCTATTATTTATATGTTTACATTTTTATCTTTTTGAAAAGTGAATTTGCGGATACCTTTCAAAACTGTTATAACATTTGTCACATTTATTTCCACATACATCCCAGTTTAACACTTTTGCTGCATCTTCAAACATACATTTTATAGAACCAAAGTGCTATGAATAATAAATACAGCGGAATGTAAGGAGAACTGTCAGTGTCACCAGAAGGTAACTAGATGTTATACACGAACTCTTGCTGTCATCATCTTGTTTCACATGTTCTTTGTCTACAATGTAAAAAATCATAAATAGACATAAAAAAAAATATTATAGGCAGCACAGTAGAAATTAGTAATCGGGAACCAGTTAGGCATTTATGCCCTATATAAAAACATAGAATTAGTAACCTACCATCCGTTCTGTTAATCTATGTTCCATACTTTTTGAATTTCTTTTCAAGATGCATAAAAACACCATTTGTACTGGAACGTTTAATTCACGTAGTTGTGTTCTGTGGGTAGAACATTTTCCAATAGGGTCATTTGTTATATCCCTCAACTACCTCCAAAATCAAGTTTGAAGCATTAAAGGAATAGTCAAGAAATGCAACAATTCCAGCAATTATATATTATATTTTCTGGGAAGAGAGCAGTTCAAATTTTCAGCGGAATCAGAAAGTATTATTCAGTGTCGGACATTATATAATCATTGCAACACCATCAAAAACTAATTTAAACGATTATAAAGGACCCCATGTAAAGACAGTTTGCAGCAGAAAAAACATATTGTAAAATGAATCTTGCTTCAAATGTGATAAGAATGACATATCCTAAGATTTGTTCCTGGACATCTTAACACTATATGTCAGTACCCCTAATTCCTGCTGTAAGTTTTGTAGTAACCTGCTTGGATCTTGTAAGTTATTTATTATTTTATGGAACCAAACGTATTGCATTAACCCAACAAACAACCATGTTATAATTCTACGAATAAACTCCAGAAAAAAATAGCATTGCAAATATATTAAGTTCTGTCTAATCCGAATTAACATCTTAGTCACATTGTTATTCGACTTGGAAGATATTTCGCTTTATTTATACCTAATGGTTTATGTGTTGGTTCTGCCGTTGTAGGTGGTGGAATTGCTTTATGAATTGCTGTTTCCGTTACAGTTATCGGTCTTGTTGGTGTAACAACAATAGGTGCCGCTGTTATTTTTGCTGTAGTTTGTACTGTACTTTTCTCTGTTGTTGCCATGGTAGTTGTTGTTGTCGTCGTAGTTGTCGTAGTTGTCGTAGTTGGAACTGTAAATAAAACAAAATTAGTTCTGCGAATATATAGAAAGTGAGAATTATGATTGCTCAACAATTTTAACGTTGATCTCATCTATCCCATTGAGCTTGAAATTAAGGATACCACAGATACAGATAGGGCTGCTTCATATTTTCACTTACACCTCGAAATTGACAGTGAGGGGCGGTTAAGAACGAAACATTACGACAAAAGAGATTATTTCAATTTTCCCATTGTGAACTCTCCATTTATATGTAGGAACATTCCAGCAGCACCTGTATATGGAGTATATATCTTTCAGTTGATACGATAGTCCAGACCTTGTGGTTCCTATCAGGATTTCCATGGTAGAGGGTTGCTGCTAACAAGGAAGCTACTGAACCAAGGATTCCTCTTTGCCAAGTTGAAGTCATCACTTCGAAAGTTTTACAGTCGCCATCATGACGTTTTGATCGTTATGGAATATCTGTATCACAAATGACTACGGATATGTTCCACTTATCGTAATCACTTCCCGGTCCTTTCCTCACATTCATGACTTATTACCTGGTTTGTAACTAGATTAACACGACGGGTGCCACTAGTGGAGAAGAAACAGCTGACACTTCCGGAGCACCTGGGTTCACCCCAGTTTTATGTGTATGTTTTGTAGATCGTTGTGTGTTCCTTTGTCCTTTTTTTGTCATTGTGTTCTTCGATTTACGGATTCTGATTACCCTTTTATTATCTTCAAACTCTTCTTAACAATCATTTTATACATATATAGCACTGTCATCTAATTATAGTTTTGGCGGTTAATTAGTTTTGAACATGTGTCCAGGGTAGAGTATAAATTCATATCTGTTATATGGAGAGGTGTTACTTAAGAAGGGAAGCAAGCAGATATAATTCTAAATATGACAACTGACGTTTCTTTTATATCAGTATATTGATATTCTTTAAAAGAACATGTAAACAGTAATGTACCATCCCCATGGTGTTGTTTTACGCGTGGTTTCCTAGAAACCTAGAAATTGGTCTTTGAATACCAATGGATTCAAATAAAAACAAACCTTTGCAAGATAAGCTTCTGTGCTAACCAAGTATAATTAAAATGTTAAGCAAAGACTACTTGGAAATATGTGTTCTAGTGGGATAACATATCTATTGCATGTTTTTGATACCTGAGCTAGTAGAATTAATATCAGGTCCAGATTTCTAGTCATGCTTAACCAGACATAAAAATATGCATCTTAGATAATTATTTAGTTTTTTCTTCACCATCATTATGACACTGTTCACTTTGCCATTCAACAATGATTGGTGACTACAAAAAATACGCCATTACAGACATATGATTGGTTGTAAATTAAATGTGTTGGCTTACAAATTGGCATAACAGCGACTTTAATAGAATCATTTCCAAGATGGTTTCCACCAACACACGTGTATGCTCCAAAATCTTCGAGTTTCAGTTCCATTATTTTCATCACAGCTATTACATAGTATTCATGAGTTTCAATGTCAAGAATATGGTCAAAGGTTGCATTTAGACCTTTCGGCGAAGCCCAAAATTTCCGAATAATGGGGTTTCCCGTTATGTTGCATTCAATTATAAGTGGCATTCCAATGACGTTCTTGATTCGGTTAGAAGTAACAGAAACTTTAACAGGATCTGGAAAAACAAAACTGTATCCAAAATACAATAGGTATATTGTAAACAGGATTTGGGAAAATAATTAATACAATCAAATCTCGTTATCTCGAACTCGCATATGTCGCTTAGGAGCCGTAGTGGTCGTGATCGTATGGTAATTGGATTTACAACTGCATGTGTTATCAGTGCCTACCACCACTAACGTTGTGATAAAGTTTGTCAGTGACTTACGGTTTCCTCCATCAATAAAACTGACCGCCACGATATGACTGATATATTGTTGAAAGTGGCATTAAACACCATAACACAAACCTACAAATACATTCATGGGTCTGTTCGACTTCGACATAACGAGATTCGATTTTAGTTATTAATAGATATTGATTAGTATGAGATAGTAGCAAAGTCACGTGTTATAGTAACATGTTAGAAAAACTAGTAAAATGTTTCAGGGAGGCAAGACAGGTAGTGCAAATAATGCTTTTCTAATAAAAAATTATGACAACGAAAAAACGAAAATAAAATAAAAAAAAAACTACAGGGAGGCAAGCATTTTTATTTCTAAAAGGGTATATGCTATAATTTTCTTTCGGAATAATAGTATATATTTGCTTGTTAAATGATTTTGGTCACTATGGCAAATAAGAAGAAACTATATCTTCTGTCTAACTTCTATTGGACACGTTAGTAAATGCTAAATCTATAATCAATAAATCGCTAAATTGATTCTAAATTACAGAAAATGGGATTACTAACAAAAGATGGCTTCTACAGTGAATCATAATGCAGAGTTGTCTAACATTCTGTTTTTATGATTTGATTATGTTTTTTTTATGTATGGAGATGCAAGAATCAATTATAATATATTGTATTCATTGTCGGTTTGGAACTCCTGTATTTGGGACGATTGTGACGCTATAGACGAGTGTTCGCACCATATTGAAAGAATATGTTTTCCATCCCATGCCATTTTGTGACTTATTTACAATAATATGTTGAATAAACACAATAAAAAAAACGTGTGCTATCTGTTTTAACTTAATTTAACTTAAAAGGTAATTAATTTGTTTTATCTTGTTTTTCTGATTGTCATTTGATGTTGTTATTTTTGTAAATATTAGAGTATTGTTATTATAGTATAATCATTATTGTCAGGACAATAAAACGTCACACAGTTTTGCAAAGTAAGTATCCTATTATTATGAGAATTCGACTTGTGTGCTAAATAATAAGGTAAACAATAAAATTTCAAAAGTAAATAAGTCGAATAACGTATTCAGAGATTTGGACAGCTGTATGATGATATTAATTTATATTGAAATATAAGTCATTCTTGTCTAATACAATGTGCCATAGATCTAAGAGCTTAACGTTTTTGATAAACATGACAGAAATAATCCGATACTCATCTAAAAATTAAAGTGAAGAAGAAGTAATATATACATTAGTATCGTTGTTACTCAATTCAAGTGTTGTACAATAGGTTTCAATCATACCTCAAAGCGAGTATGATACTTCCCCCAGGTTCTCAATAATTTATATTATTTTACTGTAACGTGATCGACACGCCATTATTTCCCACACCTAAATTATTTTTTCAGAAATTCCAATTTTACTTTTCCACCCATTAAGAAAGTTTATTTTTGCACTAAATTAAGATTTTTTAAGGTACTGTCAAAAGTTAAAACCAATTGAAACATTGATGGCGGGTTAATACAAGCCATTTGTAAAGGATGGGCTCAGCCTTTATATTAGCTGCGGAACCGTAGCCCTTTATGGTCCTTTTTATTTTAATTTTTTTTTTGCGGACCATATAGAACACTGCAAGAACGCAATACAATGGAGTGAATTCTCCCATAACAGAAAAGTATACTGAATACTAGAAGTAGATGTAACACTATACACAATCGCTAAATGTATAACAAGAGGGTGTTAGATATTACATTAACATTTAAACAGAGTTATCGTTCTTACACTGAATGTCTACGTTAATATCTAATGTTTGTTCTGCTTGTTTTCCATTGGATGCTCTACATCGATATCTTCCCGTCACAGATCTATCACTGTTTAATGTTAGCATCTCGTCACCAGACGACAGCTCTATGAAAAAGGAAACAGTATTAATATTTCTAAAAAAAATTATATATTGTAAAATATGTTTTAAATGGAAAAAAAATCAATTTATTCATATACAATTGTTTTTTCTCATGGATTTCAAACAATTTTATAAAACG
Source organism: Bathymodiolus brooksi (assembly GCA_963680875.1). Classification (NCBI taxonomy): domain Eukaryota; kingdom Metazoa; phylum Mollusca; class Bivalvia; order Mytilida; family Modiolidae; genus Bathymodiolus; species Bathymodiolus brooksi. Next base: position 71,469,530 of record OY804577.1, on the reverse strand, counting down.
TTCGTGTTCGACTCTTCTTTACCCCGAGTTGTTTGTAGGAGGGTTCATGTCATGTCTAATTTATGTTTGCTTACGTATAGTGGTGTCCAGCATATCTTAATGACAGGTGTCTTAAAGGAGACAGGAACTGCTTACCATTCGAGAGCATCTGGGTTCACCCCTGATTTTTAGTGGTGTCCGTGTTGTTCATCTTTTTAGTTTTCTGTGTTATTTTTTTGTGCTTAGATTATCTTCAGCATGTGTCGTATATGCAGAATGTTGTGAGTATCTCTTGATTTTCTATTCTTGATTGCTCCTTCGGTTTTCTCTAACGTTAATTGATAAGGATACAATGTTTTCGGAATTATGATCCCTTGTACCAATATATGCATGAGGCATCTTAAAATGGAATATCAACACGCATACCTTGTGCTAATTAAAACAAACATAATAACCAAGTAAGCCATTGCAAAAACATAAACAAAAAGAATTGCAATTTATAATGTGGTTGTCCCATCATTGTCTTCGTGTATGGTTCTGAATGAATTACGACAGATAATTCGCCATTTTGTTGATATATGTCTTTTTCTTCACTGTTGTTTTAGGAATAAGGTTGAACTTTGTATCTTTATTTTAATGAACAGTGAACTCTTATTACTCGAGAAAAAGAGCGGATAACACTTACCCGTTGACAGTGCCCAATGGTTACTATCAATGCTCTTTACAAAAAGTGTGAATTGAATTTAGAAACTGGTGGGAGTTGGAAAAAAACACGTTTTATGAACATCTTATCCGATTACACAATATATTGTATAATATTCTTCTTACCATGGTCGTGATCGAATGGTTGTTAGATTAACATCTTCTTAGGCAATCAGTGCCCGTCACCACTAAAGTTGTAAGTTTTATTCCCCGCCAATATCGAGATGTACTCGATATAACATTAACTTTGTCACAAAACCCAAAATCTATTGAAAAATATATACATGAACTTTATAGTACGTTACCTGTATACGTTTCTCTTCCATCACTCATTCCCATATATCTTAACCAGTAGACCATCTTTCGTGGATAAGCCTCTACCTTACATGAAAGGGTAAACGTTCCACTGTTTTCCTTGACAATTATGTTTTCCTGACTTGATGCTGCACGGTCAATGTTTATAAATTCATCTAAAACGAAAACAGTTTTTTTGTTACTTTTATCCATGAAAAAAAATATTATTGAATAAAAATGTCAACAAAAATTACTAAAAACGGAAACCCTTTTTTACAAGCTCCAGTCATAAAACCTTTAGCACGAAAAGGCAACCAATCAGAAGATTGTTGTGTAAAAATATTTTGCTCTGATTGTACAATTTTGAGGTATGCGCACGAACATTGTACTAGAAAGTTTGATCAATCACCTAAATGAGTGCAAAAGATACGAAATGTTCTGATAGATTTTACATAGACTTAAACATAAACACTAATAATGAAACGGCCGCTAAGATAGTTATAATTCAAATGTCTTTACAATCAATGACAATCGCCACTATAAGTTGAGATTAAAGTAAGTCAATACAGGGTAAGTACAATTCCTCATACTTCTTAATTCCATTAACGTCAAACTTCTATTATGAAGTTTTCGATTGGCTAATTCACATGTTACGGGCACTATAAAAATGTGATATTACAAATTATGAGGATAGATGTTGAGTTCATTATAGTTTTACTCTTACCAGGTAATTCCAGAATACTCAAGGAATGTGATTTCAATAAGAAGTTTTTCGTTTTACACGTATATGTTCCTTTATCTCCAATTTTCATATCTCTAATATAAAGTTTGCTGTATATTCTCTGTTCCTCGACATTGATATCTCTCGACATTGTGATTCTCGACGATGTTCGCAACATTTGTCCATTTTTCAACCATGTAATATTATCGTCTCCTAAAGAATTTGTTGTTGCGTTACAAACTAATGATATTTCCTGTCCAACCTTTGCTTCTGCAGGTCCACTGATATCAAGTGCTATTAACATTAAACACATATAATTAGTCAAACTAAAAAAAATATCTTCTACCCAATCAACAGAGAATTTGAAATTATATTTCCACATAATTAGATTTCTTATTTGATTGTGATAAAAAGTACAACCGAGCTCTAAAATTATTTAGAAACAAGACGAGTACAACTTTCTAATTGTAAATTTCCCATACTTAAATAGTAACGTGTAGTGTTCATGATAAACTGTATTGGATCTGCGAACAGGCATCACAGCAACTACTTTCCTTTAAGTAGTATGCAATTTGGCTGGATGTAAGTAAACGGTAAAGACGAACCAACTGCAGCTTGTGTAATAAATCGAAATTTGAATGACATATCTTTGACTCCTGTTTTTCACATTATAGGAATTAAACCGGTTTAGAATGTTTTGTTCTCATGTCAATTTACCTCCATATTCAACATGCAACATGTTACATTTTGTAATTTGTAGGAGGGCTCATTGTAGGACGGCTCGTGTCTTGTGTTATTTATGTTTGTTTGCGCATACTGGTGTCCAACACATTGTTTGTCTTCGTCTTACGTTTCGTCTACCTGTGGCCAGTTTCTTTGAATTGTCTATTCCTGATTACCCCTTTAGTTTTCTCTAACATTTATTTATTGTAACACGTGGATATTTGTTTGCGTTACACATGACAAAACCTCATGCCATTAAAACGTAATATGTATGGCTATTTGTGCATCTAATCGTAATAATATTTACCAGATTGTTCTAAACGTATTTCCATTTCATCACTGCCGTACTCATTTTCTGCCTGACATATGTATACACTGAAATCTGCCGATGATAGTGTTAGTATTGTGAGAGAAGATACATACAATTCGTCTTCCTGGTAGTTTTCGATGTCATTATGTCTATCCGCTGTCAATCGTTGTCCATCCTTAAACCAAACAACGCTTCTAGGAAATCCTCTCACTAGGCATTCCAATTCTGCATTTTCGCTTTTCATTTTCCGGATTAGCGTTGAGGCAACTTCGATCTTGGGAGCCCCTTAAAAAGTAATATAAGTTTTCAATTAATTAACATCAAATCTTAATGATTTCAAAACATACACTATTTACACTTATGTTCATGTAAAGGTGTGCATCATAATTTTTTTGTGTTGTCCTATTATGTGTTGGTACGCTCTGATTTCCGTGTTGTGGTGTACATGTCCGTTACGATTTCCACATCCAAACGATGTTTGGTTCGTCTTTACCTCCAGTTGTTTGTAGTAGGGTCCATGTCTTATTTACGTTATTTGTGTTTTTTTATTTTATGACATTGGTGATAGGATAACATGATAGCCTCTGAATAATCATGTCTGGTCATCACAGAAAATAGTGGACCCCACTTTTCGTCATAATTAAGGTAGCTTTACATTCAACGTAGAATACGACTTATGTTTATCTTATCACTGCGTGTACTTATTGCGAGTCTGAGACGAGGAACAACAATCAAAAACATATTCGGTTACCTTACAGAGCAGTGTACTCGCATAGAGCTTTCCAGCAATGTTCTTTATGTAACAAATACTTCCATAATATAACCGTACACAACACAATTTGCGTTTATTATTTGTCCAAACACCGCATCGGTGGTGTAATTGTTAACGTGCTCCACTCGAATGCGATAGATAGTGGGTTCGAGCGCATGCGAGGTCAAACCAAAGACTATTAGATTGCTAAGCACGTATCATTAAGGAGCAAATGCAAAAACCTGTTGGTTTGAAATCAGAATCAGAATAATGTATAATATGGAGAAACGTGTTTATATACTGTTGTTTCAGTGAAGTAAGCGTGTTGTGGTCTAGTACAAAGCGGACCTCATAATCATCTCATTGAAAATAAGCTTGTTCTGGCATGATGTAGCTGAAAATTATTGCAGATTTGGCGCTAAACAATAATCAATAAGTAATTCGTTTGTCCTAATACATTTGCTTATATCAACAACGATGTCCAGAGCCGTTGACAGAGTCGTATAATTGTCAAAAGAATATTATACAATATGTTCATATGAGAATCGTGTGTTCCGTGAGGTATATAATATATGTATTTTCGCATATGAGCTTGGTTTATATGAGAATTATGCGCATATTTTTATTTTCATCGGGGTATGAATCAAGTTCTTCTCAACGATTACCTGTTTTCTCGACAGTAAAATCATGTGAAGCAAATCCATATACATTCCCTGCTTCGCACGTATAAATGCCGAAATCCTCATTATTTAAATTATCAATCCTCAATGACAGTATCAATGTATCCTTTGTTTCATATACGGTTTGTTTGAATTTCAGTGACTCTTGTGTCCTTGGGATCATTTTACCATTTCTTTGCCATTTAACATGTGGTAAAGGATACCCTTCAGCTATGCATTCCAATATGACAGTTTGTCCAGGTTTTTTACTGAATCGGTCGGTTTTCGTTGCATAGATTGCAGGCTTATCTGAAGAAAAAAATGAAAAACAACTTCACTACTGAAAACGTAAGGAATTATGCTGGACTCACTTTGTCGTCGTACAACATTTTTTCTTTTATTAATGACAAATATTCATATTAAATTGGTTTATTATTTAAAAAAAAAAACATAATGGAATCTTTGAAAATTCTAACACAAACGAGAAAGAACATTTAACTTACAATGAACTGTAACGATCATCTCCCTTGATACGTCAGGTGGTAAGTTATTAGATGCTACACATTCGTAAGACCCTGCATTCTCTCGTTCAATGTTCTTTATAGTCAATACAGAACCAGTAGTACTTAAATCTACAAAGCATTAATGGTAATGTTATATTGCAAAAACATTCAAAGACAATATAACTGGAATGTCTCCAATATTATGTTAGTATATGTATCAAAGGCAAGGCATTAACTGGAATATTCCTATTACGTTAATTTGTTGTTTTATGTATGCATAACGTGAATTGACGTAAAACGTATCGCATATGCAATACATATTTAATATAAGTATACTCTAGAAACATACCGCGTGTGCTTAATTATATATCTACTATATGATGAGTAGATGCTACAAGTGACAATTTAAATGAAATATGCTGTGAAACGTAGCATCATGGTATGTTGTTAATTCTCGGTACTTTACCAATGCAAAATATTTGCCATAATTGACTTCTTCAAAACATAAGAACATGTTCAGGATAAATAGGTACATATAGTGACCTTACCAATTCACTTATTTTAATATACACCTTTCTAACAGAATACTGATATATGTTGCATACTAAGCATACTATTTATAATGCATGTTTTCAAACGATTGTTCCTGGTGTCTATTCATAGCTTCCCAATCAATTCTTCTTTATCTCTATTCATAGCTTTCCAAACAATTTTGCCCAATATCTTTTCATAGCTTCTCAAACAATTTTTTTCTGATGTCTATTCATAGCTTCACAATAAAGTTTTCTCCATGCCTATTCATAGGTTCCCAAACAAACAATTTTGATGTTTATTCATAACTTCCCAAACAATTTTCCTGATGTTTATTCATAGCTTCCCAAACAATTTTCCTGATGTCTATTCGTAGCTTCCCAAACAATTTTTCCTGATATTAATTCACAACTTCCCAAATATTTTTCCTGATGTCTATTTATAACTTCCTACATTCCTTTGTGAAAATGGAAGTACATACATAAAAACAATGATGATAAACGATAAAAAAAAATCAATATATACCTTCCTTGGTCATCTGACCGGCATCTGTTTCTACAGTTCTGTACCAACTTATGACTGGTGACGGTTTTCCCGTCGCATAACACTTCAGAGTTAGTGTTTCACATTCTCCTATAATTATTGCATTAGGTGAAGATCTCTGGTTTTCAAGTTTTGGTGGAGCTGTATTTATATAAAAGCAATATGTACTTATGATGTATTCACTGTTTCAAACTTATATATCTCTTTTAGACATTAGATTTTACTCCCGTGTGTTTTACTTTAAACCGATTATAACAAAATAAACAGGTTAGTGGCGCAACAACTACTTACCATTCTGGAAGACCTGCGTTTACCTCCGGGTTTGTAGTAGGGTTAGTGTTGCTCGATCTTTAGTTTTATGTGTAGTGTTTTGCAGATCATTGTGTTTCCTTTTGTCTTTTGGCAATTGCATTGTCTGTCCTTTTTCGATTTACTGTTTGTGAATATCCTTTTGGTATCTTCAAACTTTTTTTTGGCGTTTATGCGTATTGTATGGGCCTTAAGACAATACTTCAGTTATATACAGTTATATTACTTACGATCAGTTGTATTTATGCTCGACATTGACCGACACCATGTCACTAACAAACTTCATCGCATAAGGTTGTATCGAAAGCATTTGACCGCGTGTGGGAATCGAATTTAAGGCGTGACAGTCTATCAATGCATATCCGTAGGTAGATTTAAATACAACGACCATACGATGGTGATAACGATAGTCACCCCCCACATCGCTCGAACCATCTGGCAGAGTTGTATATTTACTTAATATTTGGTTTTAAAATTAAGCAAAAAATTGAAGTACAAATATATTACAATTTCAATGTCGTAATGGTCTCCTCTACAGAGCGTTACACATACATGATAAACATCAAATGTATCAATTAATTTTAATTTTAAACAGCGCAACATCTGGTCAGTGTATTGAAATATGTCAAAATGTTTGCTTTCTTTGTAAATTTCACTTCGGTCAGAGATGAGATAAATGCTGTATATATAAATATTTTAAGATGCCATTCATTATCATGAAAAAAAAGATGATGTTGACAGTTTTATTGCTTTATTGTGATGTCTTTGACCTTGAAGATTAAAAACATAAACAACACACATGAGTGCCAAGTGTATGGAAAATGCCACGCTCCTTTCACGTAAAAAAAACAAACAAAAAACAAACAAACAAAAACTGATTCGTATCAGCTTCTAACGAGCAACAGTTTGTTAGACAAAACGTTCTCAATAACATGGTCCCAATTTATTTATGGCAGTCTAAACGTCCGTCTATAGGACAATCACAGTGCCGTCTGTTTACCTGAATGATGCATAGATTGTAAGCTTGTTCATGTCCTGATTACAGTTGATATAGTGCTCATTTGACGTTAAGCAATCAATCAAACAATCATAAAAAATAAACAATTATAACCATTATATTTTATATAACTGGTAAAATTCTATAAACAGTATCCTTGGACTAAATGATCTTCGTCCATTATTAAACTTCCATTACCTTATAATATATAACAGTTAAATAAAACGTTTCAAGGATAATCAAAGAACAAATTATTATCTTGTATCCAATTCAAATGAGATTTTCGAATGAACATGGATGCGAACACAACAGTGTAAATGCAAACATTAAAATAACACAAAAACCAATAAGAAGAGTTTGAAGAATCCGTAGCAGTTGCTCCGAAGAATCATAATCTTCTGCTCTACACATGGAACCCGTCTTAACAATGAACCAGCGTGGAACATAATTGTTTGGATTCGCATGGTCAATCTAGATAAACGTGATTAGGATATTTCTTGTTTATAACCTTAGATACAATCCCAGCCAGAAGAAGTTGTATGTGTTGTTGTTAGAGACTATTAGCCGTTTAACACACCTTATTACTTGTTATGTTCTGTAATTTGCTTGTTTATGTTTAACAATCAAACTGATGATATCTTCAGAACTAAATCAAGAAGATGAGTGTTGCTATCAATACTTAATCTAATGTATGTCTATTTGTATATATTTCCGTCGATGCAGACAAAATATATTACATATGATTCAAAATACTGCTTTGTACTCGTACTTGAATGTGTAAGTGCTTGGCAATTGTATTTTTTGGGAGGGTGATCACCTTCATAGTCATAAATTATGTTAAGAAAGTTTCAGCAGTGATGGTCAACAATTCTACCAATATCAACAAAACAAACAATCATCTCACCTTAAATCATTGATTACAGAGTTGTGTTTTATTGACTGGTTGATTCATTGATTGATATTTTATATAACGAACGTGAGACGAACAATATTTCATTAATATGCATGACAACAAGCGAACAAGAAATACAACGTGTAGGTGCAAAATAACACTATAATTTACCTGTAGATGGTGCGTGGTAGTGGATAGCTTTTAGAGATTAGATCTTACGATGATCCATCAATGATTACTGTTAACAAATTAGATCTTACGATGATCCATCAATGATTACTGTTAACAAATTGTTGCCCATTACATGTAATAGGAGGTGCAGAAAATTGTGTTTTACATGCAACCAGACTGATATTCCCCAAACAAGAGGTACACTTGTACGTTTCGATAATAGGTGAACGTTGTGTATTTTATTTCTTTCATACATGTACAACCATGTTGTATGTTTACGGAGGCTTGTAGGCTTCAGGGCAAAAAATCTAAGCTCAATCTCTATACCACATCCATGTTTCGCTGTGGGTACTTTCTGGGCAGCTATACAGCAAAAGCAAAATAAAACATTACTCACATTTTATTATAAGAGTAATCCGTTTTTCATCCATACCACCAATCACCATACATATGTAAATTCCCTGATCCGATTCGTTTACATTCTCTATTACTATGTTGAAGTCCGTGTTATAAGGCTGCTGTATACTGACACGTTCATCTTGGGTATACAAATTTGCATCTTTAGCTATTGGGGCACCAGACGGCGAGAACCATATAATCTGTAAAATATCAACGTAATGATTCTATTAAGTTTGATATCCGACCTTACTAAAAAATAAAATTACTATATACATATTTTTTTATATAAATGTCTGTGTCAATCAAATGGCGTATATTTATCTCCTTCTTTGTTTTAGTATGTGTTGTGGATGTATCGATGGCTCACATCTGGTGAATATAAGTGTATCCTATGGTGGATCAGGCTAGTTTTGTGGTTGTGATATTTTGAAATTGGATTGAAATACATTGATTAAAATCGCAACAGTTGTTTCTATTCTCAAAGGTAAACATTAAATATGATCAATTTGTATTAGCTAGTATGTGATGTGAAGAGTAAACATTAAATATGATCAATTTGTATTAGCTAGTATGTGATGTGAAGAGTAAACATTAAATATGATCAATTTGTATTAGCTAGTATGTGATGTGAAGAGTAAACATTAAATATGATCAATCTGTATTAGCTAGTATGTGATGTGAAGAGTAAACATTAAATATGATCAATTTGTATTAGCTAGTATGTGATGTGAAGAGTAAACATTAAATATGATCAATTTGTATTAGCTAGTATGTGATGTGAAGAGTAAACATTAAATATGATCAATTTGTATTAGCTAGTATGTGATGTGAAGAGTAAACATTAAATATGATCAATTTGTATTAGCTAGTATGTGATGTGAAGAGTAAACATTAAATATGATCAATTTGTATTAGCTAGTATGTGATGTGAAGAGTAAACATTAAATATGATCAATTTGTATTAGCTAGTATGTGATGTGAAGAGTAAACATTAAATATGATCAATTTGTATTAGCTAGTATGTGATGTGAAGAGTAAACATTAAATATGATCAATTTGTATTAGCTAGTATGTGATGTGAAGAGACACGGGAAGTAGTAAGCAACTTTTGATATTATATCTATTTACTGCATCGGTGATGTTATAATGCATAGCACTTCTATCTTAGTTACCATTTGAGATGAAAGTCAATTAATTATTGTGGGTTTTTCTTTCGTGAGGGAGGGGGGAGGGGGGGGGGGGGAGATTTATCTAAAAATTATTGGCTGCTGTACACCTATCTCAACATTTGTATATTTAATCATAATCTATAGCATATATGTCTGTACTATTTTTCACGATACTGCAATTTCGTCCGTCGTATATCGTTGTCTAAATGTTGTCTTAAATGGTCAGTGGTCCAACAATAATTTTCCTTTTATCGTAATAAAAACGTAGAACATTTTCATAACTTTTAATGACATACATAATGAAGTATATTATCTGTTGTCATATACTCACACTGGCGTATCCTAGATTTATATTATCTGTTGTCATATACTCACACTGGCGTATCCTAGATTTATATTATCTGTTGTCATATACTCACACTGGCGTATCCTAGATTTATATTAAACAATTATTGCCTTCAATGGATGTAAACATCCAGAATTGTTAACCTGATGGGGGTTGTTTTCCCGAGGGCTTTAGCCCGAGGGAAACAACCACTTGAGGGTTAACAATTCTGATGTTTACAATCCATTGAAGGCAATAACTGTTTTATTATACCGAACAACAGACCAAGGATTGGGCATTTAAATAAATACATGTACATTTTGTATTTAAGCAAAATGTGTGTTTAATAACTTTTGACAAATTTTTAACAAATGTTAAACTATTTCATGTTTATATTAAAGTTCACAACACAACCAGTGATATAGGGCACAAACCGGCCATCAGTAATATTTTCAACAGATTTAAAATAACTTCAAAAATTGCTTCGGGCCATTATGACTAACCTTGGACATGTAACCGGTCCATTATGAAAACACCCATTTCTTAATACTTTTATTAACCAGTCAATTTCAATTTTAGGTAATCTTCATTCTTTTTTAAGAAGGCAATAGTATTGACCGAAATGGTAGGCTATAATTGTTTTATCATTTTTCAATATTATTATTTAAATATTAAAATTTTGAAATTTTATGAAAACTGAAATTTCTGAAACTTTTTGAAAATTTTGAAATATTGAAATCTTTTAAAAATTTTGATATCTTATGAAAATTTTGAATTTTTTTGAAATTTTGAAATTTTGAAAAAAAATTTATATTTTTGAAATATTGAATTTTTTGGAAAATTTTGAACTTTTTAATTTAAATTTTTTTTTTTTTTTATTGATTTTAGAATTTTGAAATTTTATGAAATTTTTTAAAGAGTTGTTTCCCTTTTGAGGCACGCAAGGGGTTGTTTACCGAGAAACAATAGGGTTGTTACCCGGTAAACAACTAGTTGTTTCCCGTTTGGGTTAATTTTCACAAAACATTAAAATTGTTTCAGGTCATGTGATTTAATTTAAGCCAATGAGAAGTTAGTGAGGTATAATAATATCTGTTGTCATATACTCACACTGGCGTATCCTAGATTTATATTATCTGTTGTCATATACTCACACTGGCGTATCCTAGATTTATATTATCTGTTGTCATATACTCACACTGGCGTATCCTAGATTTATATTATCTGTTATCATATACTCACACTGGCGTATCCTAGATTTAAATTATTTGTTGTCATATACTCACACTGGCGTATCCTAGATTTATATTATCTGTTGTCATATACTCACACTGGCGTATCCTAGATTTATATTATCTGTTGTCATATACTCACACTGGCGTATCCTAGATTTTTTACAACACATGGTAACACTACTTGTCTGCCTTCTATCGAGTTGATGGTCAATGGAGTTTTGTCTAAAAATGGTTCCGCTGAAACAATAAAAAAAATACCGAGGTTATGTTATGTTGTTGGTGTTTAATGCCACTTTTTCTTTAAAGTTATATCGTATCAGTTATTAACATTGATGGCAGAAAGAAGAGTGTCAAGAGAACACCATCTACATATGTCACTAACGAACTTTATTGAATATTCCCCTTTGTCTCTCAACACGCATTAAGATTCTGCTGACCTCACAGCAAACATGTATCAACCTTCTCACCAATCATTAACAACACTCTGACCTCTCAACAATTATTCATCTCTTTGACCTCCAATTTGTGAGCATCTGTTTGACCTCCAAATAATAATTAACAGACATAAATTTTGATTTCCAAACAATCATTAACAATCATGTTCCTTCACAACAATCACTAACAATCATGTTCCTTCACAACAATGACTAACAATCATGTTCCTTTACAACAATCACTAACAATTATGTTTCTTCACAACAATCACTAACAATCATCTTTCTTCACAACAATCATCAACAATCATGTTCCTTCACAACAATCATTAACAATCATGTTCCTTCACAACAATCACTAACAATCATGTTCATTCACAACAATCACTAACAATCATGTTCCTTCGCAACAATAATTAACAATCATGTTCCTTCACAACAATCAATAACAATCATGTTCCTTCATAACAATCATTAACAATCATGTTCCTTCATAACAATCACTAACAATCATGTTCCTTCACAACAATCACTTACACTCATGTTCCTTCACAACAATTATTAACAATCATGTTCCTTCACGACAATCACTTACACTCATGTTCCTTCACAACAATTATTAACAATCATGTTCCTTCACAACAATCATTAACAATCATGTTCCCTCATAACAATCACTTACACTCATGTTCCTTCATTACAATTATTAACAATCATGTTCCTTCATAGCAATCACCAACAATCATGTTCATTCACAACAATCATTAACAATCATGTTCCTTCATAACAATTACTTACACTCATGTTCCTTCATTACAATTATTAACAATCATGTTCCTTTATTACAATCACTTACACTCATGTTCCGTCACAACAATCACTAACAATCATGTTCCTTCAAAACAATCACTTACACTCATGTTCCTTCATTACAATTATTAACAATCTGTTCCTTCATTACAATAAATTACACTCATGTTCCGTCACAACAATCACTAACAATCATGTTCCTTCATAACAATCACTTACACTCATGTTCCTTCATTACAATTATTAACAATCATGTTCCATCATTACAATCACTTACACTCATGTTCCTTCACAACAATTATTAACAATCATGTTCCTTCACAACAATTATTAACAATCATGTTCCTTCACGACAATCACTACCAATCATGTGCCTTCACAACAATCATTAACAATCAAGTCCTTCATAGCATTCACTTACACTCATATTCCTTCATTACAATTATTAACCATCATGTTCCTTCACAACAATCACCAACAATCATGTTCCTTCACAACAATTATTAACAATCATGTTCCTTCACGACAATCACTAACAATCATGTTCCTTCACAACAATCATGTTCCTTCATAGCAATCACTAACAATCATGATCCTTCATTACAATCACTTACACTCATGTTCCTTCACAACAATCATTAACAATCATGTTCCTTCATTAAATTAATTAACAATCATGTTTCTTTATTACAATCATTAACAATCATGTTCCTTCACAACAATCACTAACAATCATGTTCCTTCACAACAATCACTAACAATCATGTTCCTTCGCAACAATAATTAACAATCATGTTCCTTCACAACAATCAATAACAATCATGTTCCTTCATAACAATCATTAACAATCATGTTCCTTCATAACAATCACTAACAATCATGTTCCTTCACAACAATCACTTACACTCATGTTCCTTCACAACAATTATTAACAATCATGTTCCTTCACGACAATCACTTACACTCATGTTCCTTCACAACAATTATTAACAATCATGTTCCTTCACAACAATCATTAACAATCATGTTCCCTCATAGCAATCACTTACACTCATGTTCCTTCATTACAATTATTAACAATCATGTTCCTTCATAGCAATCACCAACAATCATGTTCATTCACAACAATCATTAACAATCATGTTCCTTCATAGCAATTACTTACCCTCATGTTCCTTCATTACAATTATTAACAATCATGTTCCTTTATTACAATCACTTACACTCATGTTCCGTCACAACAATCACTAACAATCATGTTCCTTCATAACAATCACTTACACTCATGTTCCTTCATTACAATTATTAACAATCTGTTCCTTCATTACAATCAATTACACTCATGTTCCGTCACAACAATCACTAACAATCATGTTCCTTCATAGCAATCACTTACACTCATGTTCCTTCATTACAATTATTAACAATCATGTTCCTTCATTACAATCACTTACACTCATGTTCCTTCAAAACAATTATTAACAATCATGTTCCTTCACAACAATTATTAACAATCATGTTCCTTCACGACAATCACTAACAATCATGTGCCTTCACAACAATCATTAACAATCAAGTCCTTCATAGCAATCACTTACACTCATATTCCTTCATTACAATTATTAACCATCATGTTCCTTCACAACAATCACCAACAATCATGTTCCTTCACAACAATTATTAACAATCACGTTCCTTCACGACAATCACTAACAATCATGTTCCTTCACAACAATCATGTTCCTTCATAGCAATCACTAACAATCATGATCCTTCATTACAATCACTTACACTCATGTTCCTTCACAACAATAATTAACAATCATGTTCCTTCACAACAATCATTAACAATCATGTTCCTTCATTAAATTAATTAACAATCATGTTTCTTCATTACAATCATTAACAATCATGTTCCTTCACAACAATCACTAACAATCATGTTCCTTCACAACAATCACCAACAATCATGTTCCTTCACAACAATCATTAACAATCATGTTCCTTCACAACAATCATTAACAATCATGTTCCTTCATTAAGATCATTAACAACCAAGTTCCTTCTTTACAATCATGTTCCTTCATTAAGATCATTAACAATCATGTTCCTTCGCAACAATCACTAACAATCATGTTCCTTCACAACAATCACCAACAATCATGTTCCTTCACAATGATCATTAACAATCATGTTCCTTCACAACAATCACCAACAATCACGTTCCTTCACAATGATCATTAACAATCATGTTCCTTTACAGCAATCAATAACAATCATGTTCCTTCATTACAATCATTAACAATCATGTTCCTTCATAACAATTATCAACAATCATGTTCCTTCACAACAATCACTAACAATCATGTTCCTTCACAACAATCATTAGCAATCATGATCCATCACAACAATCACTAACAATCATGTTCCTTCACAACAATCACTAACAATCATGTTCCTTCACAACAATCATTAACAATCATGTTCCGTCACAACAATCACTAACAATCATGTTCCTTCATTACAATCACTTACACTCATGTTCCTTCACAACAATTATTAACAATCATGTTCCTTCACAACAATCATTAGCAATCATGTTCCTTCATTAAGATTATTAACAATCATGTGCCTTCATAACAATCATTAACAATCATGTTCCTTCACAACAATCACTAACAATCATGTTCATTCACAACAATCACCAACAATAATGTTCCTTCACAACGATCATTAACAATCATGTTCCTTCACAACAATCACTAACAATCATGTTCTTTCATAACAATCATCAACAATCATGTTCCTTCACAACAATCACTAACAATCATGTTCCTTCACAACAATCACTAACAATCATGTTCCATCACAACAATCACTAACAATCATGTTCCTTCACAACAATCACGAACAATCATGTTCCTTCACAGCAATCACTTACATTCATGTTCCTTCACAACAACCACTAACAATCATCCTTCTTCACAACAATTTCTAACAATCGTGTTCCGTCACAACAATCAGTAACAATCACTTACAATCATGTTCCTTCACAACAATCATTAACAATCATGTTCCTTCACAACAATCATGTTCATTCACAACAATCATTAACAATCATGTTCCTTCACAACAATCATTAACAATCATGTTCCTTCACAACAATCATTAACCATCATGTTGTTTCATTACAATTATTAACAATCATGTTCCGTCACAACAATCACTAACACTCATGTTCCTTCACAGCAATCACTTACATTCATGGTCCTTCACAACAATCACTAACACTCATGTTCCTTCACAGCAATCACTAACAATCAAGTTCCTTCACAACAATCACTAACAATCATGTTCCTTCACAACAATCATGTTCCTTCACAGCAATCGTTAACAATCATGTTCATTCACAGCAATCACTAACAATCATTTCCCTCACAGCAATCATTAACAATCATGTTCCTTCATTACAATTATTAACAATCATGTTCTTTAACAACAATCACTAACAATCATGTCCCTTCACAACAATCACTTACAATCATGTTCCTTCACAACAATCACTAACAATCATGTTCCGTCACAACAATCACTAACAATCATGTTCCTTCATAACAATCACTTACACTCATGTTCCTTCATTACAATTATTAACAATCTGTTCCTTCATTACAATAAATTACACTCATGTTCCGTCAAAACAATCACTAACAATCATGTTCCTTCATAACAATCACTTACACTCATGTTCCTTCATTACAATTATTAACAATCATGTTCCATCATTACAATCACTTACACTCATGTTCCTTCACAACAATTATTAACAATCATGTTCCTTCACAACAATTATTAACAATCATGTTCCTTCACGACAATCACTACCAATCATGTGCCTTCACAACAATCATTAACAATCAAGTCCTTCATAGCATTCACTTACACTCATATTCCTTCATTACAATTATTAACCATCATGTTCCTTCACAACAATCACCAACAATCATGTTCCTTCACAACAATTATTAACAATCATGTTCCTTCACGACAATCACTAACAATCATGTTCCTT
Source organism: Bathymodiolus brooksi (assembly GCA_963680875.1). Lineage (NCBI taxonomy): Eukaryota > Metazoa > Mollusca > Bivalvia > Mytilida > Modiolidae > Bathymodiolus > Bathymodiolus brooksi. Next base: position 71,453,001 of record OY804577.1, on the reverse strand, counting down.
CACAACAATCATGTTCCTTCATAGCAATCACTAACAATCATGATCCTTCATTACAATCACTTACACTCATGTTCCTTCACAACAATCATTAACAATCATGTTCCTTCATTAAATTAATTAACAATCATGTTTCTTTATTACAATCATTAACAATCATGTTCCTTCACAACAATCACTAACAATCATGTTCCTTCACAACAATCACTAACAATCATGTTCCTTCGCAACAATAATTAACAATCATGTTCCTTCACAACAATCAATAACAATCATGTTCCTTCATAACAATCATTAACAATCATGTTCCTTCATAACAATCACTAACAATCATGTTCCTTCACAACAATCACTTACACTCATGTTCCTTCACAACAATTATTAACAATCATGTTCCTTCACGACAATCACTTACACTCATGTTCCTTCACAACAATTATTAACAATCATGTTCCTTCACAACAATCATTAACAATCATGTTCCCTCATAGCAATCACTTACACTCATGTTCCTTCATTACAATTATTAACAATCATGTTCCTTCATAGCAATCACCAACAATCATGTTCATTCACAACAATCATTAACAATCATGTTCCTTCATAACAATTACTTACCCTCATGTTCCTTCATTACAATTATTAACAATCATGTTCCTTTATTACAATCACTTACACTCATGTTCCGTCACAACAATCACTAACAATCATGTTCCTTCATAACAATCACTTACACTCATGTTCCTTCATTACAATTATTAACAATCTGTTCCTTCATTACAATCAATTACACTCATGTTCCGTCACAACAATCACTAACAATCATGTTCCTTCATAGCAATCACTTACACTCATGTTCCTTCATTACAATTATTAACAATCATGTTCCTTCATTACAATCACTTACACTCATGTTCCTTCACAACAATTATTAACAATCATGTTCCTTAACAACAATTATTAACAATCATGTTCCTTCACGACAATCACTAACAATCATGTGCCTTCACAACAATCATTAACAATCAAGTCCTTCATAGCAATCACTTACACTCATATTCCTTCATTACAATTATTAACCATCATGTTCCTTCACAACAATCAGCAACAATCATGTTCCTTCACAACAATTATTAACAATCACGTTCCTTCACGACAATCACTAACAATCATGTTCCTTCACAACAATCATGTTCCTTCATAGCAATCACTAACAATCATGATCCTTCATTACAATCACTTACACTCATGTTCCTTCACAACAATAATTAACAATCATGTTCCTTCACAACAATCATTAACAATCATGTTCCTTCATTAAATTAATTAACAATCATGTTTCTTCATTACAATCATTAACAATCATGTTCCTTCACAACAATCACTAACAATCATGTTCCTTCACAACAATCACCAACAATCATGTTCCTTCACAACAATCATTAACAATCATGTTCCTTCACAACAATCATTAACAATCATGTTCCTTCATTAAGATCATTAACAACCAAGTTCCTTCTTTACAATCATGTTCCTTCATTAAGATCATTAACAATCATGTTCCTTCGCAACAATCACTAACAATCATGTTCCTTCACAACAATCACCAACAATCATGTTCCTTCACAATGATCATTAACAATCATGTTCCTTCACAACAATCACCAACAATCACGTTCCTTCACAATGATCATTAACAATCATGTTCCTTTACAGCAATCAATAACAATCATGTTCCTTCATTACAATCATTAACAATCATGTTCCTTCATAACAATTATCAACAATCATGTTCCTTCACAACAATCACTAACAATCATGTTCCTTCACAACAATCATTAGCAATCATGATCCATCACAACAATCACTAACAATCATGTTCCTTCACAACAATCACTAACAATCATGTTCCTTCACAACAATCATTAACAATCATGTTCCGTCACAACAATCACTAACAATCATGTTCCTTCATTACAATCACTTACACTCATGTTCCTTCACAACAATTATTAACAATCATGTTCCTTCACAACAATCATTAGCAATCATGTTCCTTCATTAAGATTATTAACAATCATGTGCCTTCATAACAATCATTAACAATCATGTTCCTTCACAACAATCACTAACAATCATGTTCCTTCACAACAATCACCAACAATAATGTTCCTTCACAACGATCATTAACAATCATGTTCCTTCACAACAATCACTAACAATCATGTTCTTTCATAACAATCATCAACAATCATGTTCCTTCACAACAATCACTAACAATCATGTTCCTTCACAACAATCACTAACAATCATGTTCCATCACAACAATCACTAACAATCATGTTCCTTCACAACAATCACGAACAATCATGTTCCTTCACAGCAATCACTTACATTCATGTTCCTTCACAACAACCACTAACAATCATCCTTCTTCACAACAATTTCTAACAATCGTGTTCCGTCACAACAATCACTAACAATCACTTACAATCATGTTCCTTCACAACAATCATTAACAATCATGTTCCTTCACAACAATCATTAACAATCATGTTCATTCACAACAATCATTAACAATCATGTTCCTTCACAACAATCATTAACAATCATGTTCCTTCACAACAATCATTAACCATCATGTTGTTTCATTACAATTATTAACAATCATGTTCCGTCACAACAATCACTAACACTCATGTTCCTTCACAGCAATCACTTACATTCATGGTCCTTCACAACAATCACTAACACTCATGTTCCTTCACAGCAATCACTAACAATCAAGTTCCTTCACAACAATCACTAACAATCATGTTCCTTCACAACAATCATGTTCCTTCACAGCAATCGTTAACAATCATGTTCATTCACAGCAATCACTAACAATCATTTCCCTCACAGCAATCATTAACAATCATGTTCCTTCATTACAATTATTAACAATCATGTTCCTTCACAACAATCACTAACAATCATGTTCTTTAACAACAATCACTAACAATCATGTCCCTTCACAACAATCACTTACAATCATGTTCCTTCACAACAATCATTAACAATCATGTTCCTTCACAACAATCACTAACAATCATGTTCCTTCACAACAATCATTAACAATCATGTTCCTTCACAACAATCATTAACAATCATGTTCCTTCACAACAACAATCATGTCCCTTCACAACAACAATTATGTTCCTTCACAGCAATCACTAACAATCATGTTCCTTAACAACAATCATTAACAATCATGTTCCTTCATAACAATCATTAAAAATCATGTTCCTTCACAACAATCATTAACCATCACGTTGTTTCATTACAATTATTAACAATCATGTTCCGTCACAACAATCACTAACAATCATGTTCCTTCACAACAATCATTAACAATCATGTTCCTTCACAGCAATCACTTACATTCATGTTCCTTCACAATAATCACTAACACTCATGTTCCTTCACAGCAATCACTAACAATCAAGTTCCTTCACAACAATCACTAACAATCATGTTCCTTCACAACAATCACTAACAATCATGTTCCTTCGCAACAATAATTAACAATCATGTTCCTTCACAACAATCAATAACAATCATGTTCCTTCATAACAATCATTAACAATCATGTTCCTTCATAACAATCACTAACAATCATGTTCCTTCACAACAATCACTTACATTCATGTTCCTTCACAACAACCACTAACAATCATCCTTCTTCACAACAATTTCTAACAATCGTGTTCCGTCACAACAATCACTAACAATCACTTACAATCATGTTCCTTCACAACAATCATTAACAATCATGTTCCTTCACAACAATCATTAACAATCATGTTCATTCACAACAATCATTAACAATCATGTTCCTTCACAACAATCATTAACAATCATGTTCCTTCACAACAATCATTAACCATCATGTTGTTTCATTACAATTATTAACAATCATGTTCCGTCACAACAATCACTAACACTCATGTTCCTTCACAGCAATCACTTACATTCATGGTCCTTCACAACAATCACTAACACTCATGTTCCTTCACAGCAATCACTAACAATCAAGTTCCTTCACAACAATCACTAACAATCATGTTCCTTCACAACAATCATGTTCCTTCACAGCAATCGTTAACAATCATGTTCATTCACAGCAATCACTAACAATCATTTCCCTCACAGCAATCATTAACAATCATGTTCCTTCATTACAATTATTAACAATCATGTTCCTTCACAACAATCACTAACAATCATGTTCTTTAACAACAATCACTAACAATCATGTCCCTTCACAACAATCACTTACAATCATGTTCCTTCACAACAATCATTAACAATCATGTTCCTTCACAACAATCACTAACAATCATGTTCCTTCACAACAATCATTAACAATCATGTTCCTTCACAACAATCATTAACAATCATGTTCCTTCACAACAACAATCATGTCCCTTCACAACAACAATTATGTTCCTTCACAGCAATCACTAACAATCATGTTCCTTAACAACAATCATTAACAATCATGTTCCTTCATAACAATCATTAAAAATCATGTTCCTTCACAACAATCATTAACCATCACGTTGTTTCATTACAATTATTAACAATCATGTTCCGTCACAACAATCACTAACAATCATGTTCCTTCACAACAATCATTAACAATCATGTTCCTTCACAGCAATCACTTACATTCATGTTCCTTCACAATAATCACTAACACTCATGTTCCTTCACAGCAATCACTAACAATCAAGTTCCTTCACAACAATCACTAACAATCATGTTCCTTCACAACAATCACTAACAATCATGTTCCTTCGCAACAATAATTAACAATCATGTTCCTTCACAACAATCAATAACAATCATGTTCCTTCATAACAATCATTAACAATCATGTTCCTTCATAACAATCACTAACAATCATGTTCCTTCACAACAATCACTTACACTCATGTTCCTTCACAACAATTATTAACAATCATGTTCCTTCACGACAATCACTTACACTCATGTTCCTTCACAACAATTATTAACAATCATGTTCCTTCACAACAATCATTAACAATCATGTTCCCTCATAGCAATCACTTACACTCATGTTCCTTCATTACAATTATTAACAATCATGTTCCTTCATAGCAATCACCAACAATCATGTTCATTCACAACAATCATTAACAATCATGTTCCTTCATAGCAATTACTTACCCTCATGTTCCTTCATTACAATTATTAACAATCATGTTCCTTTATTACAATCACTTACACTCATGTTCCGTCACAACAATCACTAACAATCATGTTCCTTCATAACAATCACTTACACTCATGTTCCTTCATTACAATTATTAACAATCTGTTCCTTCATTACAATCAATTACACTCATGTTCCGTCACAACAATCACTAACAATCATGTTCCTTCATAGCAATCACTTACACTCATGTTCCTTCATTACAATTATTAACAATCATGTTCCTTCATTACAATCACTTACACTCATGTTCCTTCAAAACAATTATTAACAATCATGTTCCTTCACAACAATTATTAACAATCATGTTCCTTCACGACAATCACTAACAATCATGTGCCTTCACAACAATCATTAACAATCAAGTCCTTCATAGCAATCACTTACACTCATATTCCTTCATTACAATTATTAACCATCATGTTCCTTCACAACAATCACCAACAATCATGTTCCTTCACAACAATTATTAACAATCACGTTCCTTCACGACAATCACTAACAATCATGTTCCTTCACAACAATCATGTTCCTTCATAGCAATCACTAACAATCATGATCCTTCATTACAATCACTTACACTCATGTTCCTTCACAACAATAATTAACAATCATGTTCCTTCACAACAATCATTAACAATCATGTTCCTTCATTAAATTAATTAACAATCATGTTTCTTCATTACAATCATTAACAATCATGTTCCTTCACAACAATCACTAACAATCATGTTCCTTCACAACAATCACCAACAATCATGTTCCTTCACAACAATCATTAACAATCATGTTCCTTCACAACAATCATTAACAATCATGTTCCTTCATTAAGATCATTAACAACCAAGTTCCTTCTTTACAATCATGTTCCTTCATTAAGATCATTAACAATCATGTTCCTTCGCAACAATCACTAACAATCATGTTCCTTCACAACAATCACCAACAATCATGTTCCTTCACAATGATCATTAACAATCATGTTCCTTCACAACAATCACCAACAATCACGTTCCTTCACAATGATCATTAACAATCATGTTCCTTTACAGCAATCAATAACAATCATGTTCCTTCATTACAATCATTAACAATCATGTTCCTTCATAACAATTATCAACAATCATGTTCCTTCACAACAATCACTAACAATCATGTTCCTTCACAACAATCATTAGCAATCATGATCCATCACAACAATCACTAACAATCATGTTCCTTCACAACAATCACTAACAATCATGTTCCTTCACAACAATCATTAACAATCATGTTCCGTCACAACAATCACTAACAATCATGTTCCTTCATTACAATCACTTACACTCATGTTCCTTCACAACAATTATTAACAATCATGTTCCTTCACAACAATCATTAGCAATCATGTTCCTTCATTAAGATTATTAACAATCATGTGCCTTCATAACAATCATTAACAATCATGTTCCTTCACAACAATCACTAACAATCATGTTCATTCACAACAATCACCAACAATAATGTTCCTTCACAACGATCATTAACAATCATGTTCCTTCACAACAATCACTAACAATCATGTTCTTTCATAACAATCATCAACAATCATGTTCCTTCACAACAATCACTAACAATCATGTTCCTTCACAACAATCACTAACAATCATGTTCCATCACAACAATCACTAACAATCATGTTCCTTCACAACAATCACGAACAATCATGTTCCTTCACAGCAATCACTTACATTCATGTTCCTTCACAACAACCACTAACAATCATCCTTCTTCACAACAATTTCTAACAATCGTGTTCCGTCACAACAATCAGTAACAATCACTTACAATCATGTTCCTTCACAACAATCATTAACAATCATGTTCCTTCACAACAATCATGTTCATTCACAACAATCATTAACAATCATGTTCCTTCACAACAATCATTAACAATCATGTTCCTTCACAACAATCATTAACCATCATGTTGTTTCATTACAATTATTAACAATCATGTTCCGTCACAACAATCACTAACACTCATGTTCCTTCACAGCAATCACTTACATTCATGGTCCTTCACAACAATCACTAACACTCATGTTCCTTCACAGCAATCACTAACAATCAAGTTCCTTCACAACAATCACTAACAATCATGTTCCTTCACAACAATCATGTTCCTTCACAGCAATCGTTAACAATCATGTTCATTCACAGCAATCACTAACAATCATTTCCCTCACAGCAATCATTAACAATCATGTTCCTTCATTACAATTATTAACAATCATGTTCTTTAACAACAATCACTAACAATCATGTCCCTTCACAACAATCACTTACAATCATGTTCCTTCACAACAATCACTAACAATCATGTTCCGTCACAACAATCACTAACAATCATGTTCCTTCATAACAATCACTTACACTCATGTTCCTTCATTACAATTATTAACAATCTGTTCCTTCATTACAATAAATTACACTCATGTTCCGTCAAAACAATCACTAACAATCATGTTCCTTCATAACAATCACTTACACTCATGTTCCTTCATTACAATTATTAACAATCATGTTCCATCATTACAATCACTTACACTCATGTTCCTTCACAACAATTATTAACAATCATGTTCCTTCACAACAATTATTAACAATCATGTTCCTTCACGACAATCACTACCAATCATGTGCCTTCACAACAATCATTAACAATCAAGTCCTTCATAGCATTCACTTACACTCATATTCCTTCATTACAATTATTAACCATCATGTTCCTTCACAACAATCACCAACAATCATGTTCCTTCACAACAATTATTAACAATCATGTTCCTTCACGACAATCACTAACAATCATGTTCCTTCACAACAATCATGTTCCTTCATAGCAATCACTAACAATCATGATCCTTCATTACAATCACTTACACTCATGTTCCTTCACAACAATCATTAACAATCATGTTCCTTCATTAAATTAATTAACAATCATGTTTCTTTATTACAATCATTAACAATCATGTTCCTTCACAACAATCACTAACAATCATGTTCCTTCACAACAATCACTAACAATCATGTTCCTTCGCAACAATAATTAACAATCATGTTCCTTCACAACAATCAATAACAATCATGTTCCTTCATAACAATCATTAACAATCATGTTCCTTCATAACAATCACTAACAATCATGTTCCTTCACAACAATCACTTACACTCATGTTCCTTCACAACAATTATTAACAATCATGTTCCTTCACGACAATCACTTACACTCATGTTCCTTCACAACAATTATTAACAATCATGTTCCTTCACAACAATCATTAACAATCATGTTCCCTCATAGCAATCACTTACACTCATGTTCCTTCATTACAATTATTAACAATCATGTTCCTTCATAGCAATCACCAACAATCATGTTCATTCACAACAATCATTAACAATCATGTTCCTTCATAACAATTACTTACCCTCATGTTCCTTCATTACAATTATTAACAATCATGTTCCTTTATTACAATCACTTACACTCATGTTCCGTCACAACAATCACTAACAATCATGTTCCTTCATAACAATCACTTACACTCATGTTCCTTCATTACAATTATTAACAATCTGTTCCTTCATTACAATCAATTACACTCATGTTCCGTCACAACAATCACTAACAATCATGTTCCTTCATAGCAATCACTTACACTCATGTTCCTTCATTACAATTATTAACAATCATGTTCCTTCATTACAATCACTTACACTCATGTTCCTTCACAACAATTATTAACAATCATGTTCCTTAACAACAATTATTAACAATCATGTTCCTTCACGACAATCACTAACAATCATGTGCCTTCACAACAATCATTAACAATCAAGTCCTTCATAGCAATCACTTACACTCATATTCCTTCATTACAATTATTAACCATCATGTTCCTTCACAACAATCAGCAACAATCATGTTCCTTCACAACAATTATTAACAATCACGTTCCTTCACGACAATCACTAACAATCATGTTCCTTCACAACAATCATGTTCCTTCATAGCAATCACTAACAATCATGATCCTTCATTACAATCACTTACACTCATGTTCCTTCACAACAATAATTAACAATCATGTTCCTTCACAACAATCATTAACAATCATGTTCCTTCATTAAATTAATTAACAATCATGTTTCTTCATTACAATCATTAACAATCATGTTCCTTCACAACAATCACTAACAATCATGTTCCTTCACAACAATCACCAACAATCATGTTCCTTCACAACAATCATTAACAATCATGTTCCTTCACAACAATCATTAACAATCATGTTCCTTCATTAAGATCATTAACAACCAAGTTCCTTCTTTACAATCATGTTCCTTCATTAAGATCATTAACAATCATGTTCCTTCGCAACAATCACTAACAATCATGTTCCTTCACAACAATCACCAACAATCATGTTCCTTCACAATGATCATTAACAATCATGTTCCTTCACAACAATCACCAACAATCACGTTCCTTCACAATGATCATTAACAATCATGTTCCTTTACAGCAATCAATAACAATCATGTTCCTTCATTACAATCATTAACAATCATGTTCCTTCATAACAATTATCAACAATCATGTTCCTTCACAACAATCACTAACAATCATGTTCCTTCACAACAATCATTAGCAATCATGATCCATCACAACAATCACTAACAATCATGTTCCTTCACAACAATCACTAACAATCATGTTCCTTCACAACAATCATTAACAATCATGTTCCGTCACAACAATCACTAACAATCATGTTCCTTCATTACAATCACTTACACTCATGTTCCTTCACAACAATTATTAACAATCATGTTCCTTCACAACAATCATTAGCAATCATGTTCCTTCATTAAGATTATTAACAATCATGTGCCTTCATAACAATCATTAACAATCATGTTCCTTCACAACAATCACTAACAATCATGTTCCTTCACAACAATCACCAACAATAATGTTCCTTCACAACGATCATTAACAATCATGTTCCTTCACAACAATCACTAACAATCATGTTCTTTCATAACAATCATCAACAATCATGTTCCTTCACAACAATCACTAACAATCATGTTCCTTCACAACAATCACTAACAATCATGTTCCATCACAACAATCACTAACAATCATGTTCCTTCACAACAATCACGAACAATCATGTTCCTTCACAGCAATCACTTACATTCATGTTCCTTCACAACAACCACTAACAATCATCCTTCTTCACAACAATTTCTAACAATCGTGTTCCGTCACAACAATCACTAACAATCACTTACAATCATGTTCCTTCACAACAATCATTAACAATCATGTTCCTTCACAACAATCATTAACAATCATGTTCATTCACAACAATCATTAACAATCATGTTCCTTCACAACAATCATTAACAATCATGTTCCTTCACAACAATCATTAACCATCATGTTGTTTCATTACAATTATTAACAATCATGTTCCGTCACAACAATCACTAACACTCATGTTCCTTCACAGCAATCACTTACATTCATGGTCCTTCACAACAATCACTAACACTCATGTTCCTTCACAGCAATCACTAACAATCAAGTTCCTTCACAACAATCACTAACAATCATGTTCCTTCACAACAATCATGTTCCTTCACAGCAATCGTTAACAATCATGTTCATTCACAGCAATCACTAACAATCATTTCCCTCACAGCAATCATTAACAATCATGTTCCTTCATTACAATTATTAACAATCATGTTCCTTCACAACAATCACTAACAATCATGTTCTTTAACAACAATCACTAACAATCATGTCCCTTCACAACAATCACTTACAATCATGTTCCTTCACAACAATCATTAACAATCATGTTCCTTCACAACAATCACTAACAATCATGTTCCTTCACAACAATCATTAACAATCATGTTCCTTCACAACAATCATTAACAATCATGTTCCTTCACAACAACAATCATGTCCCTTCACAACAACAATTATGTTCCTTCACAGCAATCACTAACAATCATGTTCCTTAACAACAATCATTAACAATCATGTTCCTTCATAACAATCATTAAAAATCATGTTCCTTCACAACAATCATTAACCATCACGTTGTTTCATTACAATTATTAACAATCATGTTCCGTCACAACAATCACTAACAATCATGTTCCTTCACAACAATCATTAACAATCATGTTCCTTCACAGCAATCACTTACATTCATGTTCCTTCACAATAATCACTAACACTCATGTTCCTTCACAGCAATCACTAACAATCAAGTTCCTTCACAACAATCACTAACAATCATGTTCCTTCACAGCAATCACTAACAATCATGTTCCTTCACAGCAATCATTGACATGCTCTTGACAATCAATAAAGTTTTGTTATGTTACAACAATCATCTACATCACTTTACAGCAATAAATGTTCTCATATTTTACTTGCGGCATTCAAAACATCTACCCAGATATCTATCTCAGTCCCACCCTTGTACATACGTGATATATCGTTTGTAAGCTTGAGCTCACCATGGAAATAGCTGAAATTCGAAAATAACTGCTTAGATGATCTTTTCATACGTTTGTATCAAATGCACAGGCCGTCTACTGTGGACATAGTAAAATATGTCCCCGTGCTTATGGTGTATCGATGTTATTTTTATAATTTAGAACAGATGTAGCAATCAATTTGGCCTTTTACAACTTTTTCAAAGATAGATATATTTAACAAAATACTTTGGTGAGAAGTAGTTGTGTGTCTTGTTAATATTGATGGAATTTTTTACCATCACTTTTTAATTTTTTTTCTTAAGTTCTTAGTTAAATTTAAACGACAGTCAATCCCTACGTAATTTCATAGTTGAATCAGTGAGAAACTATTTTATCTACGCGTTAAGAATGCGGTGTGTTTGGATCTTTCTGATATGCTGCTTTATCGGGTTTTAGACGAATGACATCTGTTTTAAAACATTTATGCCATGCTGTTTATTCCCAAAGTCATGATACAAAATTATATGAATGAACACTGATAATATTTGAAAAAAAAATATTGCCAGCACAAGTTACTTTTCAATAAGTTGATGATGATGTAACAGCATGAACTGTGTATTTTATGCATTGCATTGCTAGATCACTGAAGCAATTATCTGTAGTTTTGATTTGTCACTGCACTCTGATACATTATCATGACTCCAAGCAAACAAGAATGTACTTTATTCATCAATGTTGTATGCGTAGCACAGAGGCAGCTAATACTAAATTTAAATGGCATTTGTTTAATCGACCTCACAATCTCTCGCATTCAAGACGCGTTTTCTAATTAATTATTAATCCACTAATGTCTATCGTGTGAAGTAAATCCTTACTATTATAATGGTATATCTCTACAATAAGCTTTAACAAAACATGAATTCACACGAACACCAGAGTTGATCACAATGGTTTGTCCTGTATATATATTTACATCGAATGTGTTTAATAATTTGCTTCTTCAGTATGTTCCACCTGACTTCGATTTGACATTAATATCTCCATTTCTGCGACCAATTCTGATATCAGTGTTCAAAGAGTTCTATAATAGATTGTTTCTGGATTGACACGTGACAGATTTACAACCAAAAAGAATCGGATTATAAAGAGTGAGGTATTGATAGTAGATTTCAATGTTTTGTCACTAAATTGGTCATATAACCTAAATATAGTTGAGGCTCTATGGTCGAGAGGATAAAATCGTTAGCATCATACTATCAGCCCAATCCATGGGTGTGGGTTCCCACTCCAACACCCGCCTCATGTCTCATGTTTTTCTACACCGTCCCATATTTCACAGGTCAGTTCGTTATATCGCCTTTCCCCCAATCAATAAATAAACATTAGAGAAAATTGAAGGGACAATCACGAAATGAAAATCCAGAGACACTGGCAACATATGGTACACCACAATACACAGGATGAAGACAAACAAAACAAAACACAACACAGAAAACTAAAGAATCAGCAACACGAACCCCACCAAAAACTGCGAGTGAACCCAGGTGCTCGCGAATGGTAAGCAGTTCCTGCCTCTTATAAAGTCAGCTTATAACGATACAGCTGAAATATTTCTGCCCAACACCAACAATAAATTGAATAATCCAAACCAATTGTGATAACAAACTAGACTTGTATGTCATGTTTGATATTACCAATAGAATACCAGTACCAATGAAGTCTACGAGTTCATTAATAATGTAATTACTAGTCTATACAACTTCTGTCATGTATTTATTCGCTTAATAAATGATATTCATTGTTTAAACAAAGATAAATTATTACTATAGTTGTTGGATGTGGAACGTTGGACTTGATTTATTTTGCATTTGTGTTATCTATCTGTGTTTAACAGAATATATTAACATATGTAAGTAAAGTGCAATTAAATGAGGAAGCCAATGACAGGCCAAAATCAAAGCCAATATATGCACAGTGAAGCCCTACCCTTAGTGAATGAATTAATTGTACTTTCATTTCATATAGTATACAGGTTACCCATTGTTTGACCTATAAACGAGAAACAAAAAATCAAAAAAAAATCATATGGAGTAAAATTTGAATGAGGGGATAATAATTATGTGTAGTATACCGTACATGTGCATGCCCTGTATTTAGCTTCACTAGTAGTGATCAACTCAAACAGTTGGAAAACTAGATTTCAAATAAAAATAATGTTGAGTAGAAAACAACAAAACTCTGCCATTTTGATCTGTATTCGGGAGACAAACCTTTTTCTACTATTTCTGTTTATAAAGCTCATTAATTAGCAAATTTTGAGTTAAATATAGTCACATGACAAACCACAATTTGCCATATCGGATCACTACAGATACCAGGAGGGTAAAATAAGAGATTGTGAATAAGTGACTGCTTGTTGTTAACGCCAAGTGAGCCAATTTTCAACTACACCGGTATCTCATGCCAGGGAACAACTATCTCATGCTAGGGAACAACTATCTCATGCCAGGGAACAACTATCTCGTGCCAGGTAACAACTATCTCATGCCAGGAAACAACTGTCTCATGCCAGGGAACAACTATTTCATGCCAGGTAACAACTATATCATACCAGGGAACAACTATCTCATGCCAGGGAACAACGTTATCGTTTGATGAGATGATGAGATGATGATGATGGCTGTATTTTACTAGACCAGTAAACTGAGTCGCTTCACTCGGACACATTATCCAGACTCCAAGCCTACAAGTTTTTGCTCTTACTCCTTGATGCAGCTTGAAGCTTAACTACGAAGTCCTGGATTTGATCAGACTGGGAACTCATCATTTGATAAACCACATTCGAATAGAAGCATGTTAACAGTTTAATCATGGAGGCGGTCTTTTTTGAGATTATGTCTCATTAAATCTCAAATATTAACATTCAGTTGTATAATATTCCACAAGGGAATCAAAAACATAGGGTTTGATTGCTTGTTTTACGCTGTAGTAATATTAATTTTGGAAAGTATAAACAATTATCGTCTCAAATTTTCAAAATAAGCAATCTAATGAAGAATTCTGACATAACGATAACATCATATATAATTTCAGTAGACTGGAAATAAAGAAAACAGAGGTAACCTACACACAGTCATTAGTTGTATAGTAAACAAATAAATCAAAATGGGGGCAATTATTGTGTCTTAGCAGTTATATATACAGTAAAACCTCGTTTTGTTGTAGTCTGAGGGATCGATCATTTTACATTGCAATATTCACAGTATTCGAGTTGTTTTTGATGAATTAAACTGGAAGCTAATTCATAGGCACTAAAAATTTACCTTAGACATTTAATTAAACGATTTATCTAAATCCGAGAGTACGAGATTCTGCCGATTTTTTCTTTAATTAATTAAACAAATGAAGATACAAATACTCAAAATATAAAACAAATTTAATATTTACATTGTCAGTATATCGGTGGAAAATCGCTGTCAATCCTACTGTTCACCGGTAAACAACCCTACTATTCCTCGGAAAACAACCTTATTGTTCTCCGGTGAAAACCCCCGAACGCCCCTGGCATGTACGACAACTCTACCGGAAGTGTATCTGTCGTCTGTTAATACGCTAAAGCTTAGTTATAAAACGAGAATGA
Source organism: Bathymodiolus brooksi (assembly GCA_963680875.1). NCBI lineage: Eukaryota > Metazoa > Mollusca > Bivalvia > Mytilida > Modiolidae > Bathymodiolus > Bathymodiolus brooksi. The sequence goes on along the minus strand of OY804577.1, from coordinate 71,437,525 downwards.
ATGGTTAACTGTTCAGTATAATAAAACTGATCGCCTTCGTGTGAGGTGAACATCCAAATTGTCAACACCTATGCAGTTGTTTCTGCTCGGGCAAAGACCTCGGTTGAAATAACTCCATTGGTGTTGACAATGCCGGATGTTCAACGCAGACGAAGGCAATGATTTCTAGTATATATATCGAGACGTAAAATTTAAGTTATGGAATAAATGTCTCTTATGGCACGGTTGAACTTTGAAACATCCAATGTCAAATTAGTTATTAGTAATATATTTGACACCAACTTATGACCTTGATGCAGTATTAAATATAGAAAGTTAAAAAGAAGACAAGTCCCCTTCAGCTTCAGTTTACAAATATATAAAAAAAATGCTGACTAAATTCGCTTGTCTGATTGTATATTTACTTTCAATTATAATTAGAGTTCATTTTTCTCCCACCAGAAAAGACAAATGAGGAATTCGATACACTGACCGAGTGACCAAGTGTCAGATACGGTTTATTGAACATAGAAATAGTTAATGCAATTTCAATATGGAGTTCAAACATATAAATAGCGCGTCTAGCAGACAAATATCTTGACATATATCGTCTTTTTGATATTAGCAGATTTAGATAAAATAAAATTCAAAAATCCAGATAGATATAAACAATTTAAAAAAAGACATTCTACATTGTATCAAGATCTGCCTGGAATCAACGATTTGATACCATGCCAGATGTCTGGTATTGTAAAGTTAATTTTATAAATTTCAACAAGAACGATAAAATCATGACAGATATGACTGTTACTTAGCCATGTTTTCTCCAGTTTAAACAAATAATAAAGTTGATGATATAATAGAACACATGATTTCATTAAATGCAGACAGTACACAAACGGAATTTCAAGTATAAACATATATTCCTACGCTCCTTCCTCTTGTAAGATTGAATCATTATTATATACATGCTAGTACATTGTGTGCTGGGACCAGACGTAACAGTCAGCCCGTTTGGAAGTATGGCGAGCGTTTTACAGCAGTTCCTAAAAGACTGTTACGAGTGATATTTTGGGGTCTGTTACAAAACAAATGTTTTCTACCCTGTCCATGCTGTCCATTATAACTTCTTTTTCTCACTTTTGAGACAGAGCAGTTCCTATTTTTAGCAATGTGAGATTTTCTTATCTTGCACTAGTGCAAGACAAAAAAATCACGTGCGTTTTACCGGCAAAAGCATGCTGTACAGTTTATGTCAACTGCCCCACGAATTATCCATGCTTTTCCTTTTTAAAATAAACAATTCACTGTATATAAGTTTTCAATCTTTTATAAACACGCAAATCCTAAGGGAACGACCATTAAACTTGAAAGGGGGAGGGGGTTATGTTTTTTTTTCTAAAAAAATATTCTGATTCCCAATGTTGCTGAAAAAAATATTCTGATTTTGGTGGAGGAAAAAAAAAATAATATGATTCAGAGTTTTTGTCATATAATCTAATGTTAAATTCTGGAAAAAATTTCGCGCTGGGCGCGACAAAAAAAATAAAGATTCTTACTCTTGTGTTGTCCGAAACAAAATTCCTGAACGAAACAAAAAACCATAACCCCCCCCCCCCCCCCCCCTCCTTCAAGTTAAATGGTCGGTCCCTAACAATCAGCCATATTATTACATAATAACCTTCACGCAATACACAAAAATACGGAATTACTTTTTTGATTGACATGAAGGAGAAATAACTCACTTTGTTTACATGATCGTCTGCTAAAAGTACATAGCTGTCAAACAATGCACAACTACTGATAAAAGTGAGATATAAAATCAAACACCGGCAAATAGTGCAAGACAGGGAAAGATTTCCCTGAAGACAGGGAAAGATTTCCCTGTCTTGCACTTTTGCCGGTGTTAGATTCTATATGTCTTACGTCAATCCACCTATACATAAGGTTCATATCGTGTTGAAAAATGGCGCTTTCGTTATTATGATTGTTGCTATAACTCCTACCACAAAGTGAGCGTGATAATTTCGAGTAGATGTTTTACGTCTCCTGACGCCTACCGCCTTAATGGTTAAGCCTACAGTTTAATATAAGTTTTATTTCAGTAAATATCTAATCCATCTTGAGCTTATATGTGGATATCATTTAGGCTAAAAATTAATTGCTTCAGTACTGGTCGTCATGGACGCAAGTATATTTAAAAGTGCTATATTTAAAAAAAGAAAACACCTTATAGATGAATGCATAAAACCAAAACATTGATAAATCATTTTCCAAAGACTTTTAATTGAAATACAAATGTAGATTTCTAATATAGTGTGCACTAAGCGTTTCTGGAATAATCTTTACCAGGTGTACTCATAAGATTGGAAAGCGACATAATTTAAAAGTCTTTGAGAGTAAGCAAGGTGCATCTATAAATTGCAATGCGTGGTAATAGAGCTATGAGATAGTTGACACAAATGAATCATAACGATATGTTTTGCCAAGAAATTAATAATGTTTTCCTACTGATAACATATATCGTATTGATGACAGTTGTTCTGGTGCAATAACATCGTTTAGGAAATCGATTTGTTTACTACCTTCTGTCTTTACGTATTGATGGTTACAAAGAATTATTTTGAGGTGTAACATTTCGTTACAATTTCGCTAAAGTAGTTGTATTTTGAAATATAATCAACAAAGCAGTTGTAAAATTTGGAAATTCAGCATGAAAATTGCATTGAAAAAGTTGTGTAAATGGGGGATAACGGTGAAAATATAGATCGTTGCTCTAGCAAGCGGAATAATACTGTCAAACCGACTTGTAAATGCTGTAAAATGACTCCATGAACTGTCAGTAACAAATTTAGCTTGTGGTTCGATGAAATGATAGATTACTTAGTAATAAAGCAATACCATTCATAGCAAGTACAATCGTATCAGCCTGATTGCTCATTTTTATGTGGCACTCGATCACCAAATTGGGATTTGTCAAGTTTCGATGTACAGATATGTAGCCAAATATGTATATTATGTAATACTGCCCTCTCACATTGGTATTTTTTTTTAATTATCTTTGTCATCAATTTTCACACAATTTATTGGCTTCAAAAATGATAAAGGGGAATGAGAGAGTCAGCAAAATTATATGTTCATATCTTTGCAGATCTTAACAACATCTGGAGAAATATTAAATGTCTACCAAAACTAGTTTATTCCTCCAATAGATTTTAGTTTTTAATTTTCAAATTTTCTTAAATCTTAAAAATCCACAAAACAATATAAGCTTTGATGCAATTATTAAAGACAAGTGCTTTATTGTCAACTTTGATTACATATTAACACACTTTCCTTTGAAACGATACGTATGACAATAAGTCGGTCAGTCATTGGATAATGTTTGATTAATTTTTTCATGTTTGAAAAGTAAACATTTTTTTTCTTTTTAATTATGTTTCTCATTTATTCTTGCTCACATGTGTAAAGTTCCATGGAAAAAAGATCAATAATAATGACACACTGACCAATATTTGTTTACTGCCCTTTTTCCAAATGGCGTCCTATTATGTCACATAAGGCCGGTCAAAAGTCAATAAAGCACATGATTTTGTCATAGGCCAACCAAAACTTAAAAAGTAAACCAGATTAAGAAAGTACAGTATTTTAGCTTTTTCAGTGTAATTGTTTTGTCTGAAAAATTTCAAAATAATTTTTTTTAAAAGATCAAAGGAAAAGATATATCATATATTAGGGGTATTTGCGAAAAATACCAGTCGAGAGACGAAAAATTTTCCGAGCCAAATGGCGAGGGAAATTTAGTCTCAAGACTGGTATTTTTCGCAAATACCTCTCCCAAACATGATATATCTGTTTAATTACACCGAATATTATTTAGAACACTGGCTAAATACATAATACCTTTTGTTTGTCGTTTTCAGGACCTAACATGATGTATTTGTTTTGTCTGAAAAATTACAAAGGATGTTTTTTTTAAATAGTTTGAAATTGAAGTATTAAAAATTAATTATTTGATGCAAATATTAAACTTGCTTACCCATATAATAAAGTATTTAATCCAGTGATTTTGGTGTTTTTGTTTTTGTCAATACAATATATTAGACTGACTACATCCTGCCATATTTTTGTAAAACAATTAATGACTGATTTCAATTTATTTTAATCACATTTATTATCACAGAGTGGTAACAATACAGTTTTGTTGATGCTATTTGTAATAATGACATGTTTTTTTACCCAGATAATCTCATTTTTCTGTCTGGTTTAATCTACTTCTCTGTTCAATTTATGCTATAAATTTTGATTATTGCTGTTAAATTAATCCTTTTTCTATCTTCTCTGTGAATTGCATTTCATTACCCCAAGAAGTAAGGGGTATATTTGTTATTAAAGCAGAAGTGGAAATGCAAAATAATCTGCCATTTTGTGACTAATGGAGAGCACTTGTATGCATTTTCCCGGTAAAATCGGCCATTTTCTAGAAAATGGTGGAATCTGAATGATCAATCATCATATTTTCAAAGTATTTTCAAATACAATTTGCTTGGCCTACATTCCAGAAACGGTCATGAACTGTGATGACGACTATGTCAACAAATCGGAAAAATAAAAATGCTTTGGGAATACCATCAATGGAAACATATTTAACAAGCATAATGATCAGGAAAAAAAGACATTAGTAAAAAGGATCTTTTTTACTTGCATCGAATTTATTCAATTCAAACTTCTCTGTTTTAATCTCATCTTGTAATTTTGACGTTGAAAAGAATTCACTCTGTGTTTATGTACGCTATGAATATACAGAATGACGTCATTGGTCTCGTGCTGCGCCATAATTGTAAATCAAAACAAGTGACCGACTTTATTGCATGACCGAGCAGATTTCACGACATGATACATGAACAAATTCCATTAACTTATAATAAGTAAATTCAACAGCTGGGAAAAAATATTAAAACATACGTGACATATATCACCGACCTTGTAGAGAGAGTTGAGTATTTCAATTATTAAATTATGCATTTCTGTTACATGAAACATACATATGATTACCGGTATATTAGTTTCATTGGTCGTGCACGAATTCAAACAGATTACATATTACACAATCAAGGCTACATCTAATCTTATAAGATATGCAATACACATCTTATCTGTGAAATATTGAAATTTATGGATAATAAGTTGAAAGTTGATACGAGAGAAGATGGTTCCGATAGTAATGATCTTCAACAACAGCTGCCGCCTTTTTTTGCTAATATTCAGTTAACTACGGGTAGAGCATTCATTGACCATGTTGGAATTGTACTATCCATATTTATGTTGTCATTCAATTATATGATAGTATGTGCCCTTTTTGAGTTGAAACGAATCCAAGAATGTTTTATTATTGTTTTCTTTTATATATAATTACCAAGAAGGAAAGGTTCGAGATCCCAATAACAGGTGTAACCCCGCCACATTTCTATAACCTGATTTAAGCCAGAAAATTGATTGCCAACGGCATATGTCTTCAATTATTTGAGGTGATAGGTTGTTCGTTTTGTTGATTTTGGTGGAATTGTTGACCATCATTGCTTCAACTTTCTATTCATAATTCTATGTATATTATACAATTGATGACTTTCGATGAGGTGAATATAAGAATTGATCAACCCATGGAACATGATATTAACCGAGGCATCCGAGCCGTAGGCATGAAAGGGGGTGAGTCAGAGGGGGGGGGGGAGGGGGGGTTCCCCCTCTTGGTTGGCGGGGGCCAGGGTGTCCTCCCCTGAAAATTTTGAAATTCTAGATGGCAGGAGATGCAATCTGGGCATATATTTGAGAAAAATGATGCTTTTAATTGGTCTCAGAAATGCAGGTTTTTTAGGGTGAAGTTGTGTTCCTCTCAAAGAGAAATTGAAGAAATCAAAGCTGCAGTCAAAATGCCACAAAATTAGAACCGACTGACAATGAATGCCATAGCAAACACTGAATACACCTGTAGATGTTAGGATAACATCTTGGCATCGTGGTTTTTTATTCATTACCGGAAATCGGTAACTTCTAATACATTCCAATTTCGGGATGACTCCGAATCAAAATCCGCGATCAACAAAACGTTTTGCGGTCATAGGTTACACTGGTTCAAAAAGACGGTTCAAAAAGATCAAGAGCGATCTGTTGTTTTTCTAACGCGGAATGAAATTATAACAGAGAACGAGAAAAAAGTAAATATCTTGATAACATTTCAGTTTTACCAACTTCTATTTTTAATTTTGACAAATTTGTAGACGGCTCTCAACCAGAAGTAGCCGGCGAAATCGCCGGTCGCCGGCACATTTTGAGAACTCTGTCGTATACCTGATGAATAGTTGCAACTAATGATTTTTTTTAGGAAATATTGTTAATTGAAATAAGATTGATTGACTGTTGTTGGTCGTATGCCTTTGATGCAACAGTGGTAATACTAAAATAATTCCTTCCACTCGACATAAGTTCGTACACCGTTTTTAATAAGCTATTTCTGTATCTGATATTAAATCAGTAATATACATTTTTCTTAATAAATATTTTTTCTGCTTTAATACAAAAGTAATTTTCATGACGTCATTTGAATAATCGTAAATAATTGTTTCCATTTATCATGTTTATTTTGGCATTTTATTATTTTTATCATATTGTTGTTTTGAAAGAGGGTATCGTGTGTGCCAAACATCATTCACATTCGAGATGGGAATAGTTTTGGCCCTAATTAGAACCCCTACATTTTTCTGACTTTACAATACATTTGCACAAATATCTTGAAGCAATGCTACAAAAAGTGGCTACCGCATAGTGCATTAAGATTTATGTTGCAAATGAAGTAATTACGATCTAAGTGTTTGAAGTTCAAAAGAAATATAAAAACGGTGTATAAAGGTCTAATGTAAGAGGTCGATTAAATGTTAACAAGTTAATATCCATATTAAACAAGGCCATTTACACGATCTTAAGACGCCATTCTCTGCCAAAATATAGCTGCTAAAAGAACATTTGATTGGTAAAACAATCAATGTAGGACAATAATATAATTGTTTTGTTGTCTGTAATGTTCGTTCTTTACACTCATCATTCAAGATTTAATTACAAAACAAGCAACTGTAAAGTGAAAAACAAGATGGCACTCCGAATTACAGGCCATACACAGTCAGTAATACAGGAAACATTGTTATTTTTCTGTGCGAACATGATGAAAACAATACTGCTTAGAAATTTGGATAGTTATTGTGATCACAGTCAGCAGACTAATTGCATTTAAGAAATCAAACGGTACATATTGTAAAAGAATCATTGGTTTATATGTTTCTAAAAATAATTCAGTAATATGTTATGTAAAGAAAAGCTTAATCAGTGATGGTCAACAATCCCACGAATATCAACATTGTGTATGATGAATATAAACAAACATGTCATTATTGCAAAGACAGAAATAAACAAAAGGTGCACCAACTTCTGTGTTGTCATGGTAATTACTATCCGTTACCACCCTACTTTCGTAGTGGGCTTCGGTCGTCGTAGTCGAGATCGTACCGTGAAGATAATTGCATTTACATACAACCAAACGTATGAGCTAGATTCCCGTTTTTTGTCGAGGTTTACTCGATACAGCATTAAGCAAGAAGTGAGAAAGCTTGTCAGTAACTTGCAACAGGTCGGTGGTCTTCTCTCAAGTACATGTATTCCTGTCTGTTTCCTCCACGGCAATAAACCTGACCACCACAATCCTTCCACAGAGCACTGTTTGTCCCCGATATCAGCATCTTAGTTAATTTCTCGGCATAGAATCTCTTTGTAATATTATTCTCAAAATTAGTATTCATCCAAACCATTACTTGATTTAGTATATTAGAGCCTTGTCAATATTAAAGTGGTCATTCGCATCTAAGTTGTTTGACTTCCCAACCTTTCAATATTGACAGTCCTGTAATGATGAAATTAGATTCAGAATAATTTGAACATTCCGCAGAAATAATCAGAAGCCGTAATTCGAAGGACAGACAATATACCGGTCAAACGAAAAGAAACATACAACAGTCAACAAAATACTACACAGAAAACTACAGATTCAGCAGCACGAATTTTGGATATTTTTACACGCATCCTCCTTTTAATCCATTTACCTACATAACGAATTAATCGCCTCAATATGAGTTATTAAACTGTTGAATGAGGAACTACAATCACTCCGCTGTTCCTTTGCTATTATTTATTACCGTGTATACTATATATATTCTCACAGCTATTTCATTTCCGGTGAACAAATAGATTTACATAATATAACGTAATTTCTATTGTGTGTCCTTGGTTACCCTTTTGTTATCTTCGTTATTTTCTTCCTGTCATGCCAGAGCTCAAGTACCGTGTGTTGAAATACATATAGTAGAAAGTGTACCAGATATCAATGGTGTAAAAGACAGATACAAGACGTACATGTCTACGTAAGATGTAGTGTTTCCTATTGAAAGAATACGATCGGAACATCTGGGCTTTACTTTATATCTTATCGGGTCAGGACCCATTTCAATATACGTGATGTATACTATCAACACGTGCTGATCATTATGTGAACAATCAATGATGGGATGTTATTGTAACGTTTTAGTAGGCAGATGGGATCGAGAAATATAACACAGATAAGTAAATGGAAAATTGTGTACATTGATTGATTTGTTGTTGTTTAACGGCAGTGGAGTAGTATTTCAGCTATACTCATAACGAGAACAAGTTTACAGACAATAAATCATGTTGGTGCATAGATGGCATCAATGTGCATATGGACGGGAGATCAAATTGCCACTGAAAAGATGATATTTTTTTATAATGAAAAAGGTCGGACATTTTCGCCTTGTAACGGTCCATCGACGACCACAATTAACAAACTAATTCATTAGGGGCTGCTGCAAATTGTCTTTAACGTTCAAGGGTCGTGATACTCTCCATCCATATACACGATGCACTCACTTGCGTTCTGTCATAAGGTCGAGTTCTGTATTTGATCGGTGAGATGTTTTACCTCCCAGTTGTGAAACTTAGCCCTTTCTTTTTTTCTATTCAACGTGATGCAACTCGGATATCAACACTTTCGAATAGTCAAAATGTTTAAAATATTTGATAGAATAAAATCCAAAACGACTTAAACATGATAAACTATAATATGGTTATTTTATACAATTCGATATTTAATGCTTGCATTATAGAAAATCTTTAATAAAATGAAAAACAAAAATTACTGTCGGCACAATTCTCAAAATAAAATATCAAAATCTTAGAAAGAGACAAAATAGATACCCCTAACACACAAACACATGAACCCTCACTTTCCTGGCTTAGTACAGGCATCTAGATAAAAAGTGATGGGGTTAATCTAGTTTTATAGTCCAAACCTTCCCTCGTAGTGAACTGATGCGGTCACACAAGTGCTTTCGACATGTGCGTAAAATGCCAATGTAAAAATACATTTCACTGAAATAGATATTTCCAATTTTCTCAAAAGATGTACAATGCCAAGAATATTTTATTTATTTATTCATCTTTTAATGAATACAGTAAATCAATAAGATCAAAGGTTTTTAATTAAATGTAAAATGTCTTCCTAGAATAATATGAAAATAAATGTTGTATGGGATTGAAAACAAGTGGCACATTTCATGGTTGAAAAAGAAAACGTATTAAGCTGTCTCCTAGAAATAACATGAATACAGTGACAGGCATTTTGGGCGTTACTTCACAGATTTCATTTTATGACACATTAATCATAATGGTTATATCATATGTTTAAAAATAGTGTGCACGTCTTGGCACACAATGCATGAATACAATTTATTACTCTTATATAATGACCGATAATGGTTGAAAAGAGGTTTCATATCTAAACTATTAATGGAGACCAGATTGAGAAGATTTCATCTGTGAAGAAACTGATATTTACTAAATGGTCCATCATGCTATATTATAAATCATAACGCACGATAATGACGAACGTGTGTTTACACGGAATGGCTGGTCAAAGAAATGCTTGACGTTTTTGACAATCAGCTGACTTGACAGATGAATCGTACAAAGTAACGCAACATCACTATTGTATCGGGTGATTTGTCAAGGTTAAATCGAGCAAACCTCGTCAGTAGTCAAATTAAATATTAGTATATTAGTTCAACTTTACAATGCATTTGCACTATATCTTTTGGTGCCGTTTTTATTTATTTTTATTGCTTCTTCTTTGGGAGGAGTGGTCTTTGTGTAGTTTTGTTTTTGTTTTTTTATATGATCAAATGCTTGAAACGTTGCAACTTCCTGTCGTTTGAATTTAAAGGTGTTGTTTACATGGTTTCTATGTGTTGTCTACCTCTGTTGGTAGCTCCGGACTATGCCTGCCTTTTCCAATGTATGATATGTACTGAGCCGAGCACAATGCGCTCGTTTGAAACATGATGATGCTTATCTGTTTTTGACACCACTTTCAACAACAGAAACAGTTTTATCGGTGCATTCTGTGCTGTTTGAAGAGGAGACCACAATAGCCAGAGAACATCTCCTACCTGCAATTAGTAACCGAAAACTTTATCACGTATGCGTGGTATCGGATACACGCGCGCGGAATTCTCAATAGTAAATGCACCAATTGTCTAACGGAAATCGAAATAGCAAATTTTAAGTGGTGACATGAATTGACTGCCAGTATATATATAAATACATGGACCACGCGTCTGCGGCAACGAATGGTGAACCAAATATTCTAATTCAAATTGTTGTAGCTCAGTATTAAAAATAAAGCAATAACAAACTATAGTAGACTCGTGTTTTTGCCATCAAATGAAGTGGAAATACTATCCACATTCTGTTCGTCCCTCAATGGGATTATATAGAGTATGATGGATTTTGGTCAATGGGAACTTCTGCTCATTTGATGTTAAGTAAGCAATAATACAATCAATAATTTCATGCATTATCTATTTTTCTTCAAACTATTTCATATTTATTTCTTGCACAGACTCTGGTATATCCATGATGAATGAGAATTTCTTCCGGTATTACAATTCCTTTTTTATGTGTCTTTACTTAATCATTTTCAGTTTCTTTATGTTCCTATATGTTCCTTTATGTTCCTTTATGTTCCTTTATGTTCCTATATGTTCCTTTATGTTCCTTTATGTTCCTATATGCAATATCTAGATTATAATTCTTAGTTTGTAGATAGGGAAAATAGAATGATAAGATAAGACAAAAAAAAAAACGTAAAATAGAAGATACAACCGTCGAAAATCAGTTGATTAAATGAAGATGTTCCTTCGATTTCGGTTAATAGTAGGGGGATGAATGATGGAAGATACTAATTCTGACGTGAAACATTTCTGTTTGATTATTTTTCTTACAGAAATTAGAAATACTTACTATTAATATATCATTACTTTGCAACTTTCAAAGAAACGAGAGAATTAATAGAATATACCAGCTTATATTCCCAATCGTCAGAATTATTTTTTGTCGCGGCGGGATATTAAGTGTAATGTGCTGTGAAACCAACCAAATAACCTACCAAATGTTTCCAGATGGTATCGTTAGAAAGAAAGAAAAACGCCATTAAAATTCACTGTGTGATGCATCAGTTGTTTACCTTTCTTTCAAGTGTGGCGACATGCAAAAAAGGTTACTATGCAAAAAATATCAAATATACATAAATCTGATCTGAAGCTGTGATTAACTACATTTTCCAAACATACTGGGAATGCATTTGTCGTGTCTTTTCATTTTTAATATAATTCTCAAATATAAATAGCCCCGCCCCCCCATTTTTTTTTTTTTTTTTTTTTTTTTGTTCATCTACGAGAAACCAAACGTTTAAAATATAGCTCTACATTGATTAATAATTGTTTTATGCTGGATGGAATTCTTTTCTCAATCATCATATCCAAGGGTGTACTTTTAAAAAGTAAAAAAAAAAAAAAAAAAAGTACGTCATGGGTAAACGTTCTAGACGAAACGAAATGTTTATTGCATGTACCAAGAGACGAGATAAAGAATTACGAGTTTTTGAATGAGATCTATTATTATTAACATTCAGATCTATACATCCATTAAGTCTTCAATGTGTTATTATCTCTAGCTGAATATCATCATATATAAATGGTTGTTATGTGAAATGCCATGTCCTATTAATTATCAATTATTCTCTTCTAATTATATACAATTTCTACAAGTTCTAGACACTAATTACTCGTCAAGTACATCATGTACATACATGTAGGAGACTATATATATATATATACCAGCTTCACATTAATTGTAGCTTAATTTTCTGGAATTAATTATGTTTACTTTTGTCATTTTGATTTTAATAAAAAATAAAAATCATTAATATTATTGAAAGCAAAATATAGACGGTCTTGTATTATATATATTGCATTTCGGAAGTATCAGGAATTCGCAAAAAAAATGCCGTCATTAAAAAATAATGTAAAAAAACTTTCTTGTATCAAATCACTGCATAAAAGTGTACAAGTGGTCAACATTGACTACTAAATGTAAGAATAGAATATAATGCACGGACGATGAAATACCCCCATCAAAAACTAATTTTTACCTGTTTCTGAGGTCTGGAATATGGGCTATTCAGCCCCTTGGACTTAATAAAGACTAATATATTCTTACACGAGCCGGTCATGTTGAAGATCAAGAATATCTTCCTGGAGTGTGGGAAATTACGTCTTTTCTCGAGTGGAGCGTAGCGGAACAATGGTAATAGACGAGGAATTTCACACAAGAGTGAAATATTTTTTAGTGGAACAATGCGTATGACATAAGCAATTTCTTCCGCAGATAATCAAAAAGGAAATATGATTTTAAAATTTGTGGGGAAATTTAGGCCGTATTTTTAATGGTGACGTTTTCACTGCACAAATGTCACCTTAGAAGACAACATCATGGGTTTCTGTCATCTATGACTGTCTTACATGGAAAAGTTCCATTAATGGTAGAACATGTCTTCCTATCACTGCAAATCCAACTTTCTATTCACGGATGGGAAGACAATGATCGCCTATATATACCTTTTAAAGGAAAATTATAATTTCTGTTCAAGATTCAAGAAAAAAAAAAGAAAAAAATTTGTACTCGACATGGTGACATTATGCATATACTGCTTTCTCATGAATGACTTTGGAATATTTTGAACTGGACCAAGTGCTTGGCACAATTATAGAAATTTTTTTGTTTTGCTTTTGCATTGACTAGATTACAAAATTACACGTACTACCCACACCAAATCTATTGGTAGTAATCATAAATATAATTATATATGAAAAAGTTAAAATTACTAATTTACTCAAAACTTGCTTGAAAGACTTTTTTTTTTTTTTTTTTAGGATTCTCCATAACTTAGAAAACCACCTCTGGGCTGCTTGGGTTATTGTAAAGCAGGAGATTGTTAAAAAAAACTGTGTATATGAACAAATGTAATTATTGGTATTAGTCATGCCTTTAATAATATGTAATATTTTAGTAAAAATAAATCATTTTGCTAGGGGTGGGTGGGGGTTGAAAAAGAAAACCACATCTATTGGCGCCATTTTTTTCAGTGGCAACTGTATTATTTACATTTTATATTAATACCTCACAGTTTCTTATCTTAATTTTAGGTATCAGTGACAAATAGGATTATGGTAATCATATATCAGTTATAATGAACTTCCGAAGTCAGATAATCTAGATAAGATACATTTATGTATTTCTAATCGGGGGTACAACATGGGAACACAAAGAGGTGATAATATGAATATCAACGATTGAATCTGATAAGCGATTAACAATGAATGAATTAACACACCTTATAATTATGTACACTGCTTGATGCCAAAGTGGCAAGCAAATTAATAGTGGTAAATGAGCCATCACGAAATGTCTGTTCATGTCAGGAACATGAGAATATTGAAGTCTTTCTGGTCAAAGAATGGTTCCACATTAAAATTTACACTCATAGTGTCTTATCGTGATGCGTGAAACAGTTGTGAAAAAACCTGGTATTATTCGACCACTTCCCACATCAATAGCGCAAAACCCTGCATGTAGCATGATGATGCATTTTACACGTGTATGGTGCTATGGGTGCGCATATGTCGTGTCTTCTGAGTCTGAGAATGTCGCTATTCTGCTTTATAGCAGAAAAGATTTCCCGCATTGAAAATATATATAATATATGATTGACACTATATATTTTTCATAAACAATAACACTAGATTTTGCTTTACATTACAAACATTTCAAAGGAATGCTCAATGTTCAGCCATATACATGTATGTTACATGGTATAAGATTTGATTGTTACAGACAGGTTGTAAACACGGGCAATAAATCTTGGCATCTAATAACCAAAATATGTATTTGTGTTTTTATTGCATCATCATAATCGTGTTTGCCACCTTCATTTGTTTTTAGATATTGCTTCCAAAAATAGAAATTACAACTTGGCTCTCTGTCACGTTAGCGTAGAAATTCACACGCCATTGTATGTTTCCTAATTAATTTTATACGTTTTCCATATTTTATATTTGATATTTTAAAGTGACTGCATGTAACGTTGTGCTATAATTGTGCATTCAATTTAAATGGATCAGGCATAAACATTACATTTTCAACCGCATCGGTGGTGTAATGGTTAGTGTGCTCTTCTCGAGTGCGGTCTAGACTATAAGATTGGTATTTGTTGCTTCTCCGCTATTAGAACGCAACATTAAAGAGAAAGGGCAAAGACTGGTTGGCTCGGAATCAAGATAATGTGTCCGAGTGGGGCAACGTGTCTATCCGCGAACTGTACATGTTGTTTCAATGAGCTAGCAGTATAAAAATCCAAATAAGCATGTTGGTCTAGAACAAAGTTGACTCATCATGATCTCATTGAAAATTAACTTGCTCTCGCCATGATATGTCTGAAAAATTGTTGAATTGGTGTTAAGCAACAATCACGCTCTCACTCACTCAATCACTCATATTACATTTTCATTTCATTTAATTACAAATCGAAAAGACAATCAATTTTTGATGACGTTGAAATATACACATGTACATTCGAGATTATTTTTAAGATTAATAATGTTTTCGAATTTAGTCAGTTGCAAAACGATACATATATTAATAAACTACAAGAGAGAGAGAGCATTGGTGTATAATAAAATTATCTGGTTTATCTTAGAGTCAACAAAGAAAAAACAAAAACATCTTCTGAAACAATTATTGAAGACTTTTTGAACATTTCCAAAAATGTTATTTTGGACATCTACACAGTAAGTAACGCACAGTGATTTTTTTTTTAAGAATAACAGTAACTTAAATTATTACTCAACATCATGTGTTAATAATTGCTTATATTTTCCCCCAGATCTATATGTTTACTCGTATTTTTATACAACAGATATTATTTATAAACATACACTGTTACTGCATTTTTATTTATTTTTTTTCCAAAATGAGTGGTAATCAGTGAATTTGATTTCAATATGTAATCAATTGAACTTTGATAAATTTCAGGGTTAGTGTTATGGTGTTTAACGCCACTTTCAACAATATTTCAGTTATATCGTGGCGGTCAGTTTTCAGGTTTAAAAATCATGAAAATCTTATTGAAAGAATTAATATATAATAGAAAAAAATCAGACAACTTTGTGAAAAAAAATATGTAATTAGTCGACTTACCAATAGCAGTATGTAATATTCCAATAAAGACATACACAGTTAATATTAACATGGTTCTTTAACGTTAGTGGTTAACCGCTTTAATATAATAAATAATATCCAGAAAACTTTTGTAAGAGAAATTACTGAAAGCTGTGTTTCACATGTCAGTAGGTGGCAGTGTGTGTTGTAATAGCTCTACTTGATCAAGATCTCAGACTTTCCCCCTATAACTTTAGTAACTCTATCGCTCTGATTATCAACGCTAAACATATGGTGATTAAACTAATTATCCTTTAGGACTTAACATGCATTATGAATAATGTCTTTCTGCTTAATTATCCGCTTATTTATTTTCAAATTCATGTTTTATTTCTATTTTTATAAAAACAGCTCCAATTTAGCCCTGCCAGAACAATACCACATTTCTGTCGAAGTACTTGGAGTGGATGTTAAATTTAAATTCTCATAGGCCTTTCAGTCAATGCTTTCATATGATAATTATTACATTGTGTTTTATTACATATTTCTATGCATACTTACAAAGTATATTATGTTAGAGATGTGCATTTGATTACGACATTTTAGCGCAATTTCGATTATGATTGCTGGCAATATGAGATCAACCACTTGTGTAATAGGAATATTAAAACTACTACTTTGAAGTTCTCTAATTTCGTAAGACATTGATATCAAATTTGATCACTCTGATTCAGTTACGGATTAAAGTTGAAGTGGAATTAAAATGGAGAATACAATTTTAATAAGAAGAAATATGTATGCTATTAGTATTTCATATGATCTGTGTGCAAAATACAAAATCACAAAAAAAAAAACAAATTGCTGACTTGCTTCAGGGCATTGTTTTAGTTCTGGTACTGTAGAAAGACGCACTGAAAACATATCACTCATTGTAATTAATCCCTAATGTTATGTATGCAAAACACATTAACCCAACGACGATACACTAAGGCTACATACACGTACATTGGTGCTTTTAATACAATATAAAAGATGCATTAAGACAAACACTTAGCTCACAAAGTAATAAATTTTCTAATTGAGACAAAAATTTATATTAAGAGTTGTACTAAACTACGAAACGAAATCGAAACGCAACGAATGAAACGAAACGAAACGAAACGAAACGAAATATTACGAAACGCAACGAAATATACTAAAAGGCGAAACGAAACGCAACGCAACGAAACGAAATTTACTATAATGCGAAACGAAATGAAATCAGGAATACAACGAAACGAAACGAAATATACTAAAGTGCGAAACGCAATAGAACGAAACGGATTTAAGGGAAACGCGATGAAGTTTTCCCTATAATTATCATTCATCAGAAGCAAGACAGTTCTCATTATTAATTAAAAACTCAGAATTCAATGTAATCTAGCAGCTAATAGTTACAGTGACAATACTCTGCCTTTGAAATTCTCTGATAGGTATCGGTTACGGTTCCATCATAATACCCGTAATTAACGGAGCAGCGAACATGTTTCAAGTACTATATACATTATCTGGCGTCAAAAGAAATTAAATATCTTAAGACACTGAGGATCATTTATTATGATGAAAACCCTGTCGCTTCACATGCAAGCACATAATGGGGTTTCCACAAACATGCGTATTGTCTATGTGGCCCCTGTCCAAAATAAAGCGGGCATACATTTCATGGTGAATTTATCAGACCACGAAGTGCAATGTCATAATAATAAAAATAGTCATTAATAATAATAGTTTTTTTCGAAAGGAGCTTCTGTGCTAGTACTGTACAAGTCAATGCTGATTTCACAAAATGTACATCGTATTGATTTGATTGAGTGATTTTGATTTTTGGTGTTTAACGCCACTTTCAGCAATATTCAGCTATATCATGGTGACCCGTTTTAGTGGTGGAAGAAGCCGGAGTACCCGGAGAGAACCACCGACCATGGGCAAGCAACTGGTAAACTTATCACATGTGACTGCGAGTCGAGTGCACCCTTTTTTGTAATTTACAACGCCGGGCGCGAACCCACGCCGTATTGGTGATAGGCTTGTACGAGTTGTTAGATAATCCAACTACCCAACGCATTGAGCCACTCAGGCCCTGGAATAGAGTTTAAAAATATTTTAAACTCTTGGAATATGGTTTAAAATTGGACCCTTTTGAAATATGTTACAAAAGAACCACTGCATGGATTGAAACCAAACATGACAGAAATAGACCTACGGTCCTCATAACGTGTCCAACATGCATGTATTTATCAGCACCTTAGTTATCCCCAAGCAGCGAGGTTGCACAGGGTGTATTGTATCTGGACTGTCCTCACTCCCTGCATACCAATACCAGTCTTGTTGTGTCCGTCCATAACATTAATTCTTGTGGATATCCTGGATGTTTCTCAACCAATCTTAATCAAATTTAGTAAACATATTCAGTATAATAGCAGCAAACCCTATTCGAGTTTCAAGGTCATAGTCTAAAGGTTAAGGTCATGAATACATATTTGCTAAGTTTACAGCATTTTTGACACAGCATAGCTTTTTTTCCCTTAGATTTCAATCGGACTCTCTGAAAATATTCTTCATTGAGAGTGGAACAAACTAGTTGGTTTTATACGTGTAGGTCAAATGTCCAATTCATCGTCCTATTTTGCATTTCTTTAACAGTCAGGTGAACACAACAAAGACTATTTTTTCAACCGGCCTCAAGTTCGTTGTTTATTCCTGGCTCGTAAGTTATTCCTTATTCATTACTTATTCCTTATTTGCTATTCCTTATTTCATTCGATGGATTTCAATTAAACTTGGAGAGAATACATCAACAATTGAGAATGCAAGTAGCCTTTTAATTTTTAAAGTCAGAGGTCAGGGACATGGTGACATTTTGTCTTTTTATATATAGCCTAGCGGGCACAACATAGCTTTTTTTAATTTGTTTCGATCAAACTTGGTTAGAACATTAACCCTTTAGAGAGCAAGACGTTTATCGTATTTTTAATGTCATAGGTCAAAATGCCAAGGTCCCCGTTATATTTTTAATTTCTTTTACAGCCTTGTTGACACCAAAGCTTGTGTTTGTCGATGGATTTCAATCAAACTTGTAAATATTAATCGTTGAGATTGTTTGAATGTTTATTTTCAATGTCAATGGTCAAATGTCAAGGTCAAAGTGACATTTTGCGGTCCTTAGATAAACTTAAGTAGTTACATATATGTATATCGAATCAAGAGAGGTCATGAAAAACCGCAATTCTAGTGATAATCAATCTCAAAATCCAGACAAGGCCAAGATAGCAATGACAAAGACGAAATTCAACTCTCAAAAATTTGAAATTTACACAACAGAAACTAAAGAGTAACCAGCAACTCAGACTCTGCCAAATATGTGGAACTTAAACCAGATGCACCGGTTGGGTAAGTGTTCTCTGCTTTTTATGAAACACCACCACGTTGCTCGTGTCATAGTCCGGTAAGACATTGCTCATGTCATAGTCCGGTAAGACGTTGCTCATGTCATAGTCCGGTAAGATGTTGCTCATGTCATAGTTCGGTAAGACGTTGCTCATGTCATAGATCGGTAAGACGTTGCTCATGTCATAGTTCGGTAAGACGACAGAAAAAGCTACGAGTTAATTAGGAAACTAATCAGTTCAAAATTGAAATAAAAACTGCACTGTCCTTGCACCACAAAGTGGTCCTCTAAAATTCAACTTTTATTCTTCGTAATTCGAAACCGACTAAACATTATAAAAAAAATGCGAATGTAAAATAACAACAAACGAAGTTATCGTTTCCGTAGAGATGTTCTTAAGATATTCTATTAAGATATCATCGTGACTCTTATTAACTGTGGCTTCATTTAATTTCGATAGGTACCAATTTTCCAACGACCTGCCCACGGTTTATTCTATTATTCTATAAAAGATGATCTGGTAGAATTCCACAAACCACGAAAGTGAGTATCCACAACTTTTCAGTTTACGAAAATTGATACCCACAAAAATAATTGAATCCACAGGTAATCGGATTTACTATAATAAATGATGCGTTATTACGTACTCTGTATGCGTATATGTACGTATTGAAATGTGCACGAATAATAAATTTGTTTCCACACTGATATGAAAATGTATAGATCGATTGTATTGATTTTTTTTTATTTATGGTGTTTTAACGCCACTTTCAACAATATTTCAGCTATATCATGGCGACCAGTTTGTATGTCAGACGAATATGCATCTGATAATGTGAATCGAAAACGCTTTTAAATTTTGTGGTAAACTGATTCACTTTTACAAAGAACGGATTTCTTTTCTTTTGTATTGTGAAGATGGAAAACGTGGGGCTGTCAGTTGACTTTCATTGAACGCTGTGGAAGTCAAGCAGACCTCTCATTTACTTGATGTCTGCAGGTTTCGGTTCTTCCTCTGACAGTTCGATGGTTTCTTGAGGATTTTCCGCTTTCCTTTATCTTTAATACAGCCGGTTTTGTGCATAGTGCATGTACATCGGCATCAGTGGTATCTGGGGCTACTCGACTAGATAGTATATATAGTTGTCCAGGTCGGTATTCCCCGTTACAGAGCCTTTTAATGTTTGGGGCTGAAATTGTTCCCCGGTCCGTGGTTCTTTCCCCCGTTTGCATTACACTGCAAATAATGTTCACATCACTGTAGGGATGATCATGGAGTGGCATGTAAGTATTTCCTGCACCCCCTTTTAAGCTGTTAGACCAGACGCATAGGCGCTGAGGTCCGACTCTGGAGATACTACAAAAACCCTGACAGGAATGCCTGGATATCCTTCTTACCTCATTTATTGAGGGTGCTCTTTATTGAAAAGAGGATTCTACCTAGCATAATGGTCGTTGATAAATTTTTATTTTGTTTGTTTTGACGAACGGTTCATAAATCTTATACATTAAATTTTTGTCTTGAAGAATGGTTCATAAATCTTCTTATACATGCATATCAGTATAAAATTCTGCTTAGACTTTTTCATCACTTCTAGTTCCATTCATGTTGTTCTTATTGGATTTTAGTATATTTTCGTTTCGTTTTGCATTTTAGTGTATTTCGTTGCGTTTCGCATTTTAGTATATTTCGTTTCGTTGCGTTTCGCATTTTAGTATATTTCGTTGCGTAATATTTCGTTTCGTTTCGTTCGTTGCGTTTCGATTTCGTTTCGTAGTTTAGTACAACCCTTATATTAAGCCTTAAAGTTGCAAATGATTAAAGAAAAAAAAGATTACGACACAGGCCTGGATGTAGGCCTAATAATTAGCCTCGTGATCTTCGATTTTTTGTTAAACAATCATATATACCTTTATTGGTCATGCCTGTTAACAATGCACCCTGGTCGTCCAGGTTCAACCAAGGGTCCCTGTTTTACATCAAAAGATTACATGCACATGGTTAGGCCTGTAACTTACACAATAAAAATCATCACGTATTTATAAATCATCACACATAGAGAAAAGGAAAAATATACTTAGATATATAAGCTAAGCAATTATGCAAAAAATTTAATTAGCATTCATTCATTCATTATTTATTATTATTATTATATATTTCTAATACACCAATCGAGCACACCCTTGAAAATAACGTGTTGAGTCAGTGCACGGATAGACATTTAAATGTTGATAAATTGATCATGTGGAAAGCATGAGGTAAGCTGTCCATTTATATCATTTCGGATAATTGTTAGTTTTTCCTTTTCTATATTATATAAAATGTTTGTTTTTGGTAAAAAGTCTAGATTATTATGAACATTTCTTCTCTAAGTAATTCTTATAGCATGTTTTCCCATTTAATTCCGTTGTATTTAACATTATTACGAATATTCCATAATTCCCACTTAAAATGTATATTTACAGCCTGGCAAATGTCTTTTTCTCTAAATTTTTCGAGGTATTTCCAAAGCAGAATTTTTGAGAAAAAAGAATCTTCCATCTCTTTCACTGTAAATTTTGCAGAAGGGCACTGAAAAAATAAATGTTGTAGAGTTTCATTAAGAAGATGACATTTAGGGGCCGTCGTTGACGTGACCGTATGGCAGTTGGATTTACAACTACAGTCAAGTCGTGAGTTCGAACCCTGTTCATGGCGAGGTGTACTCGATCCAACATTATGTGATAAAAGTTTTTCACTGACTTGCGACAAGTCGGTGGTTTTCTACGGATACGCCGGTTTCTTCCACCAATAAAACTGACCGCCACGACATAACTGAAATATTTTTGAAAGTGACGTTAAACACCATAAGCCAACAAAGCTAGTGGGCATTTACCGTTCGATATATTTATTTTTTGAAGTCTTTTTTTCCGTATCAATAATGTTATGAATACATTTCCATTGGAATTCTTTAATTTTGCTTGACACATGAACCTGTTTTAATATTGACCAGACTAAATTGTTCCTAATTTATATCTTTGCCGTAAAGGACTTCCCATTTTATATGACATATTGGTTTGATTTTATGAATATATTTTAATTTTAGTTGAAAGGGTAATATTATTTCCCCCCTTTTTTCATATAAATAAAGGTCAGTATACAGTTTTAGAAGGTGTCACATATTTGAATTAGGATCTGCTGCTATTTCATCTTGTAAAATCTGCACAAATTCTTTTGGAACTGCTTTTTTAATTCTAGCATATTCCGAAATACAATTTCTTTTATCATTGAAAGAGTTGTAGATTTCATTGGAAATCTTGAAATCACTTTCGATTGTGGTCCAGATACCTTTCATTGTTTTAATATTGCTTAAGTGAATGCAGAATGCGATAAAGTAACTTTATTTGTTTACTTGTGATAAACGAGTCTATATTTAACATACACATTCCCCTTTCGTTTGTCTCTAAGCACCAAACGGGGGCCGTCGTGGTCGTATGGTAGTTGGATTTATAACTAACTATGCAATTAGTGACTATCACCACTAACGTTGCGAGTTCGAATCCCGCTCAGACAATGTGTACTCGATACCACATTATGTGATAAAGTTTGTCAGTGACTTGCGACAGGTCGGTGGTTTTCTCCGGGTAACCCAGTTTCCTCCACCAATAAAACTGATCGACACGATATAATATATGAAATATTGTTTAAAGTGGCGTTAAGTACCATACAACCAAACCAAACCAAACTAAGCAACAAACGTTTTTTTATTTGTTTATCTTTACCATTCCATATAAAACTCGATATTATGTCATTTTTTTTTTTTATATATTTATCAGGAATTCCCCTCATTTCAATTTCGTAACCACAGACAGATTATTAGAGTTTTACCCCCATATGTCAAATTTTGACTTTTCAAAACATGTATACAGCTTTTCATTTTTCCGATAATTGGTTTCCATATATTATCATCTTAGATGTCATATCCATGATGTTTTAGCATTTCCTGTTGTAAATGTTGGCCTCTCTTCGACCTTTAAAAGGGTAGATTTGCCAAAGACTGAAGGTCATGACCTACATTGTAGTTTGTTTACCGAGGGCCTGGGTGGCTCAATGAGTTAGGTAGTTGGATTACCTAACAACTCATACAAGCCAATCACCAATACGACATGCCCGGCTTTGTAAATTGCAAAAAGGGTGCACTCGACTCGCAGCCGAAAGTGATAAAGTTTACCAGTTGCTTGCCCATGGTCGATGGTTCTCTCCGGCTTCTTCCACCACTAAAACTGGTCGCCATGATATAGCTGAAATATTGCTGAAAGTGGCGTTAAAACATCAAAAATCAAATAGTTTGTTTACCTATCTTTGTATGTTAACGTTTGCTACCATTAACAATGTGGAAATAAAACTGTTTTCAAAGTGGTAATGGTATAATGCTTCCACCTTGACAGACTAATTCATTAATACTCAAAAACACTAAGAGATAACTATAGAAAGGTGTAGATTTTAGTTAGAAAGGGGAAGCAACATGTACATTAAACAGGTAGAACATGCGTTAGTATATAGAGATACCGATATGCACATATGCATTCATAGCTCCAAGTTATAGAGAATGTAGCCTTTTCATGGTGAAAATTATTCCACACTGCAGGCTGTATTTACCAATGACCTTTGTCATCGAAGAGGTCACAAGTACAGGGTCATGGTACATTTTTCGTTGTTGCTATTACTTTTTCAAAGCCCTAATATATATCTAACACAAAGCATAAAAATACTATCAGTGAATATCCCCGGTAGATCTAATTCATCAAGGTATTTCAAAGGAAAAGATTGAAAAGTTTAAATATTGATTAGGACTGACACACTAGCTCATTGGTCCTTCAGATTGGCTGAACTTATTGACCTTTCGGGTAATATGAGCTATTAATATTATTATACTTCCAGGTATAACAAAATATTGATTCCATGTCGGCACAAGCTTTTCCGCCTTTCCCTTTTATACACTTGTCATGTGTGTTAAACTTGGACAATTAAATGTCGTTTTGTTGAAGTCGAACGGACCGACGAATGTTCTACCACGTTTGGCACATTGTGTATTCGGTTTGGTCTTGTTTATGGTGTTTAACGCCACTTTCAACAATATTTCACTTATATCGTTGCGGTCAGTTTTATTGGTGGAGGAAACAGGGGTACCAGGAGAAAACCATTGTGCATTCGGTGATTCGTTGAATCTGTAATAAAGTAAACAAAAAGTTATATCATACTTAAAGAATCAATCCATGCTACAGGTAACAATCCATCAGACATAACAAAGTAATGTTTGCACCTCCAATATATAACAACTGTGTGATGATTTTTATGAAATATTATTAGGGACCGCCATGGTCGTGATCGTATGGTAGTTTGATTTACAAGTACCTATACAATCAGAGTCTATCACCACTAGAGTTGTGAGTTCGAATCCCGCTCATGGCGAGGTGTACTAGATACAACATTATGTGATAAAGTTTGTCAGTGACTTGTGGCAGGTCGGCGGTTTTCTTTGGATACCCCGGTTTCCTCCACCAATAAAACTGACCGTCACGATATAACTGAAATATTGTTTAAAAAGGCGTAAACATCATAACTCTAACACTGTATAAAAAATTTAGTAATTCCTCTTTAAATTGGAGTGATTCAGCAATTTTTCAGTTATGTCAAGGCGAGAACAAGTTAATTTTCAATGAGATGATGATGAGATCCGCTTTGTTCTAGACCAACACGCTGAGTTACACTGAAACAACAGTCCGCGGGTGGACATGTCGCTCCACTCGGACACATTATTCTGATTCCGAGCCAACCAGTCTTTTGCTCTTTCTCATTAATAATGCGTGCTTAGCGGAGAAACAACACATATCTTTGAATTGGTAAACCAGTGATAGTTGTTATATTGGTATTTATATATACCATTTTATATATTGCCATTTTTGCTATTCTATCTTATTGTAATGAATCTTTAGCGGCTAACGAAGTACTGTACTTCTCGATATCTACACATTTTAGACGATTATTTTGAAATAACAATTAAATATCACTGGAAATCAAGCAGATTATATATAGGGTTTATAATAGAAGTAATTTGTAAACATACCTCCGAGTGAGTGAGTGAGTCATTGTTGTTTAATGCCAAATTAACCATGTTTGCAGCTATATCATATTGAGAACGAGGACCCAGGTGGCTCAATGAGTTAGGTAGTTGGATTATCTAGCAACTCATACAAGCCTATCATCAATATGGCGTGGGTTCGCGCCCGGCTTTGTTAATTACAAAAAAGGTGCACTCGACTCGCAGCCGCAAATGATAAAGTTTACCAGTTACTTGCCCATGGTCGGTGGTTCTCTCCAGGTACTCCGGCTTCTTCCACCACTAATACTGGTCGCCATGATATAGCTGAAATATTGCTGAAAGTGACGTTAAAACACCAAAAATCAATCAATCAAATAACATCATATTGAGAGCAAGTTACATTCAATGAATGTACTAAACCATCACGCTAAATTGGATGTGCTATATAGTGTTAGCTTTGCGGGTAGGCATGTCTCTCCACTTGGACACATTATCCTGATTCCGAACCAACCAATCTTTACTCTTACTCCTTAATGCTGCGTGCTTAGCCGAGAAGCAAACATACCCATTTATAGTTATTGGTAGAGCCGAATGTGACTCGAAACCAAGACATACCGTACTTGAAACAAGCGCGCAACCATTACACCACCAATGCGGTTAACATACATTAGACGGCGTAAGTAATGTAGGGAGAAGCTGTTAAGAGCTTGTCTATGAGAAAACCATGCAAAACAGTCCGGAAGCAAGGTTGGCCAATCCTTTTCAAAATTTGTTGGTAGGTAGACCACCACACAACTTTTGCAAATGCATCAACTTTTTTTTTCAAATTTTCGAATATCATGACCATAGGAGGCGCCACCTATATTTCTACAATTTTCCCAATAATATGACAAGAAACTAGCCAAAAAAGGTCTGTTTTGAAACCTATTTTATTACTTATAACACAATATTATTAATTAAACCTTAGTGGTAATGAAATATGTGTATAAGGAACTTTATATGTTCAATACTTAAATGGACCTCTTTCTTTATCATTCAAGGACAGATAACTCCAAAAACTTGACAAATTTCCAAATTTTCAATATTGCAAAAATAGGCTATGTTCTAAGGGCTATATCTCTGAAGGTAACGCTTTAATTTGTTTTATTTTGGTTGTTAAGCAATATTCTTAGACTAAATATATTACAGATAAAATGTTTTGTTTTGCTTTTGAATATCATCTGCAATATGAGCTATCGAAATCCCCCCTTTTTGCAATAATGCCCGATTTACAAAAGTAAGCTATGTTCTGAGGGCTATATCTACTAAGGTAACACTTTAATTTGTTTTATTTTGGTTGTTAATCAATATTCTTAGACTAAATATATAGCTGATAAAAGGTTTTGCTTTGCTTTTGAATACCATCTGCAATATGAGCTATCGAAATCCCCCCTTTTTGTAATAATGCCTAATTTGCAAAAAATAGCCTATGTTCTGAGGGTTATATCTCTGAAGGTAACACTTTAATTTGTTTTATTTTGGTTGTTAATCAATATTCTTAGACTAAATATATTGCAGATAAATTGTTTTGCTTTGCTTTTGAATATCATTAAATGCAAATGACAACTTCTTATATAAACATTCTGTATAACTATGTCTTCTTGACCTGGTTATTTCAGAATAACTTGAAAAGCTTCTGTTATCATTTTCGAATAATATGACATTGAACATTAAGATAGACTTTCCCAAAGCAAACTAATCTGTGAATTCAGCGTTGGAAAATGTCTGGAAAATGTTTTCATTGCAGAATTATATATTTCTTTTTGGGCCATATTGTCTTCCTCTCAGTCAGAGTTTTTTTTTAGTTTATGATGATTTTATTTGTTAAATTAACAAAAGGGATAGGACACAAGTTTTACCAACTTATGAAGTCTTCTCCCATTTATACAATAAATTCACATAGTATAATGATCATTCTGAGCATACATATAATACATATAGAGATATATTGTAAATAATTAACGAATTAATAAAAAGGTTGTGTTGGATGGATATGAGGTTGGAGAGTAGATAATTATCGAGTAATTATACTACAAGGAATCTTATTGAAGATTTAATAAAATTGAAAACGTGTTTGATGATATTAATATTTTCTTCGTATGTTAAATCATCCGACCCACGGGTTAGTAGATTCAAATTCAAATCGCTTGTCTGTACCCAATTTAAGTTGTTCATCATAATACGTCTTATTTCAGTATAATTAGGACAGGTAACAAAATAATGGAATGCATCTTCCCGTGGAGCTCCACAGGAACACGCAGCATCATTTACTATATTAACCTTTGATAGATCGTAATTTAGAAAGGAATATGAGTTGCGAAGTTGAGTAAGAATAATATTAAGTTTTCTGGGACCATAATAAAAATGTTTCGGGATACGTTTTGTGTTATCTGACTGTTCCTTTCGAATGGCTTTTTTGAATTTAGTTAATGTGTCAAGATTACGATCAAATTGATCTAGCCGGTTCCAGAGTTTAACAGTGGATGGAATAAAAGATTCAGTTGTAATCGAGAGTCTACAAAAAGGTATTATTAAATCCGAACCGTTTCTTAAGGGGTAAATAGTTGTGCCTTGTACAGTAGAGTATTTGGGTTCTCTGGGAAAATACCTCTATAGATTGTGATGACTGCTGAATGTCAGAATCTGAAGAAAAAAAAATACAATATTAAATCATTTAATGATTTATTGCAATCCATCTGACAGTGGTAACAATTATTGAATTCCACATAAAGTTCTCTTTATAGATTAGTACATAGTAAGGAGAAGATTCTTTTTAATAAACAGCTTCGCATAGCACAAAATAATGAGACAGCAACAAGTCAACTCGGAACATTGAGGCAAGTGTAGACACAGAGTCGATTGACACACTAATAAGCTGGACACCGAAAAACATTCGAATAGTAACGTGCTGGATTCCCAAATATTTCAAGAAGTGTTATTGCTGGTACCGCAAGGTTGTACAATATTTGTATATTTTTCGTTTGCTTGTTGTTGTTTATTTTTTTTTGGGGGGGAGGGGGTTAGGGGGCTGGTAGGGCAGACATGACCTTCTTCTTTGGATATAATATCAACAGCTTTCAACTGTTCGCATGATACTGAGTCAGAATATATATGGTTATGGTTCATGGGTAGTTATCTTTATAGTTCTATTTGATATTTCAAAAAATGACCCCCTTTTGGTTCCTTATACATGTATCTTGAAAAGCATAAGAGCTAGATCAAAACAACTGATCATGATCCTAAAGTGAGAGCTAGATTTATACAGAATTTGATGAAATAAACCCCATCACAATCTGTTAAGTAATAACCTACCATACATCTACCAAGATGATAAAACGGCTCAGTGATCACTGCCGTCTATATTATACATATCTTCATAATAATATTTCGAAAAATGTTGGTTTTGTATGGAGCTTTACTTGTTGCAAGCTTACAGCTAGTCTGGCAATGTATTTTCTTTATTGTTATTATGTAAAAGGTTGTACTGCAAGTCCTGTATACATTTACATTTCTGTGTGGTTTTAGTAACTCCCTTCAATGTTAATATTCAGTAAAGGCAAAAGGCCTAGGGGAATGATAAGCAAATCAAGAATCATTTTGAAGTCATTAATTTTTTTAATGTTTTATGTAGATCTAGATCCTTCCTAGTCCGAGATTCCTCTGTCGTTTAACGGCATTGATAAAGTTGCTTGTAGCCGTTCAACGACAGAGGGTGCTATATACGGAAACCATCGAATTTGCCTCACCGGCCATAGGATCGGCACATTTCCACGTTTCGTGGCTATCGGATTTTATTTTCTATCATAAACCTTATATAAATCGCTTCACCAATCATTTTTCTATTCATTCATAACCATCTTACCCTCAGAAAGTGGTGTTACACTCCATTACAGCACGATTTTGCCTTAGATCCTATAATTCCGCCATTTGACTTCCATTTTCGAATCTACACACGTGATCTCGCGATACTAACTGAATGATGACAGCAACGCATTGCATGATGGGAGCTAATTAATGCAGCGTGCCAAATTATTTGGAGCATTATTTGCATACGTAAACAACATTCAAATCACATGGAAGACGATACATTTAAGCGTATTCTGCAGGACAAACAGTCCATCTACAGATCAAAGCAGAGCAGAAGGAAATAATACAGAATGTGTTGGAAAGAAAAGATTCAATGGCAGAGTGTTACCAACGGGCTTCGGAAAGAGCATGTGTTACGTTCCCCCTTTTTGTTTTTGGACAAGGTACTACATTTTTTTTTCTTATGGTTATCTGTAATTCACTAAATTTGCTGTTAAAATCATTACCAATCAATATAATCAACTGTATTAAATTTTATGTTAATTGTTCTGCCTTAACAAGCGCCTATGATTGGCAATAAAAATATTTGTTTGTTTGTTTATATGCAAATCATCTCCCATGATACATTGCGGTAATCGTAGTTTTCTCGTAGTCACGTGACAAATGTTTGAAAAATGGAAGACAAATGTCGAAATCATAGGATCTAAGGCAAAATCGTGCTGTAATGGAGTGTAGCACCACTTTCTGAGGGTAAGATGGTTATGAATGAATAGAAAAATGATTGGTGAAGCGATTTATATAAGGGTTTCTGATAGAAAATAAAATCCGATAGCCACGAAACGTGGAAATGTGCTGACCCAGAGTTGGAGAAGCAAATCCGCTGTTTTCCGTATATAGTACGCTCTGTCGTTGAACGGCTACAAGCAACTTTATCAATGCCGTTAAACGACAGAGGAATCTCGGACTAGATCCTTCCCATTTTCAAAATATATATAGATTAGCAATTGATAAGATTTTTACCTGCTGCAACTGTAAGAAAGGTTATGGATATCAGCCAAAAATCTTTACATGTTGATGCCTGTATGCCTCTTAATCTTGAACATTTCGCATAAATCTTACTACTACTGCTACTAGTACTAGTCTTAGCAGGATGGGGAGATCGGTAGGTCCTCTTCTGTCGTTTCCAATAGCCTTCCAAATCATCTCTATGTCTTGGACATGCTTGAAAATTTACTATTGAAGTGTCTACTGCAAATATTCCACTTCTATATAGAATAAGAAGATCTTCTGGGGAGGTCAATACCACATGTCATCATGGTCATCAGACATCACAAGAAGTTAGGCACCTAGGCCGTAAATGTCTTTGAGTTGGCTTGTTACATTGGACAACTGGGACACATATGGCAGTAGAAGCATAATGTTGTGATGGGACACACTCTGATTTATACTAAAAAGCACATTTAAGCCAACCTTGGTCATCAGGAATGACATATTTACCGCCTTTCATTCAAGCATGCATTTCCAATGTAAACATTGAAGAGTATTTCAGGGGAGATAGCTAAGTAAATAATTGGGCACCATGAAGGGTATTTTAGTGATGTTTTGTTTAAATTTTGTAATAATTTGTTAATTAAGACTAATACTAATGCAGTGTAAGTGCCAGTTTACATACTTAGAAAGGAAAGTGTATATGTGGTGCATAACATTAAGAATATTTTGGTGATTATAGGAATATTTTACTCTGGTAGTTGAAAAAGGAGTTCCTTATGGCCACTTTTCACCCCTTTTATTATATTTGCACCAACTACGACACAGATATTATTTATCAAGTATTTTTATGTAATTGATTCAATATAAATATGTGAGTTCCAGTCAGTATTGGTGGATTAATTTCAGAAAAAAATCCTTCTATCAGTCAGAAATTTTCCCACTTTTGTCTTTAAAATCACCACTTTTCATTTGTTCAAAAAGTACTATAATACTCATTTGCAAAGCAAAACCTTCTACATACTGAATATTTTATCCCTGTCTGTTATAAAAATAACAAAAAGAAACAAATTTAGGTGTTACCTTACAAGTTATTAACTTTTAGGAACACCATACTAAATCATTCCCTTTTTACATCTCCTTATTTGGAAAGTTGGCACGATACCAACTTGTATGCTTTAATGATTAAATTGACTTTAAAAGGTTGTTAAGATGTCACAGTTGCCTCTAAAACATAAAAACTACATTATTTGTCTCTTCAATCTAGAATACGGTGGTATTCAAAATGGGCAATTTTACACTTGAATATGCTTACTCTGGTATTTGTATTTGTTCTAAAAATAGAAATGGCTATTTCTAAAAATAGAACGACCCATTTGCACTTTTGATGGTATTTATGGAGTCACTACATGTTACCCTTCAGGACACATATGATATAAATCTGATTTTCCAACCTTGCTTCTGGACGAAATCTTAAATTCTGCATGGTTTTCTCATAGACAAGCTCTTAACATACATTAGACGGCGTAAGTAATGTATGGAGAAGCTGTTAACATACATTAGACGGCGTAAGTAATGTATGGAGAAGCTGTTAACATACATTAGACGACGTAAGTAATGTAGGGAGAAGCTGTTAACATACATTAGACGGCGTAAGTAATGTATGGAGACGCTGTTAACATACATTAGACGACGTAAGTAATGTATGGAGACGCTGTTAACATACATTAGACGGTGTAAGTAATGTATGGAGAAGCTGTTAACATACATTAGACGACGTAAGTAATGTATGGAGACGCTGTTAACATACATTAGACGGCGTAAGTAATGTAGGGAGAAGCTGTTGACATACATTAGACGGCGTAAGTAATGTATGGAGAAGCTGTTAACATACATTAGACGGCGTAAGTAATGTAGGGAGAAGCTGTTAACATACATTAGACGGCGTAAGTAATGTAGGGAGAAGCTGTTAACATACATTAGACGGCGTAAGTAATGTAGGGAGACGCTGTTAACATACATTAGACGACGTAAGTAATGTAGGGAGACGCTGTTAACATACATTAGACGGCGTAAGTAATGTATGGAGAAGCTGTTAACATACATTAGATGGCGTAAGTAATGTAGGGAGAAGCTGTTAACATACATTAGACGGCGTAAGTAATGTATGGAGAAGCTGTTAACATACATTAGACGGCGTAAGTAATGTATGGAGACGCTGTTAACATACATTAGACGACGTAAGTAATGTATGGAGACGCTGTTAACATACATTAGACGGCGTAAGTAATGTAGGGAGAAGCTGTTGATATACATTAGACGGCGTAAGTAATGTAGGGAGAAGCTGTTAACATACATTAGATGACGTAAGTAATGTAGGGAGAAGCTGTTAACATACATTAGACGGTGTAAGTAATGTATGGAGACGCTGTTAACATACATTAGACGGCGTAAGTAATGTATGGAGAAGCTGTTAACATACATTAGACGGCGTAAGTAATGTATGGAGAAGCTGTTAACATACATTAGACGGCGTAAGTAATGTAGGGAGAAGCTGTTAACATACATTAGACGGCGTAAGTAATGTAGGGAGACGCTGTTAACATACATTAGACGACGTAAGTAATGTATGGAGAAGCTGTTAACATACATTAGACGGCGTAAGTAATGTATGGAGAAGCTGTTAACATACATTAGACGGCGTAAGTAATGTAGGGAGACGCTGTTAACATACATTAGACGACGTAAGTAATGTATGGAGAAGCTGTTAACATACATTAGACGGCGTAAGTAATGTAGGGAGAAGCTGTTAACATACATTAGACGGCGTAAGTAATGTAGGGAGAAGCTGTTAACATACATTAGACGACGTAAGTAATGTATGGAGACGCTGTTAACATACATTAGACGGCGTAAGTAATGTAGAGAGAAGCTGTTGACATACATTAGACGGCGTAAGTAATGTAGGGAGAAGCTGTTAACATACATTAGACGACGTAAGTAATGTAGGAAGAAGCTGTTAACATACATTAGACGGCGTAAGTAATGTATGGAGACGCTGTTAACATACATTAGACGGCGTAAGTAATGTAGGGAGAAGCTGTTGACATACATTAGACGGCGTAAGTAATGTAGGGAAAAGCTGTTAACATACATTAGACGACGTAAGTAATGTAGGGAGAAGCTGTTAACATACATTAGACGACGTAAGTAATGTATGGAGAAGCTGTTAACATACATTAGACGACGTACGTAATGTATGGAGAAGCTGTTAACATACATTAGACGGCGTAAGTAATGTAGGGAGAAGCTGTTGACATACATTAGACGGCGTAAGTAATGTAGGGAGAAGCTGTTAACATACATTAGACGACGTAAGTAATGTAGGGAGAAGCTGTTAACATACATTAGACGACGTAAGTAATGTATGGAGAAGCTGTTAACATACATTAGACGACGTAAGTAATGTAGGGAGAAGCTGTTAACATACATTAGACGGTGTAAGTAATGTATGGAGAAGCTGTTAACATACATTAGACGGCGTAAGTAATGTATGGAGAAGCTGTTAACATACATTAGACGGCGTGAGTAATGTATGGAGAAGCTGTTAACATACATTAGACGGCGTAAGTAATGTATGGAGAAGCTGTTAACATACATTAGACGGCGTAAGTAATGTATGGAGAAGCTGTTAACATACATTAGACGACGTAAGTAATGTATGGAGACGCTGTTAACATACATTAGACGGCGTAAGTAATGTAGGGAGAAGCTGTTGACATACATTAGACGGCGTAAGTAATGTATGGAGAAGCTGTTAACATACATTAGACGGCGTAAGTAATGTAGGGAGAAGCTGTTAACATACATTAGACGGCGTAAGTAATGTATGGAGAAGCTGTTAACATACATTAGACGACGTAAGTAATGTATGGAGACGCTGTTAACATACATTAAACGGTGTAAGTAATGTATGGAGAAGCTGTTAACATACATTAGACGACGTAAGTAATGTATGGAGACGCTGTTAACATACATTAGACGGCGTAAGTAATGTAGGGAGAAGCTGTTGACATACATTAGACGGCGTAAGTAATGTATGGAGAAGCTGTTAACATACATTAGACGGCGTAAGTAATGTAGGGAGAAGCTGTTAACATACATTAGACGGCGTAAGTAATGTAGGGAGAAGCTGTTAACATACATTAGACGGCGTAAGTAATGTAGGGAGACGCTGTTAACATACATTAGACGACGTAAGTAATGTAGGGAGACGCTGTTAACATACATTAGACGGCGTAAGTAATGTATGGAGAAGCTGTTAACATACATTAGACGGCGTAAGTAATGTAGGGAGAAGCTGTTAACATACATTAGACGCGTAAGTAATGTATGGAGAAGCTGTTAACATACATTAGACGGCGTAAGTAATGTATGGAGACGCTGTTAACATACATTAGACGACGTAAGTAATGTATGGAGACGCTGTTAACATACATTAGACGGCGTAAGTAATGTAGGGAGAAGCTGTTGACATACATTAGACGGCGTAAGTAATGTAGGGAGAAGCTGTTAACATACATTAGACGACGTAAGTAATGTAGGGAGAAGCTGTTAACATACATTAGACGGTGTAAGTAATGTATGGAGAAGCTGTTAACATACATTAGACGGCGTAAGTAATGTATGGAGAAGCTGTTAACATACATTAGACGGCGTAAGTAATGTATGGAGAAGCTGTTAACATACATTAGACGGCGTAAGTAATGTAGGGAGAAGCTGTTAACATACATTAGACGGCGTAAGTAATGTAGGGAGACGCTGTTAACATACATTAGACGACGTAAGTAATGTATGGAGAAGCTGTTAACATACATTAGACGGCGTAAGTAATGTATGGAGAAGCTGTTAACATACATTAGACGGCGTAAGTAATGTAGGGAGACGCTGTTAACATACATTAGACGACGTAAGTAATGTATGGAGAAGCTGTTAACATACATTAGACGGCGTAAGTAATGTAGGGAGAAGCTGTTAACATACATTAGACGGCGTAAGTAATGTAGGGAGAAGCTGTTAACATACATTAGACGACGTAAGTAATGTATGGAGACGCTGTTAACATACATTAGACGACGTAAGTAATGTAGGGAGAAGCTGTTGACATACATTAGACGGCGTAAGTAATGTAGGGAGAAGCTGTTAACATACATTAGACGACGTAAGTAATGTAGGGAGAAGCTGTTAACATACATTAGACGGCGTAAGTAATGTATGGAGACGCTGTTAACATACATTAGACGACGTAAGTAATGTAGGGAGAAGCTGTTGACATACATTAGACGGCGTAAGTAATGTAGGGATAAGCTGTTAACATACATTAGACGACGTAAGTAATGTAGGGAGAAGCTGTTAACATACATTAGACGACGTAAGTAATGTAGGGAGAAGCTGTTAACATACATTAGACGACGTAAGTAATGTATGGAGAAGCTGTTAACATACATTAGACGACGTACGTAATGTAGGGAGAAGCTGTTAACATACATTAGACGGCGTAAGTAATGTAGGGAGAAGCTGTTGACATACATTAGACGGCGTAAGTAATGTAGGGAGAAGCTGTTAACATACATTAGACGACGTAAGTAATGTAGGGAGAAGCTGTTAACATACATTAGACGACGTAAGTAATGTATGAAGAAGCTGTTAACATACATTAGACGACGTAAGTAATGTATGGAGAAGCTGTTAACATACATTAGACGGTGTAAGTAATGTATGGAGAAGCTGTTAACATACATTAGACGGCGTAAGTAATGTATGGAGAAGCTGTTAACATACATTAGACGGCGTAAGTAATGTATGGAGAAGCTGTTAACATACATTAGACGGCGTAAGTAATGTATGGAGAAGCTGTTAGCATACATTAGACGGCGTAAGTAATGTAGGGAGAAGCTGTTGACATACATTAGACGGCGTAAGTAATGTAGGGAGAAGCTGTTGACATACATTAGACGGCGTAAGTAATGCATGGAGAAGCTGTTAACATACATTAGACGGCGTAAGTAATGTAGGGAGAAGCTGTTAACATACATTAGACGGCGTAAGTAATGTAGGGAGAAGCTGTTAACATACATTAGACGGCGTAAGTAATGTATGGAGACGCTGTTAACATACATTAGACGACGTAAGTAATGTATGGAGACGCTGTTAACATACATTAGACGGCGTAAGTAATGTATGGAGAAGCTGTTAACATACATTAGACGGCGTAAGTAATGTAGGGAGAAGCTGTTAACATACATTAGACGGCGTAAGTAATGTAGGGAGAAGCTGTTAACATACATTAGACGGCGTAAGTAATGTAGGGAGACGCTGTTAACATACATTAGACGACGTAAGTAATGTAGGGAGACGCTGTTAACATACATTAGACGGCGTAAGTAATGTATGGAGAAGCTGTTAACATACATTAGACGGCGTAAGTAATGTAGGGAGAAGCTGTTAACATACATTAGACGGCGTAAGTAATGTATGGAGAAGCTGTTAACATACATTAGACGGCGTAAGTAATGTATGGAGACGCTGTTAACATACATTAGACGACGTAAGTAATGTATGGAGACGCTGTTAACATACATTAGACGGCGTAAGTAATGTAGGGAGAAGCTGTTGACATACATTAGACGGTGTAAGTAATGTAGGGAGAAGCTGTTAACATACATTAGACGACGTAAGTAATGTAGGGAGAAGCTGTTAACATACATTAGACGGTGTAAGTAATGTATGGAGAAGCTGTTAACATACATTAGACGGCGTAAGTAATGTATGGAGAAGCTGTTAACATACATTAGACGGCGTAAGTAATGTATGGAGAAGCTGTTAACATACATTAGACGGCGTAAGTAATGTAGGGAGAAGCTGTTAACATACATTAGACGGCGTAAGTAATGTAGGGAGACGCTGTTAACATACATTAGACGACGTAAGTAATGTATGGAGAAGCTGTTAACATACATTAGACGGCGTAAGTAATGTATGGAGAAGCTGTTAACATACATTAGACGGCGTAAGTAATGTAGGGAGACGCTTTTAACATACATTAGACGACGTAAGTAATGTATGGAGAAGCTGTTAACATACATTAGACGGCGTAAGTAATGTAGGGAGAAGCTGTTAACATACATTAGACGGCGTAAGTAATGTAGGGAGAAGCTGTTAACATACATTAGACGACGTAAGTAATGTATGGAGACGCTGTTAACATACATTAGACGACGTAAGTAATGTAGGGAGAAGCTGTTGACATACATTAGACGGCGTAAGTAATGTAGGGAGAAGCTGTTAACATACATTAGACGACGTAAGTAATGTAGGGAGAAGCTGTTAACATACATTAGACGGCGTAAGTAATGTATGGAGACGCTGTTAACATACATTAGACGGCGTAAGTAATGTAGGGAGAAGCTGTTGACATACATTAGACGGCGTAAGTAATGTAGGGAGAAGCTGTTAACATACATTAGACGACGTAAGTAATGTAGGGAGAAGCTGTTAACATACATTAGACGACGTAAGTAATGTATGGAGAAGCTGTTAACATACATTAGACGACGTACGTAATGTAGGGAGAAGCTGTTAACATACATTAGACGGCGTAAGTAATGTAGGGAGAAGCTGTTGACATACATTAGACGGCGTAAGTAATGTAGGGAGAAGCTGTTAACATACATTAGACGACGTAAGTAATGTAGGGAGAAGCTGTTAACATACATTAGACGACGTAAGTAATGTATGAAGAAGCTGTTAACATACATTAGACGACGTAAGTAATGTATGGAGAAGCTGTTAACATACATTAGACGGCGTAAGTAATGTATGGAGAAGCTGTTAACATACATTAGACGGCGTAAGTAATGTATGGAGAAGCTGTTAACATACATTAGACGGCGTAAGTAATGTATGGAGAAGCTGTTAACATACATTGGACGACGTAAGTAATGTATGGAGACGCTGTTAACATACATTAGACGGCGTAAGTAATGTAGGGAGAAGCTGTTGACATACATTAGACGGCGTAAGTAATGTAGGGAGAAGCTGTTGACATACATTAGACGGCGTAAGTAATGTATGGAGAAGCTGTTAACATACATTAGACGGCGTAAGTAATGTAGGGAGAAGCTGTTAACATACATTAGACGGCGTAAGTAATGTAGGGAGAAGCTCTTTGCATCACGTTTTGCAATAAAGAAAAAATGAATGAAAGAAATTAAATTAAATTAATGGAAGTGTGTATTTTATTTCATGATATACTTATTACTTTATCTACAATATATGATGGCTTTAATAAATTCAACATTACAATACACAGGTAAATGCCCTATTTTTACAAAACAATTGATGAAGAAAATATAGTCAACGTAGTATTACAAATCTCTTTTTTGTTGTTGATAATTTGAATATTTCAGTTCTTTATTTATGAAAAATATTAAATTTAATTTTAATTCTCATGTCACAATATAACTGAAAGGTTACAAAAATTATGAAATAAATGAATATCTTTTTCCTTGGCATATTTGTGAACAGTGCACAATCTCTGATCAATGGTGTGGACACTATTACCTTTTTATTTGCGGTCAGATGATGGCGCTCAATATACTAATTACTTTTATTCCAGATAAATATACCTAATTATTGTTGTTTTTATCACATTACGTATGATATAAATATGACCCCATATATTTATTTGAAAGATAAATCACCAGGTTTTATTTTGGTGTTCAAATAATTTTTTTTTTAAAGATCGTGTTTTCAATTTGGGTAGTAAATACCACCGTCCTATGTTCCATGAAAATGTTCATGTATATTTAATAATTTCGAGTTATCGCCCTTTTGCCATATTTTATATATATATATATATATATATAATATAGGCGTTCAATATTTTTGTTTATGTTAATAAGTTCCTACATTGAACTTTGATAATTGTAATGACTTAACATGAACCCTTAGCCATGTTTTCTAGTATGCTGACAAGAGCAGTGACCATTATTGATTGATTTATTGTGTTTAACGCAGTAAAATAACGCATGAGATATATATATATTGTTGAATTTATTAGTTCCTTAGTAATGTATTGTTATGTAGACTACGGGTCAATTCTTTCAGGCAAAACGTACATACATGTATTAAGGTTATTCCAGAAACGCATTGCTCTAAAACCTTTTGTTATTATTTATCTTTCCAGTATTTTGACTTTAAGAGTATTTGATGAAGGTTATCCCAGAAACATGTCTTGCATACTAATTCGATATCTATGTTTTTATTACTATCACTAAATCGATACTTCTGCTGGTGGACTAGAAGTCCCCGACCAGTAATCAGTGTCTTAGCATTGACATGGTTTATTAGATATACATGTGCATATACATTATTGAAATATTAAGTTCCTTAATAATGTAATTATTATTAAAATTGAGGTTCTCCTCCCTCAGACATAGGTGACCACGGCTGGTTTTGGCCATGCTGTTTAGGCCCATGGTTATCTGGATAGCAAAACTTTAAAATTATCTGGTTTTCCAATCCTTGATTTTGAGCATACCTGATTAAGATTATTCCAGAAATACATAGTGGATACTAAATTTTATATTTACGTTATAATTACTATTACCGGATCGAAACCGCTGCTTATGGACTGTTAGTCCCCCGAATGTATCACTCGCCTAGTAGTCAGTGTTTTGACGCCGACAAGGTTTATACGTTATATTTTTACTGTAAAATTCCAGTTCCTAAATTATATAATTATTATTAAAACAAAGGATTGATTGATTGATTGATTTTTGGTAGTTAATGCCACTTTCAGCAATATTTCAGCTATATCATGGCGACCAATTTTAGTGGTGGAAGAAGCCGGAGTCCCCGGAGAGAACCACCGACCATGGGCAAGCAACTGGCAAACTTTATCACTTGCGGTTGCGAGTCGAGTGTACCTTTTTTGGTAATTTACAAAGCAGGGCGCGAACCCACGCCGTATTGGTGATATTCTTGTATGAGTTGTTAGGTAATCCAACTACCTAACTCATTGAGCCACCCGGCCCTAAAACAAAGGACAATCACCCCAGAGGTACATGATAAAGGTTCTTCTAGTAATACACCCTACACACGTACTTAGTTATCTACGTTTTAGTACTTCTGTCGAGTCGCCTTATATAAGTTTTGGTGAATAATTCTTTCCCGATATGTAGCTCATAAAGACATAAAAAGGAGAGAAGGAATTAAATATGTATATGATTTAAGTGTATTTAGATCGAAGTGCAGGTTATATCTCCCTTTATTCTATTGTAACTTAGGAGACAAAATATAACTGGACAAATGCTCAAAAAGTAATATTTTTCCAAGTCAAATATACGTCTGATTATTATTTATTAACATTTTTTTATGGTTGTTTTACACGGGTGCTCCGGAAGGAAAGGTAGTACCTGTTTCACTAGTGACACCCACCGTGTTACTCTTGATACACACTCGTTGATAAGTCACGAAGTGGTAAAAGCTTATCACACTTAGACGTACCCTATGAGTGTACAGCATTATGTGATAAAGCTTGTCAATGACTTGGGACAGGTCGGATCTTTTCTCCGGGTCCTCCGGTTTCCTCCACAAATAAAACTGAATACCACGATATAACTGAAATATTGTTGAAAGAAGAGTTTGGTGAAACCAAAGGGGTAATCAGAATCCGTATATTGAAGAAGAACAGACAACACAATGGACAAAAGAAAAAGTACAAAGGGACAAACAACGATCTACAAAACATACACATAAATCTAAAGATCGAGTAACACGAACCACACTAAAAACCGGGGGTGAATTCAAGTGCTCCGGAAGGGTAAGCGATTCCTGCTCCACTAACACCATCAAACATACACACTTCGCCAGAGTCCTTTAGACAGGAGCTCTGCATTTGGAAGGTATTATGGAACAACAAGCCCGACAACATCACTTCGACCATTATGGACCCGAGAGCGTGTTCAACAATGTTTCCTAATATAACAAAAATTCTCAATTTGCTGTTATTGACAAGTGTAACGTCCAGCTCAACTGAGAGGGTCAATTCTTCCTTAAAATTGATTAAAAATGGCATGAGAAGCACAATGGGTGAAGACCAACTAAATGCATTGCTGCTTCTATATGTCCACAGAGATATCAAACTCGACTATAATAAAACAATAGATGACTATGCTCGACGAAATCCCAGAAAAATTATTCTAATGAATCCTGTTGGTGACATTTAAACTGTACTAAGTTACACAAGTTAGTCGACGTGAAAAAAAATCATTTGACATTAAATACTGGTATTGAAATGTGTTTTTGTCCTATATGGTTTATCTCAGATTACACCCAGAACGCACAATTTTGCTTAATTAAAAAAAAAAATTACGGGGGGGGGGGGGGGGGCATATCCCCGGAACCCCCTAGCAGCATTCGTGTCTTCGGCACCCATTACGCCCCCCCTTCCTAAAAACCTGGATCCGCACCTGCAAACGTACCCTATGAATGCCATCCCAGAAACACGTACTATGCACATAATTAGATGCATATATTTTTATTACTATCACTGGGTCGACTGATGCAAAAGGGGGCAATGGCAGATATAATTATAATTAGATTGATAGCAGAAAATTTTACCTTTAATTATTTTGTTATTTAAGACATAGCTTCGAAAAGTAATATTTTGCCAAGTTAAATATGAATGTTATCATATTATTTATTATCATGTTTATTTAGTGATCGATTTACATTGAAAACGTTTGTAAAATATAGTTTAGAGCTATTTTAACTCAAGTGTTTACAATATGTACATGGTAACTTGACCTGCATTGTAACCATTTAAATTAGGTTATCTCTGCTTTTCAGAAAATCAATGCATATAGTGTGTTTTATGCTTCCTGTTTTAGTCAGTGAAAAGAAATGGCCGACTTAACACAAGCTGATAATATTTGTGCAATATGTAAATCTGTGTATACGTTTCCAAGAATACTGGACTGTTTTCATATATTTTGCACACCTTGTTTAGAGCAACTACTTAAAAACAAATCAACATTTTCCTGCCCTCTTTGTCGCACAGTGTTTGCAACAAAAAATATTGCCAACTTTGAACAGTATGCATTTCAGGATATTCCGGAAAACGATGGAAAAACTTATGATGAGCCAAGCTGTGAAATGTGTGAAGCGATAGGTATTTATTCGAGGTGTAAGGAATGCGATCAGAATATGTGTAGAAACTGTCATGATTATCACTTGAAGCATAATACATTCC
Organism: Bathymodiolus brooksi; assembly: GCA_963680875.1. Classification (NCBI taxonomy): domain Eukaryota; kingdom Metazoa; phylum Mollusca; class Bivalvia; order Mytilida; family Modiolidae; genus Bathymodiolus; species Bathymodiolus brooksi. The sequence goes on along the minus strand of OY804577.1, from coordinate 71,395,215 downwards.
GAAGTCATACAATAGATGAGCACAAAGCGAAAGTAGAAAAATGTATTAATAAACCAGAAAGCAACTGTGACGAACATAAAAAGGAATATATGTTGTACTGCAAAGCATGTAATATACCTATATGCCAAGAATGTAAAAGATCTTCACACTCAAACCACAAAACACAACCACTCAAAGATACAGTCGACGTCATGAAAGCTTCAGTTAGAGTATCAATATGTGGCTTAAAATCCAAACTACCATATATTAACAGTTTCGTAGAAAATGCCAAATCTGAAGAGAAGAAATACTTGACTCACATTCAGAAGACACAAACAGAAATGAGAACGGCTGCTGCTAATATAAAAGATGTTCTGTGCAAATCTGTAGATATGATTTTAGCTCAGAATATTGCAGTGTTGGATCAAACCTCTAGTTTTGATAAGAAACTTATTCAGACTTACATAGACGAAGCTGAACATGATGCATTATCAACATTAAAATTGATAACCACTGCCGAGAAGATGGAAAAATTTGCTGAAGATTCGAACATTGCAAAATTAACAAATGGTTTATGTAGGCAAATTAATTTGAATGACAGCATGTGTTTTCAATCAAAGTTGAAGATAAGCAGTCCAAAATATTACCCTGGTAACTTTTTATGTAAGCCGATTCAAGACTGCGTAGGGACTGTCGAACGAGAAAAGTTACCCATGCTTCATCTTGAACTGAAATTGCCATGTTTTGAAATGTCCCAATTTCCGACATTGTGCAAATTTGATCAAATATACACAGTGTGTATATCCGAGAGCTTTGCAAAGGATATTATAAACGTGTTTGCTGCCGTTGATAACGGTGTATATGTATCATGTTATGCTAAAAAGGGGTATTCTGAGAAAATTTTCGTAGGAACAATACGGAACATTCGAATGGATGGTCTAATTTGGGCAATGAAGAAGAAATATTCATGCACAAAAGAAGATGAATTCAAGATAGTTGGGGTGCACTCAAACAAGTTATATTTCAGATGTAGCAATAATATTAAAGCAGCGGAAGTGAAAGAAAACGAACTTGTTAACATCGTAGATTTAACAATTCTATCGCCAGATTTTATAGGTGTTTTTTGCATGTTGAAGAGTGGGAATATTCTTATCTATCAAACAGACAGCAAATCATTTCATGAGATACACGAAAGTGGCAGAGTGGTTAGAGAGTTTTCAATCTCTGAGTCTACAAAGAACGTCAAAATCAACCCTAGTAGCATTTTAGTGACAGACGAAAGCCTACTATTACTTTCTTCCACAGAGGACATTTTTACATTTGCTTTGTCTGGAGAATACAAGCATTCATTTTGTAATGAAGGGGCGAACTTTTGTGACATGTGCAAAGATGGCAATGGGAACGTTTTCCTAGCAGATAACAACAATGACCGTATATGTCTATTGACACCAGATGGGCATTATGCGCGAGATGTACTCACCTCATCTGATGGCATTTCTAAGCCAAAGTCATTAACTATTGATGGGTGTAGTAATCTTTGGATTTTCATGGGGACTTTTCCCCAAAAGATGTCTGTCTTTTCGTATTTATAAATGACTTATCGTGTTTATATTAATACCAAAGAAAGACATCTGTCTTTTCGTATTTATAAATGACTGTTAACGTGTTTATATCAATACCAACGAAAGATATCTGTCTTTTCGTATTTATAAATGACTGTTATCGTGGTCATATCAATACCAAAGAAAGATATCTGTCTTTTCGTATTTATAAATGACTGTTATCGTGGTCATATCAATACCAAAGAAAGATATCTGTCTTTTCGTATTTATAAATGACTGTTATCGTGGTCATATCAATACCAAAGAAAGATATCTGTCTTTTCGTATTTATAAATGACTGTTAACGTGTTTATATTAATACTAAAGAAAGATATATATATAGATTCTCCTTCAGTTAGCCGTGGGTTACGATATTTCTCAACTCAAGAGAGTTAAATTTAAAATGTTAACCACAAGCCGTCAGGCAAGTGGTTAAAATTTTAAATTTAACTCTCGAGAGTGGAGAAATATCGTAACCCACATGGGCAACTGAAGGAGAATTTGTTTCTCACATTATTTAGCACGAATTTTATTTCAAAAGTTGAAAATTAATGCGTTTGAAATTAATGCGGGGAAAGGTACGAGACATTTTAATCCTCTAGAGGATTACAGATTTTTCCACCACTGGCTCAGCGGGGTTAAAATGCCATAATAATGGGAGAAATGTCTTTTCGTATTTATAAATGACTGTTATCGTGTTCATTTTAATCCTCATTGCGAGCTTTACGATTTTCTTTTTATTTAATACATTTGTGCATTATATGTTGTGGATAGGGGGTGCACTCTCTATGGGGTTGGAGTGGGTGGTAGGTTATAATACAGAAAACGTGACCCTGGACTATAGATGATAAGTGTTTGGAGAGAGATTCACGGTCGTTACACATTAAAGACAATTGTTGGTTTCGAACAGGAGTAGAAATATTGTAGCCAGTTCAAAATACAAATGTATTGTCGCTACCAAACTCTCCATACTTTTCCAGTCACAGTCAGACGTCTTTGACCGATTGGCCATCCCTCCGTCATTTCTATGTAGTTTTCGTATATTGTTGAACTTTATTTAGGATGTGTGTGCCTTTTACTATTGATTTACTGTAACTCTCTATACATTTCAATTAAATTATTATTAAAGTGCAAACAAATTTATTTATTTGTTAAAATGTTATGTTCTGGAATATTTGTGTCAGAAATATCGTAATTACAATCCTCTTCTATCCTCATTTATGACTTATCACTGCATTTGTAACAGGAGTAAAACGACGGGTGTCACTAGTGGAGCAGGAACTATTTGCCCTTCCAGAGCACCCGGTTTATATATGTATAAAATATAAACGTGATATCAAATTTAGTGCGCACAGCGCTTTTCTGGAATAACCTTCATCAAGTCAAAATATTTGAAAGCCAATAAATTTAAAAGTCTTTGTGAGCAATAAAACCGAAGTCCTTAAACAGGATAGCCTCAATCGGCTAAGGTCACATATGCACGAGGGAGGAGAACCTTATATATAAAGTCCGACCAAAATTAAGCACCACCTGACTTGTTTCAATAATATCTTTTCTAATAATGAACTTATTTCAAATCGGTTTGCTGTTTTCCTTACCTGTACATACATACTTACTTACCTGTGAAACAGGTTATTGATACATTTTTATTTATGTGTATGTATATGACAGGGTGTGTAAAGTGCCACGTGTACTTTTCAACATTTGTGTTTGTGAACGAAAGCTGATTTTTTTTTGGTGTAGAGTTTTAAGTTTCATTTTCTATTGGTTTGGTATGGTGCGGCGAAAATTAACCATACCAGAAAGGTGGAAAGCTGTTGGCATGCATAGCGGTGGTTTCAGCCATAGAAGGGTGGCAGACCACTTCAGGGTTAACCATTCCATCATTGTACGACTGATGCAGCGTTTTGTCAAACGGGGAATGTTACTGACCGTCCACGTGCAGGTAGACCTCGCAAAACGACGCCGAGAGAGGACCGGCTCATATCCAGACGGGCGCGGCAGCGGCCGTTCAGTACAGCTGGTGCACTTCGTGGTAATTTAGCGTTTGGAGGCCACATTAGCACACGCACTGTAATCAGACGCCTCCATCATCAGGGAATGCGAGCGCGACGACCCATATAACGTCCACAGTTGACATTACGTCATCGCCATGCTCGATTTGAGGTGGACTATTCGCACATGGAGACGGGTCCACTGGTCTGATGAAAGTCGTTTTTTGTTACGCCCTACCGACGGTCGTGCAAGGGTTTGGCGCCAACGAAAACTTCATTTCAGGACAACCACATGTTGGGCACAACTGCTTTTGGGGGTGGGGGTGTAACTGTCTGGGGTTGTTTTTCTTTTGACTGTAAGTTGGACTTGTACGTTTTTGATGATAATCTGACAGGCCAAAAATACCGTGACAATGTGTTCGCTCCACGCGTAGTCTCCCATTTCGACATGCGTTGGCTGACGGGCCTATGTTCATGGACGACAACGCTAGGCCACATAGAGCCCGAATTGTAGAACATTTTTTACAGCAAGAGGCTGTTCAGACCATTCCATGGCCTGCGATGTCGGTAGACATGAATTCTATAGAGCATGTATGGGACTTTATTGGGAGAAAAATTAACCAACGCAATCTAAAATGTCAAAATATTGACGAATTAAGAACCGCTATCTTACAGGAGTGGCAACAGTTCCACCAAGAACGGCTTAGGCGTCTTGTGCGATGCATGACAAGGCGTGTTACAGAACTTCACAATAAACGCGGTGGATATACTCGTTATTGATTTTTATGCCTTACACATACGCACACTAGATGCATTTAAAAGTTCCTAAAATCTGAAGACTCTGCATTTTAATGCAATGTTAGAATCTTCCATCAAAGACAAACTGGTTTTACGTTTTTCCAGCGTCTGTTTTAAACCCCATTTTTGCCACGTCATAGTCACGTCTTTCAAGATGATAAATACTTCGTAGATTGGTAATTTTAGAGCCCTTGGTGTAGTCTTTTAAGAAGTGTAAGAAAAATGGTGATAACTGTTTTAACAGTATTGATGTAAAAATATATGTCGATAAAAATGTAGGGTGGTGTTTAACTTTTGTCGAAGTGTATATAATCTCCTACGTTCTTTATTTGTATCATTCAATTAGTATTTTTGTTTCTAAGCATGAAAGGGGTATTCAAAATGTAAAATACTGCAAAATGCGTCCATTGTGTGTATATCAACTTAATATTTGCAAACGACATTCGATCATGCTCTAAAATTATTTCGCTCAAACATATTACATATGAATCCTCTATAATCAGTTTGTATAGATGATTGTGGATGACCTATGCCGAGGACAGCTCGAATCATTGGTAGTATTCCTCGGTATTGATACCATTCAAACATGCCCGGTTCACTTGTATCTAAATCACCGTTAGGATTACTAAGTTTTGCAAAATTTTTTCAGTATATTAATATTTCATCAGAAAGCTGCATATCAGGCATCGTGTAATTAAATCGAAAACTTTGAAACAAATACGAAAGTTCAGATCCATGACAGGCACTAAGCGCACAATGAGGGAAGAAAATCCAACGATCTTCCGAATGCATAAACCCATGTATTATTCACTCGCGTCATGTCTCCTGCAACACTTCGTGTAGGACAAATATAGACAAAATCTGAGATGAATTGGGTCAACTCGTCTAATCTCCTCAGAGAACTAGGGAGAATATAAATTGTACCATAGTCTAGCTTGATTAGGATTTATCATTGTAAGAATAGTAGAAAACGCTAAACTGTTTAAAGGTTGGTGTTATGTTTAAAAAAACTAAATCGGCGCCATCTGCCGTCGTCGTTCCAATAAGAAGAGGTATATCGTGTATCCTTGCATATCGAAATGCGACTTGTATATCTGATGGTACGTCATTGTTATCTATGTGTGGACCCTACGGTCGTAACCGTTGTAAAACAATTCCAGGCTGAGAATTTGTTTTTTGTTGAGCTTCTAGAATTGCTCAAGGAGATTTCGACCTCATGCATTCTAAATTGGAGCATTCCAACATCAATGAAAATTTTGCCCTCGGGCTCTCGCTTCAACCAACGTTTTCAGAGGTAAGCTGAAGGAGAGGCTTGAATAATTGCACTTCGAAATAAAGCCAGTGATTTTGTGACGTGATATGAATGGCGACCGATGTGGCTTCAGCACTGTGACCAAATATGGTTACCTGAAATATTCACATATTCTTATTACAATTACTCAACTTTAGTTTATTTATATACAACAACAGATAATTACAATTTTTAGGTAATATTCATTCTTTTTGAAGAAGGCCATAATGGATCGGTCCATTATGGCTTTTACCGGTCAATTATGGCCTTAAAAGCCATCATAGACCGGCAAAGCATTTTGGAGCAAAATAATGTTCCTGCTGTATAAATACAAACCAGTCTGTAGTATTCATAATACAACCTACTGGTTAATAAATGTATGTTAAACACAGTAATACAATGACGATACAATAAGGCTACATACATGTACACGACTGCTTTTAATACAAATTAAAAGATGCATTAAGACAAACACTGTTATCCCACAAAGTAATACATTTTCTAATTGTGAAAAAAATTATTAAGTCTTAATGCTGCAATTGATTAAAGAAAATTAAAGATTACGACAAAGGCCTTGATGTAGGCCTAATAAGTAGCCTCGTGATCTGCGATTTTTTGTTAAACAATCATATATACCTTTATTGATCTCCGTTGATAAATTGGTCATGTGGAAAGCCAATCTCTACCCAGAGTTGTCGGTCCTTGCACTCTTTCCAATCTCTGTCAACGCCTAAAAAGTAGTCTATCTTTGTATTAAACTGGTTTCCTTTTTATAAAATATTACCAGTGTAATGTTCAGCAACTATAGAAGCTATTACAACAAGGAACCAGAACAGCGTTGTATGACTGATCACCGTATAAAAAATAATCCCTTTTCTTCGTTTGAAAATAAACAAAGAAGCTTCTCAAATATTAGTTATATGGTATTCTTTACATATTTTACAATATATGGGGTCAATATAACCGGTTTATATCAAGTTACCCTTTAATAAACGGATTTTGCAAAGATTCTTGGCAGATAGGCGTTGACAGAGATTGGAGAGAGTGTAAGGACCGACAACTCTGGGTAGAGATTGGTGAAAAGCATGAGGTAAGCTATCCATTTATGTTATTTCTGATAATTGTTAGTTTTTCCTTTTCTATGTTATATAAAATGCTTGTTTTTGGTAAAAAATCTAGATTATAATGAAAATTTCTTCTCCAAGTAATTCTTATAGCATGTTTTCCCATTTAATTCCGTTGTATTTAACTTTATTACGAATATTCCATAATTAAAACCTGGCAAATGTCTTCTTCTCTAAATTTTTTCCAGGTATTTCCAAAGCAGAATTTTTAAAAAAAAATCTTCCATCTCTTTCACTGTAAATTTTGCAGAAGGGCACTGAAAAAGTAAATGTTGTAGAGTTTCATTATTGTTATCTACATAACAAGATGGCATTTAGGGGCCGTCATGGTTGTGACCGTATGGCAGTTGGATTTACAACTACCTGTGCAACCAGTGCCTATCACCACTAGTCAAGTCGTGAGTTCGAACCCAGTTCATGGCCAGGTGTACTCGATACAACATACATATATGTGATAAAGTTTTTCACCGACTTGCGACAAGTCGGTGGTTTTCTACGGATACTTCGGTTTCCTCCACCAACAAAACTGACCACCACAACATAACTGGAATATTTTTGAAAGTGGCGTTAAACACCACAAGCCAAGACAGCTAGATTGCATTTACAGTTTGATATATTCATTTTTTGAAGTCTGTATTCCGTATAAATAATGTTATGGATACATTTCCATTGAAATTCTTTAATTTTGTTTGACACATGAACCTGTTTTAATTTTGACCAGACTTGTTTCCAATTTATATCTTTCCCCGACAAATCTTATTTTGTAAACAAAAGCAAAAACAAACAAAAAAACCACTCCGATTCAAACAAAAATTTCTCTGAATTTGACATCACCAATATGCTCTATCATATTCGCTATGTTATTCCAGAAACGCGTCGTGCACACTAATTTGATATATATATATGTTTTTATTATTATACTTCTGTCGGTCGACAATTAGTCCCTGAGGATATCATACCACCAGCTATCAGTGTCTCAGCATTGACATGGATTTTTGGATATACATGTGCATATATTATTGAAATTTTCAGTTCCTAAATGCTGTAATTAATATCAAAACTAAGGTTCTCCTCCCTCAATATGTACATAGTTACGTGGCATACAATGTTAAACTATACACAAAGGAAAAAGTTAAGCACCCCAATGTTTTTTTGAAATGATAAATGATACGACAAGTATCACGAGATTACTGACCAGATAATCTCAAGAACGCAATGGTGACCTGCTAGGACATTACATTGACTTTAAGAAACCACAAAAAAATAAAGACAAATGTTAATTTAATGAATATTTAATCACAATATCACAAGGCCAGTTTTAGCAGTAAAACATGTCCATTTTAAGCATTGACCTTCACAGTTCAAAAAGCACGATAAGATTGTCATTTCACTTTCAAAACGTCACTTATGAATCACTTGATGACATCTATTGTTCAAAGTTCAGTACCGGGTGTAACCCCCACGTGCTTTAATGACGCCCTCAACCCTGCGTCTCATCCCTCCAGTTAGACGTCGGATGTCTCGTTGTGATAGCTGCTGCCATTCCCGATGCAATGCTGCTTCCAACTGACGAATGTTTTGCACAAGAGGTTCCCGAGCATGTATGCGACGACTTAACATGTCCCAAATATGCTCTATGGGATTCAAATCCGGGCTCATGGCTGGTCAAGGAACAGAAGGCACGGCTTCGCTTTGGATGTAGGTGGTTACTGCTCTTGAATGATGAGGCCTGGCGTTGTCATTCATATACACAGGCCTTGTAACTAGTGGGTGGTTGTCGAAATGGGGGACAACAACTGGTTGCAAGACGTCTCTGATATACTGATCACCAGTTAGGTTGCCTTGTATGGTAACTAAATCCAGCTTGCAGTCATAAGAGATATACCCCAAGCCATTACTGAGCCTCCACTATAAGGGAGAGTTGACTGGGATGTTTCTTGGGGTATAGGCTGTATTTTTGTGTCTCCAAACCCTCATCCGGCCGTCGGTTACATGAAGCAGAAACCGGCTCTCGTCTGACCAATGGATCTTGCACCATTTCCTTAAATTCCAACTATGCGCTAAACACCATGCCAAACGTGATCGGCGATGTCGGTCTGCCAACAGTGGACGTTTAATGACTCTCCTTGTCTTAAATTCCGCTGATTTCAGACGGTTTCTAACTGTTCTTGTTGACAGACGTCTATTGGGAAGCCAGTGTTGTTTGAGTACGGGGCTGGTTGCGAATGGCATCCATCTAACCAAACGCTGCAATGCCCTGTCGTCATGATCAGATGTTACCGTGGTCTGCCGGATCTTGGCAAGTCTTTCACATTGTTGGTTTGTGTGTGTTTTCTCACCAGTCGGCTGATTACAGTATAGTGGTAGCCCATCTGACGTCCAATATCTTTGAAGGACATCCCTGTTGTATGCATGCCGATTATTTGCCATCTTTGTGCTTCTGATATTCGCCTTCGTACCATGCTTACTGAGAATGAATTAATTTTTTAAAACACCGGACTTAAATACCCAAATTCGAAGCGTGAATATACTGAATTTTGAGTAATGCGTGAGAGGCATGGTTCACGTCCATGACAAGTTGGTATTAGACATAATGGTCACAACTGTGTGAGCACATCCTTTTAATGGAACATTGTTCTTGCTATAATCAATATAAATATTAGAATCTAAACTTAGTGTAACTTATTATGTTTTAATATATCAGGGGGTGCTTAACTTTGTTCGTTGTGTATAGTTAATGTATGTTATCTTCTTTTCAGAAAAGCAATGAATATAGTGTGTTATAAGCTTTCTGTTTAGTCAGTGAAAAGAAATGGCCGATATAACACAAGCTGATAATATTTGTGCAATATGTAAATCTGTGTATACGTTTCCAAGAATATTGAATTGTTTTCATATATTTTGCACACCTTGTTTAGAGGAACTACTTAGAAACAAATCATCACTCTCTTGTCCTCTTTGTCGGACAGTGTTTGCAACAACAAATATTGCCAACTTTGAACTGTATCCATTTCAGGATATTCTGGAAAACGATGGAAAAACTGATGATGAACCAAGCTGTGAAATGTGTGAAGCGATTGATATTTATTCGAGGTGTACGGAATGCGACCAGAATATGTGTAGAAACTGTCATGATTATCACTTGAAGCATAATACATTCCGAAGTCATACAATAGATGAGCACAAAGCGAAAGTAGAAAAATGTATTAATAAACCAGAAAGCAACTGTGACGAACATAAAAAGGAATATATTTTGTACTGCAAAGCATGTAATATACCTATATGCCAAGAATGTAAAAGATATTCACACTCAAACCACAAGACACAACCACTCAAAAGTACAGCCAATGTCATGAAAGCTTCAGTTAGAGTATCAATATGTGGCTTAAAATCCAAACTACCATATATTAACAGTTTCGTAGAAAATGCCAAATCTGAAGAGAAGAAATACTTCACTCACATTCAGAAGACACAAACGGAAATGAAAACGGCTGCTGCTAAAATAAAGGATGTTCTGTGCAAATCTGTAGATATGATTTTAGCTCAGAATATGGCAGTGTTGGACCAAACTTCAAGTTTTGATAAGAAACGTATTCAGACTTACATTGACGAAGCTGAGCTTGATGCATTGTCAACATTAAAATTGATAACCACTGCCGAGAAGATGGAAAAATTTGCTGACGATTCGAAGGTTGCAAAATTAACAAATGGTTTATGCAGACCAAAATATAACCCTGGTAACTTTTTATGTAAACCGATTCAAGACTACGTAGGGACTGTCGAACGAGAAGAGGTACCCATGCTTCATCTTGAACTGAAATTGCCATGTTTTGAAATGTCCCAATTTCCGACATTGGGCAAATTTGATCAAATATACACGGTACCGCGTGTAAACGAGAACTCAAATGATCCTATAAACGTGTTTGCTGCCGTTGATAATAGTGTATATTTATCATGTTATATTACAATTGATAGGAAAGATTTCTGGGGAACAATACGGAACATTAGAATGGATGACCGAAATTGTGAAACGGAGGTGCAATTTGCATGCACAAAAGAAGATGAATTCAAGATAGTTGGGGTGCACTCAAACAAGCTATATTTCAGATGTAGCAGTAAGATTAAAGCAGCGGAAGTGAAAGATAACAAACTTGTTAGCATCGTAGATTTGAAAGTTTGTCTTGGGCTAGATTTTAGAGGTGTTTTTTGCATGTTGAACAGTGGGAATTTTCTTGTCTATCAAACAGACCACAAATTATTTCATGAGATACACGAAAGTGGCCAAGTGGTTAGAACGTTTTCAATCTCTGAGTCTACAAAAAATGCCAAAATCAACCCGAGTAGGATTTTAGTGACAGACGAGAACCTAATATTACTTTCTTCTGCAGAGGAAATTTTTACATTTACTTTGTCTGGAGAATACAAGCATTCATTTTGTAATAAAAGGGCGAACTTTTGTGACATGTGCAAAGATGCCCGTGGGAATGTTTTCCTTGCAGATAACAGCAATGGCCGTATCTGTCTACTGACACCAGATGGACATTACGCGCGAGATGTACTCACCTCATCTGATGGTATTTCTAAACCAAAGTCCTTAACTATTGATGGGTGTGGTAATCTTTGGATTTTGATGGGGACATACCTCAATAAGATATCTGTCTTTTCTTATTTATAAATGACTTTTATTGTGTTCATATTAATCCTCATTACGAGCTCTACCCATTGTGCTATTTAGGACATTTGTGCATTATATGTTGCGGATAGGGTGTGCACTCTCTATGGGGTTGGTAGGTTATAATACGGAAACGTGACCATGGACTATAGTTGGTAGGTGTTTGGAGAGAAGGCTACGGTCCTTAAACATGAAAGACAAATGTTGTTTTCGAAAAGGAGTAGAAATATTGTAGCCAGTTCAAAATACAAAATGTTTCGTCCCTATAACTCTCCATACTTTTCTAGTCACAGTCAGACATCGTTGCCTGATTAGCCACCCCCCCCCCCCCTGTCATTCCTTTGTAGTAGTCATATATTGTTGAACTTACTTTTATTTAGAATTAGTATGCCTTTTACTATTTGATTTACTGTACATTTCAATTCAAATATTATTAAAGTTAAAAAATAAAATTATATATTTGTTAATATGTTATGTTCTGGAATTTCTGTATCAGAAATGTCGTAATTACAATCCTGTCTTATTCTCATTCTTGACTTATCACTGCATGTGTAAAACAGGAGTAACACTACGGGTGTAACTAGTGGAGCAGGAACTACCTACCCCTCAAGAGCACTCGAGTTCACCCCAGTTTTTTTGATGGGGTTCACATTGCTCAATATTTAGTTTCTTTTTAAATGCTTTGTAGATCATTGCTGGTCTTTTTGGTCCCTTTTCGTTTGGCCATTGATTTGTCTGTACTTCTTCGAATTAAAGCTGCTGATTACCCTTTTGGTATCTTCAAACTTTTTGTAATTAGGCCCACTCTCATTTTAATATGAAATGTTACATTCATGTTTCCCTTTGTAAATCTCTGGTGGTAAATCTTTGATGAAATTTGATTGGTTGATTGACCGATTTATATTTGCTGCGGTATGTATGTTCCCGACCTATGATTCAAATTTTGATTTATTTCTGCAAAAACACAAAAATGATATAACATACATTGGAACTTGTTCAATCCGACACCTGAGTTTTCCGACATCCTGTGAAATCCGACATAAATGTATGGATTGGTTACAAAGTATATTTGTTAACTAAACTAAAATCTTGAGTATTCCGACATCCTGTACAATCCAACACATTTTCCTGGTTCCTTGGTTTGTTGGATTAGACAGGTTCCACTGTAATATGAAATAATATTATGGTATTAAAAATATCCTTGATGGTTGAACAAGTGTCATTCATGTAATAATTTGTGAAGTCTTTTCCTCTGGGAAACAGGTTAATTAATTGAATGTGTGTGTCACCCGAACAGTATTCAGCTATAGTCATGTCGATTGACATATAAGAGGACGACTTGCATTTCTCAAATAAAGGAGGAGAAAATTGATAGAGTCCGTATTATTTTTATTTCATAAAGGGGTACCAATAACTCCCTTCTCATTAGTTTCGTTCACTTGTACAGGGTGTGGCTTTCTCTCAGGACTATTTCTGACATGGTCTTTGGAAGATATTTGTATTTAACAAACCATCTGTATCAGCGATGGCATGCCCCTGTCAGAAGGTCTCATACCTCCCAAGAAGAGACGTGGCATTTTATTTCTATCAGTAGGTTTGAGTGAATGAATGATTTATTGTGTTTAATGTCACTTTCAACAATATTTCAGCTATATCATGGCGACCAGTTTTAGTGATGGAAGAAGCCGGAATACCCGGAGAGAACCACCGAACATGGGCAAGCAAATGGTAAGCTTTATCACTGGCGGCTGCGAGTCGAGTGCACCCTTTTTTGTAATGTACAAAGCCGGGCGCCAACCCACGCCGTATTGGTAATAGGCTTGTATGAGTTGTGGGGTAATCCAAATACCTAACTCATTGAGACACCTGGCCCCTTCTATCCGTAGATACCAGTGAAATAATTCCGTTAAGATACCGGGGGTATGAAAAAGCAATATATACAAATATAAGCCTCAATTATTATGTATGGTTTATATAAAATTAAAACGTGATATCAAATTTAGTGCGAAAGACGCGTTTCTGGAATCACCTTCATCGGCTACGCTCAAAGTTAACGTATCAGAAAGCCAATAAGTTTCTTTAGGAGCAAGAAAACCAAAGGGTCTGATCAGAATACCCAAAATCGGATAAGGTCATAAATGCCTGAGGGAGAAGAGCCTTATATATTATATTTTAGAACTAGATTTCTTTTAATATTAGAAATTCAATATTTTTTGCTATTTTTTCTATTCAAACTTCAACTGCCACGCCCACCAGGAAATATAACCACGTTTGAAATTCCTGCGCGTGAGTTATATTGCACGGTGACGATTTCCGGTTTAAGCCGGAAATTAATATATTGTAAACAGACGACAAAGGTAAAAATGTCAAGATTTTCACGAACATCAAATGAAAATATCTGATTAATTATTTTACTATTAAAATATAATATTACAAATATTCGATGTGACTGTGGTCAGTCACATGGAATATTTGTATAATATTACACTTACTTTCGTCTAAGGATGTTAAAACCTAGATGTCTAATGTATATAATATCCTACGTTCTTTATTTGTATTATTTAATTAGAATAATACTATTTTTGTTTCTAAAGATGAAAGGGGTATTCAAAATGTAAAAGACCACATAACAAGTACCATTTTTTTGTACATCGTCTTATCATTTGCAAACGATATTTGATCATGCTCTAAAATTATTTCGATCAAACATATTACATATGAATCCTCTATAATCAGTTTGTATAGATGATTGTGGATGACCTATACTGAGAAATGCTCGAATCACTGGTCGTATTACTCGGTATTGGTACTAGTCAAACATGTCCGGTTCACTTGTATCTAAATCACCATTAGGATAAGTTTTGCAAAATTTGTCCAGTATATTAATATTTCATCAGAAAGCTGCATATCGGGCATCGTATAATTAAATCCAAAACTGAACATTTTGAAACAAATACGAAAGTTCAGATCCATGACAGGCACTTAGCGCACAATGAGGGGAGTATTCACTTCCACAACGAAAATCCAACGATCTTCCGAATGCATAAACCCATGTATTATTCACTCGCGTCATGTCTCCTGCAACACTTCGTGTAGGACAAATATAGACAAAATATGAGATGAACTGGGTCAACTCTCGTCTAGTCTCTTCAGAGAACTGATGAGAATATAAAGTGTACCATTGTCTAGCTTGATTAGGATTTATCATTGTAAGAATAGTAGAAAACGCTAAACTGTTTAAAGGTTGGTGATATGTTTTAAAAACTAAATCGGCGCCATCTACCGTCGTCGTTCCAATAAGAAGAGGTATATCGTGTATCCTTGCATATCGAAATGCGACTTGTATATCTGATGGTACGTTATTGGTATCTATATGTGGACCCCACGGTCGTAACCGTTGCAGAAAAGATCGAGGCTGAGAATTTTCTTTTTGTTGTGCTTCTAGAATTTCCCAAGATATTTTGACCTCGTGCATTATAAATTGGAGCATTCCAACATCAATAAAAAGCTTTGTGCGTGGCTATTCGAGAAACACGTACTATGCACTTAATTAGATATCTGTATTGTATTACTAACACTGGGTCGTCTGAAGGAAAGTTTGATGCATAATTATCTGTAGTATAACATGCAGGTTGATAAATCCAATCAAATTAAGATTTAATCCCACACCCTTTACTGACATGTAACGTACAGCTAGAGACATCATAAACGACGGGGAAAGGGGGAATTAAAGATATAATTTTAATTAGATTGAAAACAGAAAACTTTACCTTTGATTATATTGTATTCTTTTGTTATTTAAGAAGGAGACAAAATATAAGACGACACACCTTCAAAAAGTAATAATTTGTCAAATATATATTTTGTCATATTATTTATTATCATGGTTTATTTTGTGTTTGTTGTACATTGAAATAAGGGTAATAACAAAATTACCGAACTCCGAACAATCTTACAAAGGGAAAGGCAAAACTCATAAGTTTATAAACAGACAAAATCAGTCAACAACCGGAAAACGTTTGTTAAATATGATTTAGAGCTATTTATACTCAAGTGTTTACAATATGTACATATTTACTTGACATACATTGTAACTATTTATCTCTGCTTTTCAGAAAATCAATGGATATAGTATGTTATAAGCTTCTTGTTTAGTCAGTGAATAGAAATGGCCGACTTAACACAAGCTGATAATATTTGTGCAATATGTAAATCTGTGTATACGTTTCCAAGAATACTGGACTGTTTTCATATATTTTGCACACCTTGTTTAGAGCAATTACTTAAAAATAAACCAATATTTTCTTGTCCTCCTTGTCGGACAGTGTTGCCACCAAAACATATTGCCAATTTTGAACTGTATCCATTTCAGGATATTCTGGAAAACGATGGAAAAACTGATGATGAGCCAAGCTGTGAAATGTGTGAAGCGATTGGTATTTATTCGAGGTGTAATGAATGCGACCAGAATATGTGTAGAAACTGTCATGATTATCACTTGAAGCATAATACATTCCGAAGTCATACAATAGATGAGCACAAAGCGAGAGTAGAAAAATGTAATGATAAACCAGAAAGCAACTGTGACGAACATAAAAAGGAACATATTTTGTACTGCAAAGCATGTAATATACCTATATGCCAAGAATGTAAAAGATCTTCACACTCAAACCACAAAACACAACCACTAAAAATATATAAGATGTTCTGTGCAAATCAGTAGATATGTTTTTAGCTCAGAATATTGCAGTGTTGGACAAACCTCTAGTTTTGATAAGAAACTTATTCAGACTTACATAGACGAAGCTCAGCTTGATGCACTGTCAACATTAAAATTGATAACCACTGCCGAGATGATGGAACAATTTGCTGAAGATTCGAACATTGCAAAATTAACAAATGGTTTATGTAGGCAAATTAATTTGAATGACAAGATGAGTTTTCAATCAAAATTGAAGATAAGTAGACCAAAATATAACCCTGGTAACTCTTTACCTAAACCGATTCAAGACTGCGTAGGAACTGTGGTACGAGAAGAAATACCTATGCTTCATCTTGAACTGAAATTGCCATGTGTTGTAATGTCCCAATAGGCAATATCCGACATTGTGCAAATTTGATGAAATATAAGGTCATGATATAAACGTGTTTGTTCTCGTTGATAATAGTGTATTTTTATCATGTCGTGCTCAAAGACATGGGGAAGATTAGTTCTTAGGAAATATCCGGAATATTAGAATGGATGGTCGAAATTTGGAAACGAACAAGCAATTTCGATACACAAAAGAAGAAGAATTTAACATAATTGGGGTGCACTCAAACAAGTTATATTTCTGGTGTAGCAGTAATATTAAAGCAGCGGAAGTGAAAGATAGCGAACTTGTTAACATCGTAGATTTGACAGTTCGTCTTGGGCTAGATTTTAGAGGTGTTTTTTGCATGTTGAAGAGTGGACATTTTCTTTTCTATCAAACAGACAACAAATTATTTCATGAGATACACGAAAATGGCCGAGTAGTCAGAGTTTTCAATCTATGAGTCTATAAAGAACGCCAAAATCAACCCTAGTAGCATTTTAGTGACAGACAAAAACCTAATATTACTTTCTTCTACAAAGGAAATTGTTACATTTGCTTTGTCTGGAGAATACAAGCATTCATGTCGTAAAGAAGGGGCGAATTGTTGTGACATGCGCAAAGATGATAGTGGGAACCTTTTCCTTGCAGATAACAACAATGACGTATCTGTCTACTGACACCAGATGGACAATACGCGCAAGATGTACTCATCTCATCTGATGGTATTTCTAAACCAAAGTAATTAACTGTTGATAGATGTGGTAATCTTTGGATTTTGATGGGGACTCGCCAGGACAATAAGACATCTGTCTTTTCGTATTTATAAATGACTGTTATCGTGTTTATATTAATACCAAAGAAAGATATCTGTCTTTTCGTATTTATAAATGACTGTTATCATGTTCACATTAATACCAAAGAAAGATATCTGTCTTTTCGTATTTATAAATGACTGTTATCGTGTTTATATTAATACCAAAGAAAGATATCTGTCTTTTCGTATTTATAAATGACTTATCGTGTTTATATTAATACCAAAAAAAGACATCTGTCTTTTCGTATTTATAAATGACTGTTATCATGTTCACATTAATACCAAAGAAAGATATCTGTCTTTTCATATTTATAAATGACTGTTATCGTGTTTATATTAATATCAAAGAAAGATGTATGTATTTTCGTATTTATAAATGACTGTTATCATGTTCACATTAATACCAAAGAAAGACATTTGTCTTTTCGTATTTATAAATGACTGTTATCGTGTTCATATTAATCCTCATTGCGAGCTCTACACTTTTGTTTTATTCAATACATTTGTGCATTATATGTTGTGGATAGGGGGTGCACTCTTTATGGGGTTGAAGTGGGTGGTAGGTTATAATACGGAAAACGTGACCCTGGACTATAGATGGTAAGTGTTTGATGAGAGATTCACGGTCGTTGCACATTAAAGACAATTGTTGTTGGTTTCGAAAAGGAGTAGAAATATTGTAACCAGTTCAAAATACAATTTTGTCGTCGCTACCAAACTCTCCATACTTTTCCAGTCACAGTCAGACGTCGTTGACCGATTGGCCATCCCTCCGTCATTTCTGTGTAGTTTTCATATTGTTGAACTTTATTTAGGATGTGTGTGCCTTTTACCAGTTGATTTACTGTAACTCTCTATACATTTCAATTAAGATATTATTAAAGTGCAAACATAATTATTTATTTGTTAAGATGTTATGTTCTGGAATATCTGTGTCAGAAATGTCGTAATTAGAATCCTGTCCTATTCTAATTTATGACTTATCGCTGCATTTGTAACAGGAGTAAAACGACGGTTGTCACTAGTGGAGCAGGAACTATTTACCCTTCCAGAGCACCCGGTTTATATATGTATAAAATAAAAACGTGATATCAAATGTAGTGCGCACACCACTTTTCTGGAATAACCTTCATCAATTCAAAATATTTGAAAGCCAAATAACTTAAAAGTCTTTGTGAACAATAAAACCGAAGTGCCTAAACAGGATAGCCTTAATCGGCTAAGGTCACATATGCTAAGGTCACATATGTCTGAGGGAGGAGAACCTTGTATATTTCACTTTGCATTCATCTAAGGATGTATATAATCTCCTACTTTCTTTATTAAAAATGAAAGGGGTATTCAAAATGTAAAATACTGCAAAATGCGTACATTGTGTGTATTTCAACTTAATATTTGCAAACGACATTCGATCATGCTCTAAAATTATTTCGATCAAACATATTACATATGAATCCTCTATAATCAGTTTGTATGGAGGATTGTGGATGACCTATACCGAGGACAGCTCGAATCATTGGTCGCATACCTCGGTATTGGTACCATTCAAACATGCCCGGTTCACTTGTATCTAAATCACCATTAGGATTACTAAGCTTTGCAAAATTTGTCCAGTATATTAATATTTCATCAGAAAGCTGCATATCGGGCATCGTATAATTAAATCCAAAACTTTGAATATTTTGAAACAAATATGAAAGTTCAGATCCATGACAGGCACTTAGCGCACAATGAGGGGAATATTCACTTCCAGAAAGAAAATCCAACGATCTTCCGAATGCATACACCCATGTATTATTCACTCGCGTCATGTCTCCTGCAACACTTCGTGTAGGACAAATATAGACAAAATCTGAGATGAACTGGGTCAGCTCTCGTCTAGTCTCTTCAGAGAACTGAGGAGAATATAAAGTGTACCATTGTGTAGCTTGATTAGGATTTATCATTGTAAGAATAGTAGAAAATGCTAAATTGTTTAAAGGTTGGTGATATGTTTTAAAAACTAAATCAGCGCCATCTGCTGTCGTCGTTCCAATAAGAAGAGGTATATCGTGTATCCTTGCATATCGAAATGCGACTTGTATATCTGATGGTACGTCATTGTTATCTATGTGTGGACCCCAGGGTCGTAACCGTTGTAAAAAAGTTCCAGGCTGAGAATTTGTTTTTTGTTGAGCTTCTATAATTGCCCAAGGAGATTTCGACCTCATGCATTCTAAATTGGAGCATTCCAACGTCAATGAAAAGTTTTGTCCTTGGGCTCTCGCTTCAACCAACGTTTTCAGAGGTAAGCTGAAAGGGAGGCTTTGAATAATTGCACTTCGAAATAAACCCAATGATTTTTGTGACGTCATATGAATGGCGACCGATGTGGCTCCAGCTCCGTGACCAAATATGGTTACCTGAAATATTCATATATTTTTATTACAACTACACAACTTCAATTAATTTATATAGAACAAGAGATAATTACAATTAACAACAAAGTCAATTTGGCAGTGACAGTAATACAAATATGAAAAATAATCATTATAAAATAAAATTTTAATCACATTGTTATATACATATCCACGCTGATTAACGGAATTCATATAATGAGGACAAATTGTATAGCTTTTGCATTGGTCTTTTTAAAAGTAAATGTCTTAACAATA
This sequence comes from Bathymodiolus brooksi, assembly GCA_963680875.1. NCBI lineage: Eukaryota > Metazoa > Mollusca > Bivalvia > Mytilida > Modiolidae > Bathymodiolus > Bathymodiolus brooksi. The sequence continues at coordinate 71,375,210 of OY804577.1, read as the reverse complement.
ATGCTTACATAACCGGTAACCTGAACATCGAAAGTACTTCATATGCAAAATTTTAAACACCCTTATAAGGGTATTGATTTCTATATACTGTCAGATTATGCTGTTTTGAGAGCTTCTTCAACATTGAATACTGACAGTTTTACATTCAAATTTTTACGTCCTATGGATAATAAGAATGACAGATATCTTTTCTTGAAAAATTTGCGTCAATTACGCGCTCAAATTAAAAAGAAATTTCATTTTTTAAGTATTTGAGAGCAAGGAAACTAAAAGGACAAAACAACAATAGCTAAGCATATCTAAGATAAGCTATGTCTTTAGGAGACGAATCCGTTTTATTTTAAAGCTCTAAAGCAGTATCATTTTCAAGCTCTGACGACTAGCTTACCCCGCCACGTTGTATTGACATGCCTGTACCAAGCCGGGAAAGTGAGAGGTCAATATATGTATATTTAATTAGGGAATCACATTTTTTCTCTGTTTCCACGATTTATAATGTATTAAAGCACGTGTCCTAAATGTCCATTCGATCATTTATCACCAGGAAATTTTGAACTGCATTATTAACAAATCACTGTAGAATAAACATTGGACTGTTTCCGTGGTAAACGAAGTCCAATATTGGTGATCTATCTTGATTTAGCATATTTACAGTTAACTAATTGGTTATTCATGCAGTATGTTTTGCTCAGAAACAAGGTTTTTGTGAACGTATGTGACTTCTCAGTTGAACACATACTGTACAGTATTGCATTGCTACTCGGATGTAGATATCAAGGCGTGAGGTTTGGGTGGCCAGTTTTAGCTTGTCACATTTTGTGCCTAGTATATTACCGCTGGTTGCTGACGTTATATGTTTTTGTTTTTGATTGCGGTTTGACATGGTAGAAATTTGTATTTTGCCGTTTGACATGGTAGAGATTGGTGTGTTTGTTTGCCGTTTGACACGGTAGAGATTGGTGTGTTTGTTTGCTGTTGGACACGGTAGAGATTGGTGTGTTGGTTTTGTCGTTTGACACGGTAGATATTGGTGTGTTTGTTTGCTGTTTGACACGGTAGAGATTGGTGTGTTTGTTTTGTCGTTTGACACGGTAGAGATTGATGTGTTTGTTTGCTGATTGACAGGGCAGAGATTGGTGTGTTTTTTGCGGTTTGACACGGTAGAGATTGTTGTGTTTTTTTGCGGTTTGACACGGTAGATATTGTTGTGTTTTCTGCGGTTTGACACGGTAGATATTGTTGTGCTTTTTGCGGTTTGACACGGTAGAGATTGCTGTGGTTTTTTTGCAATTTGACACGGTAGAGATTGTTGTGTTTTTTTCGGTTTGACACGTAGAGATTGTTGTGTTTTTTTACGGTTTGACACGGTAGAGATTGGTGTGTTTTTTTACGGTTTGACACGGTAGAGATTGGTGTGTTTTTTTACGGTTTGACACGGTAGAGATTGGTGTGTTTTTTTACGGTTTGACAAGGTAGAGATTGGTGTGTTTTTTTACGGTTTGACACGGTAGAGATTGGTGTGTTTTTTTACGGTTTGACACGGTAGAGATTGGTGTTTTTTACGGTTTGACACGGTAGAGATTGGTGTGTTTTTTTACGGTTTGACACGGTAGAGATTATTGTGTTTTTGTACGGTTTGACACGGTAGAGATTGGTGTGTTTTTTTACGGTTTGAGTCGGTAGAGATTGGTGTGTTTTTTTACGGTTTGACAAGGTAGAGATTGGTGTGTTTTTTTACGGTTTAACACGGTAGAGATTGGTGTGTTTTTTTACGGTTTGACACGGTAGAGATTGGTGTTTTTTACGGTTTGACACGGTAGAGATTGGTGTGTTTTTTTACGGTTTGACACGGTAGAGATTATTGTGTTTTTGTACGGTTTGACACGGTAGAGATTGGTGTGTTTTTTTACGGTTTGACACGGTAGAGATTGGTGTGTTTTTGTACGGTTTGACACGGTAGAGATTGGTGTGTTTTTTTACGGTTTGACACGGTAGAGATTGGTGTGGTTATTTTTACAGTTTGACACGGTAGAGATTGGTGTTTTTTTACGGTTTGACACGATAGAGATTGGTGTGCTTTTTGCGGTTTGACACGGTAGAAATTGTGTTTTCTTACGGTTTGACACGGTAGCTATTGTTGTGCTTTTTTACGGTTTGACACGGTAGAGATTGGTGTGTTCTTTGCGGTTTGACACGGTAGAGATTGGCGTGCTTTTATACGGTTTGAAACGGTAGTTATTGCTGTGGTTTGTTTTTGCGGTTTGACACGGTAGAGATTGTTGTGTTTTGTGCGGTTTGACACGGTAGATATTGTTGTGCTTTTTGCGGTTTGACACGGTAGAGATTGCTGTGGTTTTTTGCAATTTGACACGGTAGATATTGTTGTGTTTTTTTCGGTTTGACACGGTAGATATTGTTGTGTTTTTTGCGGTTTGACACGGTAGACATTGTTGTGTTTTCTTGCGGTTTGACACGGTAGATATCGTTGTGCCTTTTTACGGTTTGATATGGTAGAGATTGGTGTGCTTTTTTACAGTTTGACAGGGTAGGTATTGGTGTGGGTTTTTTTGCGGTTTCACACGGTAGAGATTGGTGTGTTTTTTTACGGCTTGACATGGTAGAGATTGGTGTGTTTTTTTTACGGTTTGACACGGTAGAGATTGGTGTGTTTTTTTACGGTTTGATACGGTAGAGATTGGTGTGTTTTTTTACGGTTTGACACGGTAGAGATTGTTGTGTTTTTTTACGGTTTGACACGGTAGAGATTGGTGTGTTTTTTTACGGTTTGACACGGTAGAGATTGGTGTGTTTTTTTACGGTTTGACACGGTAGAGATTGGTGTGTTTTTTTACGGTTTGACAAGGTAGAGATTGGTGTGTTTTTTTACGGTTTGACACGGTAGAGATTGGTGTGTTTTTTTACGGTTTGACACGGTAGAGATTGGTGTTTTTTACGGTTTGACACGGTAGAGATTGGTGTGTTTTTTTACGGTTTGACACGGTAGAGATTATTGTGTTTTTGTACGGTTTGACACGGTAGAGATTGGTGTGTTTTTTTACGGTTTGAGTCGGTAGAGATTGGTGTGTTTTTTTACGGTTTGACAAGGTAGAGATTGGTGTGTTTTTTTACGGTTTGACACGGTAGAGATTATTGTGTTTTTGTACGGTTTGACACGGTAGAGATTGGTGTGTTTTTTTACGGTTTGACACGGTAGAGATTGGTGTGCTTTTTTACGGTTTGACACGGTAGAGATTGGTGTGTTTTTTTGTGGTTTGACACGGTAGAGATTATTGTGTTTTTGTACGGTTTGACACGGTAGAGATTGGTGTGTTTTTTTACGGTTTGACACGGTAGAGATTGGTGTGCTTTTTTACGGTTTGACACGGTAGAGATTGGTGTGTTTTTTTGTGGTTTGACACGGTAGAGATTGGTGTGTTTGTTTAAGATTTGACAGGGTAGAGATTGGTGTGTTTTTTACGTCACCGAATATGGTACTGCTTTGACAACTATTTTACCTATTTTGTTCCTGTATTTAAATACTGTTACAGTGACAGCCGGAACCTTTGAACCATAATGAGAGGGGGAGGTTTGGCGCCTTAAAATCTGATTCAACCCACCATTTCTTTAGAAATGCCTGTACCAAGTCAGGGTCATTACGGTTTTCACAGTTTTCCGGTTGTTGACTGATTTTGTCTGTTTATATAATTATGAGTTTTGACTTTCCCTTTATAAGATTGTTCGGAGTTCGGTAATTTTGTTATTACCTTTATTTGATACGGTAGAGATTGGTGTGGTTTTTTTTACAATTTGACACGGTAGAGATTGGTGTGTGTTTTTACAGTTTGACACGGTAGAGATTGGTGTGTTTTTTTACAGTTTGACACGGTAGAGATTGGTGTGTTTTTTTACAGTTTGACACGGTAGAGATTGGTGTGTTTTTTTACGGTTTGACACGGTAGAGATTGGTGTGTTTTTTTGTGGTTTGACACGGTAGAGATTGGTGTGTTTTTTTACGGCTTTACACGGTAGAGATTGGTGTGTTTTTTTACGGTTTGACACGGTAGAGATTGGTGTGTATTTTTACGGTTTGAGACGGTAGAGATTGGTGTGTTTTTTTACGGTTTGACACGGTAGAGATTGGTGTGTTTTTTGCGGTTTGAAACGGTAGAGATTGGTGTGTTGTTTTGTGGTTTGACACGGTAGAGATTGGTGTGTTTTTTTACGGTTTGACACGGTAGAGATTGGTGTGTTTTTTGCGGTTTGAAACGGTAGAGATTGGTGTGTTGTTTTGTGGTTTGACACGGTAGAGATTGGTGTGTTTTTTTACGGTTTGACACGGTAGAGATTGGTGTGCTTTTTTACGGTTTGAGTCGGTAGAGATTGGTGTGTTTTTTTACGGTTTGACACGGTAGAGATTGGTGTGTTTTTTTAAGATTTGACAGGGTAGAGATTGGTGTGTTTTTTACGTCACCGAATATGGTACTGCTTTGACAACTATTTTACCTATTTTGTTCCTGTATTTAAATACTGTTACAGTGACAGCCGGAACCTTTGAACCATAATGAGAGCGGGAGGTTTGGCGCCTTAAAATCTGATTCAACCCGCCATTTCTTTAGAAATGCCTGTACCAAGTCAGGGTCATTACGGTTTTCACAGTTTTCCGGTTGTTGACTGATTTTGTCTGTTTATATAATTATGAGTTTTGACTTTCCCTTTATAAGATTGTTCGGAGTTCGGTAATTTTGTTATTACCTTTATTTGACACGGTAGAGATTGGTGTGGTTTTTTTTACAATTTGACACGGTAGAGATTGGTGTGTGTTTTTACAGTTTGACACGGTAGAGATTGGTGTGTTTTTTTACAGTTTGACACGGTAGAGATTGGTGTGTTTTTTTACAGTTTGACACGGTAGAGATTGGTGTGTTTTTTTACGGTTTGACACGGTAGAGATTGGTGTGTTTTTTTGTGGTTTGACACGGTAGAGATTGGTGTGTTTTTTTACGGCTTTACACGGTAGAGATTGGTGTGTTTTTTTACGGTTTGACACGGTAGAGATTGGTGTGTATTTTTACGGTTTGAGACGGTAGAGATTGGTGTGTTTTTTTACGGTTTGACACGGTAGAGATTGGTGTGTTTTTTGCGGTTTGAAACGGTAGAGATTGGTGTGTTGTTTTGTGGTTTGACACGGTAGAGATTGGTGTGTTTTTTTACGGTTTGACACGGTAGAGATTGGTGTGTTTTTTGCGGTTTGAAACGGTAGAGATTGGTGTGTTGTTTTGTGGTTTGACACGGTAGAGATTGGTGTGTTTTTTTACGGTTTGACACGGTAGAGATTGGTGTGCTTTTTTACGGTTTGAGTCGGTAGAGATTGGTGTGTTTTTTTACGGTTTGACACGGTAGAGATTGGTGTGTTTTTTTAAGATTTGACAGGGTAGAGATTGGTGTGTTTTTTACGTCACCGAATATGGTACTGCTTTGACAACTATTTTACCTATTTTGTTCCTGTATTTAAATACTGTTATAGTGACAGCCGGAACCTTTGAACCATAATGAGAGCGGGAGGTTTGGCTCCTTAAAATCTGATTCAACCCACCATTTCTTTAGAAATGCCTGTACCAAGTCAGGGTCATTACGGTTTTCACAGTTTTCCGGTTGTTGACTGATTTTGTCTGTTTATATAATTATGAGTTTTGACTTTCCCTTTATAAGATTGTTCGGAGTTCGGTAATTTTGTTATTACCTTTATTTGACACGGTAGAGATTGGTGTGGTTTTTTTTACAATTTGACACGGTAGAGATTGGTGTGTGTTTTTACAGTTTGACACGGTAGAGATTGGTGTGTTTTTTTACAGTTTGACACGGTAGAGATTGGTGTGTTTTTTTACAGTTTGACACGGTAGAGATTGGTGTGTTTTTTTACGGTTTGACACGGTAGAGATTGGTGTGTTTTTTTGTGGTTTGACACGGTAGAGATTGGTGTGTTTTTTTACGGTTTGACAAGGTAGAGATTGGTGTGTTTTTTTACGGTTTGACACGGTAGAGATTGGTGTGTATTTTTACGGTTTGACACGGTAGAGATTGGTGTGTATTTTTACGGTTTGAGACGGTAGAGATTGGTGTGTTTTTTTACGGTTTGACACGGTAGAGATTGGTGTGTTTTTTGCGGTTTGAAACGGTAGAGATTGGTGTGTTGTTTTGTGGTTTGACACGGTAGAGATTGTGTGTTTTTTTACGGTTTCACCCGGTAGAGATTGGTGTGTTTTTTTACGGTTTGACACGGTAGAGATTGGTGTGTTTTTTTACGGTTTGACACAGTAGAGATTGGTGTGTTTTTTTTACGGTTTGACACGGTAGAGATTGGTGTGTTTTTTTACGGTTTGACACGGTAGAGATTGGTGTTATTTACAGTTTGACACGGTAGAGATTGTTGTGTTTTTTTACAGTTTGACACGGTAGAGATTGGTGTGTTTTTTTACAGTTTGACACGGTAGAGATTGGTGTGTTTTTTTACGGTTTGACACGGTAGAGATTGGTGTGTTTTTTTACGGTTTGACACGGTAGAGATTGGTGTTTTTTACGGTTTGACAAGGTAGAGATTGGTGTGTTTTTTTGTGGTTTGACACGGTAGAGATTGGTGTGTTTTTTTACAGTTTGACACGGTAGAGATTGTTGTGTTTTTTTACAGTTTGACACGGTAGAGATTGGTGTGTTTTTTTACGGTTTGACACGGTAGAGATTGGTGTGTTTTTTGAAGGTTTGACACGGTAGCGATTGGTGTGTTTTTTGAAGGTTTGACACGGTAGAGATTGGTGTGTTTTTTACAGTTTGACACGGTAGCGATTGGTGTGTTTTTTTACGGTTTGACACGGTAGAGATTAGTGTGTTTTTTTACGGTTTGACACGGTAGAGATTGGTGTGTTTTTTTACAGTTTGACACGGTAGAGATTGGTGTGTTTTTTACGGTTTTACACGGTAGAGATTGGTGTTTTTGTTGTTAGTTATAATGTCTGCCATTACTGTTTGAATTCTTATTTTCATTTTTGTTTACATCAAAATGGACGAAATACAAATTTACAGTCTTTGTCTTTATGGTATCCAGAATTTTATACTTCTTCATGTAATATTGTAGACTAACTGTTATACTCACATTTGTCCTCTGACCCCCAAATCTGTCGATGTTGCTATACACCCACTGTAAAGCTAATCTCTGATCAGTTATGCCAAAGTTTCCAGTCACCATATCTGTTACTAAAAATCCTAAAGCTCCTGAAATATAACGTCTGATGTAATAAGGCGGTGTATTAAAAAATATTTTGTATACCAATTTTCATGTTAATCTTATATTAAACCTGGAAATATGGGGAGGGTCATATGAACTCAGGTTCGGTTCTCAAGGTTTTAAACGCCACTTTCAACAATATTTCAGCTATATCGTGGGGTCAATTTATTGGTGGAGAAAACCGGAGTACTCGGAGAAAACCACCGACCTGTAGCAAGTCACTGACAAACTTTATCACATATTGTTGTACCGAGTACACCTCGCTATGAACGGGCTTCGAACTCACAAATTGAGTGGTGATAGTCACTGATTGCATAGGTAGTTGTAACTCAAAATGTTGAATTGTTAATATGTTTACCGTTCTACTTGTGGTAAAATTTAGTGCGAATGAAGCGTTTGAAAAATCGTAGCAGAATTCATAAAGGAAATTGCCCTGGTATCCTACTAATTATAAAGTATGTATCTATATACATAGTCATAGCAGTGGTTGCCAGTAGATTGAACATTTTTGAGTTGTTATTTTTCTATTGTTATATGTTTGACAGTCAATTTGGGAAATTGAAGATTTTCAGAAGGGTGCTTCGTTATTTTTTTTTTATTTTATTTTTTTTTATTGTGGATGGTTATATTGTTCAATTTTACTGTTTAAATATGTGTTGTCAATTATGTCAGTCAGTATAGTATCGTTCATGTGTAAGATATTGACCGTTTCAAACTCTCACTGTATCGGACAAGTGCTGTTCATACACTAACATCCCACTGTAGACGTAAGACAAATAACAACGAAAATAAAGTGGTCACTTTACCATATTACACTACAATCATGTGCGAACATTACGAAAAACAATGATAACGTAACCATTTTAATGTATTCATTTCATGGAGGTGTGAACTCGACAAAAAACCCAATGATATCGTGGCTCTTTTAACGTGTTTCATTTCATGAATGTGTGAGCTTGAAGATCAACCTTAAAGTGGTCACTTTATATGTGTTTCATTTCATGTAAACATGAGAGAACAAACAACAATTATTACGTGGTCACTTTAAATGTGGTCACTTTAAATGTGTTTCATTTAATGTAATCATGAAAGAACTAACAACAACAACTTTACATGTGTTTTATTTTAAGGATGTGTGAATTTGAAGATCAACAATTCTAACATGGCGTTCTTCATTGGCTATATAAATAATACCATGATAACCCCCCCCCCCCCCCCCCCCCGCCGATATTTTTTTTTAATTCGCACATGCGTATTAACGAACAAATTATAGATATCCTTCCTAAGTGAGTCCATGTATTCATACAGGACTATGGGGGCACACAGACATAAAAATGTTGTTTCATGAAATATAATTCTTTTCTGGAAGCCTTCTATTGACTTTGACTTATGTCATTTGTCGTCTTCCGGTGACGTAGTTTACAAGGAACGCTGGTGACATTGACACAAGCTGGTTACTGATGTATTTTACGATTATGTGAGTATTTTACCTGTTTAAGTTTCTAAATTCAAAATGTCATCAAAGTGAACAATATCAGTAACTTAATTACATCACCATCTAGTTATCCATATAGAAAAACAACTATAAACATGAAGGTTACTGGATTTTGTTATGACATGCATTTCCATTACTGATTTCCAGTTAAAAAAAAGATTTTTCCTATTATAATCGAAATAATTCATGGAAGCCACAGCATATGTATGTCGTTTTAACATGGGTAAAATTATTTTCGTAGGAATTTACCACTCGTTATTGCTCGGGATAAATATTTTACGAAAATAATGTTACCCATATTAAAACTGGATACAAACTATGGCTTCCATGAATTATTTCTTAATAAGAACGTATTTCCTTTCATTGAAGGTGTGAATTTGAAAAACAACATTAATAACGTGGGCACGTTACCATAAGTTTTATTTCATAGATGTGTAAGCTTAATGATCAGCAATTATAACGTGGTCACTTTACATGTGTCTCACTTCATGTAAACTTGAGAAAACTAAAAACAATCATAACATGGTCACTTTACATGTGTCTCACTTCATGTAAACTTGAGAAAACTAAAAACAATCATAACATGGTCACTTTACATGTGTCTCACTTCATGTAAGCTTGTGAGAACTAACAACAATCATAACATGGTCACTTTACACGTGTCTCACTTCATGTAAACTTGAGAGAACTAACAACAATCATAACATGGTCACTTTACATGTGTCTCACTTCATGTATACTTGAGAGAACTAACAACAATCATAACATGGTCACTTTACATGTGTCTCACTTCATGTATACTTGAGAGAACTAACAACAATCATAACATGGTCACTTTACATGTGTCTCACTTCATGTAAACTTGAGAGAACTAACAACAATCATAACATGGTCACTTTACATGTGTCTCACTTCATGTATACTTGAGAGAACTAACAACAATCATAACATGGTCACTTTACATGTGTCTCATGTCGTGTAAGCTTGTGAGAACTAACAACAATCATAACATGGTCACTTTACATGTGTCTCACTTCATGTAAACTTGAGAAAACTAACAACAATCATAACATGGTCACTTTACATGTGTCTCACTTCGTGTAAACTTGAGAGAACTAACAACAATCATAACATGGTCACTTTACATGTGTCTCACTTCGTGTAAACTTGAGAGAACTAACAACAATCATAACATGGTCACTTTACATGTGTCTCACTTCATGTAAACTTGAGAAAACTAACAACAATCATAACATGGTCACTTTACATGTGTCTCACTTCATGTAAACTTGAGAGAACTAACAACAATCATAACATGGTCACTTTACATGTGTCTCATTTCATGTAAGCTTGTGAGAACTAACAACAATCATAACATGGTCACTTTACATGTGTCTCACTTCATGTAAGCTTGAGAAAACTAACAACAATCATAACATGGTCACTTTACATGTGTCTCACTTCGTGTAAACTTGAGAGAACTAACAACAATCATAACATGGTCACTTTACACGTGTCTCACTTCATGTAAACTTGAGAAAACTAACAACAATCATAACATGGTCACTTTACATGTGTCTCACTTCGTGTAAACTTGAGAGAACTAACAACAATCATAACATGGTCACTTTACATGTGTCTCACTTCATGTAAACTTGAGAAAACTAACAACAATCATAACATGGTCACTTTACATGTGTCTCACTTCGTGTACACTTGAGAGAACTAACAACAATCATAACATGGTCACTTTACATGTGTCTCATTTCATGTAAGCTTGTGAGAACTAACAACAATCATAACATGGTCACTTTACACGTGTCTCACTTCATGTAAACTTGAGAAAACTAACAGCAATCATAACATGGTCACTTTACATGTGTCTCACTTCGTGTAAACTTGAGAGAACTAACAACAATTATAACATGGTCACTTTACATGTGTTTCATTTCATGTAAACTTGAGAAAACTAACAACAATCATAACATGGTCACTTTACATGTGTTTCATTTCATGTAAACTTGAGAGAACTAACAACTATTAAAACGTGGTCATTTTATATGTGTTTCATTTCATTGAAGGTATCAACATGATGAACAGCGTTAATAACGTGGCAATATTACCGTATGTCTCATTTCATGGATGTGTGAACTCGGGAGTTTTTCATGTCCCCTCTTATAAAGCTTTAAAAGGTTTGACATGTTCTAAACTACACAAATAACATTTGTTTGAATATTCATAACGAACTCAAACAAAGACAAACATGTTATTTCTTTACATTAAATCACATTTACATGGATTGGCATGTCCCTTGTAACAGGTAATCGTCTCCAGAACACATGTTCTTGTATTTATATATAACAACGAATGATTTGTCAAATTACAAAAATAACAAAGGGTTGAGTGTGTTGTTTTGAACTCTATCAGACCAATCAAGTACACTGTGATATCATAAAGATCAAAGAATTATATCGTTGGGCGTAAGCATATTGTATCGTCAGGTGTAATCATTTCGTACATCAGGTGTAATCATTTTGGACCATCTATCGTAATCATTTCGTACAGTCAGGTGTAATCATTTCGTACGTCAGGTGTAGTAATTTCGTACTGTAAGATGTAATCATTTCGTACCATCAGATGCTATCATTTCGTAACGTCAGATGTAATCATTTCGTACCGTCATATGTAATCATTTCGTACCATCAGACGTAATTATTTCGTACCATCAAACGCAATCATTTCGTACGTCAAGTGTAATCATTTCGTACCGTCAGGTGTAATCATTTCGTACCGTCATATGTAATCATTTCGTACCATCAGACGTAATTATTTCGTACCATCAGACGCAATCATTTCGTACGTCAGGTTTAATCATTTCGTACCGTCAGGTGCAATCATTTCGTACCGTCAGGTGTACTCATTTCGTACGGCAGGTGTAATAATTTCATACTGTCATATGTAATCATTTCGTACCATCAGATGTTATCATTTCGTACCGTCAGATGTAATCATTTCGTACCATCATATGTAATCATTTCGTACGGCAGGTGTAATAATTTCATACTGTCAGACGTAATCATTTCTTACCGTCAGGTGTAACCATTTCGTACCGTCAGGTGCAATCATTTCGTACCATCAGATGTAATCATTTCGTACGTCAGTTGTAATCATTTCGTACCGTCATACTAATCGTATTATATCGCTTAAGTCGGATATGATAAGTACTTGTTATATCAAGTAAACTTACATGAAATATAGGAACAATATGACGACTAGAATCTAATCAAAGACTTTGTATAGCTATCCTTCCCACATGCAAATAGTTCTATCATAAATATGAATTAAATGGTCATCATGGCCACGATCGCATTGTAGATATATTTAAATTAACCCGTTCAACTAGTGCCTATCACCATTGAAGGTGTTGATACGATTCTTGCACTCAATACACTGTTACGTAATAAAGTGTTTTCACTGATTGGTGGCAGTGGGTAGTTTTCTCCAGACACCAATGAAAATGACCGTCACGATACAAGTTAAAAATTCTTGAAACAATTCTAAATCAGTTACTGTAGAGTGGTAACTACAGTACTATTAGTAAACACGAGTAAACACGATATTTACGACGTTTATAGAAAAAAAAAACATTTTCCCGTCTGATAAAAATTGCGTCAACAAACCCTTTTCATAATAATAATTCTCATGTAAAGATGTTGTTTCTTTTGTATACAGATGTAAATAACTATGATTATTATTGTTATGTTAGTAGAAAACGTTACATAACAACATTATATATAAACATAAGTTTATGATCATGTAACCCATGCATAAACTACAAGATATGCGTGTTAGCACACATGTACTACATTGTATATACCCGGTATTTTATTTCCAGTTTTGGACCCCGACATTGATTAAAAGTAACAACAATTTACGAAAGAAAATATCACAATAAAAGAAGAACTACAAACAGAATACGAAATACAATGTATAATTCATATGTAATTCTGCATCAAGAGCAGGTATTCAACATTCAACCCAACATTAGATTGTTAACTGAACATACTTTCTTCATCCATCAGTGAGATTAGAACTCACACCGTTCCTAAGCTCCAGCCAAAATTCGCTTAGCATAACGACGAACAATTTACTATCTATGCAATCAGTGCATATCACCACTAGCGTTGTGAGTTCGAATCCCACTCAGACGAGGTTTACTCAATACAGCATTATGTGATAATATTTGTTAGTGACTTGCGGCAGGTTGGTAGTTTTTTTCTCTGGGTTCTTCGGTTTCCTCCATCAACAAAATCATTTAGCCCCCTAATATATATGGTATTTCATAAAATACAGAATACCTAATAAATAACAAATAAAGAAGGAATTTTAAACATGCTTCGGATGGGTTTAAGCATCTTTTTGTACTATTATTGTCATCTGTGATTGAAGGAAATATATTCAAACAGAGAGATAATAACATTAGAGTGGCAATCCAGATATTTTGTTCTGAGTTCCGTATTGTGCTTCCCGCTACGATGTTCTCTTCGTCTTTACCTACGGTTGTTTGTAGGAGGACTCTTATCTTATTTGCGTTATTTGTGTTTGTTTGCGTATAGTGGGGTCCAACATATATTGTGTTGTGTTTTTGCTTCGTTTGTTTTCGTCTTGTGTACCCAATGTTGCCAGTTTCTCTGGACTATCCATTCTTGGTTGCCCCTTTAGTTTTCTCTAACGTTTATATAACATATCAACGATGATTGGGATAAGGGGATTCCGACCGAACGAACGCCCAAGAAAACCTTAAAACAAAACGAACCTACCTAGTCTATAATTGAACGTTACAAGGATTACATCTCCCTTGTTAGCGAAGTGTTCTCCGTTAAATGCAGGAGCTCCACCAGACATTGATGTGAAGTCACCGCCATGTATAAACACCATTACTGTTTTTCTGGTTCCTTGTCTTACATTTAATGGTATAAATACATTTATAAAGTGGCAGTTTTCTGACATCTGAAAAGAAAATTGGTGTGCGAGAATAAACTATTTGTAAGGTTGCATTGGATGAGTATTAAAAATACAAGGGTTATGGGTTATGATTATGGTGTTTAACGCCACTTTCAACAATATTCCAGTTATCTCGTGGTGGTCAGTAACAATGCAAGAAAATGGGCCAATGAGGTTGTAGTATTGCATGTCTTAGCAACTGAAACAACTCAAATGCTTTTAAAGTTGTAATATCAGAGAAATCATGTTGTTTCTTGTTGTTTATAAAATAAATATTTATTATTTAGATGTAGCCATTTTATATTGTTACCACTTTTCAACGCCCCTTTAACATACAATGTCAAAATATATCAAATCTTGCTATAGTTTCGATCTTGGGAATAATTTCATCCTGTACAAAACCATTGATTTTTTAAGGTCGGTTTCTATTTTCAAAGAATCTTCTTTGGTCATAAAGGAAATCCAAAGTCTTTCTATTTCTTTTACACATAGTTTGCAAATGATCAAATGTTTCCCCTTCAGTCTGCTGTTTGAGTCACACAGTGTCAATTGATTCAGCATAAACGTAAAACATATATTGCTTTGTTATCTAGTTATCCTCCTCCACCTCCGCTTTCAATTTGTTCATGCCTTCCCAATTTCTAGAAATGAATCGTGGATGCAGTCTATCAGCTTACACAACCTTTTGACCGAAGTTTGAGCAACCGAAACCTCCAATTCCTCGTAATTATGTAACCTACGTGACAAGTTATCATGAATGTACTTACATGTTCTTGACACACCCCCGGTGGATCATACTGTCCACATGGTGCTTGTAAGCACATCGGCCGTGGCTTTGTAGCAGAAAGTACACCACCCCATGGAATCGGTGGAACAGCATGTTCCCACCTGGAAAGAAGACAAATTCAATTTATAACCTTTTAATGTCGAGTCCACACCACAGAGTCCGATGATAATGATCGCTCGAAAATACCCAAGCCCTGTTTATATACAATAATACCAGGAAATAAGGGTATCAATGAAGTTTTACTCTGATTACTTTGCATCTCGTCTAATACCGGACAGAAATTTCCTAAAACTGCACAGAATTATTCGTATGCAATTACATTATGTCTTGCTTCAAATACATACAAATAAGGGTAATAACACTTTATTTTTCTGAAAATATAATGGTTTATGAGTAATTCTTAACATTTCTGCAAGATTTGCTTTCATTGGTCCCAAAAATCTAAATTATTTGACCTGGCAATTGTTTGGTTTTGAGCGTACAAGGTGAAGGTTATTTCAGAAACGCGTCGTGAGCACTAAATTTGATATCTACGTTTTCATTAAGAGCAACACTTTCAAGTGAGCTGGCTACAATATCTTTAACATTACGTTTTTTTGGTACAATAGGTGCTTTGGTCTTTTCACATGCCCCTGTGATTTAATCTCTTGATTTAAAACAAATGCGAAATGTGCATTTAAGGGTGAAGTTAGGATAACAAAGGACTAAAACATAATTAGCCAAAAGTCGAGGAGTTCTAATTCTTTTACTGACTCATTATTATAACACCAAGATAAAGAGAGTATGTAAATAAGTAGTTAACGGGTATAACTTCACTGAAGATCATATTTCTGTTTATTTAAAGAGGCATTAGCTACGATTTTGACCCAACAAATTATATGTTTTGGAAATTGGTAAATAGCTTTAAAATGATGAATTAAAGGTAAATATTTCACATTAAACAGCTTTTCGCCTTTTGAGAACGAAAATTACCATTGATTTATTATTTCCTTGCAAGCAAATAATTTGACCTCGCTTTCTCCGTATGCAACTGACCTTACTAGTGACAGGTAAAAACGAATAATTTGTATTTTGTCGCTTATTAACTGCAAACTTGCATGGTTCTTTATCCGTAATTAACGCCGACTAAAAGCAGATTCACAGAAAATAAGAAATACTGATTTAATGACGATTCGGCAAAACTCGTAAACAATGCCGATAATTAATAAGATGGCGTCCATTTCTTGATCGATCTCAAAACACGAGCAGTTGCACCTTTTTCCCCCGATGCGCGTACATTTCATAACATTTATAAGTTACAGACACACGTTTTATTAAGGCATCAATCATATCTGATAGTTTTCATGGGTAACAAACATTTACGATTTTGGCAGATAATGCGTTGAGTTATTAATTCCAACTATTTGGGGGCCCTCGTGGTCGTGATCGTATTGTAGTTGGATGTATTACTACCTATGCAATCAGTGCCTATCACCACTAATGTTGTGAGTTCAAATCCCGCTCATGCGAGGTGTACTCGATACAACATTTTGTGATAAATTTTGCTAGTGACTTGTGGAAGGTCTGTGGTTTAATTAACTCGTTGCAAAGTTTGCTAAATATACCTACAATTTGTTTTCCAAACGTTTACTCATGTATATATAGTAAAATAATGATTAACGACATTGAGTGGGATATTCCATTGAAATTTGTATATCTGGCATGTTATACACAAGTGAATTATTTTAGAACATATTGTGTACAAGGATTTGTATAGACACATCATGTCATATTACAAAACCAAGTGTACAATAAATTACAAATTGACACTATTGATGGTCGATTACCGGTCATTAAAACAAAAACATATGTACCGATGACAACAACAAATACACATAACATTTTTAAGAGGATTCGACAAATATCTATTGTACAAAAATAACAAGAATCAATCTATATTATGATGTAAAAAAAAAAAAAAAAAAAAAAAAGAATCAATCTAGACGTTTTAACTAATCTATTCTGAACATATAGATAAAAGCATGTTCAAACCAAAGACAACGTAATCATATTCTTCTTCTTTAGTTTACAGTAAAACTTCAAAAACTGAAGATTACTTGCTCGTGTATTCCTGCATGAAGTATGTTTTGTAGATCGTTGTTTGTCCTTTTGTACATTTTCTTTTGGCCATTGTGTTGTCTGTTCTTCTTCGATATGTGGATTCTGATTACCCCTTCAAACTCTTCTTGATAGCACAGATCAAGTAATTTATTGTGACAAACGAAAATGTTTGAAACCATTACGTTACGTTGAGTTATAGAATGTTTTGATTGTACGAATCGTGGACTATCTCTATAAACACTATTGATATGTAGAACTGACTTGTGGATCTTACCGGTGTTGGTTGTTGTATATTAAGGGTAGCAATGCCTTTTCAGTGTAAAACCGCATCGGTGGTGTCATAGTTAGTGTGATCTCCATCGTCCGGTAAAACAAAAGCAAGCTACAATTGGTATGTGTTGCTTCTCTGGTAAGCACGCAGCATTAAAGAGTATGAACAAAGAACAACAACAATTGGCTAGGAATCAGGATAATGTGTCCGAGTGTCTACCCATGGACCGTTGTTTCAGTCTAGCACTATAGAAAGCCAACTAAATGCGTGCATCATCAATATTTCATTGAAATGTAGCTTGTTCTAGCCATGATGCATCGCTGAAATTTTGCTCACTTGCGTTAGCCAGTCACTCACTTACATACACACATACACTGTTTCCTATGACAACCATATATTTTACATATTTTTGTTAATTCAAATTCAAATTCAAATACTTTATTGGATAAAGCACAGTAGATCACATGTATTTGCGTAATCCAATACAATCGCAAACATACAAGGACATAGAATATTTGTAGAAATTTCGATTGCCGCAGCAAAAAGAGGAAATAATTTATATGGTTCCTAAATGTTTGCTTTGCAACGACCACCAATGACTACTCCCAACAACTCATTACTCATTATGGGCTGTTTCATGTTGTAATTAACATGCAGGGAACGTAGCATACTCCAATCACGAAACACTCATCCACTATCAGCCATGAGGGCGAGTTGTGTATTTGGTTCGTTCATTACACCCAAAATGCCACCCCTAGTCTCTATTCCCCGGTACATCCGCATATTATCATGATAAATAAGGGTAATAACAAAATTACCGAACTCCGAACAATCTTACAAGGGGAAAGTCAAAACTCATAATTATATAAACAGACAAAATCAGTCAACAACCGGAAAACTGTGAAAACCGTAATGACCCTGACTTGGTACAGGCATTTCTAAAGAAATGGTGAGTTGAATCAGATTTTAAAGCGCCAAACATAGACTGCAAAGAATATTTGGCGTAAATCAGCTATATATCTACATTAAAACAGTGATATAATACGTGTTAACCCATTAGTACAATATACAGGTCTTATTATTGGCCGCCATACGATGTATTTTATTATTTAATATGTACTATATGCATACAGAGATTACTGTCCGAACACGATATACCCATCTCAGAATATATTGTCTTAAGCGGAAGTCACTGAACTTTTTTTCCAAACAATACGTAGGCGGCTAATATATTAGACTATGTATAAGTAAGTTATATAGACTTTCGATGTCTATTCAATGTTTCATTTTTCAAATAAAATTTGGATTCTAGTTCACTATTGTTTCTTCGATCTCAATTGTACAGTTATCTATGGCTTTGTGATAGTTGTATTTGATATAATGTACTATAATATGACAACCCTTAAAAAGGGGACGTATACGCGACATGAATCAAATGTACAAATTGTCTTCGTGTTTGGAGTATGACACGGTCCCGCTGTGTAGAAATCAACCTGCACCAGTTCCGAACGAGCAACGTCTTAGGAGTCTTTCTTTGGAACAAATTTAAAAAAAAATCCATCCAACATCTCTCCTTTAACTTATGTTCATTTCGAACAACCATCCGTAAGCCCATCCAACTGTTATCCTTCCCCGAGGTTTATTGTGTGTAAATTTAGTAAACAGGATGTTGAATCGCCAAAGAATATGACGATACTGCGTAAATAATATACAATATATGTAAATGTCTGAAATTCTGTTCACTTGGGAATTAAAGTTATAGGTGCTTAACACCACTTTTAATAGTGGTTAATTGGTTGTAACGATTGGAGAGAGAGATAAACACCTACATTCCACAGGTCCATGACACATTTTATCACATAAAATTGTACCGGGAACACACGGTACATCCATGGACGAGAATCTAACTTTCAATAAACATCGGTTGTATAGTTAAATGTTAATTAAAATACCGTTCAATGGTACGACGACCCTTTAAAGACCTGACCGTAAACAACAACTAGTCAATCATATATTAGTTTACAATGAAGCTTTCATTCACGTTAAAACATGGGTGATAAAAATAATGACTGTCATTTATGATCAAATTAATAGACTATGATTGTGTACTTACGACCAATAATTATAATAACAACATATAAATAAACACATTCATATACGGTATATTTGCTATATATTTCAATAAACTGTACAATAGATATGTTTGTAATGGTTTGTGTACATGTAACTCGTGTGAAGACAGTAGTAGCTTTCGATCATAGATAATGTATTAGATGATGTACAGTCTTAGGAGTTAAAATACAACGATACCGGATATGATACAAGACAAACGAAACCGAAGAGTGTATCACAATCAATAAAATCACAAAACGGCAAAATCAGACTTAATTATCATATTGAAATGGAAAAAGTTAAAGGCCAATTTCTTACAAGCAGTGATTATGAATATTGTGAGAACCAAGATTAATATACCAGAAACATGCCTGAAACCAACTTCTACACAGAAACATTGATAGTGTTTACTATTTTAATAGGAGGTTTAACTTTACAGTGATTACCTTCCTTACATCGTAATGTCTAACCTTTTAAACAAAACAAAAACATAAAACACATTGTAAAATCCTTAATTATCTTAACCGAAATCACCTGAGAAAAATGGAATTGTTAATTTTCTCATACAAGCACGCTGTAATGGAAAACTTTCTCGACGAAACGCCTTGTAATTGTTAGGAAAAAATTCAAAATGTAAAACGCCGCGTTAGAAGCCTCAAATCAAGGGACAGACATTACAAAGGCCAAATAGGACAAAAAGACAAACAATGTTCTACAAATCACTACATACAAAGCTAAAGATTGGGCAAAACTAAACGTATGGTGAAGTCAGGGTGTTTCGGAAGGTATACAGTTCTTGCACCACCAATGGCACCCGTCGTGTCACTCTTGTTCACCTTCTCATACAGAACCATTGTCATTGTTAAATTTCTCGCACAGAAAGATCATAATGAGTAACTTTCTTGAACAGAAATATTGTAAACTATATCTCTTTTCACAAAAAAGCATTGCATGACTAACTTTCTTAGAAAGGGACATCTTATTAATTAGCTTTCTCGTAGTGATTAACTTTCTGGTAATTGTAATCTTTCCCGTAATCGTCAACTTTTCCTAATTGTTAAATTTTTCATAATGGTCAACTTCCTCCTGATGCATAATTTTGTCGTGATTGTTATTTTGCTGGAACAGACAAATTGTAGTTGACAGGTTTCTCATAAAACATTTTATGGATAACTTTCTTGCATAAATATATCGCATTACTTAATTTTCTAGTTGTTAACTCTCTCGAACAAAACAGAACATCCCTATGGTTAGCTTTCCCGAACAAAACAGAACATCCCTCTGGTTACTTTTCTCGAACAGAACAGAACATCCCTCTGGCTAGGTTTCCCGAACAGAACATACCTCTGGTTAGCTTTCCCGAGCAGGACAGAACATCCCTCTGGTTAGCTTTATCAAACAACAGAACATCCCTCTGCTCAGCTTTCTCGAAAAGAACAGAATATCCCTGTGGTTAGCTTTATCGAACAGAACAGAACATCCCTATGGCTAACTTTCGCGAACAGAACAGAACATCCCTCTGGTTAGCTTTCTCGAAAAGAACAGAATATCCCTCTGGTTAGCTTTCTCCAACAGAACAGAACATCCCTCTGATTAGCTTTCCCGAACAGAGGCATATCATTGGTCAACTATCCCACACAAAAACAGAGAGCAATTTTGTTGTAATGGTCAGCTTTCATACACAGACATATGTGTATGATTAACTTTCTAACACAAATGCATGTTCATTGATAACTTTTTCACACCAAAACTTTATATGTCTCTTTCACTACTGACATTCCCGGCATCTGTAGCTTTTTAGGCATATTCACCTCATAAAATGATGCTAAGTACGAGTTATGCATAGTTTGTCAATCAGCCGTTGACTCGTTTCCAATAACAATATGTACATCTACATGTAAAATTCTTAAAATTAAAACTGACAAATGGAAAATTATACGACAAATGTTTTCGGAATTCCTCGTGACATCCACAATAATAATACATGTACCTCTCAACAAAATAGTTGATAAATCAGGACACAGAGAGGTCAATGTCTGATGAGATGTTGCCACTCGTCTTACCGCTTAGAACTATAAAAGGTTGTAAACGTATGGCTTTGCATATTAATATTATTATATTAAATTTAGTCGGTCAATTACTTATCATGAAAGGTATATTATAATTATTTTTAAATTTCAAGATATTACCGAAAATCATTTTCTAAAATAAAATCTTGTTTATTTTCACGTATGTTTTTGACGATTACGAGTTTCGTTTATTCAAATATTTTGTCATATTTGTTAAAGTTGACTGGCTATACAATGTTACAGAATAAAATTTGAGAACACTTGCATAATCGCATCATTTAAATCAGAACTAGTTTTATTGAAGTACCTATGCAGAGCCAGTAAAGTAAGCGGTCATATATAAGTGTGTTGGGGGTATCGAATTTGGC
The DNA here is from genome assembly GCA_963680875.1 of Bathymodiolus brooksi. NCBI lineage: Eukaryota > Metazoa > Mollusca > Bivalvia > Mytilida > Modiolidae > Bathymodiolus > Bathymodiolus brooksi. The sequence continues at coordinate 71,353,725 of OY804577.1, read as the reverse complement.
TCTGCTTAGACTACGATTTTCCAAATAGATTTTGGAACTGTTCTGAACGTGTGGGATTTTTTTCATTTTTTTTATATAACAGCAATATTTTTATATAAAAAATAAGGTGAAATGTCACAATGTAATCGAAGTCACGGTAGTATGCTTTTTTATAAATTTTTTCTCACAATATCGAGTCAAAATCAAGCTAACGTGAAACATGCATATCAAAGAAATTCCACAATGAGAAGTTCTAGACAAAAGAAAAAAATGGAATATGTTCTAAAAACATACATGATGTAATTACTTTAAATTTTGTCAGAACATTACTTGAGGATTAGTTACGTGTTAAATTTTGCGTACCTTTTTGGTTGTTTTGCATATGGAATTCCATAAAAGACAATTGCTTCCTCTGTCTGTACTCCTTGAACCCATCCATACTGAGTCTGTACATAAACTCCTTGTGAAAGTCGAATCAAAATGAAACACAAAATAATAATTTCCATCATACGACTTAAACAATTCCGTACTAGGACGTTGAATGGACATTTCCTTCAGCCCTGAGGCAGAACGTATGCATGTGATCAAATTTGTGTAATAAACATCTTCTTTTATTATTTAACAATATATTTAAAAGATCAAACAAATATAATGTGATTTGTTATTGTATCGTTTACTTTTTTCTTAGTGTGACGTTGTTGGGTCATTAAGTCAATTTTTAAAGAAAAAAATTTAACTTCTAAAATTCTGTAAATTGCAATGAAACAGACATTTCATTTGAACACACATTTTTCATTTTTACTTTTTTTTTTCTATAAATATCTTGTACTGTAAACATTTAAGGACACTAAAGTCCTTATGGAAAAAGGTATCTATAGCATCCTGAACTAGAAACAATACAGATTTGACATAAACATGATACTCACATGTAAATTAATAAAGGTGAAACAAAAATTACACAAATTATCATATTAACCTAACATGAACAGTAACTTATAATTAGTCATTGAGACAATTTACATTTAATATTGTAGTAGACTTGGTAATTTCAGAAAGCTTTGATATCGCAACTCCGAAATTACACACCTTTTCGTCAGAATTATTTTTCGTGAAAACAGAGACATATATATGTCTGGTGCAAGCAACATTGATTTGATGAAGTTTTGCATTGTTTATTTGCAAATGCAGAATTATGCAGATTTCTCTTACTCACAAAGTGAAACATAAACAAATTATGGTTGTATATTCCTACAAGATATTGGATTTTTTTTTAACGATAAACGATTGGACGGATTTCCTTGCCGTTTACTTTACTGCACGAAAAATCAATTAGTAATATATATATATAGAGTTGATTACGGGTCGTCTGTAAGTCAATCATTTTAAAACCATGTCAGTTATTAGTACATTGTACCTTAATATGGATTTATTATATTATATTCATGTCATTCATTGGGTTAAAGTGTATACTTTAAGTAATGCTTCTGTGTCATTTAGTCGAATGGTATCATTCAGTACTGTGAAATTTTGCAATTAGTGAATAGAGAAGCACTTGCTAAGTGCACATACGGACTGACTGCTGTGCACGTGTGTCACGTGAAATATTGTACATTTTGGGCATTGGTCCCCTGATATCTTTGAAAAAGTAAGAGCTGAAGCAAATCTGTTGGTTCTCTCCGGTAAAAAAATTCAAAGAAAATTACGAAGTCGGTCTTGAAATATAAAAAATATAACTTTGGGTGCTGGTCCCTTTTGACTCCTTTTTTTCTCGAATCCATAGGAGCTATGTCAAATCTGTTTTAAAAAACCATAATCTACTGAAGAAATTTTTTTATCAAAAGCGGACTTAAAATTTAAAAATTTTTAAAATATTTCGTGTTTTACTCCCATTAAGACATTTCTGAAATGGCACGAACCATACAAATATTCTGGAAATGTACATTAAAAAAATCTTCATCAAAATTGGTTGAAAAACAAACAGTCCACATACAAAAGCGGGAACACCCTATTTAAAGAAACTATCATCTTTTAATGTTCCAGCATTTGTAATACGCTTTATGGTTATATTAGAAAATCATGAATTGCACTTTCTGATCTATGATTGATTTGACCGCTTTGACACATTCTTGGAAATAAATCTGATGTATTCATGTATATAGTTACTCCATACCATGTTTCATATAATATTTTGTTTTAGTTTTTATAAATATTTTGCAAGGAAAAGCAATTAAATTCACAAGATGTTTGCTTTCAGAATAAAACTATAAAGATCACAGAATTCAAAGGAGGTTATAAATAACATTGATCATAATGTAAGATGTCTTTTCTTGTTGATTGTAGTATTGTATAAAATAATCTTGACTGTCAGATACTTGTTCCTGGTATATTTTTGTGAAACTCATCTTGTTTCTAGTCATATTGCATCTGTAGATCCCTGACCACATAGATTCTTCATCTCATAAGTACACTTTAATCCAAATACAAGAGAAAGTGTTATTTTAGTGAACTAAAACAAATGTTTCACCTTCATTTCGTCCCAGAATCAATATTAATGATAGTAAAAGAGCTATATGTGGCATATCTCCCAAACATTTAAACATTTAATGAGACTGAAACTCATCTAGGAAATTTACAAAAGTTAGAAATCAAGAATTAAAATTATAATCGGTCCATGTAAGGGCTATTGTTCTTCTGATACAACAAATGAACAGTTGATAGGTACTTTTCCACAAAAAATAACAAGAGCAACGCAAAGCGTGGCATATCCCCTCGCCTACAAATTAGACCCTGTGACCTTGACCTTTGACCTTGAAAATCGATAGGGTCCCGGATTCTCTTAAGGTCTAAGTATATACCAAGTTTGGTCAAAATCCATTGAAGGATGTTGATTCTAGAGTGTTCACAAGGATGTTATACAGTAAAAATTTGACCCCTTGACCGTTGACCTTGAAAATCAATAGGGTTCCAGACTCCTAAGGACTATGTATGTAGCAAGTTTGGTCAAAATCCATTGAAGGATGTTGATTCTAGAGTGTTCACAAGGATGTTACGCAGTAAAAATTTGACCCGGTGACATTGACCTTTAACCTTGACAATCAATATGGTTCCAGACTCTCCTAAGGACTAAGTATGTACCAAGTTTGGTCAAAATCCATTGAAGGATGTTGATTCTAGTGTTCACAAGGATTTTATGTGGTAAAAATTTGACCCCTTGACCCTTGACCTTGAAAATCAATAGGTTCCAGACTCTCCTAAGGACTATGTATGTACCAAGTTTGGTCAAAATCCATTGAAGAATGTTGATTCTAGTGTTCACAAGGATGTTACACGGTAAAAAATTTACCCAGTGACCTTGACCTATGACCTTGAAAATCAATAGGGTTCCAGACTCTCCTAAGGACTAAGTATGTACCAAGTTTAGTCAAAATCCATTGAAGGATGTTGATCCTAGAGTGTTCACAAGGATGTTACGGAAGGACGGAAGGAAGGAAGGAAGGACGGACGGTAGCGTTACTACTGTATATCCCTTCGCAACTTCGTTGGCGAGGGGATAATAATGATAGTTCTGAAAAGGTTCTTGTATTTCCAAATTTGATTTCAATTGTTCCATTTCACAGCTCCTGTGCTTCTAGTTTATGGGTTGATATTTTTCTCAACAACACAAAAAAATCGTCTGAGTCTTCTAGCATATTTATGAAAGTTTGAATTGAAATATTTTGACACTTCATATACCAAATCATATACCTTTGAAATAAAAAGAGACTGGTACAAACCGCAAAAAAACAAATGGTCAACATACAAGGTATAAAAATCGATAAATTTGACCTTGTAAACATATATTGAACTCCATATCAAAGGTCAATGTCAGTGATGTCCTTCATATACTTGTTTAAATTCAATTACATACAAAGCACTAAGTCTACAGAGAAAACATTTTCGCCATAATTTTAGGTATGCCAATACAGCCCATGTCAAACTTTGAACACTCAAGACTCTGACCCCATAGACAATGGTGTCTGCTTGTACTAGATTGAATCTCCATTTGAAGAGGGATTGTCATGCCAATTACAATTACATATGCATGCCAGATTCTCAAGACTTCTATTTTAAAGTTTATTCTAATCTGCATATCAAAATGATTTATGTCATTTGTTACTTGTATTTTAATTACTGGTTCTTAAAAAGAAAGAATTTTCCCCATGCAATACATTGGACCCCAGGGGCTCAGACCAATAGAATCTGTGACCTTTGTTTAAATCTAAATAGCATAAGAATATTTCAGACAAATTTCCATTTCCGATTCTTGAGAATTCTATTTTTAGGTTTATTCTAATGCTTTAGACCCCAAATGCTCTGACTCCGTCAAACCTTGGGTCCTCATTTGTGCAAGCTTGAATCTGTGTATTAAAATGTTGATTCATGCCATATAACTTGACGACAGTGGTCAACTCAGTACTAAAATTTATGATAAACGGGACGACTTCAATTTTAAAATCATAAATTTTCCAAATATGTGCAGCAAAATACCAGCTTCTCCTGCATATGGTGTTTACATCTCGCAATTGATTCGTTATGCAAGGGCCAGTAGCAATTATTCTGATTTCCTGAAACGTCATCTTCATCTGAGAAACAGGCTACTGGACCAGGGCTATTAACAGATTCACCTTATTCGATCTCTTAAAAAGTTTATATTCCGATACCAAGATCTTGTCGACATATATTCTGTCTCTGCAGAGACGATGATAAACGATGCATTTTCATATAGTGAAAATGTATAAAGATAAGGAGGTCAACAAAAATGTCAAAAATATTTGTTTATTAATGTATGACGTAAAATTGTTTTTGACATTTGCTTCACTGGGTTTGGTACTGCTTTGACAACTATTTTACCTATATTGTTATAAATACTGTTATAGTGACAGCCGGAACCTTTGAGCCGTAATGAAAGCGGGAGGTTTGGCGCTTTAAAATCTGATTCAACCCACCATTTCTTTAGAAATGCCTGTACCAAGGCAGGGTCATTACGGTTTTCACAGTTTTCCGGTTGTTGACTGATTTTGTCTGTTTATATACGTATGAGTTTTGACTTTCCCTTTGTTAGATTGTTCGGAGTTCGGCAATTTTGTTATTACCCTTATTTGTATCTTGACTGATTCTGAAGAATACAGTTTCCTTAAAGTTCACCTTTTGATATCTAGAGTCCCCACCATAGCCTCTTGATCTTTTGCTTGTACAAATCATTATGAAGTTGTACAGGAAATGCTCCATTTCTATTTCTGTTCTTGAAAAGAACTTTTAAAGATTTACTTATTTTTCTCCATTCAGGCCCCCTAATAGAGCATCACCAGGGAAAATTAACTTCCTTTCTAAAAATCTGAATCTTTTCCAAAGACCATATCTGACTAGTTGGGTTCTTCTTCCGTTGAGCGGCCTCCGTCATCTGATTGACTATTCTGCCACTTTGGGTGTGCGCATGTAAAAACTACAATGTGTGCAGAATATTTACAGTGAGGTTTAAAACGGCACTGGCAGCTTACTGACGGAGGCAAGCATTGAAAGCTTCAAGACTCTGTGTCCCAACACTGGTGTTCTTTAGAGCATTCCAATCCTTGGTGGTTCTTGGATAGAATGATTCCTTCCGTATGGATGTTTTGCATGATGGAATGTTGAATGTAAGGGTGTTACAATTTCTTGATGGTCTTTGGAGTGGTATAAGTTTGTCACTATTGTCAACATTTGTTAGATTTTTCGTCATTTTATACATCATAGTAAGCCGGGATTTTGTTCTTCGGCTTTCTAGAGATGGCCATTCAAGCTGTTCGAGCATATCACTAACAGATGAGGTGTTGTGGTATCTGTTAGTTCCATTTGGTTCAACAGCTTAGTAGAAGATTAATGGATGAAGGACAAATGGCGTAATGGCAAAAGCTCACATGGCCTTTGGCCAGGCCAGCTGAAAACGCTAAATATTTCTTGTACCCTTTCTTACGTATTATGTACACAAGTATTGAATTAGGATTGAAGCTGATCAGTCCAAATAGTTTTCTGAAATAGTGTTGAATGAAAGAGGCATGGAATTCCCATAATCCTACCTACTTCAAGTTATCAACCCAAATAATTATGAATGGCTGGACCTGCATGTGAAGAATGTATGTCCTATTTTTCAGTAGGGTGAGGGGATAACGTTAGTATCTTAACAACGGCTAAACAGAGTCTATTAAAATAAAGTAGAAACACAAGAAAATAACAATCAATAATTTTTAATAACATAAAAAATATTTGTAATAGGTAAATGCATATTGTAGTACATTGTATATAGGTTTTCTGAATGATCAGGGCTCACCAAACCAGGCAAAATACTCGTCCTATATCAGCTGAACTCGCTCTCCCTCGAATACAAAGCGAAATTAAAGTCTTTTTGCAAGTCACTCTTTCCTTGCAAATAATTTTCGTTTTATGGTAAAGCTGATTGACAAAGCAATTGTAATCAATGGGAAGATAAGAATGAGAGAAAAAGGTTTTATTCAAGCAATAAAGATGGTTTAATTTGTTGATACAAAAGAATCACGGCAAACTTCTGTAAATTTGGGGTACCTGTAAAGTGCGAAACGAAACGAAACGAAATGTAACGAAAAAAAAATGAAAAATTCAATATGCCATGAAGACTAAGAGGGTTTATAATATATTGATTATCCGAATTTAGAAGACTTGAAGGGTTCCCGGTTTTATACTATAATGATTATCCAAATTTATTATACCTCACCATTTTTTAATGTAAGTATTATTATCAAGTATGCAAAAGCACAGGCACTTGTTTCATTCAAAAAATATATGCCCCCTCCTCTTGCTTACTTCAAGGTAAACATCTGCCCTTTATCCCTTCCCTACTTCGCCTCAATATTTTCCGCTTATTTGTGATCCTTTCGCTGACCCAATTATATCGTTACACTCCCAAGATATTTCTCTTTTCGACTGCCACATTTAAATATAAATACCGGGCCCCCCTCAGACGAATTGGACAAGAATATTCAGCGAAAGTCGCATTTTCTATTTTTCAGTCACTGAAACGGATAGTCACTTCCGGTCCGTTCTAAATTGATTTAGAAACTAAAAAAAAATGTGTTTTAAAAATCAAATGTCAGTAATTTGGAGTTGAACATATTTTTATAATCTGCATTGGAGAGGAGATGATCATGATGACATTGCTACACATGGCCGGTCTAGAGAATTCCGAATACATATGAAAAATCCAGTGCAAACCGGAAGTGGTTGTATCCGTTTCAATGACTTAAATTTTCACCAAGCCACTTTCTCTGAATAGTCTTGTCCAATTCGTCTGAGGGGGTCCCGGTAGGTATATTTAAATGTGGCAGTCGAAAAGAGAAATATCTCAGGAGTGTAACGATATAATTGGGTCAGCGAAAGGATCACAAATAAGCGAAAAATATTGAGGCGAGGTGGGGAAGGGGTAAAGGGCAGATGTTTACCTTGAAGTAAGCAAGAGGAGGGGGCATATATTTTTTGAATGAAACAAGTGTCTGTGTGCGAAAGTAGTAGAAAAAAAATGCTGAGGTATAATAAATTTGGATAATCATTATAGTATAAAACCAGAAACCCTTTAAGTCTTCTAAATTTGGATAATCAATATATTATAAACCCTCTTAGTCTTCATGCCATATTGAATTTTTCATTTTTTTCTGTCACATTTCGTTTCGTTACATTTTGTTTCGATCGGTTTCGTTTCATTTCGTTCGGTTTCTATTTCGTTTCGTACTTTACAGATACCCGTAAATTTGTACTGACAAAATTCCAGGTGAAAATTAAATCCCGAATCTAAAAATATACAGACGCTTCCTGTACCAAATTGGCGGTTGAATTGTGTTGTATTCTAATCATTTTAACAAAACTGGAGTTATTTGTAGCTTTTTAAAAGCTAAACCAATCAACTTGTCAAGTTTTAAACACGTCGATCTTGGGGACATAGGAAATCGGGGGAAGGAAACGAACATTTAGATTTCATTCATATCTTTAGATTTCAAGGCAAAAATGAATAAAATCTAAAATCAACAATAATAATAAAACAAATGCAAAGCATGAATTTAATATTAAATATGAAGGGTATTAACAAGATATTAACAAAAACACATTTCAAATGCAAATATAAAAAAAAATAATGTGAAAAAACCCCACATTTTTGCAAAAACATGTCTCTATGACGCTGTTGGAAGTCTCCCTGTCATGCCTTCACTTCTCCCTCATGGTCTCTGTGGGAGAAGTCAAGTCTCCCTGTTTTTTGCAAGCATGGTGAGCCCTGATGATATGTTAACATAGACAATAATAAATTTGTTGTGAAATGTTTTAATGGGAAACATTAGAAGGCATCTTGTTCACATTTCAATCAGTTAGCCAAGGGAGATAATACAAGTCTTCATTTTGTCCTTAAGACTCAAACACAGATCTTTCATTATTACTTTATCTAACTTAGTAAAGGGAGATAATCTACAAAATTCTTTCAGAATTAGCAGGCTTTTAGGAATTGCATGAATTATAAAATACATACAAAAACTACTATTTTAATGTAAATTGTTGTTTGTTTGAAAGATAATACACTTGGCGATCTTATTTTTAATTTTAATTTTATTATTTCTGCATTAATTTAAAACTATAACAATTACAGAACTAAAACATCTTTATCAACATTTGCTGCAAGTACATTTGCATGAGCCTTACAAAATAAAAGTAAAGTCTAAACAAATAACACAAATTTTCCACTGAATTCAAAAGATTTAAAAACAAAAAGAATTCAAAAGGATTTTTGAAAGCTTTGTGAAAAATTGTAAATTAGACATTTTTTTTAAATCTCAAAGGTTTATAGCTAAGACTAGTATTTTCAAAGTAATCATGATTAAGAGCATCACTATGAGATGTCATAACAAATTGAGCATTGATCAAACAACAAAAGTAGAGGGGGGGGGGGGGGTCTTCATGATGGTTGGTAGTTGATTTACATCTACTTATGCAATCAGTTGCTATTACAACAAACATTTATGAGTTTAATTCCCAACCTTGGAAATGTGCAGTTGATACAACTTTATGTGATAATAGTTTATCAGTTACTGGTGGAAATTCTTTCTTTCAGTTTTCTCCCCTGATCGTCACAGTATTACTGATATATTGTAGAAATATTGCATTAAGTGGTATTAAACACCTATAATCGCAACCCTGACAACAATATCACTACCGTAGACATACAGTCAAACCTTATTTAAAGGGCACATGTAAATGTCAAATCACTGCCTACAAAAGTCAGTTTAATTTTATCCATTTCATGAATAGTTCCTATAACTTGAATATGTATATAAAAGGCAACTTCTTATAAAGGGGACATTATCAGGTTTCCTTCAGTACCCTTAATATACAGACTTGAGTGTACTTGTAACTAATAATTTGCATGATCATGTCAGAAAAATATTCAAACATAAAAATCCTTGCATAATTTTCTATCACATATTTTGCCTCTTCAACAACAAATCCATTAACACTCCATTTCATTCAAGTGGAGATACAAATCAATTTATATTATTTCTGGGGAACAGTGATATTTGGCAAAATTTTAATTTAATTGATATTCACAATAATACTTGTGACTATCAACAAAATCATCGAGTATGAGTATTTGTTAACAAAACAAGTCATGTGACTGCCAGCAATTCAATGAACAGATACATATTTTAAAACTTTATACAGGTGCCATTAATAATAGAATATGAATGCCATAATTAACAATGCATATACTTGACAAAAAAATATGAAACATGAATTTTCTCATTCACCATAATTATCTCTTAAATTTATTTTACTACAATACCATGGATTTATATAACAAATAAATATGATCACATTCTTCAATAACAATAAACAATGATCAATGTTAAAGTTGTGTAATAAAGGATAAAGAATATAAATACATTACCTCGCTTGTACAAATATTATGGACACAGTTTGTCTGTTTATTTTTGAAATTTAAAACAAAATTGTAGATATTATTCATATAATTTATGTGTAATAGATAATAGACAAATGATCTATGAATTATATGAAACATATTTAAAACACATGAACCGAAAGGGAGATAACTTATCTTTATAAGGGGTTAGGGTTTTGGTGATAAACATCATTTTCAACAATATTTCAGTTATATCGTGGCAAAGTGTTTTATTGGTGGAGGAAACCAGAGTACCCTGAGAAAACCACGACCTGTTGCAAGTCACTGACAAACTTTATCACATAATGTTGTTTTACTTTTGATTTTCTTAAATATTTGCGACTTTATTAATAAATAAAAGTCAAATATTTACAGAAAATATGTAATGTAATAAACGCTAAAATTAAGATAATGACTGGATTGTAGTTCTTATGCATTTTCAAAATGCAAAATATAAAATCAAATTAAAGTTTGTTTTTGCAGGCGTATGTCTCCCCCCGTCCCACAAACTGTAGTCAAAGGTAAAAAATCTATTTAGGTAACAAATAAAATTAAGCTTCAATGAATTGAATAACAAAAAAAAACTGTTTTTAATCCATGAAACACAAACAAAATTTGATCAAAAGTGCTAAAGCAAGGGTTACAGGTACTATTCCATATTGTCATGGCAAAATTCCCCATTCCAGAAAATTACTCAGCCTATGTTCCAATGATTTTGAAGGAGTTTTGTTCTTCTAAAATCAATGGATTGGTGATGAAAAACTTTTTCAGGGAAAGAGTGACATTATGATAGACTCTTGTACATATATATATATATATATATAAAAGTTTCAGTATGGGATATTACACTAGAGTGTTTGCAAACAACTCCCACAAAATTTAGGGGATCAAAATTTCCTGGTAATATGCACAACTACATATGGTGTCCTTACTACCTACCAAGTTTCATGAAATACTGTTCAGTAGTTTCAGAGGAGTTGTGCTGACAAAAATGCAAGCTGCTTCAGAAGTATATTTCGGGAAATTTTTTAATTCAAAGGGGCATAACTCCCACAAAATTTAGGGGATCAAAATTTCCTGGTAATATGCACAACTACATATGGTGTCCTTACTACCTACTAAGTTTCATGAATTTCTGTTCAGTAGTTTCAGAGGAGTTGCGCTGACAAACTGTGTGATGGACAGACGGACAGGACAAAAACAATATGTCTCCCCAACAAAGTGGGGGGAGACATAAATATTACCTGAATACCATTTTAAAGGAATGAATGGCTAAACATGGCACAGGATTCATATTTTCATTAAAAAGTAGTTTTCCAATTTTATGCTGAAAAATCCATATTTTTACTTTAATCATAGGATTGTGCAGCCAATTCTTTTTAATTCAAATTTTTATCAGCCATTAATATGGGAAAGAATTATGGCCTTATTCACTATAAAAAAAGGAAATTTTATTTGGTAATAAAAATTTTGGCCCAAATTGACACCATGAAATCCAAAAAACTACAAACAAATAAGGTGTGGTCTAATTACAAGTAAATGTATGTTTCAGTGCATAAAAAACTTAGTTATTTTACTGTTATTTGTAAATATGAATAACAATTTATAATTGAACCTACAAATACATTTGTGATGTGTAAAATCTGATAAAATATGTGAACTAAAGTGCATCATCTTCAATTGTGTGTCAAGACAGATGTAAAAGGGAAATGACAAGATATTTGACTTAATCATCTAATTTATTGTTAAAAATGAGAAAATCATCATAAATATGGACACGTTTATTTACTTTTAAACTACAAAAGTGAATACAGTTGGGTCTTGTATATTATACTAGTAGTCAATGAACTACGGTACTTACAGAATACACTGGGTCTGTGTAAACCTTATAAAACTACCAGTGGGGTGACTGTATATAATTATTGAACTACCGATACCTGTTGGATGACACCTGGTCTGTTTATATTTAAGGAATTACCTGTTGGGACAGCTGTGCACAGTAATAGAATTACCTGTGACACAACAATTTGTCTATTTATCGTTAATGAACTACCTATGAGATATCTGTATATAGGTTGGATGACACTTGACCTGTCTATAGTCAGTGAACTACATCTACCTGTGGAACGACACTTGACCTGTATATGTAGTCAATGAACTACATGCATCTGTGTGATGACACTTGACCTGTATATATTTAATGAACTACATGTACCTGTGGGGTGACATCTGACCTGTATAGAATAAATGAACTACAAGTACCTGTGGGATGACACTCGACCTGTCAATAGTCAATGAACTATATGTACCTGTGGGATGACACTTGACCTGTATATAGTCAATGAACTACATACCTGTGGGATGTCACTTGACCTGTATATAGTCAATGAATTATATGTACCTGTGGGATGACACTTGACCTGTATATAGTCAACAAACTACATGTACCTGTGGGATGACACTTGACCTATATATACATGTAGTTATCAAATTGAATCCACAATGAAGCATTTCTTCAATTTAATGCAACAAAAAACAAATAGAATGATTACAATAATGAAATAATTACCTTTGTGAATTTAATTAAAGGGTGATGTATATTTGCATTGATGTGTGCGGTGGAGTTCGGTGATATTTGTTTACATTTCTACATCTGATTTGTCATGACAACAAAATTTGAGTTACCAACTCATAATTTCACTATCGCTATAAAAAATTTGTACTGACATTTGCGATTGGTTAATTCAAATTTTATGAGGAAGATGTGAATGTGGAGTGCAATATGCAAAGGTAAGTTTTTAATTTTTGATATTGTTGATGTAGAAAATGAGTACCCATAAAATTGTAGAGGATCTTGCAAGAATTTTTCTTGTAGCTTTTTCTTTCCCTTGATTACCCAGTAGTTTCAGATAAGAAAAATAAAAATGTTAAAAACTAATAAAAACTCATGTGACTGCTCTGGCAAAGCAAATCAAATTTGTGTCTAGTTTATGCTCTTCTGGAGGTCAAAATTTTTGCAATAAATAACAAACACTTATTAGATGCTAGCTCTCTAGTGAACGGGAGAATTTCTGTATCCAATCTATGTATTTCTGCCCCAAGTTTTTGTGAAATTTGCCTTTGCTGGTTAAATCACTTTTTGTAACAGTATCTATTTCTTTCAACAGTAACACTTGTCTCTCATTTTCTAACTTGGTTTTCTTTTGACTAACGTTAAGAACAATATCATCATCAAATTCATTCTGTGGATGGAAGAGCTCGACCAATGTTCCTGCTGCATAACTCTGACACAAATTTTGAAAAATAAAACGCCTGAAAATAAATAAATAACAATATTACATAATGACTAGAAATATCCATATTTTAGCTAAGTAAAGTCCAGAAGTCAATAAATTATGGTATTCACCCGCTGGAAGTAACATTCACTGAATGACGCCATTGACGTCATAAAGCATTTTAGTACCTAACATATGAAAATGTTGTATTTTGATTGGATAATCAGTGTGAACTATTTTTGAACAGTACACTTGACAACGGGAGACTATACATAGCGACGGGAACAATACCAGTTTCAAACGATTTCCCACGGGGACTATACCTGTGGCATAGATTTCCCCATGTAATTTTTATATATTTTTGTCATGATTTATCTCCCTTAAAATAGACTTGCGCTGTAGTCTGCTGTCAACATGGTCAGGTTTGGCAATGCAAATATAATGTTACATTGTAAATTTTATTATTATTATATTAAGTTTTGAGTGTGTTTTTCTTTATGTCTGGAATGGGATGTTATGTACTAAATATATTATTGTCTTCTCCCTCGAGAACAGTTTTCCTAGTGTTGTCTGGTGAGGTATAGTGCCCTCGTCGTTGGCTCAGGCACTATACCCCACCAGACAACACTATAGGAGAACAGTTCCCTCAGGAGTAGACAATAATAGAATAATAGTATGTAATAAAACAATTACAGCTTTTGTATCAGTGAATATGAGTTTTCACTGACCTGCAAAGCCAATATTTACCTCAGACTTCGGCTTCGGTTATATTATTTTGCAGGTCAATAAAAACTCTTATTACATACATGTAATGACTGTAAATATCTGTACTTTAGCTAAGTAAAGTCTAGAAGTCAATAAATAATGGTATTCACCTGCTGAAAGTGATATTCACCGGGTGACGTCATAAGCCTTATAGTATATGTAATAAAACAATTACAGACTTTTGTATCAGTGAATATGAGTTTTTATTGACCTGCAAAACTAATATTGACCTCAGCCTTTGGCTTCGGTCAATATTATTTTACAGGTCAATAAAAACTCATATTCACTTCTACAAAAGTCTGTAATTGTATAATATTCACTTCTACAAAAGTCTTTAATTGTATAATATTTTAAACATACATAAAGTTTTCATGAGAAATATCCTTATTTAATCATAAAATGAGGTAAGTTATCATCGTCAGTAACTCACAACTGATCATCATACTCTCCACTCATCATCAGTGGCTCGATTCATGTGAAAGCCATCGTTTCGGGTTTGTTTCATAACTGTGTTTAGCAACATAACATCACTTAAATTTTCCTATTAGATGGATTTAAGATATTATAAAAGATACAATGTGACTAGTCAATATAGCATTTATTGTCGATAAACCATGGGTAATTGCCATCAGCTCATTTCTTCGAATCATTCTAATTAGCAACGAAATCGCTTTTTCTTCAAAAGAAACTGTGTCTGTGGTTTGATTGGCAGTGAAACAGTTCATCAGTACAAATCAAAATATTTTGACTCGTGAATAATTCATGACTACAAGGATTTCTGTCAGTTGACCCAAGGTTGTTGAGTGGAGAGTAATTGGAGTGTGATCAGCTGTGGGTTACAATGTCCAGTTATTAAATGTTTCAAAATCTTGTTCTATTTGTGAAATTACATATTTTAGCTGTGAATTTTACAATTTTCTCTGAGGGCAGTACAATTTTTTTGGCAGTAAAATGTGTTATTATAATGTAATTAATGACATCTTGAGCAGCATTAGTTTTCAGCAAAATTAATAAAGTATTCCACATTCATAACTATATATAATACATTGTAATAATGTTTTCAGTGGCAGATAATACAAAAAAAATATTTTCCAACTCTCATCATATTTTCTGACATGTTGGGGGAAACACATGTACATTTGTAATATGCCATTTTAACTATTGCTCTATAAGGAAGTCTTAAAAATATATGCCAAATATCAGTACAAATATAACAATATAAACTTACATAAAATATAATAATAGACAATAAACACATAGTATAATCATATCAAGGAGCCTTGTGTCCCTCTAACTTAGGTTTTTCCTCACCAAAATCATACAAGGCTTGAAGCCTATGATATCAAAGAGCCAAGTATCGCTAAACATTTTGATCACATCTGCCGTCATGGTAATATTACAAACCTATGATACCAAAGAGCCTAATGTCATTCAAAACTTCAGACCAGATCTGTTGTCATGGTAATGATACAAACCTAAGAGCCTTATGTCAATAAAAATTTCTAGCAAGATCTGTTGTCATGGTAATGATACAAACCTATGATACCAACCTGTGATACCACAGAGCTTCATGTCCCTCAAAACTTCTAATAAGATCTGTTGTCATGTTAATGATACAAACCTATGATACCACAGAGCTTCATGTCCCTCAAAACTTCTAATAAGATCTGTTGTCATGATAATGATACAAACCTATGATACCACAGAGCTTCATGTCCCTCAAAACTTCTAATAAGATCTGTTGTCATGATAATGATACAAACCTATGATACCACAGAGCTTCATGTCCCTCAAAACTTCTAATAAGATCTGTTGTCATGATAATGATACAAACCTATGATACCACAGAGCTTCATGTCCCTCAAAACTTCTAATAAGATCTGTTGTCATGGTAATGATACAAACCTATGATACCACAGAGCTTCATGTCCCTCAAAATTTCTAATAAGATCTGTTGTCATGGTAATGATACAAACCTATGATACCACAGAATTTCATGTCCCTCAAAACTTCTAATTAGATCTGTTGTCATGGTAATGATACAAACCTATGATACCACAGAGCTTCATGTGCCTCAAAACTTCTGATCAGGTCTGTAGTCATGGTCAGTTCTTTCAATATTAGGTTTTTATAACAGACAGAGAACTGTTTTTTTAAATCTGAAGACTGTTTCTGTAAACTTGTCAGTAGAAATTGTCTATAATGGAATCCACTGTGATCAGAGATGTGCTTAGACACCCAGTGTTCTGTTGTATGTAATTCACCAAATAAGACCTTAAAATAGTGATAATTCTGATGCAGATTAATGTATATCAGTTGGGTTTTTTTTGTTGGAAAATGCTGGTTTTAAGTAACTACATGTACATCTGTTCATGCTTCATAATTTTGTGACATAACAAAAAATATATGCTGTTGAAATAAAAAATCATATGCACTACTTGAGGGGTTAGCTATAAGGGTTATTGTTATATAATTGCAATTTCACCAACATTTCAGCTAAATGATGGTAGTCAGTTTTATCGTTGCAGAAAAGAGTGAGAATTTCATGGCAGATTTCACTTCATTTATCTGCTTGATATGGACACCAAAATATATTGATTCATGTAGATAGGTAAGACTCCTTGCCAGGTTTTGTTCTTCATGAAAAAGTGTTTTTGTTAAGAATCATTATTATTTGATTTTAGGGCCTGGATGGTTACAAGCCCTTGTGTTGAGACGTGTACTTGATAAAAATGTATGTGATAAATTTTGACGTTGATTTTCAGAGGTCAGTGGTTTTCTAAGGGATTTCTTGGTTTCCTCCAACAATAAAAGTGACTCATCATGACCTACATAAACTTAAATATTTTCTTCAAGAGAGTGAGTGGTTGTTTAACACCAAGTAAGCAATTTTCATCCATATTATGGTGAGAACACACTATATTGCAATGAGATAATGATGATGATGTCTGCTTTGTACTCGATCAACATGCTTAGTTGAAGTTTTATAGTGCTACCTAACTGAAACAAACAGTCCATGTGTAGACATGTCGCTTCACTCAAACACATTGTCTCGATTCTGCGATAACAGTCTTGACTATTACAGTACTACTTGATGCTTAGCTGAGAAGCAGCAAATACCAATTTCATAGTCTTTGGTTTGACCTGACGATCTACCACATTCAAGGTCAGCACACTATTCAAAACACCATCGATGAGGTAAATATGTCAAAAGTGGCTTATAAAACACTTAATATAAATGGAAAGAACTTGTTTTGAGTGAATTGAGATCAATAAATTTTATACATTGTATTTTGTTCAACATGATTGAGTGAAATATATTTACCTGAACATATACACTATTCCTCACTTAAAAAAATTGTCAGGTCAAGCTATGTAAATAGTAAAATCATCAAATACTTAATTAATTACCTGAATTGAACAACTGAAGCAATGTTTTAAAATCCATATTCTATGACTCCATGCATTGTAGTTCGATGGGTATTTTTCACTTGCTTTTTGACAGTATCTAAGTTCTCTAAATGCATGTTCTTTACAGTCTGGTTGATTTGTGGCAGTGTTGGCATTGTCAATATTATATCCATTTTGTACACCAGGATCTAAATTAACATCTATGGCATCCATGTTTACAAAGTTGTTATAACAATTTAAACTACTGTTACTGATAGTACTACCACTACTGTTGACCAAACATGAATCAATTAATGTCTGAAACAGCCATTTCCTGTAAAAAAAAATATGAAAAGAAAGTTTAAACAGTGATGGTCAACAATTCTACCAGCATCAACAAAACAAACAATCACCTCTCACCCCAACTCATTTAACACAAAAAGACCATGACATATGACATTGGAAATCCAGGTCCTGACATTGGGGCAGGCACAAGAATGTGGCAGGGTTAAACCATTTCATGGGATCCCAACACTCTCCCTCTTGATAATACTATTATAAACAAAATATGTTTTATTACAGAAATAACTTCTCTAAACCTCTAAAACAAAAATGATTTGGTGTATGGTGTAGAGAAGTTTCTGTGTACAAGTTTTTTTGTTTTTTTCTCCTCTGATTTCTGATCACCAATGTACATGTATATATATCCCAGTAATTTTCTAAAACATTACCAGTAGAGTAGTGAAACTATATTGGAAATTGGTAACAGCCATGATGAACTTTGCATCAAAACCAAAATAACTCTTTCTAATGAAGTTATCTAAGAGGAACATTTCTGCCAAAACGTTTTCCTTTTGGCCTACTAGCTTTAGTGACTACATGTAAGTGCATGATTATTGTTTAATGCCAAGTCAGCAATTTTTTTAGCTATACCATGGCAAGAACAAGTTACATTTGATGAGATGATGATGATAACCACTTTGTATTAGACCAACGCTTAGTTGGATTTTTATAGTGCTAGCTCACTGAAACAACAGTCCCCAGATTGACACGTTGCTCCACTTGGGACACGTTATCCTGGATTCTGAGCCAACCAGTCTATGCTCTTTCTCCTTAATGTTTACCGGAAAAGAAACAAGTACCAATTTCATAGTCTTTGGTTTTACACCACTGGGGTTCGAACCCATGTTAAAGTATGACAATGCCTACAATGATGACAGATGAAAAGTTATGACAACAGACCATACAGACCTTTGAATCAGGTGAACAAAATATATAACACAGTAGCCCCCTCCCCACTTCTTATAAGGTCACTCTCACCAAAGGCCCCCCTCCCCCCTGATCAGGCCGGATTTCAGATGCACTAAGATAGTAAAATATTATTAAACTGTCTCCCTCAAGAAAGGCAACCCCTCTGATAAGGCCACTTTTTTTTCATAGAAGGCGAATCCTTACAAGAGGGGGACTATATATATATATAGCAGAGCTCCAGATAAGCTGCGTGATTATGCAATGAAAAATGACAAAAACTCAATATAAACTACTTTGCCTGCGTGCATAAACTCAAACAATATCAACAGTTACGCAATTGAATGTTAAAACATCGCGTATTTACCCTTATCTATGTAACAGTTCGCGTAATTCACTCAATTAATAAACATGTTGTTGCGTTATTTTCACCGGAATAGCTCTTTAGTCTTCATTTTGACCCACATCCAATGGAGAGATATTCCGAGTAGTAAACGGGATATCATTACTTGCTCCCTAATTGGAGGACTATTCTATAGTATCAAATCTGGTTCCCTGTCAAATATCAATCTCTTATCCTTACGGAAAAGCAGTGTGATGGTTGGAAACAGTACGTAATATCGCCAGCCACGTTTCGAAGGGGTAAAAAAAGCACCTCTACTACAAACCAACTATTCCCTATTTAATTATTTGAAAATCGACAAAAGTGCTGAGGCAAAACGTATTTCCTCTCAGATAGTTGACTCAGTTATTGACAGGACAGTTTATCATGGAACAAACTTTGCACCCGATATTGTGAATGAAATAGTAAACAATGTAACCCGAGATGTTGGCAGTAAGTTACGATAATAATGATGACTCTTTATCTACTGAGAAATGCATTTACAACATCTGAAGTTTCAATAAAAAAAAATTCAATCAAGCTTGACATATGATGTTGCCATTGAGTCCAGCACAAATATTGCAACTGTGGGTGGGAAACAAACGCAGGTTAAGCAATATAAACTGTACAACACATATAATTTAAAATCTGTTATTTTAACCCAATACTTTCGGCCAATTGTGGGTAAAAAACCCAATTGAAACCTAAATTAGTGAGTGAAAAAAAAAATATTTTCTTAAAAAAATTAAATCACCCAATTTGTTTAAAATTGAAAGGGTAAAATACCCAATATATCATTTCTTATCTGGAGCTCTGTATATAGTATATTTTATTATATTATCTTAGAGAGTTTGATATATATATACAGTCAAACCTGTCTATAGTGGTCACCTGGGGGAGTTTGACAAAATGACCACTATATGCAGGTGACCTTTATATGAAGAGGTTTGATTTTTCGACGAAATATTCTACATTAGTTTTAAATAAACATTTTTAATTACATGTTATGTTTATCTCAATCTGATATGATTTGAATAAAACATACAAATAAATAAAGAAAGATATTTAATAAACAAAAGTACAATTTCCAGTAACACGATGTTGAACTGGAAACATTGTTTTCAAAATCGTCGATTGAATCTCACATTTTCTTTAAAGAATGTTCATTATCTGGGTACGACCAACACCCTTCTCCTCGCCCACAGCCCAACAACTTTTCCCACCATGGATCACAACGATTTATAACCCGTTGTATTAAAACCCAGCAGGGATTCTACAACGTATTCATACAGATAACTTTCACTTTGCCGTCTAATTTCAAAGCTTTCCTATTTACGGATGTTGATGATTTTGACATGATGCACTAGATACAAAATATTTTTGGTGAGTGAATTTCTACTCTCGTCGTAATGAATAAATATCTCCAATAACCCCCGGGTATAAACTTTACTTTATGTAATTTATTACTCACAAAGTTTAATAGTGTTTGTTTATTTAGTTAATTAAATTAAGCAATATATTTTGCAACACCTCTGGATTTTTTTGTACATTTGAGAAAAATACCAAACTTTCGAAATCACTTCCGGTATTATTTTAAAAATGAACTTACCGTTATACAAAGGTTTTACACTGGAAATTACTAATAAAGGGTGACCGCTGACCACATTGAACAGGTGACCGCTATATCGAATTAAAATATATAGTAAAATGCACAGGGAGAGCACGAAAGTGACCGTTATCAGCAGGTGACCATTATACAAAGGTGACTGTTACGACAGGTATGACTGTATATATATATATATATATATATATATATATACAGTCAAACCTGTCTATAGTGGTCACATGGGGGAGATTAACAAAATGACCACTATATACAGGTGACCATTATATCAAGGGTTTTGATTTTTCGCGCTAGTTGTAAATAAACATTTTTCTTTACATCTTATGTTTTTAATAATGTTTTACTTGTTATTTTGTTCCTGTCGTAATATTACTCTTGTTTACATTTATTGTTGATGAAATTATCTCAATATGTTAATAATTAAATAAATAAAGATATTTAATAAACAATTTCCAGTAACACGACGTTGAACTGGAAGCATTGTTTTCAAAATCGTCAAGAATCTCAAGTTTTCTTTTAAGAATGTTCATTATCTGGGTACGACCAACACCCATCTCCTCGCCCACAGCCCGACAACTTTTCTCAACATCACAATGATTTATCGCTTTCACTTTGTTGTCTAATTTCAAAGCTTTCCTATTTACGGATGTTGATGATTTTTACATGATGTACTAGATCCAAAATATTTTTGGTGGGTGAATTTCTACTCTCGTCGTAATGAATAAATATCTCCAATAACCCCCGAGTATAAACTTTACTTTATGTAATTTATTACTCACAAAGTTTAATAGTGTTTGTTTATTTAGTTAATTAAATTAAGCAATATATTTTGCAACACCTCTGGATTTTTTTGTACATTTGAGAAAAATACCAAACTTTCTAAATCACTTCCGGTATTATTTTAAAAATGAAATTACGTTATACAAAGGTTTTACACTGGAAATTACTAATAAAGGGTGATCGCTGACCACATTGAACAGGTGACCGCTATATCGAATTAAAATATATAGTAAAATGCACCGGGAGAGCACGAAAGTGACCGTTATCAGCAGGTGACCATTATACAAAGGTGACCGTTATGACAGGTTTGACTGTATATATATATAGCTACTGTACCTGTGACTAAATGTTTCTGGACTTTTAGGATGTTTCCCCAGTATCAATGCACCAAGCTTCAGATCATCAGCTATTGAGAGGTCTCCACTTTCAACTAGTTCCTTCCTGTAATAAAATCATTCTTACATGTATTTAACAATACAGAGACAATGTGCTTGAATGAATGAAAAAGATTAGCTGATCATATCACATGTTTTCAAGTTGACAGTCAATTTTTCTAAGCAATATTTTATTGTGCTTACAAAAAACTACGAACATTCTTTTGTATTTAGAGTGCTACCTGTTATCACCCAAAATTCATAAGAATAAGAATATTTTGTATTGTCAATCACATCGCCCGATAAAAGGCAGAACAATCAATATTACAAATTTATATAATAATGTTGTGTTAGCAATGACTATGCCAATATAGTGGTCAGGGTTGAAGACATAGTGCACGACCCGAAGGGGAGTGCACTAGATGTCTTCAACCCTGACCACTATATGGCATAGTCATTGCTAACACAAAATTATTATTATTATTATGCTGACTGTTATATGTAGACAAAATATATTGAGAACTATTACAATAAAGGAAGTCCTGATATTGGTGACTAATATTTGGATCAGATAGTCTTGAAAGTGTGAGAATATTCTTTGCTTCATTTAAGGCTTTAAAAATATAAAGATGTTTGAAGTTTGAAATTTAATTAACAACAATAACAAGTATTAAAAAACGTTTAGACGACTATGAGAGATTGACAGATTGGATCCGCCCCCTTGCACATGGACTAGCTATATATAGCTTGACAGACAGCTGAAAACCCAACCTTCCCCACGTGAAACTGGCATAGTAGATGTACTATTTTCGCATAGTATATCAACGCTATATAATTTTTTGTGATATATGCCAAAATATCGTATGAACTTATATTACAGAAGAAATTTACAGAAAGCATAATAATACACAATATACAAGATGATTACATAAATGATTATATTGTCATTGATTTGAACATCATAATATCATTCAATTGCGTGTCATATAGAAAAAGGGAAAAAAAACAGAGTACTTATCATGTAATTTATAAGAAAGTAAGTAATACTGGTAGATTAAACCAAGTAAAAAATATATCAGTACATGTATCACTAACTAATACCTAAAGTTATGTCTCACTGTCTATGACAATTATGTTAAACAGTCTGTCATCTTTGTTTTGAACAGGTAGCCATGGTAACATAATGTTAAAGACAAGCAAAAAGATGGATGGAGATACATCATATAACTTTAATTTACCAACTGTAGGGAGGGGGATAACAATTAAAAAAAAATTACCTGACATTCCATACTGTAGAACAGTCTGGGTTGACTAAAACAATGGCTCTAGTTAAACTTATCAAATCTGTAGGACCTATTGTAAAAGTAATATACTGCTAAAGACAAGCAAAAAGATGGATGAAGAAAAATCATATAACCTTAATTTACTAATTTTAGAGGGATAAAATTAAAATTATTCATAGTGCTTTCCTTATGTTTAACATTAACCATCAGTAAGTGTTCCTTATATTTAACATTAACTAGCAGTAAAACATAATTTGTTATTAAATGAAACTAGCATTTCATATATTTAGTAAATAGAAAACAAATCTGAATGTGAATAAAATTCAGGAGTAACATGATGAAAAATTAACTGTACATTTACTTTATCTGGAATATAAGACTTGTAATGCTAATTAAAACTAGGAAGAACTGTTTTAGATACCTAAAACTTATGTCTCCCCTTAATGCAGCCATCTGTACAACAATAAGTTACACATTATGAGTTGAATGATACTATTTAAAAAACAATTATTTGACCTTGAGGTCAAAGGTTAAGGTCCCACGAAGGTCATTACGGTACGCGACAAACTGCCTTATGGTCATGCACCCACATACCAAATATCATTGACCTATCTCGAAAGACAAAAATGTTATGGCCCGGACAAGAAAATACTATTTAAAAAACAATTATTTGACCTTGAGGTCAAAGGTCAAGGTCCCATGAAGGTCATTACGGTATGCGACACACCGCCTTATGCTCATGCACCCACATACCAAATATAATTGACCTATCTGGAAAGACAAAAAAGTTATGGTCCAGACAAGTTTCGCTGAGAAGAAGCAGAAGAAGCGGAAGCGGAGGAAGAAGCGGAAGCGGTGGAAGAAGCGTAAAATAAGCAGAAGAAAAAATCAGACTAAAACAATATGTCTCCCTTCGTTCGAAGGGAAGAAATAATTAAGTCAGAATATTTTGTAACCTCATCAAACTATAGAACAGATCTATTGAAAATACAAATGAAACAGCAGTGATACACGTATACTGACAGATAACATCTATTGCTTGCTACATTGTATATATAAGATGATTTGAACATAGAACAAACAATAATACAATTATTTTTTTTCACATAAATTTCTTTCATCTTTAAATTTGGCGATGCATGGACTAAGATTATTTATTCATGTTCAAATTGTATATTTTTTTTTAAACCATTTTAGATTATTTAGGGCAGCTTAAGATTGGTAGGTAGGTACACAAACCAGTTTTAATTGGTCTGAGTATACATTTTGAAAGGAACAGCATACATGTACTGCAGGTTGTCAGCGACTTGCGACTGGTCGTTTTTTTGTTTTCTCCGGATACTCTATCTGGTTTCCTTCTCCAATAAACCTGACTACCAGTAACCATGATACAGCTGAAATATTGTCGAACCATAAACCAAACCAATCAAACCATGTACTGCAGTACAAACTATGATTTACTTCAAAATGTGATGATATATATTGATCCCTGACAATAGAGTTAAGACAAATTTTATACTTAGAAATTTAGCAGTGGCTTCTTTCATTCTCCATGTCAACAAGGTTGTGTACGCATATTGATGAAGGATTTTCACACTCCACATTTCCAATCCAAGTTTGTGATCTTGAAGAATAAGTGGACTTCTGTTGTGTTTTGGCTCCAATACAGGAAGGAAATCATACTCATCACTGAAAATAAAAATGATGAATCAGTTCTATATTGTATCATGCTTACATGTACATTGTTTAGAAAAACATAAATGTACTGGGACCATCACAGCACTGTTAATACCAGCTGCAGCATACTACATACTGTATACTACAACAATGAAAGCAATAGTACTGTATTTAATACAAAGTAATCATACAAGGAACAACTGTTACAATTCTAGCTGGACATCTTGAATCAAACCAGAGGCTCTCAAGAGCCTGTATCGTTCACCTGGTTATAAAAAAAACCAATTGGTCCTATGTAAAAACTATGTCCTGCAGTGGTAGTCATCTTGGAATTACGATCAACATAAAAAACACAACGTTGGTAAAGGACCTTCCAATGACTGATGCACAGTTTAGGTTCAATCAGTGCAATAGCTTCAGAGAAGAATATATTTCTGTATTTTCCCCATATGGTCCTGTGTTAATACTATGACCTGTGGTGGCAGCCATCTTGGATTTCCGATCGGCATAAAAAACAGAGGACCTTCCAATGATCATTCCTGGGCAGTTTGGTTTCAACTGTCTAAGTGGTTTCAGAGAAGAAGCGTTTTGAAACATTTTTCCCATAGGGTCCAATGTTAAACTAAGTCCTGCCGTAGCCGCCATTTTGAATTTCATATCAGAACAAAAAACGTGAAGTTTGTAGAGGACCATCCAATGAACATTCATGTACAGTTTAGCTTTAATCATATTTGTAGTTTCTGAGAAGAAGGCATTTGAACATTTTCCCATAGGGTCCAATGTTAATCTATGTCCTGCGGTGGTGGCCATCTTGGATTTCCTATCGGCATAAAAAACACACACCTTGTAGAGGACCTTCCAATGATCATTCCTGGGCAGTTTGGTTTCAATTGTCCAAGTGGTTTCAGAGAAGAAGCGTTTTGAAACATTTTTCCCATAGGGTCCAATGTTAAACCAAGTTCTGCCGTAGCCGCCATTTTGAATTTCATATCGGAACAAAAAACGTGAAGTTTGTAGAGGACCATCCAATGAACATTCATGTACAGTTTGGCTTTAATCATATTTGTAGTTTCTGAGAAGAAGGCATTTGAACATTTTCCCATAGGGACCAATGTTTATTTATGTCCTGCGGTGGTGGCCATCTTGAATTTTCGATCGGCATAAAAAAACAGAAACTTTGTAGAGGACCTTCCAATGATCATTCCTGGGCAGTTTGGTTTCAATTGTCGAAGTGGTTTCAGAGAAGAAGCGTTTTGAAACATTTTTCCCATAGGGTCCAATGTTAAACTAAGTCCTGCCGTAGCCGCCATTTTGAATTTCATATCGGAACAAAAAACGTGAAGTTTGTAGAGGACCATCCAATGAACATTCATGTACAGTTTGGCTTTAATAATATTTGTAGTTTCTGAGAAGAAGGCATTTGAACATTTTCCCATAGGATCCAATGTTAATCTATGTATTGCGGTGGCGGCCATCTTGGATTTCCGATCGGCATAAAAAACATAAAACTTTTAGAGGACCTTCCAATGATCATTCCTGGGCAGTTTGGTTTCAATTGTCTAAGTGGTTTCAGATAAGAAGCGTTTTGAAACATTTTTCCCATAGGTTCCAATGTTAAACTAAGTCCTACCGTAGCCGCCATTTTGAATTTCATATCGGAATAAAAAACGTACATTTTGTAGAGGACCATCCAATGAACATTCATGTACAGTTTAGCTTTAATCATATTTGTAGTTTCTGAGAAGAAGGCATTTGAACATTTTCCCATAGGGTCCAATGTTAATCTATGTCCTGCGGTGGTGGCCATCTTGGATTTCCGATCGGCATAAAAAACACACATCTTGTAGAGGACCTTCCAATGATCATTCCTGGGCAGTTTGGTTTCAATTGTCCAAGTGGTTTCAGAGAAGAAGCGTTTTGAAACATTTTCCCCATAGGGTCCAATGTTAAACCAAGTTCTGCCGTAGCCGCCATTTTGAATTTCATATCGGAACAAAAAACGTGAAGTTTGTAGAGGACCATCCAATGAACATTCATGTACAGTTTGGCTTTAATCATATTTGTAGTTTCTGAGAAGAAGGCATTTGAACATTTTCCCATAGGATCCAATGTTAATCTATGTATTGCGGTGGCGGCCATCTTGGATTTTCGATCGGCATAAAAAACATAAAATTTGTAGAGGACCTTCCAATGATCATTCCTGGGCAGTTTGGTTTCAACTGTCCTAGTGGTTTCAGAGAAGAAGCGTTTTGAAACATTTTCCCCATAGGGTCCAATGTTAAACTAAGTCCTGCCGTAGCCGCCATTTTGAATTTCATATCGGAACAAAAAACATAAAGTTTGTAGAGGACCATCCAATGAACATTCATGTACAGTTTAGCTTTAATCATATTTGTAGTTTCTGAGAAGGCATTTGAACATTTTCCAATAGGGTCCAATGTTAATCTATGTCCTGCGGTGGTGGCCATCTTGGATTTCCGATCGGCATAAAAAAACACACACCTTGTAGAGGACCTTCCAATGATCATTCCTGGGCAGTTTGGTTTCAATTGTCCAAGTGGTTTCAGAGAAGAAGCGTTTTGAAACATTTTTCCCATAGGGTCCAATGTTAAACCAAGTTCTGCCGTAGCCGCCATTTTGAATTTCATATCGGAACAAAAAACGTGAAGTTTGTAGAGGACCATCCAATGAACATTCATGTACAGTTTGGCTTTAATAATATTTGTAGTTTCTGAGAAGAAGGCATTTGAACATTTTCCCATAGGATCCAATGTTAATCTATGTATTGCGGTGGCGGCCATCTTGGATTTCCGATCGGCATAAAAAACATAAAATTTGTAGAGGACCTTCCAATGATCATTCCTGGGCAGTTTGGTTTCAACTGTCCTAGCGGTTTCAGAGAAGAAGCGTTTTGAAACATTTTCCCCATATGGTCCAATGTTAAACTAAGTCCTGCCATAGCTGCCATTTTGAATTTCATACCGGAACAAAAAACGTGAAGTTTGTAGAGGACCATCTAATGAACATTCATGTACAGTTTGGCTTTAATCATATTTGTAGTTTCTGAGAAGAAGGCATTGGAATATTTTCCCATAGGGTTCAATGTTAATCTATGTATTGCGGTGGTGGCCATCTTGGATTTCCTATCGGCATATAAAACAAAATTTCTGTAGAGGACCATCCAATGATCATTCCTGAGCAGTTTGGTTTCAATTGTCCAAGTGGTTTCAGAGAAGAAGCGTTTTGAAACATTTTCCCCATAGGGTCCAATGTTAAACTAAGTCCTGCCGTAGCCGCCATTTTGAATTTCATACCGGAACAAAAAACGTGAAGTTTGTAGAGGACCATCTAATGAACATTCATGTACAGTTTGGCTTTAATCATATTTGTAGTTTCTGAGAAGAAGGCATTTGAATATTTTCCCATAGGGTCCAATGTTAATCTATGTCCTGCCGTAGCCGCCATTTTGAATGTCATATCGGAACAAAAAACCTTAAGGTTGTAGAGGACCATCCAATGAACATTCATGTACAGTTTGGCTTTAATCATATTTGTAGTTTCTGAGAAGAAGGCATTTGAACATTTTCCCATAGGGTCCAATGTTAATCTATGTCCTGCGATGGCGGCCATCTTGGATTTCCGATCGGCATAAAAAACAGAAACTTGGTAAAGGACATTCCAATGATCATTCATTTACAGTTTGGGTTCAGTCGGTTCATTAGTTTCAGAGAAGAAGATCTTTGAAATTTCAGCCAATCAGAGCATATTATTGGCCCTGGCAGCCATATTGAATATCCAACTGGAACGAAAAACAGTAACTTTGTAGAGGACCATCCAAGGAGCATTCCTGCTAAGTTTGGTTCCAATCGGCCCAGTGGTTTCGGAGAAGAAGCTTGAAATGTGAAAAGTTTACAGACGACAGACGACGGACGCCAAGTGATGGCAATAGTATTAAAAACATATAATACAGTTTACAGACAAATTGAGCTCAAATTTAATGAATTGAGACAAAAAAGCATGTGATTAAGTTTAATTTACACACATAAAAAAATGGGACAAAAACACAGTTTATTTTAAGTTACATTGTATTTTGGTTAATCCATTCCCTATTTTATTTAATAAATTAAAAAAAATCTCTGTACATATATGTACAAGTTTTTATTGGGATGCTACAAGTACATGCAGGAATATTTCAACAGTAAAGATTAATCCTCAAGGGAACCCCATGCTGGGTATAGAATAGGAGCTAGTTTTTCTGCTGAAGTATACAGCTCCTCTGATAGAGGCCACCCACTGGTAGTGATGGAAGAGCTAAATACACAACTTGCCCTTATGATGGGACATACATGAAGTCATCTAAAAGGACATTTTCAGGAGCTCCCATTGAGCAATAGTTTGTAAGGAGTGGTATACTTAATGTTATGAAAATAACGTTTTAACAGTGATGGTCAACAATTACACCAACATCAACAAAACCAACAATCATTGATATCTCTAGATCTAACCACAACTCACTGAACACACAAAAAACACCATGAAATATGACACTGGAAATCTAGGTCCTGGCTTGGGACATGCACAAAAATGTGTTAAACCGGTTAATGGGATCCCAACCCTCCCCTTTTGATAAAGTTCTGGACCTCCAATGGTAATACGTACATGTACATATATAAACAAATGATAAAAAACATGCACAGATTCCCTTCCACTCAAAAAGACAACATACTATCACAAAAATGAATGACAACATCAAGTCAAGAAATATTTATTTATTTCAAGTCGATAAAACACTTGAAATAAATATTACATAATCATGGACATTATAATAGCAGGGTCAATGAATGATCATAGTTAACTAGTACATTTTTTTTTGTAGCTAGGAATCGAAAGTAGAATCTGTTGGTTTAAGACCTTCACTCTTTGAACAAAAAATTAATAACTGATACTTACCAACAGATTTAATATCAGTTGGTAGTCATGAACATACCGGGTATATGGAAATCAGTCTTTGCGCTTACCCACTTGCCCGAAAACCGGGACAAGTAAAACTGGATTCGGACAAGTGAAAATTATGAAATAATTTGCTTGAATAAATAGACAATTTTTCTAAATTTAACATCCAGTAGGTGAAAAAAATCAAGGCAAAAACTGGGAAATCTACCAGTTTTCTAGTCTGTAAAGCCTCAAAGGTGATTATTGTGTGTAATGTGCACGTTTTCTTTGCTCAATAAAAAATAATTTTTACACTATCATTTAAGTACTGTGACACAAATGATCTTATTAGCACATCATGGTATTTGCTAATTGAAGGAGGTTAAACCTTCAGGGATCCTCAGGATTTTACCTCTATTTCAACGGAAAATTTGAGTTATATTTTTATAATTTAAAATAAACTCTGGATAATGTGGAAGCCAGCAAATACCTAGACGTAACCATCAATATCAACTTATCCTGGGATAGACACATAGATAACATCGTTGGCAAATGAAACAAGACGCTAGGATTTATCCGCCGAAACCTTAAAGACTGCACAAAACCTGTAAAGTCAGCAGCATATACAGCTATAGTAAGACCTATAGTAGAATATGCTAGCACAGTTTGGGATCCATCTAACCAAAAAAAGATCAAGTCCATAGAAGAGGTGCAGAAAAGAGCAGCAAGATTTGTGCACAACAACTACACAGACCGAACACCAGGATGTGTCACAAATATGGTAAAATCTTTAAAATGGGAAAACCTCGATGGCTTGAAGATCGTAGAAAATCAGCAAGACTATAAGCATGCTATTTAAGATACAGCATGACCTTATCGACATAGATAGACAGCAATATCTGATACCAAATGACAACCGGACCAGAGGTAAAAACCGCTTCTACCAAGGAAGATCAAACACGGATACCTATGGACAATCATTCTTCCCTAAGACCATAAGAGACTGGAATCAACTTCCAACTAATACAACATCGGCAGACACAATTGAAGGATTCAGAGCTGCCCTAAAGTCAAGCACTGGAAGAAAATGAACAACATAGTGTACATAATTTCAATTGTAAATTGGGGATTATTTTAAATGTAAATAGTTTATAGAAAACTTCCTGTGTTGCCCTACACTGCACAGTTTTTCAAGCGGAACCAGATACAGGTACATTCGTTTAACGAATCCGGTTCCTTACCTGGAAGAAGAAGAAACCTTTCATATGATTTGAAGAACATCAAAATAAAGATCTGATTTAGTATAAATCAGGACAGAGGTCATGAGGTGAATTTTAATTGCATTTAACTTCTAGATTCTGTTGAGAATGAGATGCCAAAATATCCATCGGAATGCACCGGGTCTGGGGGTCAGATTTTAAATTTCCAGAATACCCTTGATAGGGCTTGTGACGAGATTAGGATGGAGTTACAGACAGAAAATTCCTTCCAAAACCTAATGTCAATGATATTGATAATCTCAACGAGATTAAATCTGATGATAGATATTAGAAGTCAAATAATTATTTTACATTAATTTAATTGCAGTCTATGTAGAATCAAGAGGATTTCGTTGGTTTCACTTCTAGACATTTTCTGTGTAGATCTCAAATGCTAATTATTGATTGGTCAATTACATAATGTGATGAAATTCCGGAAAATCGCATGCGTTGACATTGTTTTGTTTGTTTACATTTTCTTCGATCTGTATCACGCATTTTTGTTTCAACAGTGTAACAAAAATTTTACATTTATATGCTATTAGTTCCACAATATAATGGCTTATTGACATCTTTTACTCATTACATTTCAGGGTCCTTCCGAAAAACACTGTTTAAATCTGAAAGTAAACGACAACCTCTGCTATCAGCTGACATTTTGGATTTTGTTATTATCACGTGACGTCTAAAAAATTGAAAACATAACAACATTTAAGTTTGACACCGTAATTTTAACTATTGCTTCCTTGTTAACTTAGAACAAATTTCTACTTTTATTATTTGATTCTTAATAATTAATTTCCTAATATCCATAATAATTATTGGTTGTGTTCGGAATTCCACCAAACTGACCATTAGATCTAAATTTGCAATCTTCCCGAGGGTTACACCTGGTTGAAAATCATTCAGCATTGTTAGCCTCTAATGAACTTAACCGCCAAATTACAGCCAATCAAACTAATGGTTCATAATAACAGAACAACTTCAAATGCAGATCTGCTAAAGTATATATCTTTATTTCTGGTAACCTTTGTTAAAACAATGGTATACAGATAACAAATTAAATACATACATAATACACAATAAGTTACAATACAATACATAATAAGAAAACAGCTATATACAATATTTACAAAATGGAAGAGAGTTACATTTTTAGCCATGAGGGCAGACATTTTCATTAATATATCTTATAAAGGTGCAAAGTTTTTTTATTTTTTTATTTTTTTGTCAGATTCATTAAAGTACCAAATTTCAGAATATTACAATTTTTAAAGTATTTTTTATCTATACAAGTCTTTCTTTTTTCACTGAAATAGTCACATTTTAATAAATAATGGAACTCATCTCCAAGATCTGCTGTGCTACATAAATTACAAATTCTGAGTTCCCTAGGTATGTTGTTCCATCGTCCGTATTCAAAATGTAGTTTATGGTTATTCAGCCTAAAGCGACAAAAAGTAAATATATCCCTATCGTCGAGGATATTAAAATAATTTTCAAATTCAAATTTATTTCTAAAAATACGATAATTTAAAGTTTTTAAAGCCGGTATCAATATTCGCATGCCAGGTTTGTTGAAACTGATCTTGGAGACATGTTTTAACGGAGTTCTTAAGCCATTGTTCACTTATGAAATACTGGTTCAGCCATACATATGAAAGGCCACATTCATTTAATATACTCTCTACATAATTTGGCCATGAAAACTGACAATCATTATTTTGTGATAAATATAATAACCTATAAGAAATAATAGATAATTTAGTATCCTTTCCAGTAATCAATTTCGCCCAGTATAAGATATTTCTAAGTTTAATGTCTATATCTAAAGGATAAAGACCAAGCTCTCCATATATCATACAGTTTGGAGTTGTAGTTTTTAGATGAAGAATAATTTTGCAAAATTTCAAATGTACCTTTTCTAAAATGTCATTATTGCCGGAACCCCAGATCTCACAGCCGTACAATAATATGGGTTTTACCAATTTATCAAAAAGATCAAGTTGACAGTTGATAGAAAGATTATGTTTCCTCCCCTTTTTTTATTACTTCATACATAGCTTTAATAGCTTTTTAGAAAGATGATGTTTACAAACTTTGAAACTTCCAATCCGAGAAAAATAAATTCCCAAATAATTGAAATCTTTAACTATCTCAGTAATGGTCCCGTTATAATTAAAAATAAGATTTCTTGGTAGTCGTCCTTTAGAAAATACCACTATCTTTGTTTTATCAACATTTAATTTCATTTTCCAAGTGTCACAATATAAATAAAAGTTATCAAGTAATGTTTGAAGATTGCTTGAGGATTCTGCCATAAGGACAATATCCTCTGCATACAAGATGATAAACAATTTCATAAAAATATCTAAACTGCTATCAAGTTCATCAGAAATAGAATTCAATCCCGGAACATTTTCATGTATGAAAAAGTCTTCCAAATCATTTAAAAATAACGAGAACATAAAAGGTTATGTATGTTCCCCTTGTCGGACCCTACTTCACATGGCAAATATTCAGATTTATTTCCATTATAAAATAAACAAGATTTAATATTCTGATACATGTTAAAAATAACTTGATCCATATTACCATTTATATTATTCAAAAGCCTCTTATACCATAATGCATCGCGCCATATATGTATACTGTATCAAATGCTTTTTCAAAATCAACAAAAGCGCAGAATAATTTCTTTTTCTTATTTTTTAATTTTTTTTTAGAAAAGAATGAAATACACACATACAATCAGTTGTTGAGTATCCAGATCGAAATCCGCATTCGTTTTAGTGAAGCTAAAAATTGTCTGTTATAAATTTTGGAGTAGTTTCTGTAAGATAATTACAGTAATGGTTTTTGGCGTGCTTTCCCTTCTGTCATCCGAAAATAAAACCAACAATTGATCTAGATTTCGTGCAATAATAGTCAAAAGTGACGGTCAGCACGTACCATGTAGATGTAGATACATCTCACAAAATAAGAAAATAACAATTGCATATTTATAGTAAAGGCTTATCTAAATAGCATTTTTTTCTTTTCTACTGTCACCTTTTTCCTCACTCAACATCATCGCAATTATTAAAATCTATCACAGATTATACGAGTAGCCCAAAATGTAAAAATTAAGTCACATTGGGTGTTCCTTTTGGTACCCATAGACTCCATAGTCGAGAATATTGACCATCGGCGGAAATTTTGATTTGCCATCGGTGAATCAGGGTGTGTTTTGACAACTATTTTACCTATTTTGTTCCTGTATTTAAATACTGTTATAGTGACAGCCGGAACCTTTGAATCGTAATGAGAGCGGGAGGTTTGGCACCTTAAAATCTGATTCAACCCACCATTTCTTTAGAAATGCCTGTACCAAGTCAGGGTCATTACGGTTTTCACAGTTTTCCGGTTGTTGACTGATTTTGTCTGTTTATATAATTATGAGTTTTGACTTTCCCTTTGTAAGATTGTTCGGAGTTCGGTAATTTTGTTATTACCCTTATTTGGTAGAAATCCGAACGCGCACAATATGAAGAAAGATGTCTGCGCCCATATAATGATATTTTTTTTAATTTTTTTTTTAGATGCTATCTCCAATGTCTCATGATTGCAAAAACGCAAAACTTAGAAGTGTAAAATGTTTTCATATTATTGTAGTTCTTTGTGAATGCACATCAGAGAATTCACAATGAATAATAGACAAAACATTAATCGCACGTACCGTCCTAGAAATCCTCGTTTTTCTCAAAACCGTAACCAGAGGCCATTTATTCGACCGCAAGCTCATCATAATGAGCCTCGAAATCGTCAGAGAAATCAAAACGAAGATAGAGATAATTTCCCATCAACTTCACCTAGTAATTTTGCAGATCAATCGGTAGCTGATCAAAATATTCAACATGGTTCAACACCAATTCCAATGGATTCCTCTTTTCCTGTGATGCAGAACAATCAGTTGATTAATCAACCAAGAATAAGACATCCCAATCCGCAGACATGGCCAGTGTCTTCAGTTCCAGAACCACAATTCAGAACAAATGTCACCGGTACTAACATGCAACATGGTGGAACCCAAAGGATGCCTTCGATTCAGCCGACACACGTAGGTTCAGGTTTCCACCAACAGTTGGATAATTCCTCAATGAGAACAGAAATGGTCACCAGTACACCTTCATTTGGAAATGCAGCTTTTTCTAACACAATTCAACCATCTATGCAAAACCAGTATATTGATCATAACCATTTCACTCAGCAACCAGATAATATAATTCCTCAAAATGTTAGAAATAACAATGAGCTTTATTTTCCAAAGGCACAAGACAACCAGTCTCAACAAGTTCAAATTCCAGGTTTAGACCTTTGTCCTGACAGCACACCATTAATACAAGAACAGCATCACCCTGTATTAAAACAAGGACAAGAATTATCCATGCAAGACGTAGAACATACTGGTTTAATGAATTTTCCTTTTCAATCAGAACCAATGATAGATAATAGACAACAAAGCTATATGGGATTTCAAGATATTCAAACATCACAAGTTGGAAGATTTCAAAGTCCAAATTTGTCATCACCAGTGATGTCTCTTCCTACACCACCAATGCCATTTCTTCATCCTGAAACACAACATGACAGTATTACACAACCAATGAACAATAGAATGCCAACTCCAATAACACCACAGAATTTTCAATTTGAGAGATTACCTAATTCAAATATGTTTCCACCTTCACAAGGACCTGCCCCTATGCAACAATATCCAAGACAGCCATCTCAATTGAAAACATTTACAACTGAACCTCGATTTCAAAGTGTAAGACAACCATATCATGATCAATCGAGAGGAATGTTGACACAATTTCCACCCACGCAACAGAACATGAAACCACCATTGCAAGACAATTTGAAACCAAGAGATTACAAGACCAGTCCAATGACTGGAGAAGAAATGGACATGCAATGGATAAATAACTGGTTAATGAGGAAGGGAAAACAAAAGATGAAAGAAAATAATTCATTACAAGCTGATACAAATGTAAGAATTGTGTACATGTGGCAACATGAAAACCAATTTGATATTAATTAGTATACATAATATTTATCTTGATATTGTACATGTACATATGATATTGTTTTGAATGAATTAAAACAATTAAGATGTCTCTAACACGTATAAAGGTCAATTGAGCTCATAATACACAATGGTATATTTTTTTATGACAGTAAAAATCTACCTTGGGTAAGTACATGAAGTAAGGCTAACGTATGACAATTTTATGTTTTGTTGTAACCTGAGCGTCACACTAAATGAAACTGCCTCTCTACCCAAAAATGTTTTACCAGGAATCACAAAATTACTATTTTTTTCAAAATGAACTGTTTTTCAGAATTAATTTTTTTTCTTCTGAATTACCCTGGCAGGAGTATGAAGTACTAGAAAAAATGTTTTGTTTGTATACATGTAGCTATTGCAGGTGTTTGAGTTCATGTATCTAAGTACAAGAAAAGTGCTTTTAAGTGGTGTAATGGTTAGCATGCTCTCCTTGAGTGTGGTAGATCGTCAAACAATAAACTATGGAATTGGTATTTGCTGCTTCTCTGCGAAGCATGCAGTTTAATAGGATAAGAGCAAATGCTGGTAGTCTTGGAATCAGGATAATATGGAAATGTCTGAGTGGAGCAATATGTCTACCTGCGTACTGTTGTTTCAGTGAACTGGCTCTATAAAGACCCAATTAAAGCGTGTTTAAGTGTAGTACAAAGTAGACATCATCATCTGACATCATTTCATTGTATGTAGCTTGTTCTCTCCATGAAATATGGTAGCTGAAATCTTGCTCATTTGGCCTTAAACAACAATCACTCAGTCACTCATTCTATATATTATACTGCAGGTTTATATAGTACAAGACCACTGTTCTGTCTACATTTTCTCTTGCAGGTGTATGAAGTACAGGAAAAGACCAAAAGAATGATGTTTTTAATGGCATCACTACAAAAACAGATAAGACTGTTGTCACAGTGTGATAGCAGTCAGTTTGATGAAGAAATGAGGACAGCATCAAAGTTAAAAGTAAGAGAAATGACAAAAAAAAACCAGTTGAGAATCAGTCATGATATTGGATTATTTGGTAAATTACTGATACATGTACATGACAATTTCATGGCATTTTATTTTATTCTGTGGAAGAACCTTTTCACGGCTCAAAAGAAATACTTCTTTTGTAATGCATAAGAAAAGGAATAACAGTATTGTATCTGAAACAATATATTGCTGGCATCAAATGGGGATTTGACAGTGACAAATATTCGTTTTACAGGCTCACCTCTGCATCGCTAATAATAAGTGGTTGCAAATGTGACTGGTGACTTTGCAAACACAATAATATTATTCCTTACCTGGTAAATTATACTCCAGCCAATGTCTAATGACCAGACTGGAACACTGGATAAACTACATTGTATCCTCAAGTCATTAACTGGTAACTAGTTATTAGGTACAGTTGGTAAGTTATGGTTAAGCCAATGACTGAGAGTTATAATGTACAATTGGTTAATTATGCAAAGGACAGTGACTGGTGACCAGCTATAAGGTACAGTTTGCTAGCTATGCTCAAACCATGGCCAGTGACTGGTGACTGGTTAAGTACAGTTGGTTGGCTATGCTAAAACTAGTGACTAGTTACATGTACATACATGTACAATTTGGTTACATTCATTTTGAGTATATATGACTATTGTAAAACTGAAAAATATTTTTAATTCAGGAAGAAATGGATTCCATCAAGAAATATTTGTCAATGGTTAATAAAGACACTCTAAAGATAAAGGTTAAAAGACGGGCACAGAAAAGGGTTTGTATATCATTTAAACTATTGTATTATATTTATTGATTCGGTGAAATATTTGTTTAGGACGACACAATTCTAGCAAAAGGGATTCAGGACTATAGATAATATTGTATATTATACATGAATTCTCTCATAAAACAAGTTTAAGCTACCATACAGAAAACAACAACTACAAGAAAAATATAATAAATACATGTCTTAATTATTAAAAAAATAGGATGCACAATTCATTGCTTTTCATTTCACTCTTTCAAAATTCGGGAATATAATTATGAAAACTATGCATGTGTATGTGTTCTTTTCTAATTCAATATTGAATATATCATAAAACCTTGACTTTAGTGCTATTGTTTTCCTGAGTAGTCATGACTAGAAGATAAACTAGCTGAAAATTAAACCAGAAAAAGGTTTGCCTGTATAAAAGATAAATTTATAAAAAAAATACTGAATAAAAAATAATTTAAGTCTCTGCACAAAATAAAATACTGTGGTGGTTAAAAGTCACATGTTAATTCCTGTTTGATTTTTAACCACTGAATTGATCAATAGTTCATCATACTACACATGATTACAATATATTGAATATATTTGCTGAGTAAGGTTTTGGTGTCCATTATTAACCTTTTAACCCTCTGAAGCATATACAATGTAGGAACCAACTGTAAATTACCAGTAATTGGCAATATGCAGGTTAATTGGAGCCTCTGTTTTGATTAAATCTCCCAAGCAATGTTTGTAGCCACATTGTTTTTGGTTCCTATCTTTTTTTATTACCAGTATTATTCTTTCATCTTTTCCAGATACATTAAAGTGTAGACAACCTTTCTCACTTATACTTGAAGTTTATGCATGTAGTGTGTGTGAGGACTGGATGTCTAGTTGGTCCTAAAAAAAAATCATTGTTTTTTGGGCTCTTAAAAGTATAAGTTTTGGGGTCAGAGCAAGACTGGGGTCTAATATGGAATTCTATGTGAAATCTAAAGACTCACAGTTGGGAGGCTTTTTTTAACAGTTTATTGTTAGACTTCACTATTTTTCTTTTTATGAGAGCACTGGACCTGTTGAATCTTGAAGTGAAGCATAACTAGGATATTGCTTGAGTGATTACAGCTGATTTTCCTGTGTCTATTTAGTATTTCCCCTATTACCTTGAAGTTTCTCAAAAATTGTATATTTTCTGTTAGATATATGTATTTGTAGTTTAAATTGCATATGATCTGTGGTCAGTGAAAAATGTTTTTCAAAAAATTTAATGTTTCTTGAAAATACAGTACGAAAATTATACTACATGTACCGGTATATGAAATCATTATATAGGTATAGTATTTTCATAACAATGTTTACATCTTATTTTCAGTATGTGTAAACAAAAGTTGGACATAGAGAACACGATATCCTTTCTATTGACATATCCTTTACATCATTTACATATATACAGATTTGACTACAAATTACTTTGTTTGTAGACAAAAGTCTTGTGAGATTTTATTCAGGCATTTGAAAAGTAAATTCTGATTAGCTGGTGATCATAAAAAAATATAAAAAAAACCAAGAAAAAATTCAAGACATATTAAAAAAAAATGTTAATTTTAAATTCTTTAAATTATTGGAAATACAAATTAAATATACAAATAACCAAAAATTATGGAAACCAAATGTTTGTTTTTATGTGATGGGAATAAGGTTTTGAAATTTTTGAAAACTTTACCTGTAGAACCATCTAGAAAACTATGAATTATTAAACAATTAAAGATCTTTTTTAAGCTGTGGATGGCTGTTTTTTTTTCATTTTATTTGTCAGTCATTGAAAAAAATTCTTATTACATGAACATGGAGCTTTGTTATCGTAAAGAAATATCAAAATAAAAAAATACATTAATTAGCAACTTTCACAATCAAGAGTATAAAGTAAATCACAGGTTGATAAAAAGGAAGAAATTTTGAAAATTCTCCAATAAAAAACCTTCATGAATTTTTAGAATGTGTATTGGTCATGTATTTATTTTTCATGAGAATCACATGATTTTGTTTTATATGAAAAGATAATCATGTTTTATCTTTATAAACCAAAATCATGTGTCAAATGGGTATAACAGAACTGATCATGTTCAATTATTTCTCATTGAGTTATTCCCCTTTAACCATGCTTCTTGGTAAAATATGTCACATGATTAAATTTATTGTAATTAATTGATGTATTATTGCTTGTTGTCTTTTGTAGGAAAGGATAAAAATATGCTAGTCCTGCTATTCTATCAT
Source organism: Bathymodiolus brooksi (assembly GCA_963680875.1). NCBI lineage: Eukaryota > Metazoa > Mollusca > Bivalvia > Mytilida > Modiolidae > Bathymodiolus > Bathymodiolus brooksi. The sequence goes on along the minus strand of OY804577.1, from coordinate 71,313,665 downwards.
TTTCATTCAGATGAATTACATATTATTTAAACTTTTGACTATAACTGAACAGAACTGATGCCTTAAAGATAACAAAATCTATAGAAAATTGGGAATGCTATTGATATTAGAATGATCAGAGATAAAAAAAAAAAAATAATAATAAAATAGATATTGAACATGTTTTTTCTTCAAAATTAGAATTTCAAATGATGCTGCATTATAATAACAAAGTTGTTCCATTCATTTTAATTTGGTACATACAAATATTGCATGTTCTATAAAGGCCAGAAAATCATTTTTTATCTATATACAGCCTGTTTTTTTTTTATTCTCAAACTTGTTTATGGTTGAAAACAACCTGAAACATGTTTAAATCATGAACCATAAACATGTTTAAGATAGATAAAAAATGCAATGGTTGGAGAACAATATTTAAGAGAAATTTTCTAGTTCATTGATTATTTTTTAACAAAGTAAAATTAATTCTTCATTAACAAATAAAACAATGCAACTCTTAAGCACACAAACAAAACAAAAACAACACAAAAAACAACAAATAAAATAATTTAATTCTTTATAAACAAATACAACAATGCAGAATGTCAATAAACAACTTGGAAATGGATTTATAATACACAGATGTTCCTATTACAAACATATACTGGTAATTAACAAGGTTCAAACATATTCAACCGTGCTTCGATCCCGCTTAAGATGTTCTTTAACCATTTAACCGCAGGGTTAAAACCACACCGTAAAAAAACCCACTCAACTATAAAAAAGTTTAAAACCAGGTTAAGAATTAAAAAACAGGCCTATAATTAAATTATTAAATATGAAAAAGTATAGGACCTTTAAAAGTTATGGATCATATTAAATTTTCTTATATGTACATGGTCTCTCTGTTGTATGGAGTAAAGATATTTGAGTCATCTGGAACAGGAAATTACCTACTATTATAAGATATAATTCTTTAATAAATATTTTATTTTCTGCCTTTTGCTCGGCTTTTGTTTATTTTACTAAAAAGAAAATTTTACTTGAGATTGAATCATCACAATCTGATTTCAATTAAATAACTAAAAAAAACTTGAAGAATAAGTTTTTATATACCATATATCAACATCTTTAACTCCATTTTCAACAATATTTAAGTTATCATGGCTATCAGTGTTATTGGTAGAGAAAACCAGAGAACACAGATAAAACCCCTGACCGATCTGCTGCCAGTGACTTACAAAATTTAGTTGATTAAATTGTATCAAGTACATCTTGCTACTAACATGAAACAAACTCGCAAACATTAGTGACGATACATGGTCAACAAATGATTGTAGAATATTCCATTAGGATATCAAAACATTTCATAAAATTTGTTGATGATCCATTCTACTGTTACTTCTAAACCACTTTGTTATCCTACACAGATAAAAATTGTTCTAGACCGTGTTTTATAACTACCCAAAGTATTCCCATTAATAATTAAGAAATTAATAATGAAAAATCAAGGGAGATAATTGTTCTTCAAAGGGAGCTAACTCATCAATTCTGTCCTAGATAGATGAAGCAAATTATTAATTGAATTGTGTATAGCCATTAATCATGTATTAAATATTATAGGAGAGGATGAGAAAACAAAGACAAGAGAAATACTTTGACAAACAGAGAGATTTAGAGAAGAGAGAACAACTTCATAAAGAGATTGATGAAAGACTGAACAAAATGTACAAGGCTAATGAAGATAAAAGACAGGTACATTTAGCACATGTTATCAGGATTTCTGTGGCCATGAGATGAAGAACGGCAATTTGTAATATGATAGATTTTCTTGGTGTTCTACACATTTCTTTTGTGAAATTTTATAATTAGTGTTCTATAAGAATTATGTAATTACTTTTGAATTAAATAGTTTTCCCCTGATCCTTTCAATGAAAAAGTATCCCTTGACAATCACTAATACATATATGTAATATAAAAAAAATGTGCATTATATTGTATACCAAGTCTTTATTTGTTTCATATAGATGTAATTTGTAAACTTTAAATGTCTTCACAGTCAGCAGATGTATATAACTGATTTGACAGATTATAATACTACTGAACATTGTTACTAAGCACACGCACACATACACACACACACATATATTTACTGCTTAGATGCCTGTGAAATACTGAGTTTTCCAAATGAAAAAAAGGCCAGTTTATCACCCAGTGAAATAATCACATTACCAACATCATTACAAAACGAAAATATCATTGAGCATCTGACAATGAAAAACAATTCTTATGAAATGCAAATATTGGTGTAAAATCTATGTTATAAACAGTTTAACTACTCGTAGCGGAAAACTCATGGTTTATGTTCGATACTCAGAAAGCAGGAGTAGTTATACAATAAATAATAATAAAGTATTTGTTATTCAGGTTTTAGACAGGGATCATAATGTGATATACCCTAGATGTGTAGTTATATCTTCTGGTAAAATAAATGGATATAACAGTTTGGTATAATTTCATTTGTTCTATTTTAAAAGACCAGTCCCTATAAAGAGCAATTTTCTCATTTAACAGAAAAGTTTATCACACATTAGAATAGATGATACAATTAAAAGAAATGGTGGTCTACAAAATTGTCAGTGACAGAAAAATGTAGAAACTTTTAATGTTAAACTTTATATTCTCATTTCAGTTTTTTTTTTTATTATTGTTTTATGTAAATTGAACTGTTGTATATTTTGTCCACAGGAAATAGAGTTAAAGAAGACGGCAGATAAAATTTTAAGTGAAGTTAGAAAGAAAACACAAGATGTAACAAGGGCTACAGATTTACTGAAAAATCTAAAGAAACTTAGAAAGCTGAGGAAAGATAGATTGTTGCAACAGGGTCAGTGTTTTCTACTTTCACTTTCACTTTCTCAAGTATAAAAGGTAACTGTTGATGTTGGCGGGCATCCATGGTCATGATCATATGATAGTTTAATTTATATTTGTAATATATTTTGTTAATCAGTGGATGATACCAATAGTTTGGCACTCATTCCTTTGGACTCGCTGTGACACAGGTCCGAAAAGCTTACCAAAGGCTTGTTTTCTACCTATTTCTAAAGCTTGTACAAATAAATTTTATTTATACCGACAATGTATGTATATTGTCTATATATAAAAACAGAAAAGGAATTATTAATGTGTATTTTATGACTTAATGCTAGCAAATTTTGACATGCAAATAAGATATTGAATTATTGTACTTAAAGGTGTTCATTCAAAACAAGAGACAGATGTAGATTTTGAGGACAAAATACAGGATTGTTTAGCAGTCCTTACTAAGCAGAAGGAAGTTTATAATGCTGAGAATAGAGCTCTACGGGTAAGTATATAGTTAATTATGTATGACATGTAGTGTCCATGTCACTAAAGACAGGTATTAATCCTGTAATTATCATATGTACTAATCAAATAAAATACAATTCAATGATATTTCTTTTACTACATCTTGTAGATTTGATTTGATTTGATTTTTGGTGTTTAACGCCACTTTCAGCTATATCATGGCAGCCAGTTTTAGTGGTGCAAGAAGCCGGAGTACCCGGAGAGAACCACCGACCATGGGCAAGCAACTGGTAAACTTTATCACTTGCAGCTGCGAGTCGAGTGCACCCTTTTTTAGCTCACCTTGCCATAACTTGGCGTCCATCGTCTGTTAACTTTTCACATTTTAATCTTCTCCTCTGAAACCAAACCAAATGAACTGCAACTTGATAGGAAACATCTATAGAAGGTCCTCTCTAAAAATTGCACATTTTCTCCCGATCCATTAACAAACATGGTCGCCACAGGAAATTCTTGTTTCTGATTGGCTGATTTTTAAAAATCTTCTCCTCTGAAGCCGCATTGCCAAATGAACCGAAACTTGTTGTAATTTACAAAGCCAGGCACGAACCCATGCTGTATTGGTGATAGGCTTGTATGAGTTGTTAGATAATCCAATTACTAACTCATTGAGCCACCCGGGCCCTTTATCTTGTAGAATAATTTTAGTATTTGTGTGGCAGAAATCATATTGTGTTAGATTTTCTGTGGTTAAGGTTGTTGTCTACTAACAACAAGCAATACACCACTGACATGGGTTTCAGTGTTATAAGGTTTCTAGACACCCACCCATGGTCAGGGGTTTCATTAGTCAGATCTTTGTATCTGTCTTGGCTTTACTTTCTACATTAAGTCTGGTAGTCATGATATAGCTAAAATAAATTTTTAAATTAAAAAAAAAATGAAAAATAAAAAACAGCAAACCAACAGAACAGTTCCAAAATCTTGTCATAAAAGTGTACAAGTAGAAACAAAGGGTAAATCAAGACCTGAACACATATGCTGCACATAGCCGCTCACTTTCATGGCTTGGTATAGGTACTTCAATCAAAAGTGTTGGATTAAATTCATCTTATGCGCCCAAACCTCCCGTCTTATGAAATGATGGTGTCATGCAAGTGGCTTCCACATGTGAGCAAAATTCCTACATACACAACTGGGCACTGCAACAAATAATGATAAATAATAATAAATAAATAATAAGTCCCAATCCTGAACCCTATGTATTACATATTTTTGAGAATATTTGACTACTTATTTGTTCCTTCTATCGTCACCTTGCAACTATCCTGATGTGATAATGTTGAATTTGATTTAAATGTTTATTAATTTAATAAATTATTTTTCCTTTCATATCTAAAATCTATGCATAGAGTTTTGTATTATATTAGGTAATGCTTGAAACTGAACAAGAAGAAAACCAAGAGAAAGAGAGAGAGAAAAGAAAACAAATTCTACACAGTCAAGAATTGAAAAAACAGAAGAAAAAGAATCGGTTATTGTTTGGTGATACAGGTAGATTTAATATTAATTTCTCTAATTATGTGTGATTTACACCTGTAAAAAACTGTTCATTAACTATGTGTGATGGAAACAAATAGATTTAGATGTTCTGATATTTGCCTGTCAATCAATAAAGAATCTAAGTCACTAAAATAGATTTAAAAACACAATTTCCCCTGTGTCAAGGCTGATGGTATTAAATGAAAACAATAGCTATTATCAGTTAAAAAATACAAATGCATCTACATGTATTATTCATTTCTCATATTTTTACTGCATATATTACCATTGAGAGGAACAGTAATTTCCCATAGGAAACAAGATAATGTTTTATATCTTTAGTGAAAGAAAAACTATTAAAAACCACTTTGTAGTTACGGTAACATTATATTAATATGATATTACCTGATTAACTTGTCTAAAATTAACTGTCTACATGTGATTGACAATGGGAGGTTAGATACCAGTCTATTGTGGTTCTAAAGCACAATAAAATGATAAAATTGTTGAATTCTAGATGATCTTTTGACCTTTCAGTAAATGTTTACTATTTCGACCAAGCTTAAATAAATGCATATCTGTTAATGTTTTAAGTAATCATACATGCTTCCTCAACAACTAAATATGGGCCCCACAAAAATTTGATGAAAATGGCATAAAGGAAATTTTAGATCAGTCGATCATTGCATTGCTTTATTTTTGTGAAATATTATTAGATATTTCATCCAGAATGCATTAAGCATTGACTTTCATTTTTTTTTTCTTCAGAACCTTGTGATATTAATGACCCAATGTTTGTATTCAGTCAGTACTATGAGCAAGCAAGCTTAAACTTAGACTCACTAATCCAGATCAGGTATGAACAAACTATTTTAATATTTCAGAGGAGTGAATCTCAAAGCCTTAGACATAGGTGTTATTTTTATATCATGATAAGAACATTTTGAAGATACCAAAGGGGTAATGAGAAGCTACAAATCAAAAAAGGACAGAAAATGCATTGGCCAAAAGAAAAGGGACAAAAGGACAAACAATGATCTACAAAGCATTATACAGAAAACTAAAGATCAAGCAAAACGAACCCCTCCCCAAAAAATGGAGATGTACTCAGATGCTCCAGAAGGATTAACAGTTCTTGTATGCTAGTGGTATCGTTCTTATGATTATGTCAAGATAAGTAAAATCTTGATAATATACTTATAACCAAACAAAATAAAATAACAATAAATTGTATTTCTGTGGACAATGGCAAGAAATTTAAAATATCTAGATAAAAGAGTGTGTTAACAGTATAATGATTAAGACACCATGTAGTGTGAATTAATATGAAGTTGTTGGTGTCTATTTTTGTAGGTACTTGAAATTAATAATGTTATATGCCCAGATTGAATTCCGAAGTTTAAATGATACAGGTTTCATATTTGGTTTCTCATGAAGACCATTATTTTATTTTTTTATGTAGATGACTAATTGATATTTGAAGTATTAATTGTCGGTTTTTTTATCCTTTATTTTTCAAGACAACATTATAAGAAAATAGTAGTATATAATTTATAGTGAGATATTTTTTCTACCATTTAATTGTAAAAGTTTTGCAATATATTTTTTTAGATATGACTGGGATAGATTTTGTGTCAGTGATACTACTCCAGGAGGAACCAGGATACCTGATGGTTTTGTTATCCCAGAAAAACCATCTAGTAATATATGGGCTTCGTCATTAAAGGAAGAGACGTGAAGGACTTTCATGTCACTTTGTTTTGTAATCATTTATTAAAATAACGTACAAACAAAAGATTTCTGCTTGGATTACCATTATTGCTGGACAAAATAGTATGTGCTTATTAAATGTTGTGTTCTCAGAGCAAACCAGGGACCGTCGTGATCGTATGGTATTTGGATTTACAACTACCCGTGCAATCAGTGCATATCACCACTAACATTGTGAGTTCAAACTCCATTCATGGCGAGGTGTATCTCGCTACAACATTATGTGATAAAGTTTGTCAGTAACTTGCAACAGGTCAGCGGTTTTCTCTGGGTACTCCGGTTTCCTCCACAAATAAAACTGACTGTCAAGATACAACTGAAATATTGTAGAAAGTGGTGTTAAACACCATAAACCAACCAACTAACCATCAGAGCAAACCGTGTTTATTTACAGAGGTTAACATGCTGTAGTACTAGAGCTTGTTAAATCAAATTTAGTATTATGATGTGTACAATCAGACCACCAGATTCAAAAAGTCACCTAATAAAACATCAGATTATGTTAGGCTACTAATTTGTCATGATATTAATCAACTAATTTTATAATCAAGTGAATGAGTGATTGTTGTTTTACACCAAATGAGCAATTTTTCAACTATAACGTGGTGAGAACAAGTTACTTTTGATGAGATGATGTCTGCTTTGTACAGGAACAACAGGTTTATTAGGAACAACAGGTTTCATTGGCTTTTTATAGTGCTAGCTCTCTGCAACAATAGTCTGCAGGTAGAAATTTCGCCCCACTCCTACACATTATTATGAATCCTAACCAACCAGTCTTTTTTCCTCTTACACCTTAATGTTGCATTCTTAAGCAGAAAAGCAATAAATACCAATTTAAAAGTCTTTGGTTTGACCTCACTGGCACTTGAACCCACAATCTGCTACACTCGAGGCAAGCATGCTCACTATTACACCACAGGCACGGTTTTTTTTTATAATGAAATAAATATGATGACCATATAAGATATTGATTGTTCATGTGATAAAACAGGTCCTGTATTTGACATCAAGGAAAGATAATCCAACATAATTTCAATAGGACAAACTGAAACTTGAACACTTGTTAAATGTGTTTGAATGGCCTAACTTGTCTGTATTTTGAAAATGAAATTGTGACATACTTATGTTCTTTTGTTAAATACCAAGTTAGAGAAGTATTCACAGAGAAACAACCTGTATACAAGGCTTCTATTATTTTAGAATGATGGGTTTATGAAAATCTTATCTTTTATCGAAACAAAACATCTTTTGAATAATAATAAAAATAATGTTTAAAATATGTGAAATCATTACTTTTTATATAATAATTAACGCCGTACAGATTTTCTTTAATTGTTGATGGCATGCACCCTTTTTAAACATGGCAGCTGTATGATTACTACCTGAGTAATGCAACATTGTGAAACATTATTTAAGCCATAAATATGTAGGAAATTTTGAAAAGATTATAAACCATTCTGATTAAAAAATATTTGCTGAATTCAACTCTTCCAATAAGATGACAACTGCTGTGGTCTAAGAGAGTCCAAAATTCAACTGCTACTAGTGAGGTAAAAATATCTGCTAATGGTGTCAGCTTCTTTAAATTTCTGAAAATTACCACCAGAAATTTAATCAGCAAAAAAATGTAAATGCAGCTTTTATATTGAAATCTCTCAATAAAGACAAAAAACGTGTCTTAGCAATGATCTGTTAGATATTGAAAAACAAGAATTTATTATTTTTTTTATCAAATTAAAATCTTTATTGAAAACTGTATATTTGTTAGTGAAAAAAACGTAAGTACCAGTATCCTGGCATCGTTAATATTAGTAGCATGTCATATAAATAGTGTTAGTCATTTTAGTACAATACAATTAATACTGATCAATGATTTTGAGAATTTTAAATCTATGAAGCTATATTTTTATCAGTGCCAATGATTACATCATAATTAGACTGCTAAGGTGATAGGTGTAATTTCTTAAGACTAATGTCTCTAAATATTTTCCTGTTCCCTTTCTTAAGGACATTTCAAAATTTACCATATACAGTTAATAAACGTTAGAGAAAAAAAACCGAAGGTACAATTCAGAAACTGGCAACATTGGGCACCAAGACTAACAAAAAACGCAGAAAATGAAAAAGATGAGCAATATTGACCCCTGCAAAAAAAACGGGTTGTGTCATATTTAGAGGATTACCAGCACTATTAGTGAAAGTTTTAAAATGGAGTTGAAAACATTTAAATGCATGTTTGTTTAAATCAATTAATTGGGATATAACAAGTGTTATTTTAAGCTGACAAAAATTTATTGTTGTCTCTTCACTTTTTTATACCCCCACTCTTGCAATCACCTTGTCCGTCCGTTCACACTTTCGTAACAGATATCTCAGCTTCTACTGGAAGAAATGATTTTATATTTGATATATGGCTTTGACATGGTGACTTGTACCGTGTCTCCCCTTTCCAGGTTTACTGCACATCTACTTCCTGTTTACAGTGCGACTTAGAATTTTTCATGTTTGCCGTAATGAAAACTTTCGTAACAGTTATCTCAGCTTCTACTGGAAGAAATGATTTTATATTTGATATAAGGATTTGGCATGGTGACTTGTACCGTGTCTCCCCTTTCCAGGTTTACCGCACATCTACTTTCTGTTTACCGTGCGACTTACAAATGAATGAGTGGGGGGTATTCTTAGCACGACGTAGCTGCAACATCTTGTTTTATATTGGTATTAATTTTCCATTTATCACACACTCTTGTGACAGCTATTGGGATAAACAATATAATCTATATGAAAAAGCATTCTATTGATATTAATATTGCCATACTAGATATTTTAAACAAGAGTTAGAAGCATTTAGTTGTAAACAGAGTAATATACATTGTATGTTCAAGTTTAACAGCTCTCTGATGTTTTCTTAATGACGATTTTTAGGGCTAGGGTATTATTGTAGACATCATAAGATTATATGGAGTGTGGTTTCAAGCCTACTAAATAACAAAATATGACAGTTATTCAACTAATGATGAAAACAATCAATTATATGTAGTTAAGACCAGGACAAGAGTGTGTTTCAAGCCCATTAAATAACAAAGTAAGAAAGTCACTTAACTAATGATGAAAACAACCAATTATCTGTAGTTGATTAACATCAGGACAATTGCCAAAATTATATACAAAAGGGTTATTTAAAAAAATAAAAGACCCACAAAAATGTATCGAAAACATACACTGACTAGGAATTGAAAATTATTGATTATAATGTTGTTATTTTGTTAATGCATATACTAACCTCCATAACAGACTCTATATAAGTTGAAACAAAAATTAACTACAAATTTGAAACTTAATTATAAGGCGTACACGGAAAAAGAGAAAATAGTACATCGTTTACACAAAAGGCGGATGTCATTAAATTTTTGATCACCCGGCTTGCACTGCAAAGCATTAAATGAGAACTAGTTTTGTGTTTATTTCAGAAAAACAGCAAAACGAGTTCTTTTTATTTATTTTGCACTTCAACATCAACTTCAATTAATAATCATTACTCATCAATTTTTAAATTTAGACTGACGGTAAGTTAATATAGGCAAATGTCGAGACGTAACTATTCTGTTGCTCAATAACTGGCAACAAATCTTTATAGCTGTTTCTTACAGAGTTTTATGCCAACAATTTACTATTCTGCAAACAAAAACAAATATTTCGATCGATATGACTGCAAAATGTTTCTGCAAATTTGCTGCAATAATGATTTTTAGGAAGATCTAGATTGCTGCAAGCGGCAAACATCAGCAAACATTCACTTTGGTTTCCAGCAAATAAATATGATTGATGCTAATAATAGCGGCAAGTTGGTGCTAAAATGTGTATTTCGTTGGAGATAACTGAACAATTTTCTGAATTCACCAAGATACATATATATTGCATGCATAGGTATATATTATATCAGTTAATATGCCAACCGTTCTTATAGACAATCAGTGAGGTGATGAGTAAATGTAAAATATTGATTTATAGTCGGGTGTTGTTCATGTTGATTGTTGTCAAATTAAATGTCTTCACATTTTTAGTTTAGTGTTTTTCCCGTAAGCTCGAATTTATGCTATTTACGTATACTGGAGTCCAATACGATCTCCATATCATATGATCTTGGTGTCGTTTAACTGTAACACGACGGGTGTCGAATGTGGAGCGGTAATTGCTAACCCTTCCGGAGTACCCGAGTTCACCCTAGATTTTTAATGGGGTGTGTATTACTCGATCTTTAGTTTTCTGTATAGATTTTGTAGAGCGTTTTTTGTCCCTTTTCTTTTGGTCACTGTGTTGTCTTTCCTTCCATTTACGGCTTCTGATTACCCTTTGGTATCTTCAAACTGTTCTAAACATGTACCGTCGGTGGGATTGTGGGTTTACAGTTGCGTCGCCCGTCGAACCCCCTTTTTGGCTTCGATTCCTGACCGGATCAAGACAAACATTATTTTAGTAGGGTCTATCATGATCGATTGCTATTTATTGGGAAATGAATTATAACTGTTTAAAATAAATTCATTGTTTTCTTCTGTGTGGGTTAAAATATGTATTCATAGTGAAATGACAGAAATTGCAATGAGCATTTACTCATGTCTCAGCTTGACTAGATGCATTTGTATGAATGGTCATATCTTGTCTAGTTCTTTATATCATTTCACTCCATAGAATATGGTATCCAAAGACGTGTTATTTTTCTGTTTACTGGAAGATTTAGCATGGATTAAATCATCGATTGCTTAATAAAATGAAAACAAAAAATACCACACTGTCGGAACAGTTCTAAAATCCAATAGAAAAATCGTAGAAGGAGGCAAAATCGATAAGTTTAACTGACATATTTTTTTAAGCTTTTTTTCCAGACATATATATCATTAGATAAGGTTCCCACGTTGATCGTTATTGTCTGTCTGTTGTGCATGTCATTCATTTTTCATCCACTCGACCTATTATTTATGTACATTTCTACAAGTTTCTAAGTAAATTAAAATACATCATATTCAGACACTCCATTTAGGATCAAGGATCTTATTTTTATCCAGACGAAGACCTAATGAAAACAAATCCATATACATGTACTGCACTAGGTAAGACAGTCGAACCATTGTGTGGAAGTCTAAAAGAATACTTATTTTACGTAGAATTTGCCGAGTAAAATAAAAAACATCATATCGTTAAAAAGACCAGAAGGGACAAACAGTAATCAAAATTCTCTAACATTCTGCAAATATCTTGATTTTTAAAAGCGTTGCACCACCACCACGGTTCATAATGGATATCGTGTTGTTCCTTTTGTCCAATTACATTTCTTCATGTGTTTGTTCCGTGTTCTGATTTCTACTACGGTTTTAGCGTAAACCGTTCGGTTCCGTCTCTACACCAATATATTTTGCAAAAAGGTAGACTCATGTTTTATTTATTTCATTTGTTTTTGCATACATATATTGGTGTCTAAGACGAGTTTCATATCAGATCATGTTCGTGTCGTTTGAACAGTAACGTGACTGGTGCTACTAGTGGAACAGGAACTATTTACCCTTCTGGATCACCTGAGTTCATCTTCGTTCTAAGTGGGGTTTGCGTTGTTGATTCTTTTGTTTTCTGTATGGTCGGTGTCTACTAAATGTGTGTCTTTCTGCTCTATTTCTTGGTAGTTGTATTGTACGTCCTTCGGATTGCGGCTTCTGATTATCTCTTAGATATCTTCAGAAGTTTTGCAATTTGATGCTTAGATTTACCAACCACACAGAAATCAAAAGAATGAACAACGCAAATCCCACTTAAAACGAGGATTAACACAGGTGTTCTAGAAGGGTAAATATAAATAGTTCCTGCCCCACTAGCGGCACCCGTCACGTTACTGTTAAAATGATGCGACCATGATCTTATATGAAACTCGTGTGAGATACCAGTATATAGCTTATGGTGTTTAACGCCACCTTCAACACTATTTCAGTTATTTCGTGGCGGCACCAGTATATGCATGCAATATCTAATGAAATAAATAAAACATGACCCTCCTTGCAAAATATATTGGAGCATAGACCGAACCGAACGGCTTACGCTAAAACTGTAGTAGAAATCAGAACACGGAACAAACACATGAAGAAATGTAATTGGACAAAAGGAACAACACGATATCCAGTATGTTCTGTGGTGGTGCAACGCTTTAAAAATCAAGATATTGGCATAATGTTACAGTATTTTGATTCCTTCTGGTCGTTTTAACGATATGATGCTTTTATTTTACTCGGCAACTTTGACGTAAAATAAGTAGTCTTTTAGACTTCCACACAATGGTTCGACTGTTTTACCTAATGCAGTACATATATATAGATGTGTTTTCATTAGGTTTTAGTCTGGATAAAAATATGATCCTTGATCATAAATGGAGTGTCTGAATATGATGTATTTTAATTTACTTAGAAAGTTGTAGAAATATACATAAATAATCGGTCGAGTGGATAAAAAATGAATGACACAAACAGACAGACAATAACAATCAACTTGGGAACGTTGTCTAATGATATATCTGTCTGGAAAAAAAGTTAAAAAAATATGTCAGTTAAACTTATCGATTTTACTTCTGTCTACGATTTTTCTATTGGATTTTGGAGCTGTTCCGACAGTGTGGTGTTCTTTGTTTATCATTTTATTTAACTAAACAATCGATGATTTAATCCACGATAAATCATCCAAGAGACAGAATACTTATAAAAGTTAACACGCATTAGACCGCAGTCTGTCTAAACTAGATGTATATGTTGTATGGGTTTGTCAACATTACAAACAATATATTGTACTTATACATACTATAGACTGATGGATCACCATGGCATTCACTTAGTGTAATGTAAGTGCAAAGAGGATACTGTGTTTCTAATTTTTTATTGGTCAAAAGTATGTCAAATCTAATATTGGCAGTATGTATAAGGTACAGTACTATTGAAAATTGAAACAAAAAAAGCGATCCGTATTGGATATAGCGGGTTTCTTTTTACGCATGAGTACTCAGGTGAAGGCCGAGATGCGTAGCACCAATACCTTCATGATCATCTGAGTACGATAACGGGTAAAGAAATCCTTTATATGCAATACGGGTAACTTCTTTTGTTTCAATGGTAATGTATCTAACTTTTATAATAATGATGTTATATATAGAATTTAAAAAAAAGTCGTGAGAACAGTTTTGTTTATGAACGAGTTTACCTAATTTTCCTATTACAGCATTGGTCACAAGCATCGGCCTGTTTCAACGGCCTCTAACAGCGGACGGTAACTGATATTAGAGACCGCATTTACAAAAGCATTGCTGGGTGTATTGTTGTACAACCTGAGATACAGTCCTAAATGAAACATCCATTTAAACTCGTTCAATTTAAGTAGTATATTTGAAGATTTGAAATAGCAATACATACATAAAAAAAAAAAAAAAAGAAAGAAAGAACTGCATGATTCATTATGCAGAGGAATTCAGACCTGAATGATCTTGAACAAAGACAAGACGGATTTAGATATATGGCAACGACAGTATTATGCATTTAACGGAGACACGATGACCTCGTAATAGTAGGTCGATTTTTTTATACACATGTTTAAGTCGTAGCTTAGGTCTTTGGCAATCTTGTTTGAGTAGCAAGCTACACAACTACAATCCACAATCTTGTTTGAGTAGCAAGCTACACAACTACAATCCACAATCTTGTTTATATATACAGACATTGAAATAACACATCTCTACACATACTCTATTAGTAGTTAAGTATGGATATTGCTACTCAAGAATGGAAAGTTCCCAATGCGAAAAGTAAATTTACACATATCATAACACATAGTTGTCTCTCCGTTAATTTCATGGCAGGTCCCAAATATGTATCTGATCTGTTTGTGCCAGTAATGTCTGCACGTGCAGGTAAGATAAATAAGGTGCATGATGTCACTAAAACTAGGATTCACCAGCCACAATACATAATTTATCAAAGGATAAAATTAAAGGTCATGAATATTTCTGTTAAACTCTTATAAAAAGTCTACCTATTTTAAATAAAATGTAACTTATTCCAGTAGGAAAGCACAGTTCGTGCCCACTGGAATATCAATAGGTATATATATTGCTCCCTAATGTTATCGTCAATATACTTCTGTTTCCATATTTCCCCCGAAATATACTTACTCATACAATGCGCTAGAATAGTGTAAAATGTTACGACATGACAGTTTTCAATTAATGTTAAAGATGTTTGTGATTGGAATTTCAAATATTGTAATAAATCTTTAAAATATGTAAGTAATAACATCTCTGCTCCTAATTTGTTCTAGCGCTCGTTGCTGTCATAATCAGGATTTTCTAAAAAAAAAAAAAATGTTCAATGAATACCAAATATCTGAACAAAAGACACATGTCTTTAAGTCGATATTAAATAAATAATAAATTTGTAAATAATGATATCACGAATGATCGTATTCATAAAAGGGATAAAGGTTACCCCCTTCAAAGCATTTGAATTCAATCACAGTTTTTGTAAGGTATCCGACCTTTTGCTACTTTAATTCTTTGGTTATTAATTGTTATTATTTTATTTCTCCAAGTCGTCATTTTATTTTTGTCCTCATAATACACATGTGATTTACATATCAGTAATCATGGTCATTATATTTCTGACAATATCTAATAGTCGTCTTTATATCTTGAGAGAACAATTTCAGGATTCTGAGAAAGAGATGTTGTGTGACACCAGATGCGAACATATTCTCCCATTCGCGTCTTTTGTGTGACTTTCGCTTTGTATCACAAAGAAACTATTCATAAATTTACTCTTATATCATAATTGAAGGGTTGTATAGCATCAGTTGTGACAAATTATTGTCTATAGACGTGTCTACACCCATTGAACTAAAAAAACACATGATTTTTAAACTTATCTACTCGACATCTTCCTCTTAAATCAACCGATATTTCCGTAAAGATAGCTATGATTGGAACAAGTAGATATCGATTGACTCTTCATCTATGTTATAGGTCATTGTATTGTCTTTGGATATAAGACTTCTGATTATCCCTTTATTATCTTCAAACTTAGACTTCTGATTATCCCTTTATTATCTTCAAACTTAGACTTCTGATTATCCCTTTATCATCTTCAAACTTAGACTTCTGATTATCCCTTTATTATCTTCAAACTTAGACTTCTGATTAACCCTTTATTATCTTCAAGCTTAGACTTCTGATTAACCCTTTTATTATCTTCAAACTTAGACTTCTGATTATCCCTTTATTATCTTCAAACTTAGACTTCTGATTATCCCTTTATTATCTTCAAGCTTAGACTTCTGATTATCCCTTTATTATCTTCAAACTTAGACTTCTGATTAACCCTTTATTATCTTCAAGCTTAGACTTCTAATTATCCCTTTATTATCTTCAAACTTAGACTTCTGATTAACCCTTTATTATCTTCAAACTTAGACTTCTGATTAACCCTTTATTATCTTCAAACTTAGACTTCTGATTATCCCTTTATCATCTTCAAACTTAGACTTCTGATTATCCCTTTATTATCTTCAAACTTAGACTTCTGATTAACCCTTTATTATCTTCAAGCTTAGACTTCTGATTAACCCTTTTATTATCTTCAAACTTAGACTTCTGATTATCCCTTTATTATCTTCAAACTTAGACTTCTGATTATCCCTTTATTATCTTCAAGCTTAGACTTCTGATTATCCCTTTATTATCTTCAAACTTAGACTTCTGATTAACCCTTTATTATCTTCAAGCTTAGACTTCTAATTATCCCTTTATTATCTTCAAACTTAGACTTCTGATTAACCCTTTATTATCTTCAAACTTAGACTTCTGATTAACCCTTTATTATCTTCAAACTTAGACTTCTGATTATCCCTTTATTATCTTCAAACTTAGACTTCTGATTATCCCTTTATTATCTTCAAACTTAGACTTCTGATTAACCCTTTATTATCTTCAAACTTAGACTTCTGATTAACCCTTTATTATCTTCAAACTTAGACTTCTGATTATCCCTTTATTATCTTCAAACTTAGACTTCTGATTAACCCTTTATTATCTTCAAACTTAGACTGCTGATTAACCCTTTATTATCTTCAAACTTAGACTTCTGATTATCCCTTTATTATCTTCAAACTTAGACTTCTGATTATCCCTTTATTATCTTCAAACTTAGACTTCTGATTATCCCTTTATTATCTTCAAACTTAGACTTCTGATTATCCCTTTATTATCTTCAAACTTAGACTTCTGATTAACCCTTTATTATCTTCAAGCTTAGACTTCTGATTATCCCTTTATTATCTTCAAACTTAGACTTCTGATTATCCCTTTATTATCTTCAAGCTTAGACTTCTGATTATCCCTTTATCATCTTCAAACTTAGACTTCTGATTATCCCTTTATTATCTTCAAACTTAGACTTCTTATTAACCCTTTATTATCTTCAAGCTTAGACTTCTGATTAACCCTTTTATTATCTTCAAACTTAGACTTCTGATTATCCCTTTATTATCTTCAAACTTAGACTTCTGATTATCCCTTTATTATCTTCAAGCTTAGACTTCTGATTATCCCTTTATTATCTTCAAACTTAGACTTCTGATTATCCCTTTATTATCTTCAAACTTAGACTTCTGATTATCCCTTTATCATCTTCAAACTTAGACTTCTGATTATCCCTTTATTATCTTCAAACTTAGACTTCTTATTAACCCTTTATTATCTTCAAGCTTAGACTTCTGATTAACCCTTTTATTATCTTCAAACTTAGACTTCTGATTATCCCTTTATTATCTTCAAACTTAGACTTCTGATTATCCCTTTATTATCTTCAAGCTTAGACTTCTGATTATCCCTTTATTATCTTCAAACTTAGACTTCTGATTATCCCTTTATTATCTTCAAACTTAGACTTCTGATTATCCCTTTATTATCTTCAAACTTAGACTTCTGATTAACCCTTTATTATCTTCAAACTTAGACTTCTGATTATCCCTTTATTATCTTCAAACTTAGACTTCTGATTATCCCTTTATTATCTTCAAACTTAGACTTCTGATTAACCCTTTATTATCTTCAAGCTTAGACTTCTGATTATCCCTTTATTATCTTCAAACTTAGACTTCTGATTAACCCTTTATTATCTTCAAACTTAGACTTCTGATTATCCCTTTATTATCTTCAAACTTAGACTTCTGATTATCCCTTTATTTTCTTCAAACTTAGACTTCTGATTATCCCTTTATTATCTTCAAACTTAGACTTCTGATTATCCCTTTATTATCTTCAAACTTAGACTTCTGATTATCCCATTATTATCTTCAAACTTAGACTTCTGATTATCCCTTTATTTTCTTCAAACTTAGACTTCTGATTATCCCTTTATTATGTTCAAGCTTAGACTTCTGATTATCCCTTTATTATCTTCAAACTTAGACTGCTGATTAACCCTTTATTATCTTCAAACTTAGACTTCTGATTATCCCTTTATTATCTTCAAATTTAAACTTCTGACTATCCCTTTATTATCTTCAAACTTAGACTTCTGATTATCCCTTTATTATCTTCAAACTTAGACTTCTGATTAACCCTTTATTATCTTCAAGCTTAGACTTCTGATTAACCCTTTATTATCTTCAAGCTTAGACTTCTGATTATCCCTTTATTATCTTCAAACTTAGACTTCTGATTATCCCTTTATTATCTTCAAGCTTAGACTTCTGATTATCCCTTTATTATCTTCAAACTTAGACTTCTGATTATCCCTTTATTATCTTCAAACTTAGACTTCTGATTATCCCTTTATTATCTTCAAACTTAGACTTCTGATTATCCCTTTATTATCTTCAAACTTAGACTTCTGATTAACCCTTTATTATCTTCAAACTTAGACTTCTGATTATCCCTTTATTATCTTCAAACTTAGACTTCTGATTATCCCTTTATTATCTTCAAACTTCGACTTCTGATTAACCCTTTATTATCTTCAAGCTTAGACTTCTGATTATCCCTTTATTATCTTCAAACTTAGACTTCTGATTAACCCTTTATTATCTTCAAACTTAGACTTCTGATTATCCCTTTATTATCTTCAAACTTAGACTTCTGATTATCCCTTTATTATCTTCAAACTTAGACTTCTGATTATCCCTTTATTATCTTCAAACTTAGACTTCTGATTATCCCTTTATTATCTTCAAACTTAGACTTCTGATTATCCCTTTATTATCTTCAAGCTTAGACTTCTGATTATCCCTTTATTATCTTCAAACTTAGACTTCTGATTATCCCTTTATTATCTTCAAGCTTAGACTTCTGATTATCCCTTTATTATCTTCAAACTTAGACTTCTGATTATCCCTTTATTATCTTCAAACTTAGACTTCTGATTATCCCTTTATTATCTTCAAATTTAAACTTCTGATTATCCCTTTATTATCTTCAAACTTAGACTTCTGATTATCCCTTTATTATCTTCAAGCTTAGACTTCTGATTATCCCTTTATTATCTTCAAACTTAGACTGCTGATTAACCCTTTATTATCTTCAAACTTAGACTTCTGATTATCCCTTTATTATCTTCAAACTTAGACTTCTGATTATCCCTTGATTATCTTCAAACTTAGACTTCTGATTATCCCTTTATTATCTTCAAACTTAGACTTCTGATTATCCCTTTATTATCTTCAAGCTTAGACTTCTGATTATCCCTTTATTATCTTCAAACTTAGACTTCTGATTATCCCTTTATTATCTTCAAGCTTAGACTTCTGATTATCCCTTTATTATCTTCAAACTTAGACTGCTGATTAACCCTTTATTATCTTCAAGCTTAGACTTCTGATTATCCCTTTATTATCTTCAAATTTAGACTTCTGATTATCCCTTGATTATCTTCAAACTTAGACTTCTGATTATCCCTTTATTATCTTCAAACTTAAACTTCTGATTAACCCTTTATTATCTTCAAGCTTAGACTTCTGATTATCCCTTTATTATCTTCAAACTTAGACTTCTGATTATCCCTTTATTATCTTCAAACTTAGACTTCTGATTATCCCTTTATTATCTTCAAACTTAGACTTCTGATTATCCCTTTATTATCTTCAAACTTAGACTTCTGATTATCCCTTTATTATCTTCAAACTTAGACTTCTGATTAACCCTTTATTATCTTCAAACTTAGACTTCTGATTATCCTTTTATTATCTTCAAACTTAGACTTCTGATTATCCCTTTATTATCTTCAAACTTAGACTTCTGATTAACCCTTTATTATCTTCAAGCTTAGACTCCTGATTATCCCTTTATTATCTTCAAACTTAGACTTCTGATTATCCCTTTATTATCTTCAAACTTAGACTTCTGATTATCCCTTTATTATCTTCAAACTTAGACTTCTGATTATCCCTTTATTATCTTCAAACTTAGACTTCTGATTATCCCTTTATTATCTTCAAACTTAGACTTCTGATTAACCCTTTATTATCTTCAAACTTAGACTTCTGATTAACCCTTTATTATCTTCAAACTTAGACTTCTGATTATCCCTTTATTATCTTCAAACTTAGACTTCTGATTAACCCTTTATTATCTTCAAACTTAGACTGCTGATTAACCCTTTATTATCTTCAAACTTAGACTTCTGATTATCCCTTTATTATCTTCAAACTTAGACTTCTGATTATCCCTTTATTATCTTCAAACTTAGACTTCTGATTATCCCTTTATTATCTTCAAACTTAGACTTCTGATTATCCCTTTATTATCTTCAAACTTAGACTTCTGATTAACCCTTTATTATCTTCAAGCTTAGACTTCTGATTATCCCTTTATTATCTTCAAACTTAGACTTCTGATTATCCCTTTATTATCTTCAAGCTTAGACTTCTGATTATCCCTTTATCATCTTCAAACTTAGACTTCTGATTATCCCTTTATTATCTTCAAACTTAGACTTCTTATTAACCCTTTATTATCTTCAAGCTTAGACTTCTGATTAACCCTTTTATTATCTTCAAACTTAGACTTCTGATTATCCCTTTATTATCTTCAAACTTAGACTTCTGATTATCCCTTTATTATCTTCAAGCTTAGACTTCTGATTATCCCTTTATTATCTTCAAACTTAGACTTCTGATTATCCCTTTATTATCTTCAAACTTAGACTTCTGATTATCCCTTTATCATCTTCAAACTTAGACTTCTGATTATCCCTTTATTATCTTCAAACTTAGACTTCTTATTAACCCTTTATTATCTTCAAGCTTAGACTTCTGATTAACCCTTTTATTATCTTCAAACTTAGACTTCTGATTATCCCTTTATTATCTTCAAACTTAGACTTCTGATTATCCCTTTATTATCTTCAAGCTTAGACTTCTGATTATCCCTTTATTATCTTCAAACTTAGACTTCTGATTATCCCTTTATTATCTTCAAACTTAGACTTCTGATTATCCCTTTATTATCTTCAAACTTAGACTTCTGATTAACCCTTTATTATCTTCAAACTTAGACTTCTGATTATCCCTTTATTATCTTCAAACTTAGACTTCTGATTATCCCTTTATTATCTTCAAACTTAGACTTCTGATTAACCCTTTATTATCTTCAAGCTTAGACTTCTGATTATCCCTTTATTATCTTCAAACTTAGACTTCTGATTAACCCTTTATTATCTTCAAACTTAGACTTCTGATTATCCCTTTATTATCTTCAAACTTAGACTTCTGATTATCCCTTTATTTTCTTCAAACTTAGACTTCTGATTATCCCTTTATTATCTTCAAACTTAGACTTCTGATTATCCCTTTATTATCTTCAAACTTAGACTTCTGATTATCCCATTATTATCTTCAAACTTAGACTTCTGATTATCCCTTTATTTTCTTCAAACTTAGACTTCTGATTATCCCTTTATTATGTTCAAGCTTAGACTTCTGATTATCCCTTTATTATCTTCAAACTTAGACTGCTGATTAACCCTTTATTATCTTCAAACTTAGACTTCTGATTATCCCTTTATTATCTTCAAATTTAAACTTCTGACTATCCCTTTATTATCTTCAAACTTAGACTTCTGATTATCCCTTTATTATCTTCAAACTTAGACTTCTGATTAACCCTTTATTATCTTCAAGCTTAGACTTCTGATTAACCCTTTATTATCTTCAAGCTTAGACTTCTGATTATCCCTTTATTATCTTCAAACTTAGACTTCTGATTATCCCTTTATTATCTTCAAGCTTAGACTTCTGATTATCCCTTTATTATCTTCAAACTTAGACTTCTGATTATCCCTTTATTATCTTCAAACTTAGACTTCTGATTATCCCTTTATTATCTTCAAACTTAGACTTCTGATTATCCCTTTATTATCTTCAAACTTAGACTTCTGATTAACCCTTTATTATCTTCAAACTTAGACTTCTGATTATCCCTTTATTATCTTCAAACTTAGACTTCTGATTATCCCTTTATTATCTTCAAACTTCGACTTCTGATTAACCCTTTATTATCTTCAAGCTTAGACTTCTGATTATCCCTTTATTATCTTCAAACTTAGACTTCTGATTAACCCTTTATTATCTTCAAACTTAGACTTCTGATTATCCCTTTATTATCTTCAAACTTAGACTTCTGATTATCCCTTTATTATCTTCAAACTTAGACTTCTGATTATCCCTTTATTATCTTCAAACTTAGACTTCTGATTATCCCTTTATTATCTTCAAACTTAGACTTCTGATTATCCCTTTATTATCTTCAAGCTTAGACTTCTGATTATCCCTTTATTATCTTCAAACTTAGACTTCTGATTATCCCTTTATTATCTTCAAGCTTAGACTTCTGATTATCCCTTTATTATCTTCAAACTTAGACTTCTGATTATCCCTTTATTATCTTCAAACTTAGACTTCTGATTATCCCTTTATTATCTTCAAATTTAAACTTCTGATTATCCCTTTATTATCTTCAAACTTAGACTTCTGATTATCCCTTTATTATCTTCAAGCTTAGACTTCTGATTATCCCTTTATTATCTTCAAACTTAGACTGCTGATTAACCCTTTATTATCTTCAAACTTAGACTTCTGATTATCCCTTTATTATCTTCAAACTTAGACTTCTGATTATCCCTTGATTATCTTCAAACTTAGACTTCTGATTATCCCTTTATTATCTTCAAACTTAGACTTCTGATTATCCCTTTATTATCTTCAAGCTTAGACTTCTGATTATCCCTTTATTATCTTCAAACTTAGACTTCTGATTATCCCTTTATTATCTTCAAGCTTAGACTTCTGATTATCCCTTTATTATCTTCAAACTTAGACTGCTGATTAACCCTTTATTATCTTCAAGCTTAGACTTCTGATTATCCCTTTATTATCTTCAAATTTAGACTTCTGATTATCCCTTGATTATCTTCAAACTTAGACTTCTGATTATCCCTTTATTATCTTCAAACTTAAACTTCTGATTAACCCTTTATTATCTTCAAGCTTAGACTTCTGATTATCCCTTTATTATCTTCAAACTTAGACTTCTGATTATCCCTTTATTATCTTCAAACTTAGACTTCTGATTATCCCTTTATTATCTTCAAACTTAGACTTCTGATTATCCCTTTATTATCTTCAAACTTAGACTTCTGATTATCCCTTTATTATCTTCAAACTTAGACTTCTGATTAACCCTTTATTATCTTCAAACTTAGACTTCTGATTATCCTTTTATTATCTTCAAACTTAGACTTCTGATTATCCCTTTATTATCTTCAA
Organism: Bathymodiolus brooksi; assembly: GCA_963680875.1. Lineage (NCBI taxonomy): Eukaryota > Metazoa > Mollusca > Bivalvia > Mytilida > Modiolidae > Bathymodiolus > Bathymodiolus brooksi. The sequence goes on along the minus strand of OY804577.1, from coordinate 71,290,202 downwards.
ACTTAGACTTCTGATTAACCCTTTATTATCTTCAAGCTTAGACTCCTGATTATCCCTTTATTATCTTCAAACTTAGACTTCTGATTATCCCTTTATTATCTTCAAACTTAGACTTCTGATTATCCCTTTATTATCTTCAAACTTAGACTTCTGATTATCCCTTTATTATCTTCAAACTTAGACTTCTGATTATCCCTTTATTATCTTCAAACTTAGACTTCTGATTATCCCTTTATTATCTTCAAACTTAGACTTCTGATTATCCCTTTATTATCTTCAAACTTAGACTTCTGATTATCCCTTGATTATCTTCAAACTTAGACTTCTGATTATCCCTTTATTATCTTCAAACTTAAACTTCTGATTAACCCTTTATTATCTTCAAGCTTAGACTTCTGATTATCCCTTTATTATCTTCAAACTTAGACTTCTGATTATCCCTTTATTATCTTCAAACTTAGACTTCTGATTATCCCTTTATTATCTTCAAACTTAGACTTCTGATTATCCCTTTATTATCTTCAAACTTCGACTTCTGATTAACCCTTTATTATCTTCAAGCTTAGACTTCTGATTATCCCTTTATTATCTTCAAACTTAGACTTCTGATTATCCCTTTATTATCTTCAAGCTTAGACTTCTGATTATCCCTTTATTATCTTCAAACTTAGACTTCTGATTATCCCTTTATTATCTTCAAACTTAGACTTCTGATTATCCCTTTATTATCTTCAAATTTAAACTTCTGATTATCCCTTTATTATCTTCAAACTTAGACTTCTGATTATCCCTTTATTATCTTCAAGCTTAGACTTCTGATTATCCCTTTATTATCTTCAAACTTAGACTGCTGATTAACCCTTTATTATCTTCAAACTTAGACTTCTGATTATCCCTTTATTATCTTCAAACTTAGACTTCTGATTATCCCTTGATTATCTTCAAACTTAGACTTCTGATTATCCCTTTATTATCTTCAAACTTAGACTTCTGATTATCCCTTTATTATCTTCAAGCTTAGACTTCTGATTATCCCTTTATTATCTTCAAACTTAGACTTCTGATTATCCCTTTATTATCTTCAAGCTTAGACTTCTGATTATCCCTTTATTATCTTCAAACTTAGACTGCTGATTAACCCTTTATTATCTTCAAACTTAGACTTCTGATTATCCCTTTATTATCTTCAAACTTAGACTTCTGATTATCCCTTGATTATCTTCAAACTTAGACTTCTGATTATCCCTTTATTATCTTCAAACTTAAACTTCTGATTAACCCTTTATTATCTTCAAGCTTAGACTTCTGATTATCCCTTTATTATCTTCAAACTTAGACTTCTGATTATCCCTTTATTATCTTCAAACTTAGACTTCTGATTATCCCTTTATTATCTTCAAACTTAGACTTCTGATTATCCCTTTATTATCTTCAAACTTAGACTTCTGATTATCCCTTTATTATCTTCAAACTTAGACTTCTGATTAACCCTTTATTATCTTCAAACTTAGACTTCTGATTATCCTTTTATTATCTTCAAACTTAGACTTCTGATTATCCCTTTATTATCTTCAAACTTAGACTTCTGATTAACCCTTTATTATCTTCAAGCTTAGACTCCTGATTATCCCTTTATTATCTTCAAACTTAGACTTCTGATTATCCCTTTATTATCTTCAAACTTAGACTTCTGATTATCCCTTTATTATCTTCAAACTTAGACTTCTGATTATCCCTTTATTATCTTCAAACTTAGACTTCTGATTATCCCTTTATTATCTTCAAACTTAGACTTCTGATTATCCCTTTATTATCTTCAAACTTAGACTTCTGATTATCCCTTTATTATCTTCAAGCTTAGACTTCTGATTATCCCTTTATTATCTTCAAACTTAGACTGCTGATTAACCCTTTATTATCTTCAAACTTAGACTTCTGATTATCCCTTTATTATCTTCAAACTTAGACTTCTGATTATCCCTTGATTATCTTCAAACTTAGACTTCTGATTATCCCTTTATTATCTTCAAACTTAAACTTCTGATTAACCCTTTATTATCTTCAAGCTTAGACTTCTGATTATCCCTTTATTATCTTCAAACTTAGACTTCTGATTATCCCTTTATTATCTTCAAACTTAGACTTCTGATTATCCCTTTATTATCTTCAAACTTAGACTTCTGATTATCCCTTTATTATCTTCAAACTTAGACTTCTGATTATCCCTTTATTATCTTCAAACTTAGACTTCTGATTAACCCTTTATTATCTTCAAACTTAGACTTCTGATTATCCCTTTATTATCTTCAAACTTAGACTTCTGATTATCCCTTTATTATCTTCAAACTTAGACTTCTGATTATCCCTTTATTATCTTCAAACTTAGACTTCTGATTAACCCTTTATTATCTTCAAACTTAGACTTCTGATTATCCCTTTATTATCTTCAAACTTAGACTTCTGATTATCCCTTTATTATCTTCAAACTTAGACTTCTGATTAACCCTTTATTATCTTCAAGCTTAGACTCCTGAATATCCCTTTATTATCTTCAAACTTAGACTTCTGATTATCCCTTTATTATCTTCAAACTTAGACTTCTGATTATCCCTTTATTATCTTCAAACTTAGACTTCTGATTATCCCTTTATTATCTTCAAACTTAGACTTCTGATTATCCCTTTATTATCTTCAAACTTAGACTTCTGATTAACCCTTTATTATCTTCAAACTTAGACTTCTGATTATCCCTTTATTATCTTCAAACTTAGACTTCTGATTATCCCTTTATTATCTTCAAACTTAGACTTCTGATTAACCCTTTATTATCTTCAAGCTTAGACTTCTGATTATCCCTTTATTATCTTCAAACTTAGACTTCTGATTATCCCTTTATTATCTTCAAACTTAGACTTCTGATTAACCCTTTATTATCTTCAAACTTAGACTTCTGATTATCCCTTTATTATCTTCAAACTTAGACTTCTGATTAACCCTTTATTATCTTCAAACTTAGACTTCTTATTATCCCTTTATTATCTTCAAACTTAGACTTCTGATTAACCTTTTATTATCTTCAAACTTAGACCTCTGATTAACCTTTTATTATCTTCAAACTTAGACTTCTGATTAACCCTTTATTATCTTCAAACTTAGACTTCTGATTATCCCTTTATTATCTTCAAACTTAGACTTCTGATTAACCCTTTATTATCTTCAAACTTAGACTTCTGATTATCCCTTTATTATCTTCAAACTTAGACTTCTGATTATCCCTTTATTATCTTCAAACTTAGACTTCTGATTAACCCTTTATTATCTTCAAACTTAGACTTCTGATTATCCCTTTATTATCTTCAAACTTAGACTTCTGATTAACCTTTTATTATCTTCAAACTTAGACCTCTGATTAACCTTTTATTATCTTCAAACTTAGACTTCTGATTAACCCTTTATTATCTTCAAACTTATACTTCTGATTATCCCTTTATTATCTTCAAACTTAGACTTCTGATTAACCCTTTATTATCTTCAAACTTAGACTTCTGATTAACCTTTTATTATCTTCAAACTTTTCATATATCATTAAGACGTACGACGTGTGTCTGAAATAACCTTTATCAAGCATGCTCAAAGCCAAAAGAATGGAAAGTCAAAACATTATCTAAATCGTTATACTACAGTATAACATTTATGTTCTTCTTTGATAAATAGTTGTTTCCTAAAATTTCTGGGATTCCAGTGGAAATATTTAGGAACATATGACTGCCTACCAGTTTTAAACTGTACAACGTTCCACAGCGAATTACAATATTATTGCTAAGACTATACATAAGACATACTATTGCCATCTTATATTAATTCTAGACACTTAGACGATATCTTGGCTATAAATAGACTAATCTGTATTTGATGATATTGAAGAATTACGATTCTCGCGGGTCAAGTAATCATCAGGTATTTTTTTCAAAGTGATCTAGTTTATGGTTTTTTGGTATTACGGATGCATTACAAGTGTTTTTTAAATCCAAGTTTTATTTAATATATAGAGGAAACTTTGTTACAGCTTATATCTGTTTATTTGTATAATTGTTCTTAAAATTATGTAATGATGGACCATGTTCAGAAAGCCTACAATAACCTTAAAGTGAGACAAACCCACCCCCCCCCCCCGGGTTTATCGCTAGGTGTACTCGATACAACATTATGTGATAAAGTTTGTCAGTGTTTGGGTCGATGATTTTATCCGTGTACTCCGGTTTCCTTCACATATAAAACTGACCGCCACGATATAACTGAAATATTGATGAAAGTGGCGTTAAACACCAAAACACAACCAAAACAAAAACAACATCAAAATTCGAGGACCGAGGAAACTCGGTAGTGGCACATTTCAGAAAACTACAAATATTGTCTCTTTTGAAATATAGATCAGATTAATACATTTCTCGTTACAGAGAAAGTGATTCATAAATCGTTCCTAAAGTTTTTATTTGTTTTACATTTATTTGTGTACACCTTTTTCGTGATAGAACTGAGCCGTCTTTGAAGAAAGGAAGGTTATCAATGATATTACTTCATGTAAAAATATACTTAGACACTTGACATTTTTAAACTTAACAAAAATCGGTCGATGACAATTAAGATAACATTTTCTTCACAATAATGTGGACTGATGACATTTGTGATTACATCCGTGGAGACTAGTGCCTCGGCTGTTCTCGTCTAACTTGTCGTCTATGACGATCCCGGTGTTGTTGATTCGGCGCCGATTGTCAGTCTCTAAGTTCTACTTCGTAGGTTGGATAGTGGTGCATTAGTGTAGGATCATCTGGGTCCAATACCCTTGTTTACGACTCTGTCGCATCTCTGTAAACGGTTTTGTTACAAACGTGTGTGTGGTACAAACCAGTTATGGTACGTATTGACTACGTACTATAATAACTAGCTTCCAGGGCTTCTGGAACTCGCTACAATACTTGGTAGGTCTTAGCCTTAACGCTACTGCCGCTTATGTCTGATCTGCTTTGTGTAGCTCACGTTCTCTTTTGTTTTGCTTTGCAGATCAGGTCCGTCTGTCTGGTTGTAGAGATTGTCTGTTTGTACATGTGCTTCTGCGTTTAAACTAACAACGGCTTGATTCATTTTCGCCTTCCATTGGTCTAAACGTTGTGAATTTCTTTTCCGTGTGGAAGAAGGCAGGTGCTTCTTTTTTGGGGCCTGACTAGCTATCTTTCAATTTCTTAGCCTTGTTGTAGTTGAAGTAAATGTGCAGCTCTTTATTGCGCTTTTATCTGAGTTGACACTGGAGATATATTGACCAAAAGCATTTGATCCTGTAACCCATGTGTGCCCACTAAAAGCCATAATTACCATCTTTCGCTTTCTTCACTTTGCCTTGTGAAGCTTTGAAGGAGTGGTTCATGTTTATTGAGGTTGGTTCGTACAATTGTTGGTAATTATGTCTCCCTAACTTTTTTGTATCACCCTATAGCGAAACAGATAATGGCAGGGACTGTCGTGGTGGTGATCGTATGGTAGTTGGACTTAAAACTACCTGTACAGTAAGTGCATATCACCACTAAAGATGTGAATTCAAATCCCGCTTTTGGCGAGGTGTGCTCGATACAACATGATGTGATAAAGTTTGTCAGTGGCTTGCGACAGGTTGGTGGTTTTCTTCACAAATACCACTGCCCCCCATGATATAGCTGAAATATTGTGGCGTTAAACATCATAACCATGAAAATAACCAGATAATGCTGGTGGCATATTACTCTGGTGCATGGTATGAATACATGACCTGTTATACCATATAAGATATATAATAACAAAGTTACTATGCATACTGCTAAATCCCAAATCACATAGTCTAAATTAAAAGCCATTCATAGACAAACTGACTTCTGTGTTTGGCAAGGTTTAATATTTCTGTACTTAGTACAGCAAGCACAATATTTCATAAATATTTAGTTACCTCTATAAGAATTCACATATTGATTTAGGTGCTAGTTTCCATTTTTCATCTGGTTAAATAAAGATCTCGGCTTTTCAGTGCTAAGTTGTAATTGGTGAACAACGAGGACAAATTTTCTAAAAAAAAAATTCTATTCTAATTCAGTTTCTTTATTGGATCTATAGCGACAAAGTTAAACTAATATCATATACTTACATAATACCATATCATATTGTCTTAAACATAGCTTAATCTGATTAGAAAGGAAGCATTGAAAACAAATAAATCTTCCATTTATTTGTTAGAGTTTATCTTCTTGATATTGATTTCATGATGTATTGTTTTACTTGAATTGTTACAAGGTTACTGCGTCGACTGAGAGTGGTGTACATGACATTTCACATTGGAATCTATTGACCGAATTTTCTCAAGGTCGGTATGTTTATCTTGTTGTTTTTTTCTCTTGTCAGATTGGATGTGGAAACTATTCTTGATATTTCCAATGCGTATTGTCGCTGTTCGAAGAAATGTTTGAAGATACCAAAGGGGTAATTAGAAACCGTAGCGTGACAGACAATGTAATGGCCAAGCGAAAAAAGGACAAACATGATCGAAAATACACTACACGAAAAGGATTCAGAAAAACGCGAACCCCATTAACAACTGGGGTTGAATGCATGCTCTCCGGAAGGGTAGGCAGTTCCTGCTCCACACGTGGTACCCATCATGTTACTCTTGTTACAAACCCAGTGACAAGTCATGAATGAGGAAAGGACCATATCATGATTACGACAAACTGAACATATCCGTGGTCATATGTGACACAGATTCTGCAACTGATAATCGTGGGCTTGCGTTGTCGATATAAAAGTTTTTAATTGCTGGAATTGGTTTGGGTACTCGTGACTTAAAGGGATATTGTCTACCAGCTGCGTAATTTTTTCATACCCAAAATCATTGTCGATTTCCGTACTGACCTTCATAAAATGAAGATTAAACACCGAATTATTGATGAATACGCTCCGAAACGTTGTTTTTTCGACTAAAAAAGCTGACCATCGTTACCGGAAGCTAATTAATTATGCACTGACCTGGGCGAGGCCAACTCTATTTATTTATCTATTTTTATGTCAGTAGCCCGGATGCTGCAGCATGGATATTGAGGTAAGTTTCTATAAAAGTTGAGGAAAAAAGCTATTTGCGAATCGATTGTATCTAAAAGACGTAGAATAAATAATTTCTGTATCAGGAATAGATTTTCTTTGATGAAAACTACATGCCTTAACAGATTCAGCCGATATTTCCACGATAACCATTGAAAACATGCCAGGAGGCACCCTATGGGGACAAGCTCAACTACGTATTTTCGATCGGAAATTTTTGCCGGCGTTAAAAATAACTAAATTAGTTTTTTTCTTCTTATAAGTTGTGAAGTTGTTTCCCGAGATTTTGATACACGTGTTAAATTAATTTATTTTAGCCAGTTTACCGACAATATGAAAACAGAGACATACATGTAGAACACAATGAAATACATGTCTGATGAAAACGAATGACGTAGCCAGTGTTGTTTTATTTGTTAATTGACTGGAATGTTTCAGAGAAATTTGGGCTGGATTAGAAACAAAAGAGACCTTACTTCTAGTTCCACAAGACAGTTGCTGCAAAATAATATGGGACTGACCATTTACCTTGAAGGGGGCTATGTCACGTCTTTTCGCCGTAGAAATGTTTTTTTCAGACGCCACAGAAATCATATTTTCTTATTTTCCGGCGAAGTGCCAATCTAATTAAGACAAGGTGAACTGTGATCTAATGCTCACTTATGATACCCCTGCCACTTCCCATGATATGGGGTACCTATATGAAGCTTGTGACCAAATACCAGATTTCTGCATCAATAGTTGTTGAGAAAAATGTGCATATATGTTCAATGTGGATAAAAACCAACTAAGTCGGCAAACAGGAAGTAGGAATCTGATGGTTCCAAAAACGCTTCCCACGATATGACATACCTATGTGAAGCTTGTGACCAAATATCAGATTTCTGCCATCAATAGTTGCTGAGAAAAATGTGACGAAAAATATTTTGGAAGGACGGACGGACAGAGGTAAAACAGTATACCCCCCTCCCCCTTCGGGGACCGGGGGTATAATTAGATCTAAAATAGGGAGCAAGCGCGTAGATCTAATTTTAATTAGATTGGCGAAGTGCTGGAATAATTTTTTTTCTTCAAAATTTGTATATGATTATACTGTGAAAATGGCAAGTATATGATTATACTGTGAAAATGTCAAGTCAGAATATATTTTTTTCTCCTGTCCAGCCAATTTTTTTCTTCAAGATTCAGAATCAAAATAATTTTTAGGAAAAAAAACATAAAATTAAAATTGAATAGCTTGAGGGGTAAATTGAAAAAAAATTGCAAGACCAAAATGGTTCTCCCATATACCAACAAAAAACGAAATAAAACTGTGGTCATAAGAAAGTCCCACGAGAAAATCTTTCCTTCCAAAATAAGACTTTTTTTTTTTATTTCTCTAAACTGAATTTGTGCAAACTATTTCACTTATAATGAATTATATTTCTTTTTTAAATAGAGCTCATTTTTCTAGATGAATGTATAACCATCTGTCTTTACTCTGTTTTTATTAAATCTCTTGTCTTTATTACAGGACTTTGATGGATTGTCCTTGATGAGGCAGTGTTGGGGGTTGCTAGAATGTTTCGAGAGGAACTTGTAGTAATGCCCCATGATGAGGATTACAACAGATCCAATAGGTATGCAGCCTACCGCCAGTATACCATTTGGGCACATGGCCGACTTGGAGCTGGGGTCAGACGTGTGATCCCAAGCTGTTGTACTTGGAAAATTAGGGACAAGTATCCTGATCTATATGGACAATACAAGGGTTTCATTCCTAGACGATTTAATTAAAACTTGTTCATGAAATATTTTGTATTTTATCCCATATACCCTATAATGATAAAGTTTACCACTTGCTTCCCTATGGTCGGTGGTTGTCCGGGTACTCTGGCTTCCTCCACCACTAAAACTGGTCGCCATGATATAGCTGAAATATTGCTGAAAGTGGCGTTAAAACACAAAAATAAAATATAAATCAACCCTAATGAGTTGTTAATTTCACAAGTTGGTCAGTTTGAATTGTAAATTTAATTTGAAAGTTTTGCCATCTTATTATTATTTTTTGTTCTATCAGCACTGACAATTTCTTCTAAAATGGACTGACAGTCTTTTATATAATTCAAAACCAAACTTGGCAGAGATGTTTTCTATGAGGTCCTACACAAGAGTTGTTACTTTTGTGCAGATTCGTCAAAAAACATAGCTACCATGTGACTTTGAAAATTCTGATTGGTCGATTTTCAAGAAACTTCTTCTCAAGAACCGCTAAAGGGATTGAATTGAAATCTAGTATATATGTTCCTATGAATGTCTTTAACATGTGTTGTTACTGTTTGCACCATTTGAAAATTCAAAATGGCCACCAGCTATCATTATTGTGCATTGGACAATTTGTAATGGCCATTATCCTGACTTGGGTACTTTTCTGCTCTAAATGTGCAGAATTTCTGTTAGACCAGGAAAAACAAAGAGTGACAATCTAAATTTATTTTATGCGACAATATAGTCAATTGTTTTGTCTTGGTCTTCAAATCTGGATTTCTGAGATGCTACAATATCATCCCGAGTTGGAGGTTGTGGAATTGGTGCAAGATGGACCGAGATTCTTCTGGGATCATCTACTTCCAACTGCACATGTTAATTCATTCCTTCATTATCTTGCAGTCTCATACAAATGATGACCCTTAATAGTCTTGGAACATAGGAATATGACTTGTCAGCTTTAACAGGCTGCACAGACCATCTAGCTGTCTTTTTGTTGTAACTTCTCTGCCACCTGAAGTAGAAAAATACATACAATGTAATTCACAAGAATAAAACAATAGAATTGAGATTATGATCTATGGAGCCCTAACTTTCAATTCAAGATGAATATCTCGAATGTATAGTGAATGACAAACTAAACATATCATTACAAGTCCACTTTATGAAGGATTTGAGTGATTTGTAGACAGATTTTAGGTTGTGGTTATCCCTCAAGAAGTTCTACGGCAGGCATCACGAGCTGGTCAATGGTTACAGGGTGTCTGTTACCCAAATCAGACCTGATCTTCATTTGTTGTTGATGTCTTTCCCTTCATCGGATGGGACTTCTACCGGACTTGACCATGGACAACACAGCGGGTTTGCGACTTTCGATTGACCCTTCTGAAGCCTATGATCAAATATCAGATTGCTGCCATAAATAATTACTGAGAAAAATGTTATGAACATCTTGGGACGAACGGATGGACAGAGGTAAAACAGTATATCCCCTCCCCCTTCCAGTGGAGCGGGGGTATAATAAAGCTCCTATGACATATGATCATGCATGGTTCTGTTATTAGGACAAAATTTCAAGTATGTAAGTTACAACTGAAACATATGAAATTAACATGACAAACCTTAGAGTGAAGTTGAGGCTAGGTTCAAAATCTCCATCGTCAGAATCATCACCAACATCACTGCCCTCTTCAGTAATATCTATTGAGAGACTGTAAGAATAAAAAATAATTGTTTATTACAGTGTATGTGTATAATATCGAAACAAATTTTGCTATATGGTTCTGATGTGCAGCTGTATAATGAAAAAGCTTTTCAAAATAATATTAAATCTATATACATGTATCCAGCACACATCTACACAACCCAATATAAAGAGACAAAATTACATCAAAGTTCCAGGAAAAATTTGGTGCGCCAGACGTGCGTCAATTCTGTCCCAGTTTGGTTTCATTCCCGTAAGTAGCTAAAAAGGACTGGCCATTTCAGCTTGTGGATTGATGAAAATGTAACGATGACGCAGAAGCCAACATGATCCCTATATAATATAGCTACTAGTAGTATCACTATGCAAGCCACAATAATTAATAGGAAACTGTTATACGAGTGACTGTGTTGAACAATATTGACAATGTTACCTATAAACATAATGTAGAATATGTCTAATCTTTAACAAAATGAACATACTCAAATGGGTTCACAAATGAACTCGATTTCTCCAGTTTCATCCGTTTCGTTGAAATGTGATGGCTGCTCATTTCTTCTACTCTAGAATTACCTTGGTCAGAATATCTAAATCAAAAGTACAAATATCAATCACTACAAAATCACATTTGTCTGAAATTACCAGTTTTTGTAGTAATTTGCCTAAAAAATTTAGATAATTTTACAAAAACCTGCATGATTTTAACACAGACATGGGCCATCGGTCTACTGTTAAATTCACACACTGTGAAACATGCAAATTGCTATGGATCTTCACATTATTTCTTAAAAATCTTGTTTATAAATCATACTTACAAGATCCAAACTAAACAAGGGCAAAGCGTGGCGTATCCCCTTGCCTAAAAATTTTACCCGGTGACCTTGACCTTTGACTTTGAAAATCAATAGGGTTCCAGATTCTCTTAAGGACTAAGTATGTACCAAGTTTGGTCAAAATCCATTGAAGGATGTTGATTCTAGAGTGTTCACAAGGATGTTACGTGGTAAAATTTTGACCCGGTTATCTTGACCTTTGACCTATAAGGCTATGACCTTGAAAATCAATAAGGTTTCGGTATCTTAAGGACTAAGTATGTATCAAGTTTTGTCAAAAATCCATTGAAGGATGTTGATTCTAGTGTTCACAAGGATGTTATGCGGTAAAAATTTAGCCTGTGACCTTGATCTTTGACATATGACCTTGAAAATCAATAGGGTTCCAGATTCTCTTAAGGACTAAGTATGTACCAAGTTTGGTCAAAATCCATTGAAGGATGTTGATTCTAGAGTGTTCACAAGGATGTGACGGACGGACGGTAGCGTTACTATATCCCTAGGCAACTTCGTTGGCGAGGGGATAAAAAGCAGTTCAAATGACAATTCTTTAAATAGAAAGCCTTTATATGAAAAATACATATTGATTTCCCTCTATCATGTCTATGTTGATAATTCTAAGATAGTAAAGTATAATTTTGGCTCCCTGAACTAAAATTTATGTCCAAAATTGTTGAAATGTAGTAAAAAACTAGTTAATGTAATGTTTTTAGAATAGTCAAGAAATAAACTTGGTTTGCATAAGGAAATTGAAAACGATTTTCATTTAGTCATAGTCTAAAATATGCAGTTCAGGACATTTCAGTAAAATTTTATAGTCACATATATAGAAAAGTTTCGGAAACTTGCAAATTTCTATGGATCTTCATATTATTTTTTAAAAACCTTGTTTATGTATCATACTTACAGGATCCAAACTAAAAATGCTACTGAAATGACACTTATTTAAATGGAAAGCTTTTTATATAAAAGATACATACTGATTTTCCACTATGGTGATAATTCACAGACAGGAAGATATAATTTTGGCTCCTATAACAAAGTGTTATGTTCAAACTTATTGAAAAGTACTTTTAACCTTATTTATGTAATGTATTTCCAGTACCCAAGATATAAACTTGTTTGCATAAAGGAATTGAAAATGATTTTCATTTAGCCATGGTCTAAAATATGCATTTTAGGACATTTCTGAAATTTTCAGTAAAATTTTGTAGTCATATATAAAAAAAGTTCTGAAACTTGAAAATTTCAATGGATATTCATATCATTTCTTCAAAACCTTGTTTATAATTATATATTATACTTACAGGATCCAAACTAAAAGTGCAATTGAAATGAAGCTTCTTTAAATAGAAAGCTTTTATTTGAAAAATACATACTGATTTTCCATTATAGTGATAATTCGCAGAAAGTAAGGTATATACTTTTGGTTCCCAAAACTAAGTTTCATGTCCAAGTTGTTGAAATTTGATAAAATTAAAAGCCTAATTATATCAAAGAAATAAATTGGCTTGAATAAAAAGAACTTTATAGGGTTTTCATTAAGCCATGTACAGTTTTAATTCTTGCATTAAAAATGAATTGATTCGATATTCTTTTTTAAATTGATAATAATAAACTGCATTGTCATTGATATCATTTTTGCACTCCCATTTCCCCTTTGCTGGCCTCTTAAAATTTGTGTTTGTTTACCTCGCAAATACGGCCGTTTTATGCTACTCATTGACAATAATTTGCTGTTGCCAGGTGCAAAATTACATATATTGATTAATATCTACCGAAAATGATCATAGGCATCATCATAAATTCATAAAATATGAAAAACGATTGAGAAAAGAAGGCAACATGCTCAGCTTACCTATCAACAATAATCAAGCACTTCCTTGAGTTCGCTCCATCCAACGGCAACGGTCCAACTGATCCCCTACATATATCCTGCATTTGTTCCATTTGGAAGATACTTCACTTCTATTCCTCTTTATCTCTGAATCCGTCAAAGTCCGCTTTCTTCCACGCGTTGACAATTTCTCTTTTGCCCAAGAACCACATGTTTCTAAACAGTGCGCATGCTCAAGACGTGTTCGCATAGAAGGCCATATGAACAGATTTGAATATTGTCATCCGGACAATAATTCTGATAACGATAGTTTTGGGTCTTTTTCGTATCTTTTGCAACATAACTCGGTGTTAATCTTCATTTTATGAAGGTCAGTACGGAAATCGACAATAATTTTGGGTATGAAAAAATTACGCAGCTGGTAGACAAAATCCCTTTAAAAAACAGTCGTGTCCATAATTGATGATGGCTATGCGGACTTGCCTGCATCTGATATATATATACAAAATGTATAACAAATGTCACCCATGATATTCTAACATTAATCATCGTTTTTTCAAGTGATGCTTGCCTGTTATTGTCTGTCTTGTTATCCAAAGTCTTTAATTAATAATAATGAAGGTTACTCTTCTTGTCAGAGAATGATCTTAAACGGACTTAAAATTGAATATTATATTTGTTGTATAAATATGTCTTTATTGACAAAAAAAAATAATACTGTATGTTTAAGGGGAATTAAATAACAAGTGATTCAATAAAAGCGTAGATATGAAGATTAATGCACTCGACGAGTTTCTGGATATAAACTTCACCGGGTATTCTCAAAGACAACAGATTGAAAAGACAAATAACTTAAAGGTCTTTGTGAGCAAGATAACTAAAGGACCAAAACAGGATAGACAAAAATCTGCTACGATCACCTCTGGTGGAGGGAAATGAAATTTAGTTCTGGTAAATATTTACATTATTTATTAACTGTAAATTCCAATAAAAAATATATATAATAAACAATATCAATACCGAAACACTGGCTAATGAGCGGATGATACCATCGGGAGGACTAATAGTCCATAAACAGAAGAATGGACTAATAGTCCATAAACAGAAGAATCGACCCAGTGGTAATAATAAAAACGTAGGATATCTTAGAATACCATATGCCTAAATTCTATATGAATAATATTTTGAATGTTTATGTGCTGAATATATATTTACTACACTGCTGTATTATAGTGTACAGGCTGTGTTGTATATTATTTACCTATATAGCACTATTAAACCTCTATAAACTAATGTAAAGAGTTTGTTTTTGACGAAAGTAGGTACTTGTTGATTCTCCGTTAAGCATGAAGCATTATGGAGTAAAGGCTAAAACTAGTTTGTAATATGTTCCTGTGGAGATACATATCAACCAATGTACTATTGATTCAATGAGCTAGCACTATCAAAATCATGATGTAGGTCGTGTACTAAGTAGATATCGCTTTCATGTGCTAACAAGGCGAAGTCACACTTCCGGTTCAGGAGGATTGTCACTCTCATTTGCATCAGGACTGTTATATCAAAATTATCACACCGTTGTAAGTTTTGCATTGACACAAGAATGGAGTGACTTTTTCTTATAGTTGGAGGAAGCATACTACAAGAGTTTGATAATGCTTGAATTTAAGTGGTGAAAAATAGCAGCTCATATTTGCTCATTTAGATTTTCAAACTATCTTCAATTTAATACATACTATGCTACAGTTGTTACATGATGTTAAGTCAACATGGTTAACAGTGAGTATCTTTTATTTCATGACAAGTTAAAATATATATTAAATAGTGAATTTCCGGTTCCTATGAATGATACAGTTGAAGGACATCACTGTTGTAATACTCGCAATTGGACCGGAAGATGTAATTTTTCTCTTTTCTATTTAAAACGTCTTTTTATATTAGATTAAAATCATATTTCCTTGCTGAGATATATCTAAAGGAATAGCCTGTATTGAAAGAAAATCAGAAAATGGACTTGCATTACTATATATAAATATCAGGGAATTTCCTAATTATCTTGTTATTTGTCTGGGGAGACCCCAAAGAATGTATTTCTTTCGCCACTACATTATGCATATACTATAATGCACTATGTAGTCCTGATACACACAAAACCCTATTATCCTATTTGCTATTGTGAAAAGGGAAAGTTTCAAAAGTGTTCGTCAACAAATCTACCAATGTCCACAAAACAATCAGCTCTCCCAACAAATCATTGAACATAAAAAGACCACGATATATGATGCTACATTTACACTCGCATTATTATTAATATTGCAGTCCCACGGCCACCAATCTCTCTAACTCATATTCAAATGATATGCTAACGGTAAAGTTATCGGGATTTCCGGATATGCATTGGCGGGATCTTTTCATGTCTACAAGGAGGTATGTTGCACATTATTATCTTGTATTCAAGCACGTTTTACAAAAAGGGCCATGTAATTCGACGCAATTCAAAAATTCCTTATGCCAGAGTAAGCCGTTGCGTTGACTGATGTGCCGTAATGACGCTAGAATCTTTCTCCTGCGTGTTTTATCAATCACAAGAGTTCGATCGTGTAACTGATTGACTGAAGCACAGTCTACAAGCAATGGTGGTGTATGTCAAGTATCTTTTTATGTTCCAAAATGATTATAAAAAACTTGTCCACAGTGTAATTTGTAGCATTGGCTATTGATTGTTGTATATCAATTCAAATGATATGAGTTATCGGGATCAGAAATGAGGCTCACAAGGGAATTTCCATGAGGGGTTTCTCGCGTGCGGTTGATATAACCATGCGACCTAACGTCGAACGGAATGAGTATGTAATAATAGCTATTGATATATGTACATGTATGTAAATTTCGTTGGTATAATGATTATCGTGTTAGCCTCGAGTGTGGTATGATCTGTAGCTCTAGCCTCGGTCTGGCTAATGTGATTGAGTAGAACGATATGCTTTACCATGGATCATTGCGTCAGTGAGCTAGTACTATAAAATGATAGTACTGAACGTGTTGATTGATGTGAGTAGATATTTGGAAATAATAACACACAAAAAGAAACGTTCTGAACAGGAAAAAGATGCTTTTTTCTGCATATTGTTATGAAAACAAGGGTATGACCGTCTGTCAGTTTGCATACCTTTTGCATACATTTGTAGATACTTATGATTGATCTGCTGATGCAATTTCCCGATGTTGCTGTGGAAAGTGGGCTCTATTGAAGAAAACGATTGTACTTTAAGCTATGGATTAATAAGAACTAAGAATTATGATTATTAATTTTGTTAATAAATATGTAATATAATAGCTTGAACTTTAGACATTGGTCAAGAACTGACAATAACATTGTCAACCGAATTAGAGACAAGGAAAGTTACAATTGATTATAGAATGATGTAATAGACTATTTGTAGCTTTAACTTAATAATTGTATGACATCTTTATGAAGTAGAAATTATCCGCTTAGACGAAATCAATTGATATCAGAAATTAGATCTTATTCTGCAAAATTGAGTTTGTCAAATATTTGCTGAAATTGCTATTCTTGCAGTTTTTATTATTTGTATGTATTTGCATTTTAACAGTACATGTTCGCTATGATAAATAACTGTGTTTTGCGATGTTAATGTACATAGGTAACAGCATATGTAGCCTCACGCTTAGATCAAATGGACGCCACTGCTATCTTTCTTTGGTTCGCTAAAAGTCTTGAGTTATGAATATTATTTGCGGCATCAATATAAAAAGTAGAAGGGTAAATAGCCGAAAGCAATACAGCAATAACAGTCGTCTCCATATCATCTACATGAACGAATGATAACATGTACCTTCCTGTAAGTAATATGCTTTCGATGATTGGTTTATAATCAAGTTATATGAGGAAGTTTTTCACTGTCTATGAATTGTATTAGACAATGTCCACTCTTACAGACTTGACTACAGTACTCGTTGTATTATCCTGTATATATTTTAACCTATGTAACCATGTTACTGAACAATATCTATATATTCCTAATTTTTATCAGCATATCAAATCTTGTATTGATAAAAGAACATTGATTCTCAATGATCTTAAGGTTATCCCCCGTCAGACTGGTAGTAACGGATATGGCGAATGTCAATTTGTTTTTTTAAATACAAAGCTGCATATATACATGACATGCGTAATTGTGCAATCGTCATGTGCTTAGACACAGGCATCACAACGGTCTTTGGTTTAATCGGTCATGACAAACTATCTCCTCTATTAATGAAGCTACATTTTAAATAGTTGATTTGGTCAAGGTATCTAAATGGTCCATCACTATGATAGGCGGATCGGTACCGGAATGTACCACTGATGTGGATTAGAATCCCCCTGAGGGAAGATCAAATATACATACAATGCTACAGCTACAAAATCTAATGCTTACACTGTTGGGTTGAATTTTCAAACGTTTATTTTTGCTTTGTTTGAAAGGATATATTGCAAATCGGCGTACTAACGAGAACAGTCAAATCATGTCACCTTCAATTTTTACCGTTTATTTTACCTTTGCTGCTTTTAAATGCCTCATTTTCTACATGTATTAAGATGACAATAATTGGTACTGTTCCAATAACACAAAAGATACGTTCTGAATAGGGAACAGAAGCTATTTTTACAAGATATTGTTAAATAAGAAGGTTTGACTGGTCAGTCATTTTGTTTTGTTTTGTTTTTTTGCATATGATTCTATGTAAACAGTATATTTTTGATTGATCCGTTTGATTATTCCGCATGAGTTAGATAAGGTGGGCCCTATAGAATACACTGATTGCATTTAAAGCTTAGAAGTAATAAGGAATTCAGATTTGCGATTATTAATTCTGTTATCAACATGTAATATAACGTCTTAAGAAGTAGACGTATCTTTTGTGTTATTGGAACATTGTCCACCTGATTAGAGACAAGAAAGTTTGCAATTTATTATTTCTTTCTCTTATTCATTTGAAGACATAATTATGGATTTAGAATTATACGCTTAGACGAAATTAACTACTATTAAATATTCTATTGGAATAATGATAACTGGATTGTCAAATATTTGATGAAATTAGCCTTGTTTCATTTTTATTGTTTCTATTTTTATGTTCATTATGACATTACATTTTCATCGTAATATATAACTGTGAGTGTGCGAAGTTACTTCCGTTGACTGGCCACAGACAACACAATATGTAATCTCAGATTACATGGGCGCCACTACTTTAGTTCTTTTGTTTACTGAAATATCTCGTGTTAAATATTATTCTGGTATAGGTGTTCAAAAGAAAAGCTAAAAACAACCGATGACAATTCATACAGAACAGTAGTGTTAATATAATCTAATCCACATGAATGAACAAGACAATATGGAACTTCCTGTCAGTAATAGGGTTTCTGTGATCGGTATATAATCAAGGTAGACGAGGAAGTATTTTACTGTCTATGAATTACATTACATAATGTCCACTCTACAAGACTGGACGACAGTACTCGTTGTATTATTCTCAAAAATGTCAAAAATATTTTTTTATCAATGTGTGACGTAAAAGTGTTTTTGACATTTACTTCACTGAATTTGGTACTGCTTTGACAACTATTTTACCTATTTTGTTCCTGTATTGTTATAAATACTGTTATAGTGACAGCCGGAACCTTTGAGCCGTAATGAAAGCGGGAGGTTTAGCGCTTTAAAATCTGATTCAACCCACCATTTCTTTAGAAATGCCTGTACCAAGTCAGGGTCATTACGGTTTTCACAGTTTTCCGGTTGTTGACTGATTTTGTCTGTTTATATACTTATGAGTTTTGACTTTCCCTTTGTAAGATTGTTCGGAGTTCGGTAATTTTGTTATTACCCTTATCTATATATAAGCTATGTATCCACGTTATTGAACAACATCTATATATTCCTAATTCAAGTAGATGGGTTCTTTATCAGGATACAAAGACTAAATAAGGCAATTGAATCTCAATGATATTGTTAATGAAAATCGTTAGATAATTTAGAAACGCGTCGTGTGCGCTAATTTTGATATGTACGCTTTATTAGATATATAAGGAAGAATACAATGTATTATGTAGTCTAATTTGTAGGGAATAATTTATATAATGTCACTTATTGACAGTGAATTACTTCCTGTTATACATAGGGAATAAACCAATCATAGAACGCCTATTATTTACAGGAATGTAGATTTTATCTTGTTCGGTCATACAGATAAGATTATATTAACACGATTGTTCTGGTTGTATTGCCATTTTCTATTCACTCCTCTACTATTTCTATAACTATGCCGCAAATACTATTCACAAAGCAAAACTTTCAGCGAACCAAAGAAAGATAGCAGTCACCTAATCATAAAATTGCGCTTGTTGCTATCTATGTCCATGCCAAAGAAATCACATCGCAAAGCGTACAGTTGTATATTACAGTGAAAAACATATGATGCAAACAATAACAACAAAATATAAAAATTACAAAATGGAAATTTCATCAAATATTTAAGAAACTAAATTATCACTATTACAGTATAATATTTAATTTTTAATATTAATTCATTCGCTAATATCGGGGTCTATTCCCGGATTTTTGTGGGGTTGGTGTTACTCATCTGTTTAATTTTCTGTGTTGTGTTGTGTTTTTAACCTTTATTTGTTTCGTTTATCTTTGTCCTGTGTCTTGTATGCCCAATTTTGCCAGTGTCTGGATTTCCCAATCTTGATTTTCTCTAACGTTTATTTTCATCTAAACGCGTAAATCTCAATCCATAATTATGTCGCCCCATTATTTATTTAAAGCTACAAATAGTCTAATACATCATGAATTCTAACCTTCCTTGTCTCTAATTAGGGAGACAATGTTACTGTCAGTTCCGGAACAATTTCTACAGTTTAAGCAATTGTATTATAAGCCTATTGTGGTAGATCACGCCCGTTGGAATACCTCATATATACGATCTCCCACGGATATGAACGAAGTCAGCCGATCACCTTACGAAGGATACCGAAGACACCCACAGATTCCAGAATAAGACCCCATAGCAAGATAGATTTACCGGGACCATCAACCCTACCAGACGTACTTAAAACTTGTGCTAAGCTGAAAGCTGAACTTGTGTTGTACCAGTGTGAGATTACTCCACAGTTAGTGTTGTTGGTAAGTTTAATGTAAATCACTATTCTATTGCTTTAATCATTCTACCACAATGGCGTCGTCGATATACGGTTTAAATGCACTTTTTGTTTAAGCTTCGCGGCTCAAATACCACGTGTTGCGAGTCTATTGTTGTCAAATAGCCCTGACAGTAAGAAAAAGATATACACACATAACAATAGAAAATACATACCCTCCCATGAGTGTATTATTTATTTATGACAGTAAATAAAACATTTATTGTCAAAAACCAAAGTTTATATTTCTTTGGTCAGTTGATAGAAGAGCTGCCATTTTCCCCCCAATAGTTTTTGGGCAAGACGGAAGCGGTCATTATATAGACCGGACGTTTGTTTGTTGAAACCAAAATAAACATATTGTCTGTCAGCTGTTGCGGAAATATAAATAGAAGTTATACATACTGCAATCTATTTTAAGGCTGCATGCCTTAGAATTTAAATTAATTCAACATTATACAGAAAGGAAGTTAGTTTGTTAAAATTAAAACAAACATATTGTCAGCTGTTGCGGAAATATAAATAGAATTTATACATACTGCAAATTATTTTAAGGCTACATGCCTTACGATTTAAATTAAATCAACATTCGATTGTAGTATCCAGTTAAGGTTTCACACCTTGCAGTATCAGAGTTATTTTCATCCACTTGTCCATATAAATATTAATTAGTTACTTAGATAGTAACAATAATACTCAAACTATAGTTATAGCTCAATGAAGACCAATCAAGCTGCAAATTGCTACAGATGCACAATTTAAATCAGTCAATAGTATAGACCAATCTAAGTCAAGAAGATTAATTAGGAAATGAGATGAAAAGGGAATATTGTTGAAAGAAGATTTTGTGAAACGCACAGGCGTATCAATGGAGGAGGTTGAAGAGTTAATATCCCAAAACGTGGTGGATTTTGATCCAATTATCACAAAAAAAGAATTAGCTGACGAAATCAAAACACAACTTGAACCTACCTTGCGATCAGTCAAAGAAACTCAGATCGAACTACAAGAGGCACAAGCTAAGATAATGGAAGCCTTATCAGTTATTCAACAAGCTCCCCAAAGTAAAGAAATTTTTGTAACACAGATTGATCATCAGAATCTAAAGAAAGAACTGTCAACTGAGCTAAAGAAATGAACTGGTGGATGACGTTAGATCTGTTAAGACAACTCAGATCGGACTACAAGAAGCACAAGCTAAGATAATGGAAGCCTTATCGGTTATTGAACAAGCATCCTAAATTAAAGAATATTTTGTAACACAAATTGATGTTCAAAATCTAAAGAAAGAACTGTCAACTGATTTCAAAAATGAACTAGTGGATGAAATCAGAAAAATTGATGAGGAAATAGCCAAACTTTCAGAAACACCTATGAATATTACACAAGAGTAGCAAACTTTTTCTAATAATTTAAAAAAAGAAATAGCTGAACAACTTAAAGGTTCCAGTGAAGAGGTTGTTAGAAACACTAACAAAAGACTACAAAAACTTCAAGAAACAACCATTATACAAATTAACAATGACATAGCCATTTTAAATAACAAATGTTCTACACTTGACAGCAAAGTAAATGAAGTGTCGAGTGAAGCCAAAGGAGAAATATCAGTTCAAATGATAGATTTGAAGAGTAAACTAGAGAGTATGGAAGAAGCAGTTGATAGACAAAGAAAAGAAACAAGAGAACAAATTGACTATTTGTCAGAAGATGTTATCCATAAACTGGTAGTTAATACTCAGGTATTAGATGAACAAAAACGAGACTTGGATGAAAGAATTAATCTATGCAAGAGGGAAAGGACTTCTGAAATGGTGGAAAAACAAGTTGAAATACAAGAGGTCTTATTTGGACTAGCTGTAGCCATGACTGAGACAGAAGGGAAAATACATAAAAAAATGAGGATACAAACAGTAAGCAAGCCACTTCAAATAATAGACTGCTGGAAGTTATAAATAACTGGGGCACAATTCACCAGCCTAATAAAACATCAATGGCAGTAACTAGCACACCAAAAATTAAAGATGATTCATTTTTCGATGATTATTCCGTAATACAACAATATCAGGCTGAAAAACAACTAATAAATGAAGAAGACAAAAGTAAAGGTAGATCAAATGAATCCAACAACAGGTCAAGAGGGAGGTCTAGGTCAAGGAAAGAAGATAACACAGTAACCCAAAAAGTCAAAAGTGTTACCTCAAAAAGAATGAATAAATCATCATCAAAGAAACATACAAGGAGATATTCAACATCCTCAACAGATTCTAGTGATGGACAGCAATCTGGAAGTTCATCTTCAGACTCATCCAGAGGTCATTCTAAAAGCCCACAACATCCAAAGATGTCCACATTTGACGACGGGACTGGTAAGCCATCATGGGAATCCTTCATTTATCACTTTGAAAGAACAGCCAATAGAAGACACTGGAGAAATAAAAGAAAAACTGGTAGATTGCTTGATTGTTTAAAAGACATCGCTGTAGAATATGCAAGAAAAGTCAATAAAGATGATGACTATGATTCACTAAGAAAGAAAATTAAACGACGATTTGGTAAGAAACCAGAACCGGTTACTACGAGGCGACAATTACAATATGCGAGACAACAAGAAAATGAAAGCTTGGAAGATTTTGCACATAAATTATATGTATTAGGACTGGATGGATATGAAAAATGTGAAAACGATGCTTTAGAAGACATAACCACAGAAGCATTTCTTCGAGGGTGTAAGGAAAAGGAAGCAGCAATAAAAGCAATGGAGAAAAACCCAGCATGTTTGTCCAAGGCCATTAAATTTGTTAAGACATCGCTAGCAAATCAGAAGGTTATTTTTGGGTCAGCAAAAACTTCCTTGACTCAAAGACAGGTGACCTTTTCAGATACAGAAGGTACTAACTCAAAGGAAAAGGAAAGCAGTCATATGCAAAGACAAACATGCTTGGAGCAGGAAATAAAGAATTTATCCTCATTGGTGGGTAAATTGAGCAGCTCGATTGAGGACAATGTTGTAGAAAGAAGGACAGAAAGACAAATGTCATCTTCTCCCGTTACAGGCTAGACGCCTGGGTTTAAGTCACCTCCACACTATATGCCCCAATATCGCTCACAATCACCAGTGCAGACATATAATAGTGGAAGATTAGCACCACAATCTGTCAAATTGAGGCCATAATGGTATTCCCCTAGCTGCAATAATGTAGCTCCTGTGACAAACTTGTGTCTCGGCAGAGCTACAACGCGGTCCCATTCGTCACAATGGAGCAAAAAAAAAGTTGCAGTTGAAACGTAAAAACTCACTATTTACGCTTCAAACATTTCATTATAACAATTACTGATGATCCCAGTCCTTGTTAAATCGGTTTGGCTGAGAAATATATGCTTTTCAAAGTTAGCAACAATCTTGTTCAAATTTATCGATCGTTTTCCATAACCGGAAACTACGGAAGGCGGAGCTTTTCTAAATATGGTATTTCTTATTACAAGCTGATGTAAACATTCCAATCGTAACTACTCGGCCATTCTCGCTACCCTGTTATTTGCAGTGTAGCGAGAATGGCCGAGTAGATACGATTGGTAAACATTCACGCCTAAATCGCCAAATATGGTATCGACATCCAAATAGTGAGGCCGGAAATGACGAAATTCAAATTTTCAAAGAGGAGATTTTTATTTTGTGGGAATTACATTTTAAAATACTGGTAGGTGATAAAAACTTGTTATAATAATGAACAAAAGGAAAGATTATGTCTTATTATTGATAAATGCAGGCGTCAGAAGCTCTGTAAGCGAGCGCAAAAAAATCTCGGCGGCTGCTCCATTACGTGTAATGGCATCCCGTTATAACCCTTGCGAGTAAGCGAGCATTTAGGGTTTTATTATTAGAACTAGTATTCCCCCAACGGAAGACAACAATTTTCACCTAATAGGGGTGGTTATCAGAGTCCGAATTTTAGGGATCAAGGTAGAGGTCAAAGTCAATATCAAGGACAAAATAAAGGCTTCATTGCCTTCCTCAGAACGTCCATTGACTCAAATGTCTCCTAGAAAAGAACATTTAAACGGGAAAGGATCAGAGTAGATGTCCAACATCTGGTCCAGAATGAAGGAGGCCAATTAAATCAAAATTATGATGCAGAAGGGGTCAAACAAGAAGGCCAATGTTTGTCACAAGAAAAAGAAGGCCATTATACAAATATACATGAGTGGGAATCTCCAATTTCGTGCCAGACTCTTGGACGGGAATTTTAAGGCTTCATGCCTTAATGAATGGTTATCATGATTTTGGTTGCTCTGTAAGATACTGTATATAATGTATGAATGGAATTTCATATCATATCATATCATGATGGTTATTAATGTTTTATTGATTCAATCAGAGGGATATTCATTTGAGGCATATCAAGTCAGTGATATGTGTTTTGTGATGCTGTATTCAGGTGATACTTGGACATTATTCTGAGTTTTGCTATGTTGGATTGTGTGAATTTGATAGTTTGAATTTCTATGTTTATATGTTTTATGGTGTGCTATTTGACGGACCATAATGTTAACGGCTGAATAGAATAATTAATTATTCTGGATTGATTTTGATAATTGAATTGTGTAATTAGATTGCATTTCGCACCTTACAGTTAAGTTGCGTCATTTTTGCTGTACATTTTGTACAAAAGTGGTGGTCACTTTTTGTGGCTTTATTCTGTCATTAAAGAAATGACATGATGTGGGATTTTTGTAGTTAATTAAGTTGTTAGGAAGCAATTCGTCATTCATGGTCAATGCTGATTGGATTAACTGTTCATAGCTAACACTACCTTGCGACATATTTCTCAAAAGGAACTTAGAACCTGAAACCACACTAAATTACTCAAGCTGCTTACTGAATCATTTATAATAGTTACTAGTAACTCTTAACAATAGCCTTTGTGGATGCTGGACAATTCATTTAAAACTACTGCTCACCATAGGATCACAGCTTCACTGTATAGGGAGGAGTGTGGTAGATCATGCCCTTTGGGATACCTCATATTTACGATATACCACGGATATGAACGAAGTCAGCCGATCACCTTACGAAGGATACCGAAGACACCCGGAGATTCCGGAATAAGATCCCAAAGCAAGATAGATTTACAGGAACCATCAACCCTACCAGACGTACTTAAAACTTGTGTTAAGCTGAAAGCTGAACTTGTATTGCACCAGTGTGAGATTACTCCACAGTTAGTGTTGTTGGTAAGTTTAATGTAAATCACTATTCTATTGCTTTAATCATTCTACCACACTATTAACATATATAATAATCTGTATTATTAATTCCTAATTACTTCTTATCTTAATGTACAATCATTTCCTTCTATAGGGCGCAATTTGCACACATAAGCGCAACCATGCATCAACAAATAAATTTTAAGTATACTTTATACATACAAGTGTATGCAACAGATGTAAAAACTGACCGATCGTCATATGTTTTTAAAAACAATATCCAGTCAGAATATCGCCGATAGCCTATGTCTGAATACGTTCAGATTACCTTAGGGGAGTATCGGAGCTCGATCAGTCGTGGATTACTAACAATGTTGTCTGTATGACACATTGAGAGAAAAGTTTGAAGATACCAAAGGTGTAATCAGAAGCCGTAAACCGAAGTAGGACAAACAAGACGATTGTCTCAAGAAAAGAAAAGACAAAAGAATAAACTACAATCTACAAACCACTAGTCAGTGATTAATTTTTATTTATAGCATAAAGGTGATAATAACAATAATATGACTATTCTTATATCATTAACAAGTTGTCATGCTCACTTACATGTTTCACAGTTTTCCGGTTGTTGACTGATTTTGTCTGTTTATATACTTTTGAGTTTTGACTTTCCCTTTGTAAGATTGTTCGGAGTTCGGTAATTTTGTTATTACCCTTATTTAGCAATCATCCAGCATTACCTTTGCACAAAACCAACATTAACAGAGCAGCAAATAGTAGAATTATTATTAGATGCTTTCATATCTATCTTTTACTGCTTTGCGCGTGTATACTCTTCGTTCCTATACTTATATGTAATGGTTAAAGAAAAAAGAAGCATACATCTAGTTGGCTGTTTTATTTTTTCAGTTGATCAATATATTATTGGTTACGGTAGTGAGTAGTTTTAGCAATTCATTTTCAGATATGTAATGTACCAATATAAAATACTTACTCATATACCAGTGCATATATATTTCTCATGACATGAAACAAAAATATAATAATGGTAATAAATACCGGTATGTGGAAGCCATGACATGAATTAGGTTATATAGCTATAGGTATTGGAAAGATGAAAGTAAACAAAAGAAATCACGTGATAACAAAAACGTAGAGATATAATTTAGTTTACAGGATGAGTTTCTGCAACAACTTTCACAAGGTACTCTCAAAGTCAAAAGATTTAAGAGCAAAATAATTTATTAGTTTTTTTCTCTATGTTTTGTTCTATTCGATTGTGCAAATAGTCTGACGGTGTGATATTTTTTGTTTTTCATTTTTAAATTTGTTGCAATATATAAACAGTCAAATAATGATCAATGGATTAGGAAATGTTTTCTTTATGTGCAGCTGCCTACATACATTATTCGATGAATGAAGAAATAAAATCGCCTTTTATAAACAGTGATTTGCTATTTAGATGTAGAGCCTAAATCAGGTGTGACTATTCATTATCGGAAATATAAAAGTTAATTGTCTTAGCTTTAGAAACAAGTAGAGAGGCCAGTTTCTTGACAAGTAGAGAGACCAGTTTCTTGACAAGTAGAGAGGCCAGTTTCTTGACAACGTTTGTTGATTAATTATTCTCAGGTACGCGCACAGTCAAAAGGTTGTAAAGCCAAGTAACTTACCATTATTTATGTACAAGGACACGGAAGGTATACACAGGATAGTCACCTTCGGCTGAGGTTACTGAGTGAGATCAACCTTAGATAAGTGATGAGGACAGAACATCAGTCGGGACATCTATTATATATAAGAACATTACAGCATCCGGAGTTGAGGTGAATAAGTCAAGATTACAAAGATTAACATTGTTCGAAAGAAACTTAGCTGTTTGATATGAAAGACAGTTGAATTAGTAAAAACGAACAATGAAATAAATATGATCAACAAGATAATTGAATATGTAAGAGTATATAAGAGAAAGAAAAGGATCTAAACAATTTCTAAATGATGATTAGAAATGAATTCTCACAAATGTGATCATTAATATTTTGTGCGATTTGGTTTTTAACAACATGATATAAGAAAATACTGACAATGAAAGTTATTGTCTAAAGAATACATACACATGACTGTCCAGGGAATACTGAAAATATTAAGGACAATGTTTTCGCATGATATCCCATATTTCAGCATTATATTAATAAAGTGTCTTAATATAAAAAAAAAGAAGACATTCAATGGGCAATCAAACACGAACAAATTCCCCTGCTAATGGCAAGTTGTAAATAAATATTTAACGCATTCAACAAATATCAACATGAACGTTGCTAAAATATTTATAAACACAACAATTGTTGTCAGGATCTCCAATACGACGTCATCCACTGGAAAAAAAACATGTATATAAACTATATAATGGTATATTTCCCCGATATATTTTACTTTGCACATGCGTATTGGGGGAAATTTATGATATTATTTCTGAGTGATTTCATCTAATTATACAGCACACTGGAAACATTAAGATGTTGGTTTTGTTTCTTTGTATATTCATTTTTGCTTTGGATGAAAATACTATTGCCTTTGACTTTTGTGAGAAGAGTTTGAAGATACCAAATGGGTAATAAGATTCCGTAAATCGAAAAAGGACAGACAAGACAATGACAAAAAAGGCCAAAAGGGCAAACAATGATCTACAAAATATACACATAAAACTAAAGTGCGAGGAACACGAACTCCACTAGTGGCACCCGTCGTGTTAATCTAGTAACAAACCCGGTGACAAGTCATAAATAAGGAAAGGATCGGGAAGTGTTTACGACAAGTGGAACATATCCGTGGTCACTTGCAACACAGATATTCCACAACGGTCAACCAAGTCATGGTGGTTTCCGTACAACTTTCGAAGTGTTGACTTCAACTTAACCAATAGGAAGCCTTTGTTCTGTAGTTTCCTTGATAGCATTCCTTTGACGTTGTCTCCAAGGAATGCTGGTGACATTTACACATGTTTGTTACTGATTATCTTAAGATTTTATGAGCATCTTACTTTTTTAAATTGCTAATATATAAATACCATCAAATTGGAAGATATCAGTAAGTTAATTTAAACTCGACGTATTTGGCCATAAAGAAAGACAAACACGAAGGTTAGTGGACTTTTATGAGATGCATTTGCAATCTGTTTCCCTTAAAGAAATCTGCTTGATATTTCCTATAAGGATCGAAATGATTCATGGAAATCATAGTTCGTATGACATCTTAACACAAATAACACTATTTTCGTAGCATTAAATGTGCTACGAAAATAATATCCCATGTTAAAATCTACTACAAACTTTCATGAATTATTTTTTACACAAGTAGATAAAATACAGGGGACAAATGTCACAGCCTTTAAATCTTAGACCTATTGTTATTATTACCCGTGTACTAGTGATTGATATTAATTGTAAGTATATATAATAGTATTATTTTTAGTGCTTCGGCACTGACATAGTTTAATTGCATCGGTTGTGTAATGGTTAGCGTGCTCACCTCGAGTATAGTAGATAGTGGTTAGCGTGCTCACCTCGAGTATAGTAGGTAGTGGTTAGCGTGCTCACCTCGAGCATAGTAGGTAGTGGTTAGCGTGCTCACCTCGAGTATAGTAGGTAGTGGTTAGCGTGCTCACCTCGAGCATAGTAGATAGTGGTTAGCGTGTTCACCTCGAGTATAGTAGATAGTGGTTAGCATGCTCACCTCGAGTATAGTAGATAGTGGTTAGCATGCTCACCTCGAGTATAGTAGGTAGTGGTTAGCGTGCTCATCTCGAGCATAGTAGGTAGTGGTTAGCGTGCTCACCTCGAGTATAGTAGATAGTGGTTAGAGTGCTCACCTCGAGCATAGTAGATAGTGGTTAGCGTGCTCACCTCGAGTATAGTAGATAGTGGTTAGCATGCTCACCTCGAGTATAGTAGGTAGTGGTTAGCGTGCTCACCTCGAGCATAGTAGATAGTGGTTAGCGTGCTCACCTCGAGTATAGTAGATAGTGGTTAGCATGCTCACCTCGAGTATAGTAGGTAGTGGTTAGCGTGCTCACCTCGAGCATAGTAGATAGTGGTTAACGTGCTCACCTCGAGTATAGTAGATATTGGTTAACGTGCTCACCTCGAGTATAGTAGATAGTGGTTTCGAGCCCCGGTCGAATAAAACCAAAGACTATACAATTGGCATTTGTTGCTTCTCAGCTAAACATGCAGCATTAAAAGGAGAAAGAGCAAAGACTGGTTAGCTCGGAATCAGGATGTATGGGGCGACATTTCTATCCGCGGTCTGTTGTTTCAGTGAGCTAGCACTATACAAATCAGGCTAAACGTGTTGGTCTAGTACAAAGCAGGCCTCATCATCATGTCATTGAAAATTAACTTGTTGTCGCCATGATATAGCTGAAAAATTGCCGTGTTGGCGTTAAAAAGCAATCACTCACTCACTAACTGGCATACTTTATAAAATGAAGTCATAATTGTAATTATACAATAATGCATGTAATTATCATTCTGAATTTTTCTGAACCCGTCTAAGCTTAATTAAAGAACACACTCCTATGGTTTCCTAGATATCTTATGTATGCTTACAATCATACAAGAATGATACACTATTTATAATTAACTATGATTATGGTACAATAGAAAATATTAGCAACACGCTTATATGAGCAATCAGATAATCCTTTATTTACCGCATATGTAGAATATATACTTAGCTTTGGTAATATATTGCTATATATATGGTAATTGATATTGCTGAAATAGTGTTGACGGTGATGTTTGACATTCATAACACCAATTGGTTAAGAAATACAATAAGGCAAGAGCGTTTTGACCAATTGAATTGGTAACATATTTTTTTTATAAACAAAATTCTTAGGTATGTTTTTGTTGTCCAACGCCAATATGTTTATTGGTAGGAGTTGTAATACATCTTTTGCTTTATGTTTGATATATTTCCGGTCGTCGTACATGTGATGTTCTATCTACATTAAACCGTCAACAATTAATTAGTGTTTATGTTTAATGACTTGTTCATATATAGTGTACATTCATCTAAACTGGTGCAATTGTAATTGTGTTTTTTAGTTATATGTATATGGAAATATTGTCCGATGCATATATTATATCTATATTTATATATGTGTGAGTTTTTAATGAAATGTACCATAAATTTGAAATTTGTTGCATCTGTGCTAAACACAAAACAAGAGTAAGAGTGGAAGTAATAGCAAATGACGGTTGGCTCGGAATCAAGATAAAGTGTCCGAGTGGAGCGACATGTCTACAAGGGGACTGTTGTGTCCGTGAATTATTACTAATAAAATCCAACAAAAATTAAATCAACATCTGCTCATTGAATTGTATTTTGTTCTCGTCATGAGGACTTGGCGATAAACAACAATAATGCACACATTCACTCTATTTTAAGTCATAGAAAATTAACACTTTCTTGTTTTTCCTTTTCGGTGTGAATGAAGTATTTCCTCAACTAATTAAAGTATCAAATAACTCACCCGGACAAATACAACCCTATTCCACCAACGAGAACATAAACAAGTCAACACAACGTATTGTCTTACTTTACAATATATAAGATGAGTTGCATCGAAAAGACAATATTAAAAACCATCACTCGCTTTAGATTTAATAATATTTCCATGTCTTGACGTCTTTAATCTAATTTAAGACGGATATATATTTTAAACTCCTTATTCAAAATAAGCATTAGCAATAATTATCAACATGAGACGTAATCACGATATACTGTCAAGACAAAATAACATTAATGGATTTGAATGGGAAATTCAGTGTACACCAATGATCCTCTAACCTGACTCAAGTATTCTTTCTATATTACACTTTCTAAAAGGATTTTTACTGGAAAGCAATGTCTTATTAGAGCGAAAACAACAGATAGCTACAATAAACTTATAATTGCATTGTCTTGCAACAATATATATCTCTTCAATTCTAGATACATGATCGATTTGCTAAGTAAACTCTTTGACTATTCAATTATTTGATACGGGCAGATCGTGGATACGCACCCAGTGATGAGCGATACATTAACCGACATATGCAAACGTGGGGGAAGTTATTCAACCCAAAGCCGCTCGTTTTTATCCGAATATCAACTGTATTTTTACACACAGATTCCATATACTTTGACAAATCGTGAATCCTTACACATAAGATTAAGGCTACGACAAGATTAAATTTGAAACATCAATCACTGACGTGTTACAGTGTCAGTTCCTAATCGTAGATTCTGTATTTCCAGTAATTGGTATATCGATAACATGTATATAATTGACATACAGAGCGCTCGTATTATGTAGATCACTACAATTCACCCATTTCTTCATTGTTATTGACTTCCAAGTTTAATAAATAAGAGCCTATCCCTAACAAAAGAAAAAAAACTATGAAATTTCAATAAATTCATATTATGAAATAAAAACTTAGACATCTAATTTAGGGTACACGACACGTTTCTGGATTAACGTTCCCTCATAGTCAAAAGATTTGAAAGCCAAATAATTGAAAAGTCTTTGTGAGCAAGTAAACCAAACAGCCTAAATAGGATAACCAAAATCGGCTATGCCAACATATGCCTGATATTTCATTCAATTACATTATGTAGGGAATGTACATTTCAATTATATATATATCTAATAAACCATGTCAGTGCGGCAATACTGACCACTGGATGATATCTTCGGGCACTAATAGTCAAAGTTGATTTCTTTGTAAGGTACGATTTGTTTTTATTAAACTTATAAAACAACCCCATCCGTGAGCTAACACTAGTTTAATAGTTAATAGCTCTTAAATCAAGCTTTATTGATGAGATTCCACAGTTGTAATGTGTTACTTCCGCGAACACATAATAAACCAGCATCATAGTTATGACATTAATGATCTTTAAAAAAATAAAAAATAGCACTAATTGTGCAAATGGCATTGTCTGAAATTGTACTTGGCAAATTATTGACAAAGTTACTGGATCTCTGCTGCTCTAATCTAAACAATTATGTCTAAAACAATCCACAGGATCAACACAGGATGTTATAAATGTCACGTCTCAAGCTTCCCATGTTATATCGTTATAACATCTAGTTAGATAACCTATATAGAATGGTTTATTTCATAATTTCTATGATGGAAATAGGAACAGCTTGGTACTACCAAGATTAATGGTAAAACAGACTTGTCTATTATATGCATCATATTGACATTGCAAATAGGGCGTATATTCTATGATTTCTGGTTAACAGGCAAAAGTTATATAGAACACAAAAACGTAATCACAGCCATCTATCTGGTATAGCGGGGATAATCTGTTAGAGGTAGCAAGGAGTTTTAAAACTGTGGTGAGTATTTATTTTTCCTACGATGTTGTTTTGTTTTTGTTTGACTACTTGTTATCTGACTGCTTATCCACAAATATTGCCTCAAAACTCGAACTCCCAGCTAACTGTGTTGTCAGAAAATATTCGCCCTTTTTGACATGTTTGATTTACTGCTGTCACACGACGCTCATTCAAATGAAAGTCAGATGATAATGATGAAGCACAATGTATCCTAGGACTATTGGTAAACTACGAATGTCTTAACTCTGAAAACTCTAGTATATCTGGTATATGCAACGTAATGTAAATGACATTTTCGATTCACGAGTAAGCACATTTCTTGATCCTGATGGCGACTAAAAAGGACAAATAGATTCTAAGATAAAACCTCGTGGATACATTTAAAAAAAAAAAATTGACGTCCGCGGTTACTATGCACGTATTATAAGTTCATACGCTATTATTGTACAACACAACGTGTTTTAAATCAAGTTGTATGATATAAAACTAAAACGCATGCGAAAAATAATCAGTGATGGTTAATCATATGAGATGCGACAATTCCACCCTCGGGTTCACATGTTCTGTCATCAACCTCGTTTCTCACCTGAAAATGTGAACACTCGGGTGGCATCGTGCCATCTCACATTCTAGCCCATGGATGATTATTTTTAATTATTAATTATTATGTTCTCTTGTTGACTTTGTCTCACCCTTATTCCCATATGTCCTTTGTGGGTGGGATTCTGTTTCACATATATCCTAATATTTCCCTTTGTTGAGCTTTAAGACATCCTTATCCCATGTGTGTTCATGGGAGCTTGCAATTGTGTTATCATCATCCATCTATGTCCTTTTGATGTATTTTCGCTATTCCTATCCGCATATGTGTCTTTGTGTGACTTAGTACTTTCCTTATTGCTTTCTGTCTCTTGTTGGAACTAAGTAACACCCTTCTCACCTTTAAGGAACTTAATATCATTATTATCATTAAATGAGAATTTGATTTATCAGTACCCTCGTATTTTGTCGGAAATTATGTCATCCATATTCCATATACCCCTTTTGTGGGATTCCTTTGTCAATTTGTTTCAAATAGAAAGGTATGGACTAGAAAATTGTAATTTACATAAAAATATAGTACCAACTGATTATATATATATATATATATCCGTGTCACACACAAGCAAATGTGAAAATAGTAATTAATGAACATTTGGGTTATTCCCTTCTGAGAAATACACCAAGATCATAATTGGATCTATGGTATATAGATTCTTACTTGCATTGTCTCAGATTGGGTGGTTTCAAAGTATATTCATTTGAAGTCAACAACAATGTTAAAGATATTTTTTGTCAATGTGTGACGTAAGAGTGTTTTTTGGCATTTGGCGTTGACTACTATTTCACCTATTTTTTTCCCAGTATTGTTATAAATGCTGTTATAGTGACAGCCGGAACCTTTGAACCGTAATGATAGCGGGGGATTTGGCTCCGTAAAATCTGATTCAACCCACCATTTTTTTGGAAATGCCTGTACCAAGTCAGGGTCATTACGGTTTTCCCAGTTTTCCGGTTGTTGACTGATTTTGTCTGTTTATATACTTATGAGTTTTGACTTTCCCTTTGGAAAATTGTTCGGAGTTCGTTAATTTTGTTATTACCCTTATTATTAAACCTCTCTATATATATGTATCTAGGATTGGTCCGATCAGCGGTCACATGACTTTGACAATTGCGACGTTTCCTTCGACATCCCCAAAAATTCACCGTGCGAGGTAAATAATAGTATTGTCACCCTCGACAACCCCAAATTGTTTCCGCTTAGGCGACGATAACCGGAAATCGTCTGTTGTGTAGAAAATATGGCAACTGCAGGTCGGTTTGCCGCTAGCTCAGAGGAACTTGGAAAATGTACTTACAGACATCCTATCTGATAAAGGTAATACTATCTGATAAATATATACTTCACCTTTAATGTGAGATTGCTCTGAGAAATTCATTCTCGCAAAGCAAATCAACTATAGTATGTTTATTGAGGATTTGATAACGTGATCAACAATTTTAGACTGTTGTCATAAAGGTATCACTTTTTGTCCGTTGTTCGGTTAATAAAGCGATTATGGCCATTTTAGTCGGTGGACATCCATAATTGTCAATTTGTGAAGGTTGTTTTCCTTCGGGCTAAAGCCCTCTGGACATAAGAAGGCCATAATTGTATATTGAAAGTGTAACATTAACTGTTTTTTCACATATCATACAAATCTGTGGTCAATTATACAAATGAAGAAACACCTGATTGCGTACTGATGGTTTTATTTTGAACTATTGCCATTGCAAATCATAAAGCGAATGTTTCATCTTCAACCATAGTGTAATTTTGTATCATTATAAAGACATTGGCACTCGTTTTCTATAGTAATTCGAAATTCCCATCGATCTAGGTGCTAAGGAAGGTACAACTGTCCTGAAGCAAATTTATGATGATGATATTTGTGAAATGGTCTGATAGGTCGTAAGATATTCATCACACCAACATAAATTAAATCGTAATCGTAAATTTGTCATGAAATGAAGTTATTGTTGAGTATTGTCATTGTACAATACCATAGACTTTCCTTTCTGTTACTATCAATAAAAGCAAGGATTGTGTCTTGTTAACATCACCGCATAAATAAAAGTTTGAAGAAATCAAATGACCGGTAATTAGTAACCGTAAATCGAAGGACAGACAAAGGTAAAAGGTCAAAGGACAAAAAATTACCCACAAAACACTTCACAGGAAACTAAAGATTGAACTCAATCAC
Organism: Bathymodiolus brooksi; assembly: GCA_963680875.1. Taxonomy (NCBI): domain Eukaryota; kingdom Metazoa; phylum Mollusca; class Bivalvia; order Mytilida; family Modiolidae; genus Bathymodiolus; species Bathymodiolus brooksi. The sequence continues at coordinate 71,254,368 of OY804577.1, read as the reverse complement.
CATTTTCAGGTATTTTGTCTTGTTCGCCATCACCTCGTCAATCACGAACATCATGTAGAGGTATTTTTATCTACATGTATATAAGTAAGCAAGGTTATCAGAAATGAGAATATTCTAAATGCATGTGGATTAGTGACTATGAAACGTCTCTTTCTTCTAGATGTTAATAAGGTGTATCGTGATTCATATATCATTTTAATCAGATTCAGACAATGGTCTCGACTGATAGCTATATTACTCTAAGGTCCTTAGTTTTAATATTATCCCTTTCAATTTTTGAACGTGCACCATAAAGGTTATTCTAGAAATTCCTCATTCACAGTAAATTACATATACAAAATTGTTATTAGAGAAGTGATTGACGTCTTAAGATAAATGAAATAGCAAGTAATGTAATATAGTTAAACTCATTTATTGATCGTCGTTCTGTTTAATACTATTGAACTTTGCATCATTTTAATTATATTTTTATTTGTGGTCGTCGCTCATTGTAATTATTGAAATATACCAAAATCCCTAAAAAATCAATAGTAATTTAGATTAATAAATTTAGAGAATAAACTAATATGTCATGACCTAGACATCTCTCAGATTCTGTGGTATTCTCCATTTGTGAAGTGAAATATTCCCTTTTAGCAGTAAAATATTACGACAGTCACACTATCGCCCGTACTTGTACAATTGTCGACAATTTCTGTTTTACGTCCGTAATTGTAAATTGTCGACTGCCATTAGTATATTTCCGTACTTGTAAGATTGTCGACAATCACTGTTTTATGTCCGTAATTGTAAACTTGTCGACAACCACTGTTCTACGTCTATAGTTGGAAAATTGTCGACAATCGTTGTTTTACGTTCGTAATTGTATATTATTGTCGACAACAACTGTTTTACGTATGCAATTTGCAAATTATCGACAATCACTGTTTTACGTCAGTAATTGTAAACTTGGCGATGGTTATTGTTTTACGTGCGTAATTTTAAAATTGTCGACAACCAGTGTTTTATGTCCGTAATTGTTAATTTATAGACAACCACTGTTTTACGTCCGTAGTTGGAAAAATGTGGACAATCATTGTTGCTACATGCTAATGAGGCAGACATCCTTCAAGGGCTTTTCAAGAATAAATATAGATTATAATTAGCCAAAACCTTTAATTCCAGCTTCCGCTATATAGATGATGTTCTGTCACTGACCAATTCTCTATTCGGTGATTATCTAAATCGCACCTATCCAAAATGAACTGATACTCAAAAGTCTTCTTCTTACCTTGACCTTCAACTTGAAATCGACAACACAGGAAGATTAAAAACAAACGCGATGACTTAACATTTCCAATAGTCAACTTTTCCTTCATAAGTATCAATATTCCAGCATCACCAGCGTATGGAGTTTACATTTCACAACTCGCACGTTATTCTAGAGCTTTTCTAGAGTGATTTTCTGGACAGAGCTCAGCTGCGGACGCAAAAGCTACTCAAACAAGGCTACGTTGCTCCTAGGTTGAAGTCATCGCTACAAAAATTATGCGGTCGTCATCACAATCTGATTGATCGTTACGAAATATCCATATCCCAAATGACAATAGATCTTTTACTTTTTACGTAGATATATTTTCTTCTGTCACTGCCAAGACTTTTACCTGACTGTATATATGAGTAACACGGCAGGTGTCTTATAAGAAACAGGAACTGCTTACCCTTCTCTAGCATCTGAGTTCACCCATGGTTTTGTTGTAGGATCCGTGTTTCTCATCTTTTTAGTTTTTTGTGTTGGCCTATTATATGTATTTGCGATCTGAGTTGCATTTTGTGATTTTCGCTGGGATTTCCGCATTAAAACGATGTTCGGTTCGTCTTTACCTCCAGTTGTTTGTAGGAAGGCTCATGTCTTATTTATGTTATTTGTGTTTGTTTCCGCATAGTGGTGTCGGACACATATTCTGTTGTGTTTTTCTTCGTCTTATGTACCCCATGTTGCCAAATTATCTGGATTTTCCATTTTTTGATTGCCCTTCGGTATTTTTAAACGTTTATTGTTTTACACCCGTGATGTTTCAATTGTGGAAAAACATTTTAATGTCTGCTTTATCAATCATTCTAATTATTTATTCAACATATATCACTTCGAACAAAGGTTCTCTTTCACCATTTATATTTTCGCGACCACTGAACATCAATATTGACCGAATCAGAGCGTATTATACATTGTTAAGCAGGAAAAATATGCTGTTATATTTCAGCTATTGTTTTTTTTACGAAAACAACATTGTAAGCTACATTGTATAAGTCTGCATGCAGATACAATTGTAGCAATGGGATGCACATATAGGTCGACATTATGATTGTCACAAGGATATATAAATAGATAAGAAGAGGTTTTATCGCTTAGAAGAGAGTCACCAATGACTAATCCCAGCAGACAATTTGCTTATTAGGACATAATGGAATGCCATTTAAAGTACAAGCAGCTTTGAAGCATCCGAAATGAAATAGATGAAGTTGAGTCCTTAAGAACATTTGTCTGTTGGAGACTGTACACAATAGCCATGGAATCTCTGCTTTCATTCTATATATCGTGAGTAAACCATTAAGCTTTGAAAGAAGGGTCATGGTCACCGAGTGGTAGGATATTTGACCTTCAACCATCACTGAATTGGATTCGCGCACAATATTCACCTAAAGTTTCAAGATTTCCAGACACTTACCCAATGAACTATTTTTATGAAGCATCTAATTGAAATGTAGGCAATGTCTTATGAATTGCATACGACGAGTTTGAAGCTACCAAAAGATTAAACAGAATTCGTAATTCGAAGGACAGACAACGCAATGGCCAAAGGAAGAAAGACAAAAGGACAAACAATGATCTACATAAAATATTTATGAACAAAACTCAACGACAAGAGAGATGATTAACGGTAGACATCGTGACTTGGTTAACCGTTATGGAGTAACTGTGTACATTATGACGACGGATATATTTCGTTTATTTTAGTCACGATGATACATGAATTATCACACTTGTGAGGCAAGAACAGCTGATTCTAATGGGCGGAGTGTTGCTCTTAAGTTTCCTGTGTTGTGTCCCTTTCTTCGATTTATCTCCTCTGATTTTCCCTTTGGTATCTTCAAGTCTTTCGTATGACATTTGTTAGATATAATGTATAGTATATGAGATTTACTATACACTGAGCGAATATATTGTTATAAAATATATATATATATAAGAATGACTTACAACAGATGTGTTTCGTGTTAGGCACAATTTAATCCTTACATTATGAATCAGGTTAACACGATGGAAGGTGTCTCGTGTCTTTTTTATATCACCCACTGCTATGGTTAGTGCTACAGTACATCAAATTGGATGTTTAGCGATGACAACAAATAACAGACCCCATAGGAGTAATCAGTTATAGTCTGGTCAAGCACTTTTATGGATGACATGATTGTCCTGTTTCTTTTAAACGATTCCAGATTACATAAAAAGTCGTGTATTTAATATTTGAATGATTGTTTATGTTTGCAAATTAAACACATTAGCACAGTTTAAGCCATGAAGTTTAAATCCCACTTTAAAGTTTTAGAAATAAATGAGATATTGTCTCGTTTTGCAATACATCATTAGTATGAACGTGCAATGCACATCAATAGAGTACAATCAAAAGGGAAACAAAGCAATGAACAATAGTAGAAAATGTACACCAAGACAAATCATGATTACTAAATAAGAGTTTCTCCTGAACAAAAGGATGAGTTCATTGTATAATCAATTTTAATTTTTTTCAATGTGGAAATTGAATTTGCTATAACTGTAATACAATAACGAAACTATGTAGGATTTGAGGCAGTATATGAAAGCTTATGAATTCAAATGTTCCATTCGATTACAACATAAATTAATAAGATGAGTCTATTTAATTGAATTTTCCAAATAGAAAATTATATTGTAGCGTTTAATATATAGAGAATATAAAAATAGACATTTTTATTAGTTGCTAGACAATGTTGATTAAAAATGATTTAAATAAGTTTCATATGAATATTGGTCCCTACACTTACTTCGGGCAAGCATAATGTACATCATATCGTACATAGGGGCTCGGGTGGCTCAATGCGTTAGGTCGTTGGATCTAACAATTCATAAAAGCATATCACCAATACGACGTGGGTTCGCGCCAGGCTTTGTAAATTACAAAAAGGGTGCACTCGACTCGCAGCCGCAAGTGATAAAGTTTACCAGTTGCTTGCCCATGGTCGGTGATTCTCTCCGGGTATTTCGGCTTCCTCCACCACTAAATCTGGTCGCCATGATATAGCTGAAATATTGTTGAACGTGGCGTTAAAACACCAAAAATAAACAATAAAAAATCAAATCATATCGTACAATGCTATATAGTCATAACATTTTACCCTCACAAAACATGATCTTGTGTACTAAGCATCAAGCAAAATGGGAAACTCCTTTTATTGTGTTTAATTGCTTAATGTAATGAATGTTTTGCAAATGATGTAAAAGACCTTTAAATCAACGTGATGCTGATGTCTTGTTGCAGAAATTGGAACGATATGATGTAAATGTATAACTAACGAAAAATGGTGCTGCTGTTATAACGCACACTGATCACATATTCCTACCGAGTGCAAGGACGGAAATTCTTATTTGGCCAGGTCTTACACTATATAATGAATAGCAAGATTACGATATGTCAAATCCTAATTAAAAATTACAAAGGAAAAGTGAAGAAATAAAACGGAAAACAAACAATACCACACCGCGGAACAGTTCCAAAATCCACTTGAAAAATCGATACCACAAACACATATTATACATGAACGCTCGCATTCCTTGCATGGTACAGGCACTTCAATAAAAAGTGGCAGCGCTAAGCTAGGTTTATGGGCCCCAACCTTTCCTCTTATTTTGTCTGTGTCATCTTGATAATGCCAACATGTTCGGGAAGTCTGTAATTAACAATTTCAATGGCAATTGCTGTATTGATTTGAATTCGAATTAGTAACTGGGTGTTCCAAAAACAGGTTGCACACAGCATTCAATTTGAAAGGGGTAGTGCATATAGTCTCTTGCGAATGCGAAGCATATTCTTTCACAGCGTCTGTATAAATGGTAAGAGGTCAGTTCATGGTACAAAGTGTAATAACTATCCCCTTAAGCAAAATTAAATACAACAATGATGACAAAAATTACAATGACCGTTGTTGAGATTTCTTAATCTGACGCAAAGCTGCTTACCAATGTAAACCGTATATCGTTGACTGAGCCTGATTTAATATATACATGACCTTTCATGCGAATTTTTTTATATTCACAAAATAACTTCTCGACTTTTACTGGAATTCAAAGATTCATGAAAAAGCTACATTGTTTTGGAATATTTATATACCTCTGAACGTCTGAACATTATCAACCAAACTGAGGTTTTTTGCTTTGTTTATCTTCATCCTGTGTCTTATGTTTCCAATGTTGTCAATGTCTCTGGATTGTCCATTTTTTATTGCCTGGTCGGTTTTCAGCTTACAGTTTCACAATCTAATCACAAGTATATGCTTGTTGGACATTTTGCTTGCTATATGAAAAGTTTGAAGATACCAAAGGGGTAATCAGAAGCCGTTAATAGTAGAAGGACAGACAACGCAATGGCCAAACGAAAAAGGACAATATGACAAACATTACACCTAAAACCAAAGATCGAGCAACACGAACCCCACTAAATATTACAATACCCGGTGATATGTCGTGAATGAGGAAATAAATATATAATAACAATCAATGTGTCGACTGCACACAATTCCAACAAACATGAAGGCTTTTTATCCGGCACTAGTGGATATAACAGATGGAGATAAGACGTTCGTCATAACAAGACTAGCGAATTGTTTCTGCAATGAACCAGCGCAGTCGGCAAAAATTCCACCGAGGAAAACATATCATCTTAAGTATGACACTGCTTGGTTGACATTTTCAGTGTGTATGTCTATATTTAATTCCAATAATACCACATGAAAAATGGTTCCGAATCTCGATAATGTGCCCGAGTAGACCGACATATGTACCCGAAGATATTTTTTTTCAGTGAGCTAGCATTTTAAAGATCCAATAAAGCGTGTTTTTTTCCAGTTTAAAGCGGACATCATCGCCATTTCATTGAATGCATCTTGTTCTCTGACAATTTGCTCACTTGGCGTTAAACAGCATTCGCTCGCCCACTCTTCTCGCCGTGATAGCACTGATACATTGTCCATGTATTGTTATACATCACACGTATCTACTCCAGCTATACTAATACACCTGGTAATTCTTAGAAAATTGAGAGATTATGTTTGATATCCTTGAAAAATGTTTTATTAATATCAAGGATACAAAATACATTAACAAAGGTAGGCCATTTAGAGTTGTCGTCCATGTGAAGGTAGGTTGATTATTTATATTTCCTTTCTTAATGCATAAAATAGTAATGCTATTTTTTTTTACAAACATAATTTCAACACGATAGTTGTAAATCTCTTCAAACTACGTAATAATTATAGGGTGCGTTTGATTTATAGTCACATACAAGAAGTAAAACGATGTTATTGACAATATGTGGTGGTGTAACTCGTTCTATACATTTGATGTGTTTAAGCATGTATGTCATTTGTAAGGAACATATTATGTAACTGATAACACAATATAATTATGACATTTATTATAATTAGATCATCTACGAAACGTAATGAAATGTAATATTTTGTAGACCGTTGTTTGTCTGTTCGTCCTTTCGTTATTGACTTTGAAAATGTCTGTCCGTTATCGATTTACAGCTTCTGATAACCATTTTGGTATCGTCAACACTTTCTTATTGGCAGACTGCATATAACAAATTGAATTATATATTTGAAATAAGAAATATTGTTTAATTATGATATAGCGACAACTAATTGACGGTATAATAACATGAAAAAACAAAAAATGCCACCCGTCGGAACAGTTCTAAAATACAATAGCAAAATAGAAACAGAAAGAGGTAAAATAAATACATAACTACTCACATTCCTGTCTTGGTACAGGCATTTCAATAAAAAGTGACCGTGTTAAACTAGTTTTATGAGCCCATACCTCCTCTCTTATAAGACCTTTTTATCACACATGTATCATTTCTGTCAAATATATTTCATTAAGCAATTACAAATGTTTGAAAATACGATCATTGGCAGTGATGTTTATATTGTGTTACTTATATTGTGTTACTACTAAGTTTAATTTTTGCAATATTTATATGGACATAAAAGTGAGTTCCAATTCAAAATATTCCACAACATAATTGCACAAGAGGTAGGTAAGAGTTATGGATGGTCAACGTCTCTTTCAATAATATTTTAGCTGTATCATGTCAATCAGATTTATTGGTTGTGGAAACCGTAGTACATGTAACCTGGAGAAAATATCCAATATTTTTTAAGTATTCATAACGTATATGGATTACATAATCATGGTCACGGCGGCCACTACACCTCCGGAATTTCTGAAATATAACAGACAGCTTAAACAAATATCAGAAATCAAATATGACGTGAGCTGGGCCATTTAAAAAATTCTGCATACAAAATATTTAATTGTGTTGTCTGGACGCCAAGTAGCTGAATAAACACCAAGATCGGAATTGTCTTTGACTAACGTCACTCTTACCTACACTGGTTCTATTTGAGCAGTCAAATTGTATTGACTGAATAACTGTTTGTTATATACGGTCACTAACTGCAAGATATAGCTTTTATGGTATCGGATTCATTTTTTCACAGTTTTCCGGTTGTTGACTGATTTTGTCTGTTTATATACTTATGAGTTTTGACTTTCCCTTTGTAAGATTGTTCGGAGTTCGGTAATTTTGTTATTACCCTTATTCATGTAAAGTGACGGTAGAAACCGTTCCCGGTATAATTGTAGACTTTAAAACGATTAGAACGACGATTGTTTCTGCTCGTTTGTAGACAATTTGCTAGGTGTTTTATACTTTTTGCTATTGCAGTATGAACACAATATATGTACATTGTCGGTGAATATAAAATGTATTTTCACTCGCTGTGAAGCAGGACAGAAAGGCTAACGAGAGGCCTGCTTTTCTTACTATTTCTAAAGCTACTACAGATAGATTTTATATTGCCGACAATGTATGCATATTTTCTCTTTATATCTAGAATTTGGCTTTAAATTTATATCAATCGAAAAGATTGAGCCATCCGACTAACATCTATCTATAAGTCGAGACGCTAGTCAATTTCACGCCCATATCTTTTTGGCGAATTTCGTTTCGATTATATAATTGCTCAATTGTTTCAGGACGAACACGGTGTAGATGTATTCAAATCAGAATGCCCTATTAAAAAATGCACTTTTAAGAAGAATGGATATGGATTCAGAAGAATTTATCGCAAATACATATGAAACTGATATACATTAATTATAAAGAAGCATCGGATTCATTGTTTTCAAAATATATATAAAGTTGCATAAATCATTATTTTAAAAACAAATGGATTAACGAGGCAAATTTAGAGCATCGTATCTAAAGGGTGAAGGTCGATGTATAAAGAAGCATTATAAACCTTAACATTCTGTCCTTTTGCAGCTGAATCATCATAAATCTTTTGCTTTACATGTATGTATTTTGATAATCGATGACTTCAAGCTGATATAATTTGTCAAAATGCGATTATCGCTAAATAGACAACATATTCATAGTTAATATTTAATTATAGAAAAATCTTAATTTATAAATGCATTTCAGCTTATACACCTACATGTTAACATTTAATATACGTAGTTCCTGTGGCAAATAAAATAAGATAAATATTACTTTTTTTATTTCTTGTTGTAGTTTTGCTTTTAGTGCTGTATTAAATGATCAAATTGATTAATGCGTTGGTCTGTAGCATGTGCAATTGTAATTATAATTTTGGATTTGATATTAGAACAGACAATTCGAACACATTACGACAGGAGGTCATAACTATACAATATAGGTAAAATAATTTATACAAGGATACGGCTACGATCAGAGGGTAGTTTGCTTGATAGCTACCTATGATATCAGTGTCTATCGTCACTTAAATTGTGTATTCAATTTCCGCTTGTGACCAGGTATGCTTTCTTACGTCATAAAGTTTATCAGTAATGGTATGTATGTTGTGTTGTTTCTGCGAACTGTGAATTCTCAACAGAAATAGGGTCTATTAAGGTGGTACCATACACTTCAGGTAAAATTTGATCTGCTCGTTTAATTTTCTTATTTTTTTGACAGTGTTTTTGAATATATCCACTGTAATAAATATCGAAATTTTAACAAATTCCAACCAACAGACTCAGAGCTATAAATTCACTAGCCACATAGCAGCTTTTCTCTCTGTGGTTTTGATAACCGAGATGCTGACATCTGCATACAAACATCATATTATCAAAACGTTCAACTGATTTTAAAGAGTTATCTCCCTGTAGGGTATGGTACCCCCTTAAATCATTATTAATCTAAGAAATGTTTGAGGACACAAAAGGAGCAATCATAAGCCGAAAATTGAAGAAGAAGAAGAAGAAGAAGAAGAAGAAGAAGAAGAAGAAGAAGAAGAAGAAAGACAGACAACACAATGACCATAAGAAAAAGAACAAATAATGATCTACAAAGCACTACACATACAACTTAAGATCGAGCAACACTCGCACCATTAACAACCGTGATGATTTCATGGGCCCCGGAAGAGTAGGCAGTTTCAGCTCCACTTGGTCACTCCGCCATTACTACATGTATCTGATAAAAACGTAATGAGGGTAATACAAGCAAAAATATAGGATTTGGAGTGCTTAGAGTACCACAGCAGTTTCCCCCACATCATATTGCAGTAGGATAATCCTGACCAGATATACATGTTGTTTGCCTGGTCATCTATCTTTGTTACTTTGAAAAATGGAAAGTTCAACTTTATTTGAAACTCGATTGAACGTGTAAAGTGAGCAAAAAGTGTTAATTATTTCAAATTGTGTAGAATAATAGTATTGACGAGGAACAACTATACGCATTACGTCATATCGCACCTTAACACTTAACAACCTCCTGCTCTCTTGGCAAATTGCACTTGCATTCAAAGAATGAGAAAACACTTTCTAGATAAATGTTTATTAAAACCCCATAGCCTGAACACAAAAACAACAAACTATGGAAAATAAACATAAACAACTATGATAGTAGTTCCTTAATCTATTTCTCAGCTGGTTGTCAATGAGAAGACTGTCTCTTACTGAATCGGCTTTATTGTTTACAGCGGAGTCTGTTTGATAAGTACAATACCAGCTGTTTAAACTGACGTTTTTTTTCTAACTTGCAATAAAGGACCTGGAAATCTGACAAGATAAGGTCGTTGACTACAAGCCTGACACTAATTCTATAGGATTGAGTTCCATTAGCCATGTGAATCCTTACGTTGTCAAGACACTTACCAAAGGCTCATCATGTTAACGATGTTGCCTGGTAGCAACGGTATAGCCTAACTATAACTGAAAGTGACGTAAAACATAAATGCTATAATCCAGGAGCTTTGTACTTCGTGTATGTCAAGTATTTTAATATATGCACATGAAATACCATCATTCTAATCACTATGATTCTACTGATGTCTGTCATAGATGCTTACCTTTACTCTTGGCATTGCATTTTATAGTGTTGTCTTCACAATGTTATGCTACCATGCAGAGACATGTTTTTGTTTTATGTTTATTATGTTCAGCGTCCATTGAGCAATCTGTAATCGTTTTATATTCACCAGGTTCAGGGTCAATTGAGCGACATGTACTGATTTTATGTTCAATGGTTCAGTGTCCATTGAGCGACATGTACTGATTGTATGTTTACCGGGATCCCTGTCCAGTCTGCGAGCTGTACTAGTTTTAATTTCGGTGTTCACTGAGCGGTATGCAGCTCAACCCAATAGAGGGAAGTCCGCCAATAATAATATCTGTGGTACGTCATCAAAGATGAAATAGATTGTTTTAGGTGTCATTTTATGAATCATCAACATATGTTAGAACTTATTCTGTATTCATAATGCATACACTGTCGCTCACAGCTGATACAATCATCTGCCCTAACAATGTCCGATATATGGATCACCTTTTAGACCCCCCTACTTGATCATACGTAGCCATTCTTCACGGTAACTGCCACATAAAATATCTGATAAAGAAGCAAGACATATTTTGACCGCGCTACTCCTGTGAATTGTCATGTAACATATGAGCTAATCACTGCTATTATATCACGGTTACACGAATTTAATGGGTAGTTAGCCTCAGAGGAATCTGATCAAATTTTGTGAATCTCAGTTATTACATTAAATAGTAAAAAGTATTATTTTCAACGAAAGCAATCTAAAACAATATATATCTAATTAATGAAACTAGAACCAATGTGATTTCGATGCCAACATTTCTAGATGAAATATTCTGTCTGGATTTGTTTTGCTATTATAAGTGACAAATGGGCAACAAATGTGATCAAAAACCTTCATCCCAAATAATTTTCAAGATTAACTGAGATTACAGAGTTGAATAAATATAGGGAATCGTTTTGATTGTGAGTCCAATGATGTCACGAAAATGTTAAACTAGAAATCGAAATTGCTTCCAACTCATGTTGCTTGTTTGAAATGTGACCTGCTTGTTATATGTATTGCCAGCAAAACGACCATTTTTTAAACGGAATCTCCGTATAAAGTTTAAAGATGAACACATAGTTGACACAGACAGGTTCGTAATTTTGATTTATTTGATTATTTCCTCTCACAATAAACGGTTAGATTCGGTTAATTTGATTAATAAAATGCATCTTGAATCGTTCGTCAGGTAATGTAATACGGTATTTTTTTTTATTGCAATCATTACAACTTTCGGGTGATGGTGACACTAAGTTATATTGCTTAGCAATTGGCTTCCATCACATTTAAATACAACTGGAATTATCTCTTGTATTATTGTATTATTGTAGAATATCCATTTCATTTAAATAGCATAACAAAATATTATAAATGCAATTTTATACATGTATTAACTGCTCACCGAGTGAAAAAAAAATCCAAATTACACACGAACGGAAGCAAATGTAAATGTTGAACTGCAGCATTAAAAGGTATAGAGATTCTCAATAATAGAAAATAATTATCACATTGAAACATAAATAACTAATATAACTATTATATTAGAACATTGATATCTTAAACCAATAGTGATATATACGGGCAAACAACAAACACAACGTGATAACTATTGCGTTGAAAACAGATCACCGGTATATTAATGTTAGACTTTCTGTGGTTTAAGATAAGTTTTAGCAATCAATATTTCAGTGATATTGGGATTATCATGGTATTTTGGGATGAAAGTATGTATCGCAACGGTCGGGAATCAACCTCAAAACCTTATATAGTAACAATAGGCGCGGACACCAAATGTAGATGTAAATCTAACCATCATGCGATCATGACCAGGACGATGACTTAATCATATTAAAAGACGATTACTGTTATCAGCACATGGTCTTACTTTACTGAGTTTTCATGGCGTTCGTCTAGTCCGAATCATAATTCTTTTTGGTGTCTTTTAAAATATGTTTTTTGTTTTTTGCTATATTATGTTTGTTACTAGAATTTGATAGTTTACCTTAATTAAAATCGATATCAAGCCTAGTATGCACGACGCGTCTCCGGAATAACATCCAGCAGGTACGCCCAAAGCTAAAATATTTGAAAGCCAAATAATTTTAAAATCTTCAAGAAAACTAATTTTACTCAAATGGAACTAAATAGGTTTTGTCCTTTTTATTGTTATTGACAGAGAAGGGATACGTGTTTGGTTGTTTGTTTGATGGTGTTTAACGCCACTTTCAACAATATTTCAGTTATATCGTGGCGGTCAGTTTTATTGGTGGAGGAAACCGGAGGACCCGAAGAAAACAACCGACCTGTCGCAAGTTACTGACAAACTTTATCACAAAATGTTGTAAGCCTCGCCCTGATCAAGATTCGAACTCACAACATCAGTGGTGATAGGCACTGATTGCATAGGTAGTTGTCAATTCAACAACCATACGATCACGGCCTTGAGGCCCCCGAGAAGGGATGCAACAAATTATTAAAATTACAATAACACATTTCTAAGATAAATCACACTTAAATTCCTGTGGAAGACAAAGTAACATGGCCCCTCAAGAATTGATAGACTATATAGCTCTTGGATTAAATTAGAATGGTCTATTAAATAAATCAAATATCAAAGAATTTTGTTAGAATGAGGAAATTAATGGGCTTTATGACTAAAATAAGCAACACAACTATTAAAATAATAAATAATGACACCTAAAATGTATATTAAATATATATATGTTTTTCTATTAAGTTGTCTTAAAAGTTGTAAAATTTGGTGAGTGGATGATGGTTGTACAATGTCAAGGGTGCAATTTCGCAGCTATATCATGCCGATACATTGAAGAACACTTTTTATCACGAGGTGGTGATATCTGTTTTGATTTTCATGTTCCCAAATGTTTTAAGTTATTGACTTTTCAATCACGGTTATTCCAGAAACGTTTCGCGCGAACTAAATTTGATATATTTGTTTTTTTCCCTAATAGACCAACACGCAAAACTATGTTTGTGTACTGTGTTAGCTAACCGAAACAACAGTCCACTGCTAAAAATGTCACCCTACTCGTCCATATTATTATGACGCCGAGTTTTCACAGAGAAACAGTATAAACCAATTTAATAGTCTTTGGTTTCATCAGACAGAAAATCGAACCAATGATCTATTGAACGCGAGGTGAGTGTGCTAGCCAAAACAACACTGAGACAGGGTGTATGGCTTAGATAACAGACCACAGCATACTTACATTTAAAAAATCAACCTCAACCTTTTTAAGCCACAGAATTACTGTTACAGATTCTGAGATGAGAATTAGCCCTTATTTGGCAAGATAACTACGAATGGAATTAAAGTTAAGAATCCAACTGAATCTCGAATGGGATTATGCAATAAAATCACAATTCGTACTGAATTAATGATGCTTATCTTTACATAAGCGTGGTTTCAATATGACACAATGGCACACATTGTTCTCTATCTTGTTTTTCACCGCGTTTTTAATACGAGCAACACATCGGCAGACACTAGTGTATCGGAAACTGTTTACCTTTCCGAAACACCAGAGTTCACAAGTTTTAGTGGGGCTCATCTTGATCAATCTTTATGTCGTCCATTGTTTTGTCTTCTTTTCCTTTCTCTTTATTTCATTGTATTGTCTGCCCTTACTCAATTTATCGCTTCTGATTACCACTTTGGTATCTCCAAACTTTTCGTATATGTTTTTATGGCTTTTGGTATATTCACTTCACGAATAACATTTAAATGTTTCGGTACTAGTGAACTGAATTGATTTATCATTATCCACGTGATTCACATTCAGTATATTACAGTATCATTATACGTCTGTGTGAGTTCGTTAACAAGATTATAACGGTTCATTTAGCTTCAGCTAACTGTTAACCTTGATTCGCTTCAATTAATTTTCAAAATATCTTGCGTAGGACAATATCTAGTTAATAAGAATATTAACAATACTGCTTGAAAGTTAAACTGAAATAAAGACAAGTTTATGGACGTTTTGTTCTTGTCATACATCAACACAATATAGCATTACTAATATAAAGGTAGATATAAAATTTAGTGCCATCGACGCGTTTCTGGAATAACCTTCACTAGGTACGCTCAAAATCGAAAGATTGGAAAGTCAAATAACTGTTCTTCACAAAAACTTTCTACGCTGTTGCAAATCAAGACATTGGATTGGAAAATATAATATGCAAATGTTCATTGTCCGAATTGTTGTTTGCTAATATTATCTACGGTGGTGTGATGTTACTCTTACATTTACAAGTCAAGACATCGAATATCAAATGTTCATTATACTCCCCCTCTCTCTGTTCACTAACGATGACTTACCCCTTCAATGTATAGCTACTATTTACAGGAACGACAATTAAGTTTTGTAATGTTCTTTTTCAATACTGTCAATGAATGTTATTTTTTTTTGGCATGGCTTTGTGGTGTTTTTTTTTCATGGTCGGGTCTATCTGCGCCTGTGTTTCATGGTCGGGTCTCTGCGCCTGTCTTTCATGGTCGGGTATATCTACGCCCTTTGATATTAAAATTACTTGTATTATTTGTCTTCATACAATAATGTTGGTGATATAAATGTCCAACGATCGATACATATTATTAAATGAGGTTATTATCGCACTATTACAATGTTTTAATAGATTGACATACATTCTGTTATCAACTATTCTGGTTCACCCTGTTTTTTTTCGTTTTTTTTTTTGGGGGGGGGGTCCGTGTTGCTTAACTTTTTAGCTTTTTATGTTGTTTATTTTTGTGTTGTTTGTCTTCGTCCTGTGTCTTGTGTACCAGATGCTGACATTTTCGCTTGATTGTCCATTCGTGATGATCCTTTCGGTTTACTCTAACGTTTATCAGAATGATTAGCTTTGTAATTACCCCCTCTAATAGTTCTTCGTATAATTTTTTCAACTTGTCTGTTCTTATCACGAAACATCACAATGCTACATTTGTAAATGAATAACAATATAATGAAAAGGAATGAGACACAAAACAGTCAAGGTAATTAACTACTATACTACACACATGCTACCCAAGTATCTAATTAAGACAACATTTACATGACCGCTATCAGGTGGCAATATTATATGTAGCTTTGGGATAAGTAAAAAGTTCAAGGAACCTGTGTCATTCACTTCTCAATGCTCATTGACATCATTTTGCTCTACAAATTGATATAAAAAATACATATTTTCCTAACAAATAAATGAAATGAACTGAAAACATTTCAATCTATTAGAAAAATCACAAATGGAAAGATGATTAATTTATTATTCGCTTTAGAATGATATAAATTTTGTGATTTTAACTAATACAATTAAATATGTTTGACCAAATCCTTGAAAAACAGAAATGCTCTATATTGATAATCTGTATAATCTGAACATCTGTATATGGAAAACACACAGCTTTGTCCAAATGGTGTTCCGTCAATGTTGAATCCATTTCATTAAAATGTCTATTAAATTTATCTATTATTCAAAGTAAACGGTAGTTTCACAAAGGTAACACGACAAGTGCCACATGTGGTGGAGAAACTGCTTCCCTTTCCGGTGCTCGTGAGTTCACCCCCACCTCTGACAAATATTCTACCACATGACTTTCTGTTCTCCTGAAAAGCACCATCAATACAATTGAACAGCTTGTCATAAATTTTAATAGGATTTGCGAACACAATGGAGTAAACTATTTTTGAAATTAACTAGTTCTGTTGTATAGTACAGGATAAAAAGAATTTGAAGATACCAAAGGGGTAATCAGAATCCGTATATCGAAGAAGAACAGACAACACAATGACCAAAATAAAAAGTACAAACAACATACACATACAAGTAAAGAACGAGTAACACGAACCCCGCTAAACACATAAGGCACCCGTGGTGTTAATCTAGTTAAGTGGAACAAATCCGTGGTCATATGTGACACAGATATTCCATAACGGTTCACCAAGTCATGATGACGACCATAAAAGGTTCAAAGTGATGACTTCAACTTAACTACCTTGGTTCAGTAGCTTCCTTGTTAGCAGCAACCCTCTATCAAGGAAATCCTGATAGGAACCACAAGCTCTGGAATATCGTATCAACTGAAATATATATACTCCATATGCAGGTGCTGCTGGAATGTTACTACATATAAATGGAAAGTTCACGATAGGGAAAATGAAATCATCTCTTGTGCCGTAAAGTTTCGTTCTTAACCGCCCCTCACTGTCAATTTCGAGGTGTAGGTCAAGGTACGAAGCAGACTGTCTGTATCTGTGGTATTCATTATTTCAAGCTCAATGGGGATCAATGAAATCACCAAAACTAGATTTATTTAGTGAAAGAACATCATCTATATAGCGGAACGTGCAATTGAATGATCGGGTTAGCTTCTTTTCGTTTTTCTTGAGAAGCTCCTGTATGAAGTCTGTAAACCTCGTTCCGTTGATTGTAATAATTTGTTCGCTGATGCATGTAGTTGTGATTTTTCTATCCTTTATACCTTCTAACCTTCCTGTCATAAATACATCGACTTACATGAGTTGTAGTATCAATTTCTTGACTAGACAACATTTATGGGTTTTTTCTTGCAAGAGTTTCGTCAATTGCTAGAATTCAAATGGGAACTAAATGAGTTCCTCTCATTGTTGATTTGTTTTAATACTGCTACCAATCTCAATTTATGGCTAAATCTCAAAACCCTATTATATGCACTCCCTGATTAGTTTATGCAACAATAACTGCAGGCATCCTGATGGTAGCCTAACTATTACTAGTCTTATATTTTACATTTGTTAAGCAAATTTATCTCACGGAACTTGCGTTGAGTAAGATATGAAAAGAAAATGTCAACAGTGATGGTTAATTCCATCAATTAACTCACTGAACACAAAATGACTACACCATATGACGTTACAAATCGCTCTTCTGGCTTCGGACAGGCACGCACAAAAATGCGGCCGGGTTAGACGGGCTAATGAGATCCCAACCCTCCCATTTTGATAATTGGAGATCCAGCGGATGACAAAACATATAAACAAAGATAAAAACAAACTACACAGATTCGCTTCCATTCAAAAGACCACGTACTATCACAAGAATGAATGACAGCATAAGCATGGACAGTACAATAGCATGGTCAATGAATGATCGCTTGATTGATTGGAAGGTAGAATATGTTGGCTAAAGACAATTACTCCTTTGACAAACTATCATAACCAATACTTCTAACAGATTTAATATTAATTAGTTATGAACATGCAAAGACATTAATGGGCCGTCGTGGTCGTGATCGTATGGTAGTTGGATATATAACTACCTATGCAATCAGTGCCTATCACTACTAACGTTTTGAATTCGAACCCCGCTGATGCGAGGTGTACTCGATACAACATTATGTGATAAAGTTTGTCAGTGACTTGCACCGAGTACACCGGTTTCATCCACTAATAAAACTGACCGCCACGATATAGCTGAAATATTGTTGAAAGTGGAGTTAAACACCATAAACCGAAACCCAAAGCAAGGAAATTAATGGTCTTCGTGGGAGATCAGAATAAATAGGCGTTTAGGTATTGTTGTTTATCTTCACTTTCACTAGCAGATTGTCTATATTTTAGTTAAATAAACCTGCCTTAGAGGGCGAGCTATGTCTGGTCATAGCCTTTACGAATGATATTTTTCAAGTATGGCTGTATACCTAGTGAATTGTTAACTGTAAAATTAGTACAATAAAATTATTTGTGCTTAATAAAAAATCAAGTATATTTGCAGCTTAGGTGTGTCATATTTGAACTTTGTAATTTTGTTAATTACATCGCTAGAAAAAACAAGGATGGAAAGGGCAACATTAAATTCATTTCAGTTTGTGTATTTAAATATATCCCTTTCTCAAGGTAAATTTTACATGACAAAAAAGATGATTTGTCTTGCCTTATGGTCAAATTTCTACGTCGAAGTGGCTTTGCTTCATGATATGTCGTGCACATTTCTTAGTTAGTTCGTTTTTTCCAATATTTATAATGATGTTTCGGACTTTAATTAACGTAATGTCGCGATAAAGGAAATAAAACACCACAGGTGCCGTCTTCATAAATAACTGAAAACTTTAAGAATAAATTTATTACAACTATAAAGTTCTTATATATAGATACAATTCTACAGACAGAGATGTGGTCTATAACGTTCTTGTACATTGACATAATTCTACATGCAGCGATATGATCTATAAAGTTCTTGTACATTAACATAATTCTACAGACAGAGATATGATCTATAAAGTTCGTGTACATTAACATAATTCTACAGACAGAGATATAATCTATAAAGTTCTTGTACATTAACACAATTCTACAGACAGAGATATGATCTATAAAGTTCTTGTACATTAATATAATTCTACATGCAGAGATATGATCTATAAAGTTCTTGTACATTAACATATTTCTACAGACAGAGATATGATCTATAACGTTCTTGTACATTAACATAATTCTACAGACAGAGATATGATCTATAAAGTTCTTGTACATTAACATAATTCTACAGAGAGAGATATGATCTATAAAGTTCTTGTACATTAACATAATTCTACAGACAGAGATATGATCTATAAAGTTCTTGTACATTAACATAATTCTACAGACAGCGATATGATCTATAAAGTTCTTGTACATTAATATAATTCTACATGCAGAGACATGATCTATAAAGTTCTTGTACATTAACATAATTCTACAGACAGAGATATGATCTATAAAGTTCTTGTACATTAACATAATTCTACAGACAGAGATATGATCTGTAAAGTTCTTGTACACTAACATGATTCTACAGACAGAGATATGATCTATAAAGTTTTTGTACATTAATATAATTCTACATGCAGAGATATGATCTTTTAAGTTCTTGTACATTAACATAATTCTACAGACAGAGATATGATCTATAACGTTCTTGTACATTAACATAATTCTACAGACAGAGATATGATCTATAAAGTTCTTGTACATTAACACAATTCTACAGACAGAGATATGATCTATAAAGTTCTTGTACATTAATATAATTCTACATACAGAGATATGATCTATAAAGTTCTTGTACATTAACATAATTCTACAGACAGAGATATGATCTATAAAGTTCTTGTACATTAACATAATTCTCCAGACAGAGATATGATCTATAAAGTTCTTGTACATTAACATAATTCTACAGACAGAGATATGATCTGTAAAGTTATTGTACACTAACATAATTCTACAGACAGAGATATGATCTATAACGTTCTTGTACATTAACATAATTCTACAGACAGAGATATGATCTATACAGTTCTTGTACATTAACATAATTCTACATGCAGAGACATGATCTATAAAGTTTTTGTACATTAACATAATTCTCCAGAGAGAGATATGATCTATAAAGTTCTTGTAGATTAGCACAATTCTACAGACAGAGATATGTTCTATAACGTTCTTGTACATTAACATACTACTACAGACAGAGATATGATCTATAACGTTCTTGTACATTAACATAATTCTACAGAGAGAGATATGATCTATAACGTTCTTGAACATTAACATAATTCTACAGACAGAGATATGATCTATAAAGTTCGTGTACATTAACATAATTCTACAGACAGAGATATAATCTATAAAGTTCTTGTACATTAACATAATTCTACAGACAGAGATATGATCTATAACGTTCTTGTACATTAACATAATTCTACAGACAGAGATATGATCTATAAAGTTTTTGTACATTAATATAATTCTACATGCAGAGATATGATCTATAAAGTTCTTGTACATTAACATAATTATACATGCAGAGATATGATCTATAAAGTTCTTGTACATTAACATAATTCTACAGACAGAGATATGATCTATAACGTTCTTGTACATTAACATAATTCTACAGACAGAGATATGATCTATAACGTTCTTGTACATTAACATAATTCTACAGACAGAGATATGATCTATAAAGTTCTTGTACATTAACATAATTCTACACGCAGAGACATGATCTATAAAGTTCTTGTACATTAACATAATTCTACAGAGAGAGATATGATCTATAAAGTTCTTGTAGATTAGCACAATTCTACAGACAGAGATATGTTCTATAACGTTCTTGTACATTAACATAATTCTACAGACAGAGATATGATCTATAACGTTCTTGTACATTAACATAATTCTACAGAGAGAGATATGATCTATAACGTTCTTGTACATTAACATAATTCTACATGCAGAGATATGATCTATAAAGTTCTTGTACATTAATATAATTATACATGCAGAGATATGATCTATAAAGTTCTTGTACATTAACATAATTTTACCTCCAGAGATCTGGTCTAAAAATTATGTACATTAATATTATTCTACATGGTGAGATCTGGTCTATAAAGTGTCTGTACATAAATATAACTCTTCATGCTGAAATACGACCATTTCTACATGCTGAGATCTGACTACGAAAGGTATTTCCATCAACCTTTCTATGCAGAGGTTATTAACAGAGATGGAAATATTAAATCTGATACATCTAAATTTATAAAATCGTTAATAAATCTTATTCGTTATATGCTATAAAGTAGCACCTTTCTGGGACAGGTTTTCTGGTCTAAATATATAAGTAATTTGCTGGGAGAACTACCAGATGAGTTATTATATCAGTACGTTTATAAATGATTATGATGGTGCAATATGTTTTGTTTTTCATTTCAATCTATATTATATTACTACTTTATATCAATAATAAATTCCAACAAATTGATGATCTGTTTATTCTGGTCTTCATATAAGATCATTAATTATATTGATGCTTATGACTAATCTGTTAGTAGTGTCAGCTATACCCAAGAGCAATTGTCTTAAACCGAAAGATTATAACTTCTTGGCTTAAAAGAAACAGAACTATGCACTTTTTGTACAGAAACTAAACAGAGTTTATTTCATCTGATTTGGGAATGCACCTACAAGTAAAAACATTTGGTTTTCATTAGTAAATGTTTTTGAAAATTGTGGTCTTAACATGCAGTATATAAATGCACCTAATATTATATTGGGTAAGATAAATCCTTTAGATCCAGATAACACTAATAATCAAGTCATTTTGATTTTAAAATATTATTTATGCAAATGTACATGTTTGGGTGATAAACCCAGTATTAATGGTGGTCTAAAATACCTGAAATATAGCATTAAAACAGAAAAGACAACCATAAATTTCCTATCCCCTAGGCAAAAAGAATATATATGCAAAAAGTGGTGGCCATTTGAAACTGTCCTTAGTGTTTGATATTTCAGTCCAGTGTTGCAAAATGTTTGCTTTGATAAATTAAATGCCTTTTGTCTGTGTAAAATTGTATATGCATGTCATGTGTTGGCTATTAGTCTGTAACGAATATTCACGGTCTGTTTTATTGTACCATGAATGTTTACGCTGTCTTTAATTTGTGTGATAATGTGCTGTCTGTTTGAGTGAAAGATAATTTGTGCAGGTGTTTTTATTGTTTGTTTATGTTTCCATTGCGTTGGAGATAAAATTACCCAAGAGAGGGTTGGAATCCCATTTACTGGTTTAACATTTCCAATTGTAGTGTGTCCGTCACAACCCATGACCTGGCGGAGGGCTCGGTATTTTTAGTGTTGAATGTTGGGAGGCGGTAGATAGTTGTTCATTTTGTCGATATTAGTGGACCTGTTGACTATTACCGTCTACACCTTGTTTGCATAGAAATGTTACAGACATCCACTTTTAGAGAGTGCTATTTGGAATGTTAATTTGTGAAACTGATGTCACCTCAATAATGATGAATAGTATTGTCGCAACCGCATGTAAATCAATACGGGAGTTTGGAGTTAGGAAGTCTTCTGTGAAGGAGGTAAAATAGGACTATGTATATTTCCTGCCGCCGTTGGACGTTTATTCAATATAGCGGATTTTACTTTGTATTATGTTCCTTTGAATTGAAAATTGATGCAGGAAAATATTAAAAATATAATACCCACAGCCATTTATATATATATTCTTTCTTATATGACAAATACTAATTGGCTTGTCTGTATATTATGTTAATGTAAACATTGATACAGGGAAAATACCGTTGTAAAAAAATAAGTATATGTTTCTTTTAATGTGACAAATAAAATCATAAAATGTCTATTATTTGCATTAAATATAGTCTGTTCAATTTTATTACATAAAGCAGGTAATTTTACACCTGAAATGTTCAGTATCATCTACGGTAACTAAATTTGAACATTACATCCGATACTGCACAATATTATAGCAAAGTTTCTTTATCTGCAACTTCAGCTTCTCATGAATAACCCTAACCTAGCCAGGCAACTATCAGTGATAACATAGAATATGAAATTAACACGCAACCACTACCAAGTAAGGTATAAAGGGGAAAGCTTTTTCTCCGTTGATGATGACAGCTATCTGTGAAACAAAGGGCGGCAGCCATCTTAAAAAAGTGTCCGGAAAATGAGACCCGGATGTAGAACTTATGTACTCTTAATGGCTAAGAGCTAGACACGGGACATAGCTCTTCCCCTAACTCCGAACTATTGTACTAAAGTGCAGACAATATTTAGTACCCACGGGCAACTATAAAGTTAAAAATAATGCTTCAGCATCTAATTGAAGACAAACAACAGTGAACAGATCTTAATCTCCCTGCCCTTTTTGGTAATAACATAATGGACATATTATTACTTTTTCTATAAAGGTCAGTAATTGTTACTGGACAGTTTATGTCTTCATCGTCTTCCAATCTATTATTTATTTGTTTTATTGCTGAGAATATCTTTGTCTATTCTTTCTTGAATTGGAGAGAATTATATCCTAAAATAACAAATTATTACTTTTTCTAAATCTAGAAGAGACATAACAAGCCTTTCCACAACGAAACAAATGATAAAAGTGCTGTTTGATATATGTTTTTACATGAAACACTTAAAATGAAATCTCCAGAAACACACGACTTCTAACTATTGGACTAAACCCTTTATTAGGCGGACAGATTAACATCGAATTTTTAAATCCAAATTTCTTCTATTTCAAAATAATTTGAAAATGGTTCTTTTTCTTTCTGTCATATTACTGATTATTAAGAGCAGATAATATATCCCTTTCTGGTTTTATCTAAGATTCAGACGCCGTTATTTTTATCAAAAGTTGTCATGAATCTATAATTGCCACTAAATACAATAGTATTATCATTATTATATTTAAAATAATATTTGTATTCTGATTTCATTTTCATTTAAATTTAATTTTGTGCAAGATGGAAATTATTCATTCGTTTTGCTATTATTTGCGTATCATTGCAAAGGTGATTCCAAATGTCTATGATAAATGAACAAAATCTAAATGATATTTATGCTACTTGAAACTCACAAGTGTTTCAAAGCTACTGTAGTATTGAAATGCACCATAAACATAGCCGATTGATTGTTGGCTACTTTTTAACATTAAGTGGCAATAGATCATGTATATTCAGGACGGTAATAAATTCAACAATATTGACAAATTACAGAGAAGGTAATGACGAACGGGACAACGAATGATTAGTACAAATGGAAAGAATGGAGAGTTGAGTAAGGATTCTAAAAAAATAGCCTTTTGTTGCGACTTCAATATTCTTGTTCGAAAGGATCTTCACCATGTTGGGAGCGTGTCACCCTGTTACAGAGCTGAGCTACTTAAACAGGTATCACTAACGAGTGAGTGATTGTTGTTTAACGCCAGCTCAGCAATTTTTCAGCTATATCATGACGACATCACTAACGAATTAACAGATATGTATGATACATCAATATGTAAGCATGGTATATATATATATATATATACATCGATGAAAACACTCTCAAATACTTAATACCAGACAGTCCCAAACTTGGCAGATTCTATCTTCTTCCCAAAATCCACAAAGCCAATAACCCAGGTAGACCTATTGTCTCTGCTAACGGTCATTCCACTGAAAAAATCTCAGAATTTGTGGATTTCCACCTTCGCCAACATGTTGAAGCTCTTCCATCTTTTATCAAAGATACCACTGACTACTTACAAAAAATGGCAGCTCTGAATCCTTTACCATCCAACACTACTCTGGTCACTATGGATGTCACCTCCCTCTACACCAATATTCCTCATTCCGATGGCATCGAAGCCTGTAAGGAAATGTGGGAATCTCGTTCGGTTAAAATGCCACCTACCGACTGCTTGGTTACAATGCTCACGATTGTGCTTGCAAAGAACAACTTTACTTTTAATGGAGACCATTACTTACAAATAAATGGCACAGCTATGGGCACCAAAATGGCTCCATCTTATGCTAATATATTTATGGGAAAATTAGAAAAACAACTGCTCGAATCGTCTATTGAAAGACCGCTTTTTTGGTACAGATTTATAGATGATGTGGATATGAAGTGGACTCAGAGTGATGAGGAATTACAGAACTGTCTTTCACGTGCCAATAACCAACATCCCTCCATCAAGTTCACTCATGACATATCTAACACTACCATTTCCTTCCTCGACACTTCTAGCTCTGTATCGGAAGGTGTACTATCCACAGATGTATGCTCCAAAACTACCGACACCAATCAATACCTTTTGCCTAGCAGCTGTCATCCTCCTCATGTGACTAAGAGCATATCATACAGTCAAGCTCTTAGAATCAGGCGAATTTGCTCCACCGACAAATCTTTGAAAAAACGATTGGGTCAACTTAAAAATAATTTCAAAAGAAGGGGTTACAAACAAAATATTATCAAGAAAAGTTTTAGCAAAGCTAATAACATCTCCAGGAGCAGCTTACTTCAGTACAAAGAAAAACAGAAATGTAAAAGAACCCCTTGTGTCCTCACATACCACCCCTGTCTGAGAAACAGCTTCAACACCATTCGTGGGCATTGGACATACGTCGAAAAAAATTCCAAACTGTCCAAACTCTTTCTTGAGCCTCCCATGGTTGCCTTCAAACAACCAAACAGTCTGAGAAACCTGTTGGTGCGGGCAGAGATGTCAAAGCCTAACACAACTATAGGCAAGAGTCACTCTTGTGGAGACAAACGCTGCAAATGCTGTAAACATATGCAACATTCGTCATCGTATACCAGTAAGGTCACCGGAAAACATTGCACAATATTATGCACTGTTAATTGCAAGAGTGCAAATGTTATTTACATCCTTGAGTGTTCCGTTTGTGGCCTCCAGTACGTTGGCGAGTCTAAGCAGCCCTTCCACAAACGCCTGAATGGACACAGAAGTAACCTTACAAAAAAGACATTTCTTCCTGTGAGCCAGCACTCCAGACTGTCTGACCACAGTCTCGAGGATTTTAACAGAATGAAAATCCTCATCATTGAACAGAACTGTCTGTGGATTGATTTTCAACGTGAGAATCGAGAAAGATTTTGGATTAAAGAACTCCGTGTTTTACATCCGGACGGTATTAACAGAAAACAATAATTTTTTATGTATATTTTCTTTCACAGTGTTTATAGTTAACGAATATTTTACTACTGTCACAAAGTTAAAGATTTGTGCTCACCACCTTTTATTAACGATTATCCTTAGCATTCTCAAATGCGTCACACTTTACCAGGTGACAATTATACCATCATATCTTTACAGTGAAATGAGGGAGTTAAATATTTTTAATACGTCACACTTTGTCACCTGACCATTTAGTGAGTTGTAATTATACCATCTAATCTTTATAAACTCAGTCTAACTTTGATAGACACTGAGGAAGGTCATTTGTTGATCGAAAATTTTGGCAATATATTTTTTGTAACACCTTTATCGGTATCGTTGCACAATCTTCTAGACTTATATATATATATATATATATATATATATATATATAAGTAAGTGACAACCATACAATATATCTGTCCCACTGGATCTCAAAGTAACTAAGGATACTAGGGTAATACTAAATATTATATACGTCTGTATATTATACAAACGTCTAGAAGCAAGTAACAACTATACAGTGGGACAGATATATTGTATGGTTGTCACTTGCTTAGACGTTTGTATAATATACTTTATTTCCTGTGACTGTATAATGAATTCTTCATTATCCAATACAATATATCAAAAATTGCTGAGTTAGATTGCTGTCAAATTATAATATTAAGTATATATGTACCATCTACACACGCTTATACACATGTCTTACGTCTATCCCTAGATTTGCCTTACGAGAAAAGGTAACACTACGATTATTGAAGCTCCTTTAATAGGGAGTGGGTGTGGTCGAGTGGTCTAGCGCGCTGGACGTAGGGCTAAGAGAATGGTGCTGCAGTGTATCAATGGTGTGGGTTCAAATCCCGTCGAGGGAAGAACAAAAATTTGACAGCTCTAAAATCTAATTCTAACACTGTTTGGTTTAATTTTCAGACGTATATAATATTTAGTATTAACCTAGTATCCTTAGTAACTTTGAGACCAGTAGGACAGATATATTGTATGGTTGTCACTTGCTTCTAGACGTTTGTATAATATACTTTATATCTTGTGACTGTATAATGAATTCTTCATTATCCTATACAATATATTAAAAATTGCTGAGTTAGATTGCTGTCAAATTATAATATTAAGTATATATGTACCATCTACACACGCTTATACACATGTCTTACGTCTATCCCTAGATTTGCCTTACGAGAAAAGGTAACACTACGATTATTGAAGCTCCTTTTTTAGGGAGTGGATGTGGTCGAGTGGTCTAGGGCGCTGGACGTAAAGCTAAGCGAATGGTGCTGCAGTGTATCAATGGTGTGGGTTCAAATCCCGTCGAGGGAAGAACAAACATTTGACAGCTCTAAAATCTAATTCTAACATTGTTTGGTTTAATTTTCAGACGTATATATATATATAAACGTCTAAAATGTTAGCACAACGATATCAAAAAAAGATGTTAAAATGTAACAAAAATAACTATAAGTCTACAAAAAGACTAATTATAATTAAATCGACGGATATTTCGCTTGACCGACAAGCTTCATACAGCGTATATATATATATATATATATATATATGTACACGATATAATTCCTCGTTTCATATTTCTGTCAATACATGTAACCACTTTCGCCATCCTACCCTATACATCATTCGTGATAACTTTCATCATTCTGCAACAATATGTTTTGCCCGGAGAATATTTCCTCTGTCAAGAGAATCATTTATATGACGTAGAATGCGACACAATTTCTCTGACTGTCTTCTTTCATCAGACCCGCAGTAATTGTAAAACTGAAGGTTGTTATATCGCTTTAAAATATATAATAATTAAAAGAAGAATATAATGAATATTTTTCCAGCTTAAGATCATATTGCTGTCGCCTGTATAATAGAGCAACATATAAAGTCACCATATTGTTTATCGTCATTCATTTTGTGATATCAGGTGGTCGTTTTGAGTGGACGCGAATAGTGGTGTTGGAAACACAGTTATCAAGAGGGGAGGGTTGGGATCTCATCAACAGTTTTCATACCGCCACATTTTGGGCTTATCCGGATCTAGATTTCCAACGTCATATGTTGTGGTCTTTTTTGAGTTCAGTGAGTGAAGGTCAGAGGTGATTGTTCACTTGATTGATATTGGTGGAATTGTTGACCATCACTGTTTTATTGCTTTGATTAGATGGTTTAGGAAAATAACAAATACCTTCGTAGCCGAAAGTCTATAACTGTGAAGAATTTTAATTAACAGAATATCATCAATACACACCTGGATGTGAGGTTAAAGGCTTTTGCTACTGTAATTCTTTTGTCTTAAATAAGTGCTTGTGTAACCTGTGAGTCATAGGAGTAAAGGAATAGATCGACAGGGAGATGAAGATTACGAAGGCTGAGTTAACCAATCTTATTTTAAAGACTCAGTTTACTTTAATAATACAATGTATAAAAAAGCATTAATCAGCTATACAAATATTGACTGCCTGAATAAATATCTTGACATTTATCATTATTTGAAGCTTTAATGATTTTAAATTCGATAGAACACATAAAAGAATAAATATGTTTATATCATCAATATTAATCAATCAACTCATTTCAGAAAATGTAAAGGTTAGAGGTCATGCCCATTACTTTATGACATATTTCGATATAACCGACAGTGTGGTATTTTTTGTTTTACATTCTATCACATTTCTATATATATAGGAATATCATGTTAAGAAAAAATGTACAACGTTTCTAATAATTAAAATCAAATTAAAAAGAAAAAGAGAACTCTTAAATATTATTTTAATAAATAAAGGGACATTTTGAAATTTGACAGAAAGTGACTTGTGAAGAGGTGTAAAGTGTTTCAGATAGCGAGTACATGCAGCTTTAGCTAGAGTACAAGGGATGGGATAGCATGAAGACGACGTGATAAAGATCAAATATACATATTTTAAGATATTGTTGCGTTTTTTGCTCCCCTGTGATCTATTGACGCGTCAATAGTCTTCAAGAGACTATTGCACGACAGACTATTGAACTGACCTTTGAACCGTTTTTTAATTGGATAAGAATATAATTAGATGCATGGTTTGTCAAATCAATTTATGTCACACAACGATGAATTGACATTACGTAAAACGCAAAAGTGAATCAGACGCTTTATTTACAGACGACAACAAAAATGGCCAAACGATTTGCGTCCGTGGAGAATGAAGAGCTGGATAATATCCAAAATAACAGGGATTCCACCAACACAAAAAACGTAATTCGCATGGCCACGAATGTTTTAAGGGAATATGCAAATGAAAATTCAATTTTAATGGAAGATTTCGAACAATTACCAAAGCAGGACCTGTGTGAAAAGCTCCGAACATGTTATGCCTCTCTACGAAATAAAAAGGGCGAATTCTACAGTAAAAATTCCATGATTAGTATCAGGTATGGCATTCAGAGACACTTTCGAAAAGTTCGTGAGTTTGATGTGGCTAATGATGCAGATTTTAAACCCGCCAACTTGATGTTTAACGCCATGTTGGTAAAATTGAAACAACTTGGCTTTGCAGTAACCGTTCATAAACCAGCCATCGCTAAGGAAGACCTTGGGAAGTTTTACAATTCATTTGACTTAAATTCTCCTGTTGGACTGCAAAACAAAGTATTCATTGACTTTATGTTGTATTTTTGCAACCGGGGCAGAGGAAACCTAAGAACTCTAAAGAAGGAGGACTTTCAGTTTTTTGGAAGAAATGATGAACGATACGTACAACTGAGAGATCACTTCACGAAAAACCACCGAGGAGATACTAATGATGATGAGAGTCAGGGGGGTCGATTTTACCCTGTACCGGGTCACAGACTTTGCCCAATTGCTACACTCCAGAAATGCCTTGCAGTCTTGAATCCTAAAAATGAATGCTTTTGGCAAAGACCCAAGCTCGGAGTATCGGAAAATCAGACGTCTGGTATGATAATATTTCAGTGGAACAAAACACACTAGGTGCAAAAATGAAGACTTTGTCACAGGAACTTGAACTATCAAAAATGTATACTAACCATTGCCTGAGAGCTACTACTATACCACTATTAGATGAAAATGGTTTTGAGGCAAGACACATCATGTCCATAAGTGGTCATAAATCTGAGTCCAGCATCCGAAGTTATTCGAGGATTGACAATGTCAAAAAGAGAAGGATGTCGAGTACGCTCAGCAACATAATTAAAGAAAATACAGGTAATTAATAATTAATGAGATACGGTCATAAGCCAAAATAAAATAATTCCTAGATTATCCATTTTTTTTAAAGTTTGGGGGATCCATCTTTTTAAACAAATTTTGTTGTAATTTTTATTACTACAGATACAGTATATTTACATGTACCTGTATGTAATTTTAAAGTGTTGACTCAAAAACCAAACACGGGGTGCGAGGACTTGAAATACACATGGGATGGAATGACTCAATGAGTATACCAGTACATGTATCTAGGAATTAAGTTTATTTGGCTTAATATCTAATAAAACGAAGAATCTCTGAATGTACTGTGTCGCTCCTGGCACTCACTGAAGCTGATGAAACCACAAAACAACATACAACATATTTTAATGTATTTGCATAGTCATCATGTACATTTACCCTGAATTCATACACACATTTACTATATACATGCACAAAAATGTAGATTGTATCTGTTGAATCATGTTTGTAACTGTTAAACATTACAGAAACTAGTCAACTTTCAACTTTTGAATCCTTCAAATACAAATTGAGACAACACTACTATAAAAATGCTAAACCCCCCTCCTATTA
Organism: Bathymodiolus brooksi; assembly: GCA_963680875.1. Taxonomy (NCBI): domain Eukaryota; kingdom Metazoa; phylum Mollusca; class Bivalvia; order Mytilida; family Modiolidae; genus Bathymodiolus; species Bathymodiolus brooksi. Next base: position 71,223,344 of record OY804577.1, on the reverse strand, counting down.
TAATATTGGCAACAGATATTTAAATATACTGCATACTAGAATAAGGAATAATTGTAGTGCGTTACATAATGATCTATTTCATGCTAATTTGATTCATAGCCCATCTTGTTCTTGTGGATATTCCACAGAGAATGCTGAACAATTTTTATTGTACTGCAAGAGGTTTGATGCACAAAGAAATATTTTGTACCGTTCTTTACTAGCTGCAAATGTACACATTGACTTAAACACTTTGCTGTTTGGAAGTCAAATTTATAATATTGACACAAATATGCATGTATTCATTACTGTACAGACATATATTAAGAAAACATGTCGCTTTTCTTTCCGCTGATTATCGTGAATGTAATCAGGTAACAATTGGTTTGTGGCTGACCTGGTGTGAATTAGTAAATGTTGGAATACACACGTGTGAGCACTTTATGCTAAAATATTTACTGAATAAATAATGATATTGTTATATATTTTGAAACTAAATTTTAAAAGATCCTACCTTTACCGAATTAATAATCCCACTACATTGTATAACAATTATTGATTTTCTTCATTCTAGGTGTGTTCTATAAACTAGTCCAATTATTGTAAAGGTCTGTTCGATTTGTCATTTGGCAAATATCAAATTGTGTTGCACTCGTACATTTCATGTTGTTGTTTTTTTCTAATTATTAAGAAAGACTAGCTTTTGTGTATCTATGTTCAACTGTATTTGTATATTGTTTATATAAAGGAGAAGATGTTCTAAGTTGGACAACTTGTATCTGATCATATTGTCATGTTTTTGGACAATACAATATGTTTAAACTAGAAATTAGTCTTTATTGGGTGTATTGGTATGGTGATCGTAATTGTATCATTTAAATTGTACTGAAATATTCTCGTTTTTATTTTATTTTTGTCAATATGTTTTAATATGCTTATGGTTTTTTAGATGGTAATATCAGCACCTCATCTGAACCAGTAGTCCTTGGTAGTAATGACAAGATGGATACAAATGTGACTAATAAAACATGGAACCCACCTATGGCTATGGAAAAATCCTCCTTACCATTGCAACATACAGGTAAATATCGACCACATGTACAATTGATAGTACACGGACTCTTAAGCATCACTACAAAGTACACCCAAAACACCAATTTTATATTTTTCAAGCCACCACCAAGGGAGATAATTTGCCAAGGAATGATATTTAATTTTTCCAGGACAACTGTTGATAAAGTCGGGAAATGGATGTTAGCTGGACATGCGATTTTCAACATGTTTGCTGCAGTATTCCGGTCTTCCAATCATCTGGATTCTATCATCACTGATGCAGAATCAATGTTTGAAACATGCATGTATGGTGCATCTAATTTTAGCATGTTTAACACTGGTATATTAATACACTTTAATTGCTGTATACAATGTAAACATGATACATGTAGCAGACATTGTAGAATAAAGAACAAATGAATTCATTATCAGATCTTGGAAAAATTGACAAACTGACATTTTGCAATAGAAATCAGAACTTAGTTTTAACTTTTTATTGTAGGAATGAACATGACCAATGAGGAAAGCATGGATCCACTCCTTGACATTGAGATTGCAGATTTTTTGGAACTGAGTGCTTCACAGGAAGAGATCCTTATAAAATCTCTGGAAATAGCCTCAACAGAGACACACACACTGTCGGAAATACCGGACAGACATGCAATGCAACTAAGACATACACACATTCTCGCAATTTAACTGTTCCCATGAAAATAATGAACAATTTTAACAATGTTGGTGAAATTCACATTCACTATCACCATGATCACTGAAATCCAGTTTTGTTTTTGAAGTAGTTCAGAAGGACAGGATAAAAAAAAACAGTAAAACGTTTTCAATATTCCACTTGTTTATTGTTATCTAATTCAACAAATAAATAATTTTCATCAGTTTTTCTACAATATATGCATGAATATATTTAAGTCATGTCTGCTACCTTGCTTCTGTTTAATTAGGAAATAAAACAGTTATTTAATGGGTGTGGATGCAATAGACCAAACTATTTGTCATGAGGTGCTGGGAATGACCAAGTGTTCTATTGCATGAGGCCAACGTATAATATTAATCAAATTTATCAGGTGCATATTTCTGCATTTAACTTCCTCATTGGTGCTCGATCCAAAACAATTTGAAGACACATAAACATTGAACGTGAAACAAAACAAAAAAAAATGCGCAAGCATTCAACGGCGCCCAACCAATTATATTTATACTAAATTACCTATTCTAATGTAAGCATTATAAGGAGAGTGTTGTAAATAATCACGAGGGACTATCCAAATTTACGCGTAGACAAATAAGAGGTATAGAAAAGACAGTGTTTTTCATGCTGTTATACATCTCACAGTTGCAGTAGGGTCATCAATATTACATTAATTAGCATAACTCATTACCTAAATAAGGGTAATAACAAAATTACCGAACTCCGAACAATCTTACAAAGGGAAAGTCAAAACTCATAATTATATAAACAGACAAAATCAGTCAACAACCGGAAAACTGTGAAAACCGTAATGACCCTGACTTGGTACAGGCATTTCTAAAGAAATGGTGGGTTGAATCAGATTTTAAAGCGCCAAACCTCCCCCTTTCATTACGGCTCAAAGTTTCCGGCTGTCACTATAACAGTATTTATAACAACACTTGAACAAAACAGGTAAAACAGTTGTCAAAGCAGCACTAAGCTCAGTGAAGTAAATGTCAAAGACACTTTTACGTCACACATTGATAAAAAAATATTTTTGACATTTTTGTTGACACCAATTATAGTAATGACTTTGAAACGGTCCCTAGCTTGGATTTGAGCGATAGTCTTTACTTCAGTCGATACACATTACATCTGGGAATCTTTGCTGTTTCGATATTTGAGTATATAAAAGAATATATATACTCAGACACTTATCAAATAAGGTAACTGTACTTTTATTTCTGTTCTGCATTCCATAGTAACAGTGGGGTCTTCATTTTCACAATAACTAGCATAATTCATACCCTAAAGTGACTGTACGTGAGAAACAGTACCTAGCCTGCAGTTGATTGGCACATTTAAACTTTGTACTTCTGTTGATAATCGCTGGGAATATATCTTTTTCCTTTTGATTTTTGAGAGTATGCAATTATTATTTCTAAGAGTATGGTTATCAACAAGAAAGTAAAATACAGATAAAGTATTCTTACAAATACTGTCATTGTTCGACTTTACATTACGCATCGCCAAGCAAAACTACATTTCAACAGTCAACTCCCGAATTGATGCCGGAAACACAATATTTTTTACACTGACGAATGATCTTTAACATGTCTAAAAATTATCTATAGAAATTTAGTATATTGGTATCAATGCATTCATAGAAGATTATTCTTTCTTTCCAATTTAATCTAAATCTATTATTATGATATATTTGTTTTACAAACAATGTTATATAACGAAATGTACCCAAATTACAGCAACGGTGTTTGGTTAAAGATAGCACTTGCGGATATTTCAATTTAATCTTTTACAAAAAAAATATTTATTTTAGCAAGCTTACTATGATTTCCAAAACCATATCTCAGAATTTTGATATATTTCTTAGTTTCAGGATTATATGAGAAATGTTTGAAGATACCCATGACATAATCAGAAGCCGTAAATCGAAGGACAAACAGACAATATATATATATACTTTTAAATGTTGGATGTCGAGCATTCTTTTACGTCAGGAGATTCAGAGGAATTTGTAGAAATAAATTATGAGAAATCTGTGAAAAGGTCATATAGAATACACTCACTGGCACAACATGCACCATGATTAGGTCATTAATGGTGCCCATACTGGTCGAGGACCAATTATCGCCATTTATGTTTTGTTTTTGTCAGATTATTTCTATGTAGTCCAATACACCCCTTCAAGCGCTTCATAATTTTGAACGTTACCAATCGACTTGCCTTGGACGGAAATATAAATAGTTTTTATGCGCATGCTCGTATCAGGGACCCTTTGTAAAGGTCTTGTTTTTTGTCACTGAATCTGGGAGGAAGAGTACCAATTATCACCAATCACAAATCTGCTGTATTTTTCTGTTAATAATAGCGACTGGCATTTCCCTCCATTTACGTGAGGTTTATATAAAGAGGTATGGTTTCTAATGGGGTTTTACCTGATTTCTTTTGAATTAGCCAAGATACAAATGTAGGATTTTGTTGTCTGCTTTGTCACCATTTATTATTGTCATCTGCAAAAAATGGCCAGAAAATTCGTGTGCAGTCGCAAGTAACGTGCAAGTTGGCGATAATTGGTCCTCGACCAGTAGAGTTGCTAATTTGTGTAAACGGTGTGAAGTCACTCCTAGAATGAGGGTGCGAAATGCCAAAACATATTAGCTGTATAGGTGTTTTAATTCTCTTTTTACATATCTATTAATAATTCATCAAGATATGTACTGTCCATCCCCTTTAAACTCTATGTTGATATTTGCCGAGAAGACATACTTCACTAGTTTGCTCTACATCTGGAAGATCACAGATCATCCACATATGTAAACTGTATGAGGAATTGTCCAGGTGCATAGTGTGTATGGATCTGTGATATTAAAGTTAAGGTCAACCTCCTTTAAGTCAATGGTAACCGTTACCGATTTTGGATATCCTGTTTAGGATTGTTTGGTTTACTTTTCCCCAAAATCTTTAAAATTATTTGACATTCCAAGCTTTTGACCATGAAAATTATTCCAGAAATGCGACTTGCGCACTAAATTAGATATATATCCACGCTTTTAAGTTACCTTTTAAAGAAGAATTATATATATGTGAGATATTTATAGAAATGAATTCATTGTTATAGAATTTCCACGTATCTGTATATAATATTTCAGAAACCAAGGATTAGCTATAGCTAAGAAGAATACAGTGTACACTAATCGTAACAGATCATTTACTCTACCAACAATAACGAAAGTACAAAGAAAATGGTAAAGAATAGAAATACTCGTACAACACGAATCCACAATATAATTGTTGAAAACACCAGTAAAGATCTTTTTAACTGAGATTATGATTCATATCAATCACGTTCGAAATTAAGGGAGGATCATTACCCCCATTTGAATTTTAATATATTGGCAAAACATGCATAGATTGTGATACAACAATTCATTTCTTCGCGCTTGTCTTTACTGAAATAAAATTCGTTCAATTTATATTTAGATGTACGGAACTACCATTTGATTAAATAAGATAAGAAAAAAAAATGGTATACAAGGCAACATATTTCATTAAGAGATCAAAGATTATCCAGAACTTCAGGAGAAAATCTGACACTTTCAAAAGCTTATTGCTTTGACAAAAAAGGTATTGAAAATAATTACTATTAATATATAATATATATAATCCTTATAACTATCATAGGCATGTCAAATAAATTAAAAAAAAGAAATTCTATGAAACCTGATTGTCACATAGAACTAACACTTCACATGATCATTTGCTATAAAGTGCACACAATGTAAATTTACATGTATTCAATCAAGTAGAATAAAATTCGATTAGATTTCAAAAAGAAGTTAATGTTGTAAACCAAATAGGATTTAATTCAAACAAGACCTCATATGAATGAAATAGAAAATTGTGTAAGAAAGGAAATTACAGCTGATAGTTTTAGAATGTGGGATGAAAATGTAACTGTTCCATTACATGAAAGGAATCTCTTGTTTATTTTGTAGTAGAATTGTTCAATACAAGATATAGTTAATCAAAAACAAAAATATTCCAGTTCTTACTGTTTTTTTACTATACTAAAAAGTGGTCGTCACAATTGTTTTTTTCTCATGAAAATAGTTTGGATCGAAAACATCACACATGGCATTTGATGATATTTTTCTCATAGCAGAAATATAAAGGGTTCTAAGACGTTGCTTATAGTAATCTTGAATATACATGTATTCAATCTTTATAAACCATCGTTTGTGGACGCGTTCCTATGATATTAGAATATAAATTAATTTTAGAGTCACATGTAATTTTATACGTGTTTTGATTGGTTTAAAAAGTTGAGGTTATTTTCCAATGTACGGAATCTGAAAATAGACGTCGTTCTCAAGGCATCGCGTGCCGTTGTCAACAGGTGATTTTCTTTAAATGAGGCACCTTTGGGGTTATTTAAATTTATTTCCGATTATTTGCCTTATTTTGAAAAAAATAATATATTTTTCAATATCATAGCAAAAAAAAGTTTACGTTGTGTACAATCTGATTGAGATTATTTCTTCATGAACCGAACACAAATTGCGATCAATCCTTAATTATATCTCCTAATGGAATCAATGCCTATCGTCACTTAGTGTGTTTGATAGAAACATTAGCGATGTTTAAAGTTTGGCTGTTATTTCCAGAGATATCACCACATACATTACCACATGTATATTGTCTATCCTCATATTCACTTTATGATTTGATTTGATTTGATTTATTGTGTTTAACGCCACTTTCAGCAATATTTCAGCTATATCATGGCGACCAGTTTTAGTAGTGGAAGAAGCCGGAGTACCCGGAGAGAACCACCGACCATGGGCAAGCAACTAGTAAACTGTATCACTTGCGGCTGTGAGTCGAGTGCACCTTTTTTGTAACTTACAAAGCCGGGTGCGAACGCACGGCGTATTGGTGATAGGCTTGCATGAGTTATTAGATAATCCAGCTACCTAACTCATTGGGCCACCCGGGTCCTTTCACTTTACGTGACAAAGATATATTTGGCTATTGCAAACATAATTTAAACAGAATATGTACCAGAAGATGCGTAAGACAAAGTCCATACTTTATAGATAAGGGATTCACGACGATTGCCTTGCCAGGATCACCTGGTTCTTAGATTCTTTCCACATATGTTATATTATGCTTCATTTATGTTGCTTTGTCAATTCTTATTGTTATTTGTATACTGTTCCTTCTACTTGGTATTATACCTGCATCTTACTGGCGATCTCCTCTCATTAATTGTAAGTTATGTTTTATTTATATTTCATATATATGCTCACTCTAGATTAAACGAAAAATATAACTTGTATTGCTTTGTTTTGTTCATTCTCCTAAAACGATGATATTTGTCAGAAAGTACATACATCAAAAGTATACGCCATGGGGTATAGAGTCAGTTTCAATATTCCAATCGCTGATTGAAAATGACAAAAACATATAGACAGTCTAATTCAGAGAGCTTAAAAACAGTTTAATGTCTTATGGGAACTTAAATTTTTCTTAAGGAGGGAATATCTGGAGAATATATATTTTACTTTCATTAGACCAATTTTGGAATATTCATCTCTGGTATAGGATAAGTAGGGGCAAATTCACTCTGATAGATAAGGGAAACAATTGAAAGCGCTTTTTATTGTTACATGTCTGGCATGATAACCAACACGGAATACACAATCAAGTTATAATAGTTATTGACTGTGGTCCAATTATAGTTAAGATGTTTTGTACTTTTTGAAACAATTTGCAGTTTGCATTTCGCTCATACATTATATATATGTGCATTAGCAAAAGAAAGTATAAACAACAGTTATGAGCAACAATTCCACAAATATCAACAAAACATACAATCACTTTACACTTCAAATGATGGAACACAAAAAAAAACAACGATAAAAAACATTAGGAGATCCAGGCTCTTGCTTGGGACAAACACAAATCTTTATTATAAATGAATATGTAGCTTTCGCTTAATAAATAGTCCACTATATATTATAATTGCTTTTATAAAGGAAAATGTTCTAAGTTGTAAAACTTGTATAAGAACTTTTAAACTGTAAAATATGTTCAAACTGATAACTAATATACAATATCAATACAAAAATAAGAAATATATATGCTTCATCATTGTTATATACTGTATTAGCATTGGTGCTTTTATTAACAGACTTAATAAATTAAAACTGTGATATAGAAAAAAGGCCATGTGTGGCTGAATGCAGATAAACCACTGTGTGTGATGGACGAATCAAACACACAACTTTCTTTAAGGACGGGAAGTAATGGAATGCTTCGCATGTACAGAATACTATACTTCCTGTAGTTGACAGCATACGTCTCCTACCAATGGCTAACGTCTTGTTTTTGTTTATATGTTCTGTTTTGTAATTGAGTGTACATTTATGACATAATATGTAGAACGCTCTTCATTTACTTTAATTTATGTCTAAGTGTAATGTTGGATAGTCTCTCATGTTCATTGACTTCGATATCATTTCCTACTATCTATTATGCTCTCTACCTTTTAGCTGTGCAAGTCAAAATACGCGTCTACCCAAGTGATATCAGTTTGTCCTACACGATTTATTGCTTTTTTATTTGTAAACTGGTTATTTCCATGAATTTGCCAGTTTCTAAATGACTATTATCCCTATATTCATAATATATGGTTGTTTCTTTAGAGTACATATTATTTATTTCCGAACTGCATCGTTTTCATTTAGATAAACCATTCCTAATATTCTTCTGTCTTCTCCTGAGGTCAGATTCATAGCAACACACTGTCCTAGATTCACCATTGTATCGCAGCTGTTTTTAGTGAAGTGTCTATATTTGATACTGATGGACGTCATTTGACTTTTAGCGTTTCTAAGTTAATGGATATCCTGTATATAACAGGCCACACCTGATTCTGATATATATGTTACTAACCTATCATGGAACACTTACGAAACACTTAAGGATCGTTTCACTGACATTTCCTCCGACATTCATTGACAGAGAAATGTTCATTGAAAGTAGATAAATTTCTCGATTTTATCAATCAAATCAAATCAAATATGAACAAGCTTCCCGTCTTTTATCACCTATTATATTATCAGATACATTATTAATAATATATCCCGTAAATTTTATTTTTTTCAATGCTAAGAAATACCTAAGTAAAAATTATATATATTTTGTAGAAACAGTAATGTACTGTGGTAATCTTTTGTCATGTTCACTGGTACTTAACCATTATCCTTTTCTCCATAATTGTGTTACTCTACTAACTTGCCTTATGTGGTCCGTTATAATTGGTAATAGAAAAAATTTGATGGTAGCGTCCCGTGATTACTCGACATTTTTCATGGTTGTGAATAAAGGAATCATCCATAGGCATAGGAATGTACTTGCAAGTGTGCGGGGCAAGCTTTAGAAGTGGGCTAACAAGTGTGAGGGGCAACATTTAAAAGTGAGCTAAAACGTGTGAGGGGCAACCTTTCAAAGTGGGTTAAAAGGTGTAAGGGGTGGGGAGGGGCTTCAAGAAATGAACAGAAAACTTTCAAAACTATTAAGCCAGAACAAACTAATTCTTGGCTTCGAAACATACTTTTTATTTATGCCTATTTTTACTGAACATGTTTTGTGTTCATGGTAAACTTTCTGGTTTTTTTTTCTAAATTGTAGCCAAAAAATGTGGGAGCAAACATAGTTGTATCTCTACCCCACTGTTGACTCCTCTCTATCCATCCTCTTTGTAAATAACCTAACATACCAATAAACTTGGCAGGAGTGTAAAATAATATCTACAAATGAAACAAGATATCTCCAGATAAAATAGGGGCCGTCGTGGTCGTATGGTAGTTGGAATTACAACTACCTATGCAATCAGTGCCTATCACCACTAACGTTGTGGGTTTCAATCCCGCTCATGGTTAGGTGTACTCGATACAATATTATGTGATAAAGTTTGTCAGTGATTTGAGACAGGTCTCTGGTTTTTTCCGGGTACTCCGGTTTCCTCCACCAAGAAAAATTACCGCCACGATATAACTGAAATATTATTGAAAGTGGCTTTAAACACCATAACCCTATCTATCAAGATTACATATTATACTGTATATCTATTTCTAAATATAATATGGCACAGGTTGAGAAATAGTATACTTCACTAGGCTTCAATTCTCTGACTGGAAATACTCTTATCATTAATAATGAAGCAATTATTACGAATTACATGATCAATTAGAGCATGGAAAAGTACTTGTAGTCCCTAAATTGTGGTTTTCTCGGTACCTAAATCGCACCTACATACTTATGACCAGCCTCCTAATTTCTTTATTGCTTCAGCGTGTCCAAGAAATAACGAGCAATTATATTATGGATTTTTGTAACTTGGACCCACCTCTAGCCAACGAAATATGTCTAGAATGACAATTTATTTATTCCTTGTAGAGGAGATGTGGATTGTAGGGCACAACCCTATAACAATGTTATGTGGATAACTAGGATACCCCTCCTACAGACTCTCCATGCAGTAAATAATATTTAATAGAAAACTACCTTGCACACAATGGACATGATAAAAGCTTGGGTTAAATACATTAGTAGATACCGATTACAGGTCGTTAATTTCTCTTATCACTCTTTTGGACCCCCATAATAAATAACCATTTGAAAAAGCATAATGCACAACTACATTGCACACATCATATGTTGTGCAAGTTTCACTTCAATCCGTTTATTGGCTATAAATGAGTTGTGAATTGATGGGTATATAATAAACCTATCCTAATTAATGTCATAAATGTTCCCATTCAAACATTCTCGGCTGCCATGAACTAGTGCCATTTAAAAACGTTGTTTTCAATTATTTATTATTAATTTTAGTTTATTCTTTTAGTTAGGTTTATGAATGAATTTATTTCATATAATGAAAAAGGTTTTATTTGTTTGTTTCTCCTTCTAGTTTGTTCTGTATGGAATTATGTTAAAAGACATTGTATTGGCCATAATCATTTCTAAATTTAAAAGCTTACTCTTGATTGGTTGTTTTAGATACTGAATTTCGAATCTCAAATTTCAATATCTGAAATTCGAGATTCGAAATTCAATATCTAAATATTTAGGATACTGAATTTCGAATCTCGAATGATCCTTCTGGGTTTTCGTAAGCACTGCTAAAAACTGTCAACTTCATGTGTCTATTTTGTATTCTCAACAACTGATTGTCATGCGGACGGTCATGTTAGTCGTTCAATGTCATAGTCGATAGACAAGATGGACACCCTCGTGTGAAATTAGGTTGACTTTTCTGTCAACGCCATCTGTCAATCACCCTGTAAACGTTAATCATTAACCTCCCAATGGGATAACTATTTCATACTTACCTAATTTAATGTTTGATTATTGAATCATTTTTGCGGCGTATTAAATCTTTATAAATTTTGGAAATGATTTACGACCTAAAATAATTAGATTTGTATTTCAATAACGTTTAATAAAATGATATTATGTTGCCAGTTTCTCTGAACTCTCCATTTTTAATTGCCCGTTCGGTATCCTCTATCTTTTATTTTTAATAATAAGTACACGCTAGAAATGCGGTCTTTTATGTGAGACAAACAATAATGATGATTTTTCTTGTTCTTTTGATACCCTGTCTTATACGACGCCTACACATAGACGAAGTTGCTCAAAACGCTGAATAATCTATCTTATGGATAAATAACCTTTTCTAATGGAAAGCTATCCAGTGGTTAATTATTCGTTGCTCAAACACGAAATAGCACATTGGCAAGTTATCCAGCGGATATTGGCTTTACTATTCAATAGCAATATTTAATAATAGTAAAATGGATGTTGTCAAATGTGATTGACCCTAGGTTTTCATCGACAAATCGTGCTTGTAAGAAGGCTTATCTGCTCATTTGGTGTCTATGACGTTGATCAAGGAAACAAGTAGACAAGTGCTGACAACTGTAATGCTCTTAATTCTGATAGTAAATACGAGAATACATGTACGTCTGTAAACAAATATTTCAATAATCTGTATTTTTAGGAAATATATATGAAACGGTTTATGTATATGAAATATAACATATACATTGTGGAGATAGGGGACCATCGAAGGATCAACTGCACATCCCTAAGAATAGCTAATGAAAGTTATCCCCACAGAGCACTTTTCAAACCCATGTTTCTAAGCCAAGGTAGAACAAGAACAATACATATTTAGGAGAGATAATAACTCAAAGCTGTTTGTATCTCGGTATTGCCATGGTTTATTCGATATATCTATTATTCAAATTTAGTTCTTACATATATAGGTTCTCCTCCCTCAGGCATAGGTGACCTTAGCCTTTTTTTGCTATCCTGTTTTATGACCTTTGGTTGTATTGCTCCAAACTCTTTAAAATTATTTGGCTTTTAAATCTTTCGATTTTGAGAGTACTTGATGAAAGTAATACAGAAACGTGTCGTGCGCACTAAATTGTATTTCATTTCAAGATTCTAACATTACCTCCTTCTTTCGCTTTGTTAACAAACGAGCGAGTTATCCATTCGGTATAATCTCATTAGCACATGCGCCGGTAAATGTGACTGACTTTTCCATTGACAGCATAAATTGGGTGCGACATTTTCCGCAATCGTAAATTTAAATTACCGTCTTTCAATCAAAGTATACTACCGTATTTGTACTCTTAGACATATCAGAATCGAAATAAATCATGGAAGCCAGAATGTGTTTTGAGTTTTAACATGAATTGGCGGATAATAGTAAATTTTATCCCTCGCTTCTGGCTCGAGATAAAGTACTACTATCCACCAATCCATGTTAAAACTCCCAACACATTCTGGCTTCCATGATTTATTTCTTAATTAGATTATTACCACAATAATTGCCGCTTACCAGCGTCATCTACATCTCTGCCAAAAATATACTTACAAAACGATCGTTCTGTTCTTCAAATTTAGTAAAAAAAAAATCATTAATCAATTAGGTTTGTGCTGGATAACGTAATATACATGTTAAGTGATGGTGTCAGTGTCAAGTATTAGATCCCTATGGTATTACAATCGAAGAATAAGAGTTGGTAATCTAATAACCAACACCTCAAGTCAGAATGTATTACTCTGGAGAGACTTTTACATAACATTATCTCGTTTAAAAAATATATATGTCGTCAAATTCAGTGAAACGTAATTGTTAATACGTTAATTCATTTCAATCATAATAATTGATGTCAAGAGTGACACAGTTAGAATCCCATTAATTTCGCCATAATGTTTGTCGTGCTTTCAGTGGATTGAGGTGAGAGGTGGTTGTTCGTTTTATTGATAGTGGTGGATTGCTGAAAACTTTCCTTTCATAATTCTGTATTCTTCTATACACTAAAGTTGTAAACTCTGGAATCGGTTGTTCCTATCTGGATTGAGAAATGGATATAGTCATGGCAGTATAATATTGAGGTTCGAATATGGTTAGTACACCTAGAGCTGGACATGCTAATCATATTGGGTGTAGCTGGTACCTTGTTCTAGTTATCGTGGAAAATGTCAAATTTCAATTCATTTGTTCTGTTCTTTGCTGTGCTGTATTGAGATTCTTGCATTTATACAACTTTCTTGATTTTGAGAATTCACAATGTACGATACTGTATGCATAGTGTTTCAGCTAAATGGTCCACTGGATAATGGTGTGTAGGTCCTCATATTTTCCCACTAACAACAAAAACAAGCAATGGAATCATTTGCTTTATAAATGTACTTACATAAGCACCGATAAACTAGTAACTTAACGTACTACGTATGCATCCTTGACGTTTGTTTGTGAAGCCAACCTCTTACGACTCCAATTGTGGGTTCGTAACCAGAGTAACACGACAGGTTCCACTAGTTGAGTAGGAACTGTTTACCCTTCCAGAGCACCTGAGTTCACCCGCGGGTTTTAGCGGGGTTCGTGTTGCTTGATCTTTAGTTGCCTGTAGTGTTCCGTAGATCATTATTTGTCCTTTTTCTTTTGGCTTATGTGTTGTCTGTCCTTCTGTGATTTACAGATTCTGATTACTCCTTTGATATCTTCAAACTCTTATTCCTGCATGTGTCAGCAATGTATAATACATAGCGTCGACCGCTAGGTATGGTAATCTTATCAACGAACGAATTATTAAACTTTAAGGAGGTTTGTGACAGTACACCGACTTTACATAGTTATCACTTAAGACAAAATATACAAAAACGTAATGATAATGAATTATTCCGAACCTCATGTTATATATGAAATTGAAAAATTATTGGAAAATGTCATTTTATGCGTATTAAATGCTTTCTAAATACCACTATCTTGTTTTGTGCTTTGATGAATCTATTAATAATAAAACATGAAAAAACATACATGATTTGGATTTGCAGTAAACAAGAAAATGGTATTTAATATTAATACTTACTTTCAAACATAAAAAAAAATACTTTTTGAAGAAACTTATTACATTACATGAGACTGATTGAACCAAGCTTAATGAAAAGAAAATATAATTACGAATTCCGAATCTCATTTTTGAAATCTTTATTAGAAAATGTTCTTTTTATGAATATTGCATTCGTTTTAAAAACCACCGATTTTGTTTTGTTTTTGCTTAAAATCTATTAATGTGTAATAATAAAAACGGAGATATTAAATTTAGTGCGTACGACACGTTTCTGGAATAACATTCATCGGCTACGCTCAAAATCGAAAGATTTGAAAGCCAAATAATTTGAAGTTTTGGAAGCAATAAGGGCCTCAACAGCATAGCCAAAATCGGCTAAGGTCACATATGCCTCAGGGAGGAGACGTTTAGTTTTTATTAATGATTGTATTGTTTAGGAACTGTAAATTTCAGTAATAAATATATCTAATAAACCAGGTCAGTGCCGAAGGACTGACTACTAGGCGGATGATAACCCCGGGGACTAATAATCCACCAGCAGAGGTATAGACCCATTGATAGTAATAGAATATAAATATCAAATTAATAAGGGTAATAACAAAATTACCGAACTCCGAACAATCTTACAAAGGGAAAGTCAAAACTCATAATTATATAAACAGACAAAATCAGTCAACAACCGGAAAACTGTGAAAACCGTAATGACCCTGACTTGGTACAGGCATTTCTAAAGAAATGGTGGGTTGAATCAGATTTTAAAGCGCCAAACCTCCCGCTCTCATTACGGTTCAAAGGTTCCGGCTGCCACTATAACAGTATTTAAATACAGGAACAAAATAGGTAAAATAGTTGTCAAAGCAGTACCATATTCGGTGACGTAAATGTCAAAAATATTTTTAAACCATACATAATTTCACGTTTCATTTGTTTGTGTTTTAATTCTAGGACGTTCAAACATACAAACACGTTTGATATATGATTAAAAACTGATACTGTTACCAGGTATGTTAAATTAATTTTACTCAGTCCTAGTAGATTGATTCTAGTATTGCATCTGTTAATAAACGTATAAAGTAACAAATACAAAAAATATTTAAAACTTCCCATCATCTTGAGTTTGCTACATCAAAGTAAATAAGCTTCCGTACGTCATTATATTGAAGCAATAGTAGGACAAATTCAATCGTAAGTAACACATGCTTCTCTACTCATATGTTTTATAGACCACTGTTATTGTGATTACACTGAGTACTCCATCTGACATTTACGTCAATCAGTGTGGTAAGATCTTATATATTTCTTCAATTAATTAAACTATGTAGCGTTTTATTGAATTCACGCTTATTGACAATTGAATGAGTAGACTATAATTTCACTTTCCACCGATTATAGCGATAATTCAATTTGAACGTTAAATAAACACAATACTGCATTATAAATTTTAACGTGTTTAATTTGACGTCAAAATATACAGTCGGACATCATTGCTATGAAGTCGAACAGACCGCAGACTACTTCAACATATCTGAGTGTTCGAGTTATCCGGTATACGTTGACAACTACTACAGACGGACATAACCTGTAATCTCAATTAACCAATGACACATATTCTCCGAATTCAAGACAACGAGGTTTCATTGTAGATATGTTGTAACATTAAAATACTACCATAGTGAACGGGCCGTCGTGGTCGTGACCGTATGGTAGTTGGATGTATATCTACCTATACAATCAGTGTCCATCACCAATAATATTGTGAGTTCGAATCCCGCTCAGGCGACGTGTACTCGATACAACATTATGTTTTACAGTTTGTCAGGTCGGAGGTTTTCTCCGGGTACTTCGGTTTCCTCGACCAATAAAACTGATCGCCACGATATTACTGAAATATTGTTGAAAGTGGCATTAAACACTATAACCCCCTCCCATAACGAACATTGGATATTCCCCTCTGTTTTGCTAAAGAAATGTTGAAATGTATGGTCATGTAGACCAATATACAATTAGTCTGACATTCATATATTAAAGTGCTAACATAACACTATAATGGTTAGCAACAATATGTACATTAATTGACTGCAATACTGTATGATGTCGTTTTATTGACATGTTCATATCGGACTAAACACTGGATCACGTTCACCATTATTCCAAACAATGGTATTTATTTTATATGATCACTCCTTACCATTTTGCATTGAAAATCCAATAAAATGCTTCATCAATAGATAAATGACCCATATCGTATATTCTCTCTTGACAATTGGAATGAATGAATACATCCTCCTTGACTTTTTCTACGATGATTTAGCATTACGTGATCCACATCTTTGTTTTAAATGGGACCGCGATTAATTGACCTCGCCTCGTTTGTTTGTGAGTTAAATATGACAAGGCTTATATAACTACATTTTTAATAACAAGTTTTTGTTGATGTTTAGTTGGTTTGGTTGGTTTATGGTTTTCATCGCCACTTTCAACAATATTTCAGTCATATCGCGACGTTCAGTTTTATTGGTGGAGGAAACCGGAGTACGCGGAGAACACCACCAACCTGTCGCAAGTCATTTTATCACATAATATTGTTTCGAGTGCACCTAGCTTGAACGGCGTTCGAATTCACAACATTAACATTCAACAGCGAGAGTCAAGATTCGAATGCAACCATGCATCAGCATGTGAACAATTCAATCACAATAACAATTCTTATCATCTCTGACAGGTCCGTGGCAACTGTGTTCTCGTATTCTGTAAGAGTTGACCCCTATTACGCTGGACAATATTTGGACCTACGTATGAAAGTCATACATGTAGCTATTGTGGCAAAAGCCGCCGCCTTAGAACTTACAATTTGTTCACTTATCCGGTGTCTGTGGCGTACAATGGTTTTTCTGGTGAATTATGTTGCAACCTAATATGGCAACCCTACTGCTGTATAATATGGTGTGGCTCACCGGTTTGGGTCCGACGGAAATATAATTCGCTTTTTAATCAGCGTCTGCCTTCCATGTTGTGATGTTCAGAGAAATGATATAAATAGTCTATCTCATGTGTCAGTTCTATTTGTCACGTCTCACATGCATGTTTTGTTTTTACACTAATCGTTTTGATATTTAAACAAATGGTTAACATTTAGAAGTATCGTATCTACTCAATAATGACACAATTTATAAGGAAAATAAATATATGTTAACACGAACAAATAATATAAGGGAATTATTAAGTACAGCCAGCATTATCAAACGTAATCCGTTCGGCTCCGTGACAATAAATATAAATACCATGGTTTTAATACTGTACTATTAATATTTACCACATATTTAACAGTTCATCCTATCGGACTCTCTGTGATATTAATGATAATGTATATCTCCACCTTCAAAACGGACGTATTCTATATTTATATGGGTACCACATGAATTGAATAATATGAGCGTGCATGACGATGGTTATTCCAGAAATGCATTTTGTGCACTAAAGTTAATATCTACGTTTTTATGGTGTACATATGGGTACTACAGGAATAAAATATAATGATATATCTATGGAAATGGAATATTTTTTTTTTGCTTTCCACTTTATGGTACTATAGCTATGGTAATACGGAAATATAAAAAAAAAATAGTCCCCATTATTATACCTTACATAATTTTTACTATATAAGACGATTTGAATGTTTTCCTGAACATTTGCTGACTGGAGACAATCCGATGAACATCCCAATATAATGTAGAGGGAGACAATAGGTTGTCAACCTTCGTGAGGTTGTTTTCCCTCGGAGAAAACAACCACCCTCTGGTTGACAACTCTCGATGTTCTCCTCATATGAAGACAATAATTGTACATTATTTCAGAAAAACCCACACCCCTTCCCCTGTTAAAGGTTAAATGGTCGATCCCTTAGTACGGAAATGTTTACATTCCCCAATTCTAATCTTATCTCAATAATAAAAATAAAAAACCCAGTGGAATGGACGATTTTATATTTGTCTTATTATTTCGCAAGAAAATATGTGCTATGTAGAAGTAATTATTGTCAAAGTTTTAGTGAACGGAAAATGCACATCAACTAAATCCCAGCGTGCACGTCAATAAAAGATATATTCCTACTGAATAATTATAGCACCTTCGTTTTATCATAAATCGTACATATAATCTTTATTGTCATGAAATGCACTTTTAAGTATTGAATGTCAAGCAAAATAAATATATACAGAACTAGAATTATTTATGGTGTTTTCATTAAGAGGGAATAATAAACGTTAAAGGTCACTGATTATCTTAAAAGGGAATAATAAAGGTTAAAGGTCATTGATCCGTAATGATTGAGAAATGTTTGACGATTCCAAAGGTGTACATGTAATCAGAAGCCGTATATCTGAGAAGGGCAGACAATAGTGACCAAAAAGAAGGGCAGACAATACAGTGACCAAAAAGAAGGGCAGACAATACAATGACCAAAAAGAAGGGCAGACAATACAGTGACCAAAAAGAAGGGCAGACAATACAGTGACCAAAAAGAAAAAGAATAAAATATCAACAACAACAAATTGATATACAAAATACCACTCATAAAACTGAATATTGAGCAACATAAAATCGGAGGTTAACGTACGTGCTTCTGAAGGATGATCAGTTCTGAGACGATCATCATTTATGCACATTCAGTGGTACGTATGCACCTGATATCAACATATCTCACGATATCATATACATGTAACAGTCTCTGATTATATAAACGTGATAGATGCTGGTGTATTCACCCCACCCATGTCGACCTGTTATTCTAGATAAAATGAACGTTTTGTTTCAGACTTTTTATGAATCCCCATGTGTCATGTCATGTAATATTTCACCATTTACAAACGGGTGGAACAATGATACTAAAATAGTGATGTTTATTGTTAGGTAAATACTTTTAAATACAGTATTAAATATTTAAACAAGAAAAAACAAACTAATAGAGTAATACATGATTACATTACTCCATAAGCAAGTTCGTCCAGGGAATAGCGTTTTGAGATTTTATCATAAGTAAACTAAAGTAAGCAGTGATCTATAACATTTGAATAACATAGTACGACTATCAGCTAAGTCAGAGTAAATACGTATAAATTGTACATACTATTAATTATTAATGATTGTACAACAACACAAATCGTGGTCTACTACAATAAAACGTAAATACCACACAAAGTTGAAATAATGCGTCTTGATTTAGCTGTCATTAAAGTTGCATTGTATCTTTCCGTTCGTTTGTTTGTTCAGTACCGCCTAATGTATAACACATTTACTCGTAACAAAAGAACATCTCATGTGGTATTAGGTAGTCATGTGAAAAGATATCATACGTGTACCACCCATCCCCCTAAATGACATTATCAAAGAGAAATATGATATAGCTTCGTCAGTTTATATCGAACGATCACTTCCATGCTGTGATGTCCCTTGGATATGTGGGATATAAATATACACAATTCAGAGAACATGACAGTAATTGGTACCTCATGTAGGAATAATGCCAGTCTCCAATCACGTAAAGAGAATAATCAGAGCAGCCCGTAACAAACATTATATTCCCACAGATGATCGTTACTGGTTCATTACATTGCTAAGATCGAATGGGCATCGGTGACTCATTATATTGTTACGACTGACTGTTAGGGACCCGGTAATACATCACGAATGTTCGTTGGTGGTTCGTTACTTTGCTACTAATGCTCATCAATGGCCGATGATACTGCTACGAGTGGCCCTCAATGGCACGCCACTGAGCTACGAATGGTCGTTAGTCGATCGTCGTAATGCTACGAATGATCGCCAGAAGCCCATTATATTGCTACGAATGGTCGTCAGTGCCATGTTATTTTGCGAAGATTGGTCGTTTGTTGCCGTCACATTGCTACGAATAGCCATTGATTTGCCGTGATATTGCTGTTATCGGTGACCGGTAGCGTTGATGCCAATGGCCGTTGCGTTGGTTCCTTTACACTGTTACGATTTGTCTTCGTTACATCGCAATAGTTTCCGACCCTATCTTTCTTATTTCTTTGTTGCAATCAAACTCCCACTGATATTCCCATCAGTGTAACCTCTTCACATAAATGCTGATGATGTATTTCTATTCTTATCGTCGTTATGACTATAGCTGGGATATGTCTTAAGGAATGTTACACTGTAATACAATATCAGTTTATCTGATTAGATTTTACAGAAATTATCTGTTACCGTTATGATATACCCACATGTAATTTGATTCATTTCTTTTGAAATAATATTTTTTCGAAAGTTGATTTCTGTACAGAGTTCAAATATCAAGGTTAAGGAATAATGGATAATCTTACATTCAAACACAACAACAAAAACACAATATGAATTCAGAAAAACAGAAAACGATCTAAAATAAAGCCAACTCCTACATAAAACCGGAAATGGAATAATTTTCTGAAA
Organism: Bathymodiolus brooksi; assembly: GCA_963680875.1. Lineage (NCBI taxonomy): Eukaryota > Metazoa > Mollusca > Bivalvia > Mytilida > Modiolidae > Bathymodiolus > Bathymodiolus brooksi. The sequence goes on along the minus strand of OY804577.1, from coordinate 71,202,716 downwards.
ATCGTTTTCTTCTTCATTCGAGAGCTTAACTTAAATATGAGTAAGTATAGTATCCAAACCAAATTTAGAATTAAATACTTCCGAGTAATTCATGGTACATGTAAGTGAGTAAATTTCCAATCATACCGGGTCTCCTCCATATACGTTATCATAAGTAATTGCATGGAGCTTAGCTGACACATACTGTGCTCCGTTGTAGATATGATTTTATTTAATCATCATATCTAGTTGCAATTCACCTGCATTTGTAAGTTATATCATGTATGTCGGCGAGATCGGCCAGTGAAAACGGAACTACTTACCCTTCCAGAACATCTAAGTACACCTCCGGTTTTAAGTGGGGTTCGTATTGCTCAATCTTTAGTTTTCAATGTGTGTGTTTTTTTCAACCATTGCTTGTTTGTTTTGGGTTTTCTCCCTTTTGTCCTTTTGGCATTTTAATTTACGACTTCTGATTACTCATTTTCGGTATCTTCAAATTCACCTTTTTTTATATAACAGAACTTCCCTTTGTTAAAAGTATTTTTGTATGTATGTAACACATTTTTATCTTAATATATGTGAATTGGGTTTGGCCCCCAACTGTAGTAACGTTTCGGAGTACCTTTAGGTGTGAAACCACTAATTAATTTCTTTAAGGTTTTCTACTAAACTTGTGTTTTTTCGAGCCTACCTGGCCATTTTATCTTAAGGTTAACCTTTCCAAGACCATATATTGTCTGAAACGTACATGATTCCTCTACGTGCTGTCAAAATATCAGGGCATGTTTAAAATCTTGCAGTGGAATGCCAAGCTATGGAAAACACCTACTCTAAAAATAGCTCGGTCATCCCCAAGAAATTCAGTATTTATAGGTCATGCATCAAATCCTCCATAGAGGTATTAAAATACAACTAAGTCCATCAGATTTGGGCTCAAAATATTCCCTATATATTTAACTTCAATTATCAATTTTAATTAGTCCATTCCATTCAGTAGTTTTCACAATACTACAAAGTGAAAGAAACTTTTTTCTTGAAAAGGGATTACTTTCGTATATGTTCTAAGCTCTGATTGGTGAATTAGTGGCTTGACACCCAAAGAACAAAAAAAATGGTTCTTTATCCATTTGTTGGCCTAATTCCTATTCCTTAGGCAATGTCAACCCACAAATACCTCATAAGGTATGTGGATGTCTGATATTTGCAAGTATAAGTGTTCAAATGTAAAGGTTGAAGATTTTTAATGAAAATATCTCCATTTACAGCTGTTGAGTTCAGATTGTGTAATATACCAAAACTTACCTATTCTCTTATATATTACAGTTATTAAGCTAATTTCTGACATAATAAGCAATTTTAGCACATATATATGCCTCAGTTGTATATTTAATAGCTAACTACTATGATATGTTTGCATTTAGCCCCCCCTCCCCCTATTTTCGTCTCATAAAATGAGTTCATATTATTCTTAATTTTGTTAATTCATGCTTTTACCCCATAAATTATGTAGTTTAAGACATAACATAAGTTTTTGTATATAGATCTTTAGTTGAAATTCCCTCTAATTCCATCAAATTTGCAAAAATATGATTTATTAATATTCAAGTCTTGGAATTTCTTATGGTGCACAACTACAATTTTCCCCATAGCTCAATAAATATATGCTTCCATATAATTTTTTCCACTGTTTAAGTAAGCTGAATGTTCAAATGTACCGTTACAGCTAAATAATACTCTAAACATGAAATCCAAATTGACAAATTGAAAAAGTAACAGAAAATGCCAAACAGTCAAAATAATTGTTCTGGGATCACCTAAATTACCAGGTTTTTACTACATAATTTTTAATTAAAACTGCTTTCTATAGCCTTATATTATTGTATAGGTACATTGTACATGTATTCTAACTGAAACTATCAAAATTTATGAGGAAAAATGTGTAGGATTGAAAAAAATCCAATCATGATATCACCATTTTCTATATTCGAAGTCGACAAACTGCCGCATGATGAAATTATTTAAATTCTTAATATCGATCACATTTTCAATTTTATATGCCCTTCTACTGCTAAAACACATTCAATCACATATTCCCAATAATTATAAAGTTATAAATAAAAATAAAACGAGTTGCAATACCCTTTGTCCATGTATATCCAGTGTTTGGAAGCAATATTCCAAAATATTACATTACATGCATTTTGACCGTGTAATCTGACACCACAATGCATTTTGTAACATGTTTGTATGAAAATGTCACTCTGGGTATGTTGTGACATTGTTAGGCTAATTTGAACATGATAGCAACAAAAGATAATTTTGATATATTTTGCCTTAAGGTGTGAAACCACTAATTAATTTCTTTAAGGTTTTCTACTAAATTTGTGTTTTTTCGAGCCTACCTGACCATTTTATCTTAAGTTTAACCTTTCCAAGACCATATATTTTCTGAAACGTACATGATTCCTCTACGTTCTGTCAAAATATCAGGACATTTTTAAAATCTTGCAGTGAAATACCATGCTATGGAAAACACCTACTCTAAAAATAGCTCGGTCATCCCCAAGAAATTCAGTATTTATAGATCATGCATCAAATCCTCCATAGAGGTATTCAAATACAACTAAGGCCATCGGGCTCAAAATAATCCCTATATATTTAACTTCAATTATCAATTTTAATTAGTCCATTCCATTCAGTAATTTTCACATTACTACAAGTGAAAGGAACTTTTTTCTTGAAAAGGGACTACTTTCGTATATGTTCGAAGCTCTGATTGGTGAATGAGTAAGTAAGTAATCTTTATTTAAAGTCGGAAGACATATATGCAAATAAACAGGCAAAAATGAGCTCAATAGAGCTCTTAACCCGACTGATATTATTAGAAGTTTAAGCATAACAAAACTCATAAAAAGCAAGGCTGAACACAAATACAAACGGGTGGCAAGAAGAGAATCAACCATGAATGCAGTAAGGAGTACTATGATCTACATGAGCTACAGGAACACTTTTCATAGAAACACCATGTAGAAATACAAATTTTGAAGTTGCCAAAAGTTGAAAGACTCCGTTCATGATTGGGGAGGGAGTTCCAAAGTTTTGCTGCTTCATAGCTGAAACTCTTCTTACCATACCTTGTTGTTCTTGGTCTTGGCAATTCCACTATAAGTTTGTATCTGAAATTATAAGAGTTATCTTTTAAAGTTATAAGGTTATGTAAAAATTCAGGGCTGGATGTATTAACTATTTTGTATGTCTCTAATGCCATGGTTCTCATTCGTCCGATTTTTAGTGATGGTAGTTTTGATTGTTCAAGCAGTGTGTCATATGAGCTGGTGTTGGCGTCGTAGATGAAACGTAATGCTCATTCCTGCAGTTTTTCTATTTTGTTGGTGTTTCATTCACTGCAGAAGTGTCAGGTCAAAGGGCAATAACTCAGGTTAGACATAATAAAGGAGTGATATATAGTCAATTTTTCATTTTTGCAAGTTTGTTCAGATGTTGTCCTATCCTTTTTAATTGACGTGCAGCTTTTGTTTACATATATTTGCAATGTGTGTATTGAAGTTAAGTTTGAAATCGATGGTTACTCCAAGTAGTTTTACCTCGTTGTCACAGCTGATGTTACAACCATTTAAATTGAGTGTAATATTATGTTTGTGTGCTTTATCTCCAATAGCCATTGCCTGGAATTGTCCTGGATTTGATTGCATCTTATTTACAGAGAACCATGAAATTAGAGAGGCACTGTCATCCTCCAAGGGTTTAATAACTGTAGCCAAAGAGTGACCAGATTTTGAAAGAGTGTTATCATCAGCATAGTTGTACAAATCAGTGTTTTGCAAAAAGAAAAATGTCGTTAATAAACATTTTGAACAGTACCGGGCCTAGTATAGACCCTTGTGGCACACCTTTATAAAGTTCTAACATTTGACGAAAATTTTGTCCTATTTTGACACATTGTTTTCGTTTACAGAGATAGCTATTTAATAAAGAAAGTGCAGATTCACTAAGTCTATAATACTTTAGTTTCAATAATAAAAGATCATGGGGTAAACAGTCAAAAGCCTTACTCAAATCCATAAGAAGTGCCGCAATATATCTATCACTGTTCAGTGCCTTCTTTCAGTCTTCGATAACACGCACTAATGTAGATTGGCAGCCATAGCCTGCTCTAAATGTTGCAAGAAAAGGATTGAAAAGGGTTTTTAAAATGATCCGAAAGCTGAGTTTCTATGGCTGTCTCAAAATTATTTGAAATTGATGGAAGGACACTTACAGACCTATAATTGCCTTTGTCTGATGAATATGTGCCACTTGGGCGGTTTTGAGAGAGACTGGAAAAGTTGAGGTAGACAGCGAAAGATTACCAAGATCCGTTATTGGTTTGACACTCATAGGCTTAGCATGATGGAGAGGTTTGGCGATATACCATCTATTCCTGTAGCCTTTTTTACATTGATTTTACCAATGCGTTTTGATACAAAGTCTTCAGTAACTGTTATTGGTTGAAAATCAAGCTTTGACATTGATTCATACTCATACTTGTTTATTTCTATAATGCTGGGATGATTTTCATTTACTTTTGTATTACTATCACCACTGTTCTTGGCTACATTAACGAAACAATTGTTAAAGGTCTCACAAATGTTGTGTTGATCAGTTTCAATTATATTTTGTTCTTGTAAAATAATATCTTTCTGATTTGTAGAACCTTTGTTAGTTAGAAAAGGTTTAACAGTGGGCCAAAAATATTTTGCCTTAGCGCCACCAGTGCATCTTTCTATAAAGTAATTGTTTATGGATCTTTTTTTAAGTTTGGTTACTAGATTTCTTTGGGTTCTGTATGCCTCCCAATTTTTCTTTGAGTTTATTTGTTTAAATCTATTGTAAAGCATCCTGTTCTTATACACTGGAGATTTTAATTGTTTATTCATATAGGGTGTGTGTTGTGGTAAGATCTTCCTTTGTTTAACAGGTGCATGTTTGTTTGCAACTTGTTAAAATTTTCATAGGCAGTGTTTACATTAGTGTTCCTTTCTATATCTCAATTTATGTCTTGCAAATCAGATAACAAATTTTGCTCGTCAAAATTCTTAAACCTTCTACAGTTTCTATACTTAGGATTACGAAGTGGTCTAGCGCATTTGACTTGAACTGCAATGAAATTGTGGACGTCGCTGAGACCTGTACCAACATTACATAATTTACCACATTTATTCTCTTGATTGGTTAGTATTACCTCAAGCAGAGTTGGCTGGCATTACATGTATAACAAGTAGGCTTTTTGACCAAATTTTTAAGACAAAAAATATCACATAAATCATTTAAAACTGAACTCCGCTGTTCGTCTAACATATTAAAATTCATGTCGCCCATTATCATAATTTTTACAGATCTTATCGCACGTAAACCAGGACCCCACCTCCATGTTGGTTTCGGTCTGATCTGTGAAGAGTAAAGTTTTCTACATTAAATAGTGCTTCAGGGAAGCTACTGTCTAACTTTGTCTCTGAAATGAACAGAACATCTATAATATTTCTCTGTAGTAGCTCAACAATGTGTTCATATTTGTTTCTATAACTGTTTATATTTAAGTAACCACAGATGATATTTGCTGGGGCACCTTTCCTCTGCTTGACAAGGTCTTCAAAAATATCACCTACATGCTGGTCATCAGCTTCGCTATTGATGTTTACATCAATTTGTGGATCAAAATCAGCATCCGACTTTTCGATGAAATAAGAGTCGGAAAAGTTGGGTAAGGTACACGGTTGATAGAACCAGATCTGTTGATATGGAGAGTTTATTATATAGTTCATTTGACATATTAATGCATTTGGCGTGAAACCACACATCGCAAAATTCACATTGAATTCCCTTCTGGTTTGACCTTAGGGATTTTTCACATGGATAACGTGGAGGTCCAGGGTTTAAGGAGATGTCACCACAAAGTATTATGATTCATAGTATTGATTATTTATTGTTTTAAAAAGTTTGTTGATCATAAAAATGGCGGTGTTTGTTTACATCCAAGTTCGGGGCTATAGTGTTCAAAACTAAATCTCTATGTAATTTCGTGATTATTTGGCTAGATGAGTAAAAGCCAAGGTCTTCTGCCCGAAACTCTTCTACCGGTATATTTAGTTTGGTGGGAAATACTAGTAGACGGCTAAATATAACAAATATTGCTATCGTAAGAACTGCTGAATTAGTGGTTTGACACCTTTATATTCAATATGTACCAGTCTTATGACCTCCATAAACATGCTGTAATCAAATTACAGAAATCTGACCAAATTGGAATTCTCATCATTAATTCATGATACTAACACTACTGATCTACAACATAAATTGTACGAGTAAAGCTAAAAGGTCGTTCGCATGGATTATTGACCGATCGTCTCTATCGGGCATATCTGACAGCCGATTTTGGATATACTGTTTAAGCACTTCTAATCTTTTGATTAATAGGGTACACGCGCAATAAATTCGATAAGCACGTTTTCATTGATATTGTAGTTTCATATTGTTTTACTTTTATTTGTTGAGATGAGTGAGCAAGGACCTAGATTTCAATGTAATATGTAGTAGTCTCATATTGTTTTACTTTTATTTGTTGAGATGAGTGAGCAAGGACCTAGATTTCAATGTAATATGTCGTAGTCTCATATTGTTTTACTTTTATTTGTTGAGATGAGTGAGCAAGGATCTAGATTTCAATGTAATATGTCGTGGTCGTTTGTATTGTGCTTAATAATGGAATATTAAAATATTCATAGGAAGTATGCTTTATTCATCACAATTATTTCTTTAATTGAAATAATTTTTTACGTTTATAATTCGACAATAAGAGTCAGTGAAGCAATGAAAATTTACTACATTGATATTATCATAAACCTGTAATATTCATGCTCTGGGAATTAAACCATAACATAGACAGAAACAGAATTGGAAAAAAACAAACTATCATTAACAGTAATGCATTTTTAAATAATTTATACATTTTGCGTATAAATAACCTTTTGCGCATGAACACAATTCTAAAAGTACAAGACATATGAAAAACTAGTTTTTCCATAACAGATCTGATTGACACATTTATATCAACTTTCTATTGATCTTGTATGGAACATAAAGGCATAAATTGGAAAATGTGAATGAAATATTTATTACATCAATAAGTGCACTTAGGAGCAATAAAATAGTGCTTTAGAAACAGGCATACGTACGTGTAACCGTATTTATAATATAATTATTTGTTTTTTGTCCTGCAGAATAGAAGAGTAATGCATTTGAAGTCAAATTGAACGAATTGTGTTAGCACGTCAGCCTATGGAATATAATTATGATGACGGCAATTCGACATAAGCATATCACGGACAATAATATGGAAACAATAATTCCAGACTTGACATTTCCGCAAGCTATAAATTGAATTTAAAAAAGTCCTTTTCTGATTTTTTATCTTTGCACATACAAGATAAAAGTCCATTCAAGTACACTGTCTCTCCATGTATCACTAATTCTTATACCGTCAGGGTTATGGTGTTTAACGTCACTTTCAACATTATTTCAGCTATATCGTGGCGATCAGTTTTATTGATGGAGGAAACCGTAGTAACCGGAGAAACCACCGACTTCCCGCAAAACCTTTAACACATAATGCTGTATCGAGTACACCTCGCCTTAGCGGGATTCGAACTCACAACCACGATGGCCCCAAAATCTTATATCAAATATAGGTAAAACTGGTATATGATTATAGTAGATATGTAAATGACAACTGGGAAAAATTACAGACAATATTTAATTTTGGACGACATGGCCACATCTATTAGTTGATCCAATAGCCTGCCTACCTTCACCTTAGTGACAGGTTCCGCTGGGGTTATATATATATATATATATATATATATACAACGTCTGAAAAACCAATCAACGATCAATATTACAGGGTGTTGGATCGTTACGGTATAAGTAAAATAAATCATAAACGTCTAAAATGGTTTGTAAAACAACACCAAGTACACAAAACAAAGTCATAAAGAATAAAACACTTTGTTGAATGACAAAACTTTCGTCTCACAGAGAGACTTTATCAATGTCTAATTAAATAAAATGTCGAACCAATATGGCGACTTTACTTTGTATATATATATATATTGTCTTAATCCGTACTTATGGCCACACCCTTTGTGTTTAAGCTTCCTTTTCATAATTCCTCATGCAGCACCCGCCATTACGGTTAAAGATACGATCATGAACTTTTGAGCGAGAGTTTATAACCGTATTCGAAGAAACAGCTAATTATAACAGTGTATCAAACAAATACTTCGGTCTGATTGGAAAATTTGCGAGTACGAGTATAACAATTGTATTGAAAGTTTTTATGACAGTAAGTTCCGGTCTTACTTCTGGGTTTTTATGTGTTTTTTTTATGCTGTATGGTATCGAATTTGTCCTTTGTTTTTGTTCTTTGGGGTATTGTTATTCAGCACGAATAATCGTGACCATATTTTCATTATTATAGAGAGGAAGGACAGTCTAAGAAGAATGAAATAAATGTTGATGCATGTGCGTGTGCAAGTCAGTCATATCACACGGTAGTTGTGTTGAAATAAGAACTCTCTTTATTAAATTTCCAATAATATTTAATTGGATTTAATTTCCTTTGACACGATAATGAAATATAATGATTAAATACATTGTTCTATAAATCAATATTTGATAAACAAACTTTTGTTTTGACCGATATTATACTGCAATGAAAATAAACGAAATAACATCATTATCCGTCATTGGGAGAACGGGAACGTTCATTGCTATCAAAGGATGTTGTCAAGCATCTTTACGGACCGTTGAACTTTGCATCACGCTTAAAATGTCGATATTTTTATCTACCCAAAAACCTGATCAGTTGTCATGATAGCCGAGAGCGTATTTGGATTTACACAATACAGTGCAGTCAGTGTCCATCACCACTTGGACTGCGGTTTCGATTATCCCCGCCATTCGTGAGATGTACTCGCACCAACTGATAAAATGACAAAGAAAGACATACACACGGTCAGAGCAGCTCCACAGTCAAATAGTCGGTAAATCATAGAAACGGAGGCAAAATCAACATCTGTAAGACGCATACTCCTGGTGTGGTAAAGGCGGCGATTTTTTTTCTTTTTATTCGCCGTGACACAAACAGTTTCATATGTATAGCACTGGTTCTATAGAAATGAATGATTAAAATTACCAGTGTTTTATATGCGACCGAAAACATTTTGCTTTTGTATTATGTTATGGTACTATCTTCGTTGTCATCGTCCGTCTGTAGATAAAATGGTTTCCGTGCGAACAGCTGAGTTGTTTTCGGATCTTTATGAATTGTGAACACAATGCTCATTGTCACTGAATAAAGGTTTTTATTGACTTGGGATATTGTAACCATACCCGTTTCTAAGCAAGAGGTTATAATGTGCAAAAATGGATGTTATTTTTCATTTCGTTTTGATGTGATGTTTTTTTTCTTTGAATGGAATGTACCGAGAGCTACATTGCGCAATTTCGTATATTTTGAAGTCATATGTAACACTTGAAATAGCAAAACAAGACAAATGTCCAAAAGACAATGGGTCCGGTATATTATTGTGTCCAACACATTACTGTGTCCACACTTGCTTTTAAAATGCACTTGATATTTGCACTAGTGTAATATGATGTTTTGGGAAAACTAGGAAAATATTATGAATACATATTATTTAATTAATTCATTTAATATTGTAACTGAAATATGAATAATAAACATGATAAACTTCAACAATAATATAATCGCTTAGTCCTGTGAACTATCAGAGAAGTCAATTGGTAAAATCTTCCTGTATTTTCTTACTGGATTATAATCACAAGACGGCTATGACATTGTTGGAACGTTAAAATTTATGTTGAATGTAGTTATTCAATACCGATCCTTGTCCAAATAAGTCGTTCAAGTTTGACAAAGGATTTGAGGTTTTATGTTTTTCTGACATAATGGAAGCAGGTTGTACTGAAGGTGTACTTATGGCAGTGTTGAATTTATTTGTTCCAATATTTGGTTCTTTTGTAATAGTAGACGATTTCTTAGAAACAAGTTCATTTGATTGTTTGGTGACTGGTACAATAGACGATTTGGCACCAGTTAACACATCAGAATAATCACATTGTTCATCATCATACGCTTCAATAGAGGTCGTACTTTTACGTCCTGTAACATGTTTTATCTTATCTCTTGCGACACCAGCTTTTCTAAGTGTTTTAATTGTAGTCTTGCGAACATTGTGGTTTGGTTTTCTGTCCATACCACACTCTTCAGCTGCCATTGGCATGAGATATCCCAATGTATTTTGTCCCATTGGTCTAGGAAAATACCAAATGCCAGAATCAATTTGAGTCCATGGAATACACGTTAAATAAAACGGTGAGTCCGGATTCATTGCCTATTCTGGCCAACGTTCCAAATAAATTATATATAATTCCAAGGGATCGCGTTCTGTTCCATTTCCATATAATCTCGGTTTCACTTTTCTATTTTCTTTACCTGTCCCATCTCGCGTTTTTGTCATTCGTTCAGAATATTCCAAAAATCCTCGTCCGTTTACACAACATCTCCTAACAAAAGCTGTCGATGTTCATTTCGGCCTCGAAGACCAAAGCACTTCGTAAAGTAATACCAAACAGAAAATATTAAAGTTCTTGGACTACTATCTCCTAGTTGACCTTCTTCCCACATAAGGTTCTCCTCATCAGCACTTATTGCTTTCGCTGCTTTTGGTTTTTGTCCTTTTCCAAGTTGTTTAACTGAATTTGTTTGGCAGACAGTGCCCTCGTTGAAAAATCAAATACTTTGTCCCTCAAAGAATGTGGGTATTCCGATTCACGTAGGTGCCTTTCTACACTGGCACGAATTGAGTCAATTGATCCAGGTTCATATTCTGATCCATTGTCCTTTTTAACATTTACATAAAATTCGGCTAGATATGCATCTAATTCTGTTGCATGTATAGTTTCTATCGATCTCAGTTCATTTTTGGAAACGAGCCACTTGTAAACAATGTTTAAGTCTCTTTTCGTGCAATTTACCGTTGACTTCTTTTTCTGTTGATCGATAAAATCTTTCACTTTGCTTTTATCAACAAGCCTATTGATTTCAGATTGTTCAGTTTCAAGGGGTTCAGCTAATTTCCCTCTGCTTAGAAGATATGCGATGTCTTCTTCCGCCATCTTTTGTTTAGACGACAAGCTGTAAAATATGAAAATCGACGTTCGGAACGCATCCGTATTTTTCACGGAATTTATAAAGAAGAGCGAGATAAGGAGTAAAATATGAGAATTTATTGCACGATGTTTCTTAAAGTATTAAATAGGGAAAAAATTATTACTATATAATAATCTGGTTCACTGACCACCATGAAATATATAAAGCATTATTAACAGTACCGTTGAACACCCATTAACCAATATCAAGTCGAGCCTTTTGTATTAATTTGGATCGAAAGCTTATTGGTGTGTTAACTGTATTTTCTAGTGACTATAATAACGATATCGCGTCTTGTCATTATAATTATTAATAACATACAGATAATATTACATATAATTTCTTTTCATGGGTTATCAATAGTATTTATTCGGAAGTAAATTAATTTAGACAAGAACACGTAGTTTACACGTAAAGTGCAATTGGCTTAAAAGTACAGAGTACATCAACAAAATGTCATTGAAAAGTATGAATATAATTCGATTAACTGCAGATGTTAGACATATGTTCTTATTGGAGTTATGCATTGTGTTTTTATTGATTAGGATGGCAATGCAATATTTAATTCCATTTAATGTCACAGGAGATCGATTTTAAATCATGCATATACTATTAACTATGCACATCGTTGCAAGTTGTTATTTTATGTAATTCTACTTTGACGTCCTTTATTGGCTATATAACCAATGCCGTGGTAAAACTCCCGATACATGTGTATAGACGGACAAATAATGAACATCATTGCTAAGTAATTTCGTGTATTTAAACAGAAACTTTGTGCTTACAAACATTACAAATGTGTTTTGTTTGTTTACACATTCATTGTTGTCCAGATAAATACTGAAGTTAGCCATCATTTATCGTGCGACCTAGTTTTTAATGAACCCTGGTTACTGAATTATTTTACCAAATTTTGAGCATTGTACTTGTTTCAGTAGATAAAATAAAAAAGTTGGAAAAAAATCTAGAAACTTAAATTCAAGTCTACTTATCTATTAAAAAAATGTAAACATGGATTTTGCTATGCCATACATTTCCAATACTGACTTTTACTTAAACAAATAAGTAATATTTTTCATTGGTATTAAATTTGTACGAAAATATTGAAACCACTGTTAAAACTGCATACAAGCTATAGCTTTTGTGAAGTATTTTTTAAACATAGAATAAAAGATTTCCTGCAATAAATTCACCAGATACATCTAAGCAAGTTGATTTAATAAATGGGGCATTGTTACACGTACCCCATTCTCCGAAAATCATTTTGTTTGTAGATACTGACAGCTGATGTCACAATATGACCAATGTCGTGTGAAATGATGAAACAGATATCTTTGTATTGAGAATTTTGAAAATTGCACATGCACAATACTAGACGGCACTATATATAGCGAACTGTGGTTTTTTTTTGGAATGCAATATTTGTTATGTGATTAACTTGTAAAATAGAGGTATGGTTGGGAACAGGTCGTATCGGTTACGTATTATTGGTTAGATGATCTTTGTTAGAAAGCTGGTCGTGTATTAGTCTCTTGCAATATGTGTTTGTGGTAATGGGTATGGGGTTTGCTACTGGTTGTGTTGTCGTTTCTCAATTGCGTCTTCAGCAAACACAGAGTACCGATGATACATGACACCTCGGTCCACACTAATTTGTAGGACTTTTTACTTTATGCCCGTGAAGCAGATTAATAACAAGAGAGCTTTCCACTTTGCTTTAAATCAGGGTAACCGGAAACTATATTTATCTATTATTCTAATAAAGCAACAATTCTTTTGTACATCTGTTATTTGTGTGATTACGGTATTTCTATATTGGCTGATAAAAGATCAAGTAATGAATGAGTATGCTAATATTTAACTTCATATTAATATAATACAGTATTTATTGAAAAAAATGTGAAACAGTGATGTTAAATATAGAGATGGTGGAGAAAACAACATATACAGAAACATACTTTAAATTGAAAATGAATGTTTTATGCAAAGGTTAGCACCATTCACCTATATCGTGGCTGAGGATAACAATATACTATTTCAATAAAATATTTCAGTTGTATATAGTTGACGTGAAACACAATGACAAACACTAGAGCCGTGTTGGTAGAGAAAACATGAAAGTTTTGAAGTTGTAACATTGACAAAAAGTGAATAGAAAAAGACAAAAAAGATAGCAATATATATGTCATAAAAATGTAAATACATTGAAATGTCACAATAAAGAAAAACTCAGTTGGGAACAACGAGAATGCATTTTATTAGTTATTTTTAAACACTATATTTACACTTGTAGATGTTGTTTCAAAAGAACGCTGCTTTGATATAGTATTTAAGTGCGTTAAAAAATAGAATAGAATAATTGCCATCAATCATTAGACAACATATATGTATTCAATAACACATTTATATGTACTTTACGATATTATAAGCATCATTCCTGATATTAAAATATCTCACAAAATACAATGTAGTTATGTTTTAGCGCAATTATAATCATCTACTGATTATGTTTGTAAAACGGACATGGGTGTAAGTGATAATTAGATACTATATAGTTTTACACTTAAACGCATATTAAAGCAAACGAATGGCCCTTGTATTGCTGTCCTACATTTCATAATCACGCTACGGTCTTCAATAATGAACATATGTCAAACTCAAAAGTGGGAAACGTCCTTTAGCAAGCATTTGAACGGTAGCCTTTACTTCTATCGATAAACGGTACACATGCGTATCTTTATCTTTTAGATATCATTTTGGTGTGTCGAATTTTCTATCCCAGATGCAGGGTCATCAAGAAAACAAAATAAGGGCGAAATATTCTTACAAATATCGTCAGTCAACATTGTGACCTACATATCTTTAGTAAACTTTATTTCTTTTCCATCGAAGAACATTTGTGTTTATTGTTTAGTAGCTCACCTGATCCGAATGTGAGGTAGTGTAATCACTTGCCGTCCGTTGTCCACCGGTTCGTCTATAACTTTTCACAGGAACCACTTCGTCAATAGGACACAAATCTACTCAAATGACAATGGATCTTTTTCCTGTTCATGTAGATTTCTTGCTGCTTTCCTTTATCACCGACACGACCTGTACCAACACATGGAACTCAATTCATAATCCGTCTTTTTGATCGATTCGGAACTTTCAAAATCGTCTAAACAATTATAGGACCAAATGGTTTTTCCACTTATTACAAATGATTGATGTGAGACATTCTACCATTCTTAATCCTTTCGTCTAATTTGCTGATAATATTTGCCAACAAATAAAAATTCAATTCATTTGTAACTAAGCATGAATGATATTTGTGAGATTCCCAATTCGGAAACTTCACTTCATTTTTATCTGGCGGAAACATATTTGCAATCTGCAATTCCTGGTTTTAATTAACTGAAATAAAAAAAAAATGCAAATCATAATGATCTGTTGCATGGTACAATTGATTAATGTGATGTCCTCTAGAAAAATCCTTTCCCCATTCAATCTTGCTATTGTACAATAAAGCATCACAGCTATGGGCAATTTTTATTTCTGATTTGCTTAACTTTTAAAATCCTTGCCTATTAAATTACCCATGCACAATATTTGTATCTTGGTACAAATGATGCATGTGAGGTCATATCCTCGAAAGTCTTACAGTTGCCACCATGACTGGGTTAACCGTTACGGAATATCTCAAATGACCACAGATATGTTCCACTTGTGGTAAACACTTCCCGGTCCTTTCCTCATTCATAACTTTTCACCGGGTTTGTAACTGGAGCAACACGACGGACATTTTCTTAATAATATTGATTGCCATCTTTACGACCATTAATTGAATATTGTAACATCAATACATATATCTACTCAAAAAACGGTATATTCATTTTTTTTTTAGAAATGATATGTAAATAAACAAACGTGATACCTCTGAGGTGGAATATTCTTAGAAGAGTGATGGACATGTTCAAAGGCACAAAGGTGTCATATTTATTTCAACAAAGCATTGTTCGTATTCATAATCAATAAAACTATTGAACCCGCACAAATTTTCTATTGATGTAAAACAAAACTACTGAAGACATTAAAACAAATTTCAAAAGACATGGTAATTTCTGCGGGTCTATGCTTTGTGAAAATTAGAAACGCATTTTTTCTTCTGTAAATATACTCAATGACGAAAATAGACTATAAAACAACATATATAATGACAATGACAACATCTATATATATATATGTGTGTCTGTCAATTCTATACATGACATTGTAACCCACACACTTGCATCTTCATAATATAATATAGGCTGTTAATATGGCAAACACAAATTCTCATTTATTTCAAGTACGGTATCTGTCGCGATCCAGTGAGGTAGATACATTGCATGGTTGTCTTTTGCTTTAGATGACTATATCATAAAATGATCCTATGCAATGCATAATTTAAATGATGAGTTAGATTGCTATCAAATTAAAAATACATGTGTATATATCAAAGCCACAGATATCATGACGTCATTTAGTTTGATCTTACGTGACCAGTTATCATCGCGGTTAATTATGCTTTAGTGTTGTATAGTAGATGTGGCCGAAGGGGTTAATTGGTTTGTCATTATGATAAGATAATTGTTGATGCAGTGTACTAGCTGTTTGTATTTGAATTCTACTGAGGAAAGAACAAAACAATTGCCAGCTAAACATCTAACTCTCACACTGTTGGGTTGCATTTTCAGACGATTATGTAAAACAAATAATTATAACCCGGTATCCTTTCGGGATCAAGTGAGGTAGACACGTTCTATGATTGTTTCTTGCTTGAGACGACTTTAGAAAAATAAAACACATACTTGCATTGTTTATTAACAATATTGCTGTTCCTATAAGGTATATATATCTTGTTGAATATCAATATGGTGATGGCTATGACAAATCTAAAGTTGTGAGTTCGAATTATTGCGAGGTATACTCTATACAGCATTATGTGATAAAGTTTGTCAGTGACTTGCGGCAGGTCGGTAGTTTTCTTCGAGTACCGATATAACTGAAATAATATTTGCCGTTAATACAATAGACCATTGTTATCTCGAAATAGGATAAGTTATTTCCTTTGATATCTCGAATATACAGTCAGGTTCGTTTGTGGCAACTATTCGATAATTCATCGCTGATCACTCGAATAGTGAGTTAATTCGACTGCAACTGTATATCATGACCATCTATCGAGTACACCTCGACATATGTGGGAATAGAACGGAAAACTCTTAGTTACATACTGATGTAATTAATATTTCCATACCATCGTTGCTGAGGCGACCTAATTTCATCATCATGGATGGCATATTCACTGAAAAATCCCATTACCGTCCTTCTGTCCTAGGGCATAGACGTTACTCCTGAAATAGAATGGCATAAATAAACAAAGACAGAAGCAGTTATATTCATCACCTTGATCGATAGGAGACTTTCTAACTGTCATCATATTGTATCTCTTCGTTAGCAATTAAATAGCCAAAGCTACACAATATTTGTATTTAGGTAGATTTGGAGGAAAACATGACCGAATTTAAAATCAATTTACCATTCTCAAAATGATATTCAACATTAGAATATTCGACTATAGACAAATATGTCGGCAAGGTCACATTTCAAACAAATTGTTCAAAAATAAATCATTAACTTATTATTCTGAAATGTTCCAAATGTCAGCTTGAGACTAGCTCTCTATATAATAAGGGTCCTCCATTATTCATATCTTATTGGTCAATGCGAAAATCAGCTTCTTTGACGACTTGGTTTCTTGCTATTCCCTCGTATTGTTTCCAACCAAGAAAGACGTTGCTGTAATACTCTTCATCACAATATCTATTTCATCCCATTATAAACATTATATTAATAGAATCTGTGACCTTTGTTTATCTGCAAGTGTTGGTCTCCGGTGTAATTGACAGACGTAATGACAATTAAAAAAAACCTCAACAAGATCACATAGCAAAAAATGTCCTCAAATTGGAAGCGATCTGAGAATTTTTCAGTCGATATAAAAAAACAAAAACAAATAAGGCTATTCAATAATATTTGGTGTACAGTTTGATTATGATCTGTGGTCAAAGCATGTTTTTTAAAAAATATTGTAACATGGATGCATTCTTTTCTTTTGATCTTTTTATGGTTTATATCCCTGAATGTAAGCATCAGCTAAAAGCTATGAAATAATACACACTTCTAGGCAGTAGTTTTATTACTCTCAGAGAGCAGTGCAATAATCAACGACTTTGGAAAACCGTGGTATTAATATTACTTAGTTCTTCCATGTTCTGAATTTCCAACTGCATTGGTAGTATAGGATTTTAGAACGATTTGAAATACATCATAGTTGATCAGGGGCAATCTAACGGCAATCCTGGTACATTTTGAATAAGCACAATTGAGACATTTATAGGAATTTAATCATTTTTTGATTAAAATTTCTCTATATATATTAAGCTATACCATTGTTGTTGTTGCCATGAGGATTTATTATCAATATAAATCACAATAACATACGCATCAAACACTTAAGTATACAGGTTTTGAATAATCAGTTTGGTGGTTTGAATTTCAAATAAGTAATCAAATCAATCTGAAGTTTTGGTTGTAATGAGTAACAAATAAAGGTAATAACAAAATTAAAGTGAGATGATGGATATGGTCAGATCATGTTGCCTGGCAACGAACCATCAATGCCTACATCTAAGATTCTATCTTGTGCGTGTCAGGAGCGTGATAGTACAGTGGCAGGTGTAAATCACCTCCCTTTCTTTGGACGGATTGTTTATTTGATTCGCTATGGAAATCCCCTTCAGTGGATTGATTTTACCCATTAGTGGAGAACCTAGGTATTTAATTATATGCCACCTTGGTTTCAAGGATGGGATGCTTGGCTTACTATCATTTGTGAATATTTCTAGAGTAGATTATTTGTACAAATATTTCCTCTAGAATAACATGATAAATTATATCAATCACCATCTAGCATTTCTTATCATCCTTCCCTCCCGCTATATCTACCTGATAGCTATATGCTGACTCTATAAGCAAAACTCGTATCAAAGTTCGCGTGAGCTGAGCTGGACTTATCAACAGTGAGCACGAGCTATCACCAAATTCTCCCAACATTTAAACGATAATTCCTGTGAAGATGACAAAAGTAAATAAAATTCAGCAACACCATTAGCTAGTTAACATTTTATTTTTTAAACATATATCAAATTAGGAACTGTCGTGTCAGCAATATCAACAAACATCGTCCTACAAAAATGTACTTGTCACAATTCTTGATATTCTCTGCTTAGACGTCATATGTGAGGTCGTGACCTTTATGTTTTCTAAAACGGAACGGCATTGGTAAACAAAACCGGTGAATTGCCGACTTTGATGTTTGTATTAAAAAAAACCCAATGAATATCACCATTAAAGGAAAAATTCAACAATCTTAACATTTATATACACCTGTAAAAATGTATGGTATATTTGCAAACTACTTATGTACTATGTTTTGGAAAGCGTATTTTGAATATTTTGAATCATGTGATTTTTCCCGCGAAAATACAAATATAGATGTATCCGTGTTTATGTTTGATTTAAGGATGATATACATGTCATCTGAATGTGAATATGATTGATACTGAAAAATATCAGCTCACTCGCCACCAAGCTTCATATTCTAGCTCGGCAGGCTGATATTTTCGGTATCAATCAATATTCACATCCAGATAACATATACACATCTGCAACAAAACACATGGAAGTGTGAAATAAGGCGATGAAACAAAAATACAAAGGATAAGAATCTCTTTAAACACAGTTTCTTAAATAAGTCCTGAGGTTCAATACGCAATATTTAATTTTTTTTTGGGTCCAATCCGTCACACATGGTTTACCTGTCCCAATTTAAGACCCCGCAATACTCAATGCCATCGGAAAATGACTGTCAGTGTTTGTCAGAGCGATCAGTATAGTTGTCCATTGAAATGTAGCGTTTTATTGTCATTCATTTAAGCGATAATTGTTAACGACAACTACCTACTCACTGTGATGATTAAGGAGGATACTATGTTAGACAGTATACGTTTTATTCCACATTGGAAACTGATATGTTAACAATGCTACAAAAGATGTTATATGACAATTAAATCAGGATTAACTGTTTGACAAGAATCGGAGGATTTGTGACATACATTCATTTGCATTCCATTTCTCAAATTTGATTTTGTAATTTGTATCAAATCTATATTGTGTTTTATTACATTTTAGTTCAACTTATGTGAATTCCAGATGTTTTATATTTCGGTGGAACGGGCATTGTAGATAGGTGAATGATGCCCATGTCACTATTGGGAATCAAAAGTTGATGTTACATTATCCTTCCCCTATATTATGATTTCAATCAGATTATAATTCCATTAGAATATTTACGCTGGCTAACGCAAAGGCCATCGGAACATGACATCAAACAGAACAACATGTCATGACATTCGTCAACGTCACGTACGGGATAGTCTCATCCTAACCACGCCCTTGGTTACTGTCAAGTCGTGAAGTTGTGCCAAGTCCTATTACGTGTTCTCTTGAACTTTCGATGATTTACGGTCCACTCCGTATACATTCAATTGGTCGTGCTCGAGTTTATTGCAGACAAAGCGAAAAATATGTTATGTTCAACAACATGACTGATTTGATGATGATGATGCAAGTGTGATGGAGGATAACATGTTGTGTTTGTTTACAATATGTTAAATGCTGTCAGATACAGATACACAATTTTAGCCGCACAAGTTGTCAATTTCATGCATCAGATTGTATATAGCTTTGCATTTCAGCAATATTATGCAAGACAACAAACTGCTTGCTATTTACATGTATTACATTTCGTCACACCAGAATATTGGTGTCATGCCTGTAATTGTCAGACTTGAATGTCGTCAAACATAATAGTGTTGAATTGAGCCGCCGTGTCCGACCCAGACCAACAAATACACATCCACTCTGGGAGAACTTCGACAAGTCTTACAGGGGATGGAACAACATTCCACAATCCACAATATGGCGGATTATCATGCCAATGAGATGATGTCTGCAATATCACTAACGCAAATGGTGGACAGATAAGTTCTTGATTGTTTGTTGATAATTTGTCATTGAACTTTGAAACGGATAGCCTGTTGAATGGGCAAGATTAGAAAAAATTGGCTTGGACAGATTTATCAATATGTTACTATACCTGAATAAACGTTGGAAAATCCTGAAGGAGCAATCAAAATTGACAATCCAGAGAAACTGGCAACATAGGGTACACAAGACGACGAAAAACAAAGCAAAAACACAACACAACCCAGAGAAACTGTCAACATAGGGTACACAAGACGACGAAAAACAAAGCAAAAACACAACACAATATGTGTTGGACAACACTATGCCCAAGCAAATACAAATAAATTAAATAAGACATAATCCCTCCTACGAACATTTGGATGTAAAGACGTACCGAACATCGTTGTATGGGGAAATCGTAACGGATATCACAACGCAAAGACACATAATAGGACAACACAAAACACTATAAAGAAAAAGATTAGCAACAGCGACCCCACCGAAAATACAACAACAAACATACTGTTTTTTGATAAAATATGAAATGCATATTATATTGATCTACAAAAGTGTGCATTCTTCCTTTTGTCCCTCAGTATACACCTAAGCACCATTGTTATTATCTGTGTGCTTATCGGAGTTCTTGAATTTCTAATATAATCTACCATCATTGGTCTTTGCAAATGAAAAATGTTGTGATGTTTCAAATATTAAGTATTTAGTAGTCTACATGTTTGCGTGTGGTATTGGTGTAATTCCCTCTACAACTTTCATTACACAATACAAAGCTGTACAATGAATATTTTATGAAATGCATCACATAACAATAAAATATACATTTAGTAAATTCTAAAATAATACTTTTGACATCAATATTTTGAATGTTGCATGTCTGACAATCAAGCCATGCAATTAATACAATTTAAATCAATATATACGATATTTGTGTTCTGCTGTTTTGCATTTTTGTTCTAATTTGTGTTATTCAACCAACCTACGCATTAACTGACATGCAATAAAGCAAACAAGAAATGGATAATAATAAATATTTTGAAAATAACGATGACAGTTTTACTAATCTTCTTATCTATATATAGTACTAATGTAGGTGTGAAACCTTAAAAGTTATCTCGACATTCATGTGGGTGTAATTTCTTAGTACAGTAATGTTGATGTCATTTCTTAATAACAGTATGGTAGCTATGGTAAAACTGCTGGAAATGTATAATTCAATTGTGTTAACGTAGCACACAATTACAGCGGGGTCAAACCTAGTCATGGTAACGTAGATACTATTTATATAAATGTTTTTTTTCCGAAGTATAGCTTATATGCAGTCCATAATAGTAGGATAGAGTATAATATTTTGTTCCGTACATGTTAAATAGAAAAAAAAGGTTAGAGAAAACGGCGATAAAAAATGAGCAATCCAAAGACCTACAATAATGTATGGGTTGTGAAATGTTAATTACATACCCTTGTTGTGATTAATGGGAGGTTGACTATTGGAAAGATGAAATTATATCGCTGGTTGTCTTAGTTTTGTTTTTAATCTTCCTCCGTCGTCATGTTGAAGTTGAAGGTCAAGGTAAGAAGGGGATTTTTGAGTGGCCGTGGTATCCTTTACATCAAGCTCAATTGGATATATGAGATGCAAATAATTACCGAATCATAGAATTGTTAGCCTTATTTGATATCTCCAGAGTAGATACTGTATTTGGTTATAGGAGTAGCTATATTTAGTTTCTGATTACCCTGTTTCAATTATTTCTTAATAGACTCTATTAAAAATACCATAACAATAATAAATACACAGTTTCTATTGTTGCAAGTATCAGTACATTGTATGGAATTTTAATTTTGAGAAATTGAAATAAATCATCAAAATACACGTTTAATGCATTCAAATGTAACGCAGAGCCAACCGATGTTTATCAACACAATTAGAGGCTGACTGAACAGAAAGTACCCAATATACGATCAGTATATAAATAGAGCGATACAAACACGAACACCGTAAGCGTGATAATCTCCTGTTGTACATCATGATGATCCCACCATAGATAAAATACGAACAATTTATCCTTTTAAGCGTTTGAAACGTGATATGACTATTTTTCTTGTTTGTTGTTGATACGCCTTTACAGTATATATAAGAGTTTCAGTACTGTCATGATTATAAGATATACTAATCACTGAAATTTACATTTCCAAAATAATTAAATTATTATCAAAATTAAGGTTTCAATCTACTGACTTTGAGCTTTCCTGGTGAAGTTTATTCTAAAAACGCATCGTGCAGACGGGAAAACATACCTTAGTTCCATAGCATCGGTTTTTTTTCACAAATAAACCACCCATTCCTCATTTAATGTTCTACTTATTATTTCTCATATCTTACAAAAAAGGAGGTCACTGATACCATTAAAATCAATATATATACATATACCAATGCTTTTTCTGGTGTTGCCATTTTTTATTTTTTATTTTGTCTTTCAACCAACCTACGTATTAGCCTACATACAGTAAATCAAGATAGATAATAATAAATATTTTAAAAATAACGATGGCAGTCTTAATAATCTTGTTGTATCTATATATATATATATATATATACGTCTGAAAATTAAACCAAACAGTGTTAGAATTAGATTTTAGAATATATATATATATATATATAAACATCTGAAAAAGTAGCCAACGTATAAATCTACGAGATGTCGGATCGGAAACAAGTGTTAACGATACTGTGCAAACAAACAAAAATGATAAATAAACGTCTAAAATGTTAGCACAACGATATCAAAAAAATATGTTAAAATGTAACAAAAATAACTATAAGTCTACAAAAAGACTATAATTATAATGAAATCGACGGATATTTCGCTTGACCGACAAGCTTCATCAGCGTCTGTAATCCGATTTGAAAAATTGTCACGTGAGCATCAGTTATCGTGACGTAAA
The DNA here is from genome assembly GCA_963680875.1 of Bathymodiolus brooksi. NCBI lineage: Eukaryota > Metazoa > Mollusca > Bivalvia > Mytilida > Modiolidae > Bathymodiolus > Bathymodiolus brooksi. The sequence goes on along the minus strand of OY804577.1, from coordinate 71,179,366 downwards.
TTACTAAAAATCATAATCTTGAACTTTATACTTTATATTATTCAAGTATATTGCACACTAATTTATAAATATGAACAGAATGAGAAAATGTAATGATGAAGTTTACCAACTAGCTAAGGTCCAGGCACTGGATAAAAAGTTAAAAAACAAAAGATTTAGGCCTTTTTGTTTATGCCTTCCGGGTGTAATGTTTGTAACTCGCGGATCCAAAAACTCTCTTTTTTCTGTCTTTGATTTTCTTTCCAACTTGGATTGTGGTCAATGATATAAATTTTGGATCTGCCAAAGTCTTCCAATGAGTGCCCCGGCGACACAAAGTGTTGACTCACGGGCAAGAGCGTCTTTTTCGTAAGGTCACTTCTGTGTCCATTCATTCTTTTGTTGAATGGTTGGACACTTTCTCCTACGTATTGCGATCCGCAGACGTGACAGTCAAGGAGGTAAACCACATTAGGTGTTTTGCAATTGACATTGCAAAATATCTTATACTCCTTTCCTGTCGTCTTGCTATGGAACACTTGTGTGTGTTGCAATTGGAGACAGCACTTGCAACGCTTGTCACCACATGGTTTACACTGGCCGACCGTCGATGAAGGTCTAGATACCGCAGCTCTGACCAGTGTATCCTTAATGCTTTTAGGTCGCCGGAACGCTACAACGGGTGGTTCAGGGAACAACTTGGCCAGCGTTTCACTTTTTTGAATTTCTTTCCAATGATGACGGACAATGCCTGCAATTTTGGCTAAAGAAGGATGGTAAGTGAGAACAAGGGGAACCCGTTTGTTGATCTTTTTTTCTTTGTATTCCAGGAGGTCATTTCTGTTAATTTCACTGGCTTTTGAAAACCCACTCTCTATGACTTTGTCATTATATCCCCGTTTCTTCAAATGATGGCGTAAATCTCCTAGTCTTTGCTTGGTGGTTTCAACAGTGGAGCATATTCGTTTTACCCTAATGGCTTGGCTGAATGGGATACTCTTAAAACAGTGCTTAGGATGGCAACTACTGGGTGAAAGGTATTGATGTTTGTCTGTGGGCTTAGAGTATAAATCAGTTGTCATGTTGCCCTCCTTGACCGTGGTGGTAGTATCAAGGAAGGACATTTTGGTTTTCGACACTTCGTGTGTGAATTTTATAGACGGATGGATACTGTTGGCATGTTCCAAAAATTCATCAAGCTCTTTATCGCCATGTGTCCACTTCATGTCAACGTCATCTATAAATCGGAACCATGAAAAAGGTTGTTTAAGTGACGAGAGGAGTAATCGTTCTTCTAGGTCCCCCATAAAAATGTTGGCATAGGAGGGTGCCATTTTGGTTCCCATAGCTGTCCCATTTATTTGAAGATAGTGATTTCCGTCAAAAGTAAAATTGTTGTTTTTTAGAACTAGTGTAAGCATCTCTACTAAACATTCTGTCGGAGGTTCTTGATCTGTTCGTTGTTCCCATATTTTTCTGCATGCGGCAATTCCGTCATCATGGGGAATGTTCGTGTAAAGGGAAGTTACATCCATGGTAACAAGCGTGGTATTTTCTGGAATGGCTAAATTTTCCATTTTCTTCAAGTAGTCGGTAGTATCTTTGATGTGTGATGGAAGGTTTTCAACGAACGGCCGAAGGTGAAAATCAATAAATTCCGATATCTTATATATATATATATATATATATATATATATATATATATATATATATATATTACTAATGGAGATGTGAAACGTAAAATGTGATATCGATCCTAATGTGGATGTTATTTCGTAATAACGTAAGGCATGATTAAATTGCTGGCAAAATATCATTGGTTATGAAAAGAAAGTGAACAAAAATGATGTTCAACAATTCCGCCAATTTCAACAAAACGAACAACTATTGCACCTCTCACTTCTAGTCATTGAGCAAGCAAAAGAACGACCACATATGTCGATGGACATCTAGGTTGAAACTGTGGACAGGAACAAAACTGGCATGTTAAACTGGTTCATGTGACGGTCCATACGAATAGGATAACTGATACACTTTTGTTCGGAATTTTTTAAAGTTAATATGCATGGACAAACTTAGATGGATGTGTCTTATTTTTGTACCCCTGGTTAGCCGAATCTTTATTTCACATTAAAAGTAGCTAAATTTAGCTTCTGTTTCCCATTTGGTATCTTCAATATTTATATACTGTATATATGTTGCAAGGACGTTTATTACTGTTTGCAAAACCTTTACGTAGTTCTATACCACGACGTTTCTCGTTGGTTGTATTTTAACTAATCCAACAAAGGTAGAATAAATGCACTCTAATGGAGTCAGTAGCCTGGCATGTTCAGAAATTCCGCATAGTTTTAATAATTTATTTTACATGCAATCGTCAATTTCCGCCCAAACCATTGTCCCACATATACGTTTCTGTCAATCACTATGTAAATATCGTTTTTCTATACTCTTGGTCTTCTTGTTATGAAATAAAATCTTACGGGTACAATGTTTCCGTGTTATTTTATCGTTTAATTAATAAACTGAGTATGTGCAAAATGAAAATGAGAAATGTATTTTCTCAAAAGATTGTAATACTTTAAATAAATGTTGGAGAATACCAAAGGGACAATAAAAAAGGACAATTCAGAGAAAATGGCAACATAGGGTACACAAGACGACCAAAAACAAAACTAAAATACAACACAATATGTGTTGGACACCACTATACGCAATCAAGCAGAAATAACGTAAATAAGACATGCGTCCTCCCACAAACAACTGGAGGTAAAGACGAACCAAACATCGTTATTATGCGGAAATCGTAACGGACATCACAACAGGGAACTCAGAACGTAAGCACACATAATAGGACAACACAAAACACTAAGAGGGTCAGCAACACGGACACCACCAATTTAACCAATGCATTATATATTTTTGTGAAGGACGTGCATGCAATGAAGATTTGTTTATTGATGGTAAATCACGGATAACACAAATAAAGTGTTTTACGTTCAAACGTCAGGTTTGTAGATTTTTTCAATATGCCGTCTACTTATCATTATATAATACAAATATAAATTCAAATAATTTGTCTCAACTCGTAATTTTAACAATTATATAATTGTATCCATGGTACTACTACATACATAAAAAGTGGCGTTGCCATGGTTCATCGGACGGATTAAAACGGTTGGCCTCAGCTTGATACGGCAACCAAACAACCATTCGTATCAAGCAATATGGCTTCGTACCCTACAATCAGCGAGCGTCCATTCTGGATGCTGAACATTGTTCAATCGTAACGTAATCATTGGCTCCTATTTTTAAACTGCGGGATTATCTGTGGTCGAATTTATTATAAAATTGTATATCAATCATCATATCCCAGTGGAAACCGGCATTATTCCATAAAATTTCGTGAAGCTCTGCCACCCCCCACCCCCTAAAATCATATGCCATGAATGCGGTGGGAGGTTCCTACAAACCCTCTTGATCTTCCTATCTCACTGATATTGTGCTTTTGATCCTTGTTTTTTCGTTCACTGTTAATTTTATGTATTTTATTTTTGTATCCTGATCGTCCCTCCATTCTTTATTTCTCATCGGACATGAGAGCTATGTTCAATTTTTGCATTTTTAGAAATCCTAACATTAATTCAACTTTTGAACCGTAGCGTTTTCTAGATGTATACTATACAATTTAAAGTTATTGATTGGTTCTTTGCAAGAAATTTAAACCATACAATGATCTGTTGTAACATTACGATTTTGCATTTAAAATATTATGTATAAAGATCAGGATTAGTACTGGGTAAGTGATTGCTTCTTACGAAAACAGCACACCGAGACAAACTGTTTGTACAAGTAATAATATTGATGTCTGTGACAAATGTATACCGTTTTGTAGGGCGTGGTGGACTATTTCAAAAGGTCGTTCAAATCTGATTAGAAAACCAACACCACTGGCGTGAATTCATGCACTAACACACTCTTCAGTTGTTATGATTTATAGACACATACCTGGTCAAGGTGTTTAATTACCGGTTCAGTTTGCATAGTAGCGACAAATACAATAATATAACTGTTTTCCTTATCATACAATTTACTATTAAAATAATGTGGAATGCAGTTATATAAATATGTATGTAAAAAATGTCAACATTAAAAAGGTATCAGTGAAATTTTGATTCTATGCGGTATCTGGTAGGTCACGTGACAAATTGTTTATTGAAGAATACCGATGACAATTTTGGAAAAGCTTAACTTATTGAACCACATACTTTGCGTTGAATGTAGAATAATTTTACAGTTACTAGATAATGTAACAGATTAAAACTACGATCGATCTTCTTCGATCATACAAGTAATCGTAGTCCGAGATTCCTCTGCCGTCCGACGGCATTATTATTGTTTTGCCTAGACCCGTGGGACGTCAGAGAGCTTTACATACGGAAAACAGCGGATTTGCCTCTCCAACTCTTTGTTGGCACATTTCCACGTTTAGTGGTTATCGGATTTTATTTTCTATCAGAAACCCTTATATAAATCGCTTCACCAATCATTTTTCTATTCATTCATAACCATCTTACCCTCAGAAAGTGGTGTTACACTCCATTACAGCACGATTTTGCCTTAGATCCTATTATTCCGCCATTTGACTTCCATTTTCGAATCTACAAACGTGATCTCGCGATACTAACTGAATGATGACAGCAACGCATTGCATGATGGGAGCTACTTAATGCAGCGTGCCAAATTATTTGGAGGATTATTTGCATACGTAAACAACATTCAAATCACATGGAAGACGATACATTTAAGCGTATTCTGCAGGACAAACAGTTCCATCTACAGATCAAAGCAGAGCAGAAGGAAACAATACAGAATGTGCTGGAAAGAGCATGTGTTACGTCCCCCCTTTTTGGACAAGGTACTAGATCATATTTTTTTTCTTATGGTTATCTGTAATTCACTATTGCTGTTAAAATCATTACCAATCAATGTAATCAACTGTATTAAATTGTATGCTAATTGTTCTGCCTTAACAGGCGCCTATGAATGGCAATAACAATATTTGTTTGTTTGTTTATATTCAAGTCATCTCCCATGATACATTGCGGTAATCGTAGTATTCTCGAAGTCACGTGACAAATGTTCCAAAATGGATGTGAAATGACGAAATCATAGGGTCTAAGGGAAAATCGTGCTGTAATGGAGTGTAACACCACTTTCTGAGGACAAGATGGTTATGAATGAATAGAAAAATGATTGGTGAAGCGATTTATATAAGGGTTTCTGATAGAAAATAAAATCCAATAGCCACGAAACGTGGAAATGTGCTGACCCAGAGTTGGAGGGCAAATCCGCTGTTTTTCGTATGTAGAGCTCTCTGACGTCCCAAGGCTCTAGCAAAAAAAAATAATGCCGTCGGATGGCAGAGGAATCTCGGACTAAAGTAATCGTAGTCGATTTTGGCTACCCTGTTATGCTGTTTGGTTTACTTACTCCCAAAGACTGAAGTTATTTGGCTTTCCAATCTTATAACTATGAGAGTGCATGAGGAAGGTTATTTCAGAAACGCATCTTGTGTACTAAAGTAGCTATCTACATGTACGTTTTATTTGCCCAGGATATAATCGCATCCATACGCCACGATATAGCTGAAATACTGCTAAAGTTGGCGTTAAACACCAATCAATCAATATAATCGCATCCAAACATGTGTATGTGTTTATTTTATAGAACGCAACGCCATAGATAAAGATTTCCTCTATGACCAATTGTTTGTGGTTTTGTCGGTATGTCCTTGTATAGAAATATATATTGATATAAACATATCAAATGTTTCATATTGCATGGTGGCGTATGTCTATAAACGTTATTTGTAGGAGTTGTCCTTGGGCAATATATGATGAAACAAAAATGTTGGATTATGTTCGGAAGCAAACATACTACGTTGTCGACATTTTCCGAATGTCTAAACTATATTCTATAAACTACACAGGATTTAAACAAACCACGCTGATGTTTAATATAGCTATGCTATAATGAACGTTATTACCTAGATTAAAACCTGCTGATATTTGTATGTAATAATGTATTCAAGATAAATAATATTTAAAAAAATAGAAAGGCTAGATAATGACGGAAACGTCACAGCTTCACAGAAAAGCATTTCTTAGGGATATATGTTAGGTAATATTTTATAAATCACAGCATTATTTATGTAATATTATCTACGTGGTTTGCTAAAACTGCTCTCCCTTAAATAGAATATATCTTTGGCATTCAGGAAAAGTCTCGACTACCATATATATCTACCGAAGAACACAATTCGACACATTTGTTGTATATACTGCCGTAAGACAACTCCTACACATAACGTTTATATAAAACATACTACAAAAATAAAGGAATGAATTACGTTATTATTACAAATTAACTTGTTCTTTGCATGATATAGCAGACAAATTCCTCAATTGGCGATAAACAATGATTACTCGCTTAGGCTTTTAGACCATAAAACTAGCTTAACCCCGCCACATTTTACTGAAGTGCCTGCACCAAGCAAGAAAGTGAGCAGTCATGTATTTGTATGTTAACAGTATCAATCTTGCCTGTTTCTACGATTTTGATATTTTATTGTAGAATTGTTCTGACTGTGCGGTATTTGTTTTCGTTCATTTATTACATTATATATCTATATTGTATTATTATTACTTTGTCGATACCACTGCTGGCGGACTATTTGTCCCCTATGGTTTCATTTGTCCATTATTAAGTGCGTTGACACTAACGTGATTTATAAGATATATTTATTATTCTGGACCGGGTTGCTTGACACTTAAATTTACTTGGAATGTACATGAATGTAATTTGCACTTATTGTTTAATTGAGATTTAAATTTAATAGAGGGTTGTGCAACCCAGTCCAGATGTACATGTCCTTATAATATAATTATTATTTAAGCTAAGACTCGCCTCTCTCATGCAAAGATAACCTCGATCACCAAATTAGATACCTATTAGCACACCGTTAACACTTTACCATTAACGGGATTAAATAGAGTATTAAAAAGAACAGAATGTTGTAGAAATAGACACAAATGACCACGGATATGTTCCACTTGTCGTAAACACTTCCCGGTCCTTTCCTCATTCATGACTTATCACCGGGTTTGTAACTAGATTAGCACGACGGGTGTCATCGTGGAGCACCTGAGTTCGCCCACGGTTTTTAGTGGGGTTCGTGTTACTCGATGTTTGGTTTTATGTGTATGTTTTGTAGATCGCTGTTTGTCCTTTTGTTTATTTTCTTTTGGCCGTTTTGTTGTCTGTTCTTCGATATACGGATTCTGATTATCCCTTTTGGTATCTTCAAACTCTTCTTACAGTTTCACTGGAATAAATGACTTACCATGTGATTTTTAATAAATAATTGATTAAAAGTTGAATTGGTTTTAAAAACACAATGCGCACAATATTAAAACCCTCAAATATAGAATAATTGACTTTACCAGACGCAATCAGAAACTAGGAATAAGCATATTAAATAACCCGCCTTTTACAAACTGCATTACAACATTGCACATATTATTTAAGGAAGCAACAATGTGATGATATATATATATAAACTATGGAGTATTAACAAGTAACACCTACTGTTTGAAATATATCTTTCACCGATTTCGAAATAAAATATTATAACAGAGTAATAAGCCAAGAAAGTAAGAATTAATCTCAGAAATGTCACCAACACACGATATATCATTAGCTACTAAAGCTATATTTAGATAAAAAATTCCATAATCCGTTAAGGTAATTTCAAACCAAATTGATATCAATGAATGGTACAGTCATATAATAACGTAATTATCGTTCCTCTGAGTTTATAACGCGAAATAACAAGTTGAATTAGGTTTAATACGATTCTCGTTGAAAGCGCTGGATTCTTCACAAGTCGTACACTTATGATTTATTAAGATTTCAATGGATGCAATCATTTTTCCTGCAACATTTTCCCTGTGGATGTTTTGTAAGGTAATTTTAAAAGTAATAATAACGTTATTAAATTATCTTTAATGTTAAAAATAATAAAGTTTCTGTTTAATTATACTTTGCCAATTTTCATCTGCATACCATTTATGAGCCTCAATCAGGTATAATGTTGTCAGTGCGTGTCAGCCATATTCATATCTGGTAGAAACATACGACTTCTAGTTAAAGACATGCAGTATTTCTTTTCACTTTTTTGTGTAAGATATCTAATACATGTCTTAAAATAAAGTGTAACATAAAGGTTGTAACTAAAGTTGTGAGTTCGAATCCCGATCATGGCGAGGTGTACTCGATGCAACTTTATGTGATAAAGTTTGTCAGTGACTTGGGGCAGGTCGGTGATGTTCTCCGTTTTCCTCCACCAATAACACTGCCCGCCACGATATAACTGTAATAGTATTGAAAGTGGCGTAAAACACCATTGAAAGATAGTATGCAGTACATGTAAAAACCATCAGATAAAGTCCAAACACTAGATGCAATTAATAATAAATAGGTATACACATCTAAATAGTATTTAGCAATCTCCCTTATGATGACGCTACCTCACTTAAGAAAAAACAAACTTTTCAAAGAAGACTTCCCATTCATTTTGTCCATTGTATTGGCTGTCCTTTTTTAATTTATGGTTCCCGATTACTTCTTCGATATTCTCAAACGATTACTTCGTCGACATCATCAAACGATTACTTTGTCGACATCACCAAACGATTACTTCGTCGACATCATCAAACGATTACTTCGTCAACATCATCAAACGATTACTTTGTCGACATCACCAAACGATTACTTCGTCGACATCATCAAACGATTACTACGTCGACATCATCAAACGATTACTTCTTTGGTATCTTCAATAATTTCTAGCACATTATCTTTACTCCCGATTACTTCTTCGATATTCTCAAATGATTACTTCGTCGACATCATCAAACGATTACTTCGTCGACATCATCACACGATTATTTCGTCGACATCATCAAACGATTACTTCCTCGACATCAGCAAACGATTACCTCATCGACATCATCAAACGATTACCTCGTCATCATCAAACGATTGCTTCGTCGACATCATCAAACGATTACTTCGTCGACATCATCAAACGATTACTTCGTCGAAATCATCAAACGATTACTTCTTTGGTATCTTCAATAATTTCTAACACATTATCTTTACTCCGAGTTAATTTTTGGTCCTACTCTTTAATACTGTATGCTTTTTGGAGAAGTCGCAAAACCCATTGATAGTCTGGATTGAATCAATAGTGAATTGTACATACTCGAGGCAAAATCAATGACAATTACACCAACAATGTGGTCTCATGGCTTTGAATAGTTTAGCAATGATACTTTGCAACAAGTAACTCTGGTTTTAATGAGCCTCAAATGTATTTGTCATTGGCAATTTTGTGTCAATATAGTAATATTTATAATTCATGTTCTTTTTTTTACTTTTTCATCACGTAGGAAATTTCAATTTTGGATTTATCCATTTTTTGCAGTTCCTTTATTCATGCCCAGTGCAAAAATAACATGTCGATTTTTAACCTTTAATTATAATTCAACAATTGCTATAAATAAGATATTAAGTTATGAAAAGAACGTTTAAAGAGTGATGGTCAACAATTCCACCAATATCAACAAAACGAATAATCACCTCTCGCCTTCACTCACGAAAAAAGATCAAGACCTATGACATTGAAAATCTATGTCCTAGATTGGGACAGGCACAACAATGTGGCGGATTATAACCGGTTAAGGTATATGTAGCTTTATAATGTTCATATATGATAATGTTTTTCGTTATGGATTAGTGTTAATATAACGTAAATTTGTATTTTGAATAAAAACATGTGATACAATACGTATTCTCTTGCGAAATATTATCTGAATATGTATAACGCAGTAGTATGAAAATAATCATAGACCCCATATTTTATTTAAGAATTGGATGCATTTTGTAGCGCTTCATACAAAATGTGCTTCGGTCCACGCTTTTACACGCCAATAAAACTACTAAAAAAATGCATTCAATTCTTATAATTACATTTAAATCACACCAGAATTTAATATAGTTGAATTTGTCGTGAATTTTATTTGTGTTAGATTATTTGCTGTTGGAAATTACTACGCCATTGATTGTTTACATCTGACGTCGTCATGCAAGTTCGAGTTTCAGTTTTATTGGGATGTAAAACATCTATTTTATAATCATGTGACCATTTCATAACCAATCATATTGTAGCATTTCAATGAAAAACGGAAGTAATGTAATTATAATGGCACAAAAGACTAATTCATGTAAAGAGCATAGCCACACCATAGCGTGCTCATTAAATTTGATTTCTACGCTTTATTATTAGGACTGAAGGTGATATCAGTTTAACCTTATGTTAAACTACAAAGAACAAGCCTAATTAAAATCAACACTTGCGTGCTATTCAACACATCCCTTATGTTTTGTACTTCTGGACTATATAATTGCTTCCATCAGCCACCAAAGAATCATCTGTGGTATTTGGTGAACGATAACGATGTATGAACAAACTGATATTGATTATAATATTTATAACACTATATGTGACGACCAAAATAAAAGTGTAATTTCCGTATGAATATTTAAAAATGTTCTATTAATTGATGTAAAAATAACTGACAATAAAAAAAACTTGATAGCGTTCTATTAGTCACGCTTTTTTTTTAAATATTTTTTTTACCAAATTGATTTCTGATGAAGAAAAGTTTGAAGTCGCGAAAGGGATAGTCAGAGGCCATGAGTCGAAGAAGGACAGTCAATACAATGGCCAAAATAAAGGACCAACAGCGATCTACAAAACACTACACAGAAAACCAAACACTGAGCCACACGAATCCTACTGAAAATCGTGGATGAACGCAGGTTCCCCGGAAGGGTCTGCAGTTCCTGTTCTACAAGTGGCATATTGAGTATATAGCCTAGACCTTTGTAATAAAAACGTAGATATCAAATTTAGTGCGCACGACGCGTTTGTATTATAAATATGTTCCCATAAACATAGTAATTGTCATTTTCATTTTTAAACATAGTATACATAGAAACCATTTGATAATATTATTATTTTTGGTATCAGATATTCTACCCAAACATCTCACCTCATGGTTCAAGAGCGGGTCGATGTAAAGTCACACGATCCTCAAACTGCAAGTCTGACTTCGTGATTCTAAAGTTGTTTATTTATAAAGGCATCCAATTCATAACAATAATCAAGTGTCAGACTTTGATGATTCTAAAGTTGTTCATTTTAATGTCACCTAAGTCATACAGACAGTCAAATATGGAAAAAGGATCATAAAAACTAACATACTAATGACATACAGATCAGTTGTATGTAAAACTTTTGACTTTATCCGATGAAATGCACAATACGAGAAAAAAAGCCCAAATAAAATCAAAAACAAAGGAGGGAAGCAGATAAGTAAACTTATTAAATAAATAATAATAAAATAAAATAAATCTGCCGTCTAATTGCCGTCTGTTTAGTAACATTCATGAAATCGGCATGCGTTAATAAACCAATATCCACCACCGTCATTAAAAATATCTTCTATGACGATATGTGTTCCTACCTGACGTCAGTTATTACAGTATATGATCTATGTATCATATAAGACTTATTTCATCTGAATGACCAGGACATATGTCACCGCCATTGATAACGCGCTTAACATTACAAATATCTTCTAACAATAAATGTAGAAATTAAAATGCGGTCACTTTTTTTTATATTTTTGTCACAATGTTTGTTTGTTTGTTTTATTAACGATAAACAACGTATATGAAATGATTAATGGTAAATATGTTTTGGATAAGTTTGTTATTATCAATGATTTGTACAGTTTGTCTTTGATGTTTACACGCTATAATATATATTATTAAGCCTCATATTAAGATAATATCGCTGTTTTTCAAATCATGGTAAACATAATATCATTGATATGTTTTGCTCAAAATTTACTTCTCATCGCATCTCACATCTCCGGTTTCCCCTACGATGTGAGATTGTTCTGAGAAATCCATTCTCAGAAAACAATTCAACGATAGTATATATCTCTCGCCATTAGTTTTATATTGAACAGTCAACTTAATAGAAAAAAATATACGCCTTTGCGAAGACACACTTACACATCAGATCTCCTTACTCGATCCTCTTTTGCATTGTCTATGTGTGAGAAATCTAACAATTATATTGCCTTTTCGTAAATCTTGGATCTAATTTTGGACTGATTTGGTGATAATAATTTTCCTTGATCAATATGCCGGTAGAGAACAAACGTTCCGCGTCCATAAGAAATGCATTATGCGGAAATACATGACGGCAAGGACCCAACAATAGTAACACCTTGAAGCGAGACAAAAATTTCTTTGATTTTCAACAGTTATTTTAACTTTGGTTTTCAACAATTATTATTTTAACTTAGATTTTGAACAATTATCTTAAGAATTCAAAGAGTGACAGACGGTAATAACAGCGATGATTATTTAATGGATAAAATTTGTTTAACTGTTTGACATTTTAAATAACCAATGCAGCATATTCTTCCTTGAAGTAAACACTACCCGTTTGGTCATCTCTGGCTTTTTTAAAGGTCACCTGACAACGTATGGTATCTTCGTAAATCTTCACAAAAATTGGGGTCAAGTAAGGAGATCTAATTTTATTAAATTGTACGCACTTGCTCATTGCTCTAAATTTGTTCTGTTAAATAGAAGGGGACACTGTTCAATAAAAGTGGGGTTAAAGTCGTTGACCACAATGATTATTTGCATACTAGTAAACCTCTTGAATTCGAGGTGTTATTGTTTTATATAATAGACGGTTTCAATTTGAGACATGAATAAGGTTAGTAGCATTATACAACAAAGTACCAACTTGGAAACTTCTTTCGAACTTCGTCCATCGTTATCATGAATAGTCAACGTAGAAGAGACCAGAAACGTTTACTTCGATCAAAACCGAACATTCGAGTAATCCACAGTGTCCATAACTTAGCATTGCGACGCATGGACCATACAATCACAAGATTAGGATAACCGCATTGGTGGTGTAATGGTTAGTTAGCGTGTTCGCCTTGAATGCGGTAGATCGTGGGTGTGAGTCAAACCAAAGACTATCAAATAGGTAATTGTTACTTCTTCGCTAAGCATGCATAATTGAGAAAAAGAGCACAGACTGATTGGCCCGGAATCAGGATAAAATGTCCGAGTGGATCGACATGTGTGCTAGCACTATACAAATCCTTTACAAAATAAGCGTGTAGGTCTAGTACAGAGCGGATATCATTATCATCTCATCGAATATAACCTGTTCTCGCCAAAACATAGTAGAATAATTGCTCATTTTTGGCGCTTGAACAAAATCACCCACTCTTTGCAACAACTCAGGCGGTGGAAAATTGTACTCGCATGTGGAAAACACTTGCATGACCGCTTAATTACACTAAGAGAGGAGATTTGGACACACTAAGACAGGAGATGTAGACACACTAAGACAGGATATTTGGACACACTAAGAGAGGAGATTTTGACACACTAAGAGAGGAGATTTTGACACACTAAGAGAGGAGATTTGGACACACTAAGAGAGGAGGTTTGGATACACTAAGAGAGGAGGATTGGACACACTAAGAGAGGAGATTTGGACACACTAAGAGAGGAAATGTGGACACACTAAGAGAGGAGGTTTGGACACACTAAGAGAGGAGATTTGGACACACTAAGACAGGAGGTTTGGATACACTAAGAGAGGAGGATTGGACACTAAGAGAGGAGATGTGGACACACTAAGAGATGAGGTTTGGACACACTAAGAGAGGTGATTTGGACACACTAAGAGAGGAGATGTGGACACACTAAGAAAGGAGGTTTGGACACACTAAGAGAGGAGTTTGGACACACTAAGAGAGGAGATTTGGACACACTAAAAGAGGAGATTTGGACACACTAAGAGAGGAGATTTGGACACACTAAGGGGGGAGGATTGGACACACTAAAAGAGGAGGTTTGTACACACTAAGAGAGGAGGTTTGGACACACTAAGAGAAATGTGGACACATTAAGAGAGGAGATTTGGACACACTAAGAGAGGAGGTTTGGACACACTAAGAGAGGAGATTTGGACACACTAAGAGAGGAGGTTTGGACACACAAAGAGAGGAGATTTGGACACATTAAGAGAGGAGATTTGGACACACTAAGAGAGGAGATTTGGACACACTATGAGAGGAGATTTTGACACACTAAGAGAGGAGATTTGGACACACTAAGAGAGGTGATTTGGACACACTAAGACAGGAGATGTGGACACACTAAGACAGGAGATTTGGACACACTAAGAGAGGAGATTTGGACACACTAAGAGAGGAGATTTGGACACAATAAGAGAGGAGGTTTGGACACACTAAGAGAGGAGATGTGGACACATTAAGACAGGAGATTTGGACACACTAAGAGAGGAGGTTTGGACACTAAGAGAGGAGATTTGGACATACTAAGAGAGGAGGTTTGGACACACAAAGAGAGGAGATTTGGACACATTAAGAGAGGAGATTTGGACACACTAAGAGAGGTTTGGACATACTAAGAGAGGAGATTTGGACACACTAAGAGAGGAGATGTGGACACACTAAGACAGGAGATTTGGACACACTAAGAGAGGAGATTTGGACACACTAAGAGAGGAGATTTGGACACACTAAGATAGGTGGTTTGGACACACTAAGAGAGGAGGTTTGGACACACTAAGGGGGGAGAATTGGACACACTAAAAGAGGAGGTTTGTACACACTAAGAGAGGAGGTTTGGACACACTAAGAGAGATGTGGACACATTAAGAGAGGAGATTTGGACACACTAAGAGAGGAGGTTTGGACACACTAAGAGAGGAGATTTGGACACACTAAGAGAGGAGGTTTGGACACACAAAGAGAGGAGATTTGGACACATTAAGAGAGGAGATTTGGACACACTAAGAGAGGAGATTTGGACACACTAAGAGAGGAGATTTGGACACACTAAGAGAGGAGATTTTGACACACTAAGAGAGGAGATTTGGACACACTAAGACAGGAGATGTGGACACACTAAGACAGGAGATTTGGACACACTAAGAGAGGAGATTTGGACACACTAAGAGAGGAGATTTGGACACACTAAGAGAGGTGGTTTGGACACACTAAGAGAGGAGGTTTGGACACACTAAGAGAGGAGATGTGGACACATTAAGACATGAGATTTGGACACACTAAGAGAGGAGGTTTGGACACACTAAGAGAGGAGATTTGGACACACTAAGAGAGGAGGTTTGGACACACAAAGAGAGGAGATTTGGACACATTAAGAGAGGAGATTTGGACACACTAAGAGAGGTTTGGACATACTAAGAGAGGAGATTTGGACACACTAAGAGAGGAGATGTGGACACACTAAGACAGGAGATTTGGACACACTAAGAGAGGAGATTTGGACACACTAAGAGAGGAGATTTGGACCCACTAAGAGAGGAGATTTGGACACACTAAGAGAGGTTTGGACATACTAAGAGAGGAGATTTGGACACACTAAGACAGGAGATGTGGACACACTAAGACAGGAGATTTGGACACACTAAGAGAGGAGATTTGGACACACTAAGAGAGGAGATTTGGACACACTAAGAGAGGTGGTTTAGACACACTAAGAGAGGAGGTTTGGACACACTAAGAGAGGAGATGTGGACACATTAAGACAGGAGATTTGGACACACTAAGAGAGGAGGTTTGGACACACTAAGAGAGGAGATTTGGACACACTAAGAGAGGAGGTTTGGACACACAAAGAGAGGAGATTTGGACACATTAAGAGAGGAGATTTGGACACACTAAGAGAGGTTTGGACATACTAAGAGAGGAGATTTGGACACACTAAGAGAGTAGATGTGGACACACTAAGAGAGTAGATGTGGACACACTAAGAGAGGAGGTTTGGACACACTAAGAGAGGAGGATTGGACACACTAAGAGAGGAGATGTGGACACACTAAGAGAGGAGGTTTGGACACACTAAGAGAGGAGGATTGGACACACTAAGAGAGGAGATGTGGACACACTAAGAGAGGAGGATTGGACACACTAAGAGAGGAGATGTGGACACACTAAGAGAGGAGGTTTGGACACACTAAGAGAGGAGATGTGGACACACTAAGAGAGGTTTGGACACACCAGGAGAGGGGGTTTGGACACACTAAGAGAGGAGGTTTGGACACACTAAGGGAGGAGGTTTGGACACACTAAGAAAGGAGATGTGGACACACTAAGAGAGGAGGTTTGGACACACTAAGAGAGGAGGATTGGACACACTAAGAGAGGAGGTTTGGACACACTAAGACAGGAGATTTGGACACACTAGGAGAGGAGGTTTGGACACACTAAGAGAGGAGATTTGGACACACTAAGTGAGGAGGTTTGGACACACTAGGAGAGGAGATTTGGACTCACTAAGAGGAGGTTTGGACACACTAAACTAGTTTATCTCCGTCGATTTGTATTGATTTGCTTGTAGAAACATAGAGACTGTGCGGTCATGTATTTGTATTTGGTGTATCGTTTTGCCTCTGTTTCCATGATTTATGTTTGATATAATTATCAAAAACAAGGACTACGAATTAGTGATAACGGAATGGGATACATAATTGCATCAGTACCTATCGTGTCCATACACTGATGAACATATTTTATTACAATAATGAAGATCTTGAAAACAAACAGAATTTTGACTTGCATCGATCTAATAAAACTAGTGTAATTGAAATTCTCATTCTTTGTTTCTATGGAAATATTGTACAAGGAGATACTTGGTGTATGTATGACACTTCAAGTCTAATTATTCCTTTGAAATATCATGTTCTCAAAGGCCAATAGTAGTTAAGTCTTTGAGTCAGGGTTTCCTTGATAAAGATCATAATTTGGCTTCGTATACTAATGGATCTATCTTGCATTTGCTTCAGTGATGTAGATATACTTTTTTACTGCTGCTATATAAGAAAACTTGGACAATTTGAGTGACAAAACATTTTCATCTGGTCTCTCACAAAAACCATACATATTTAGATGAAATGATATTAAATATTCTATAAGTATCGGTTGGGATTTGATATCCTTAAACTTGTTGTCTACATCCAACAGATTAATACGTTGGTCCCGAAGACGCTATATATAACAGACGTAAGAACATAAAAGACAATTTCGTCTTTACTTGCATGACCGCATCATTTCACTAAGATGGGATGTTTGGGCACATAAAACAAGTTTAACCTCGCCACCTTTTATTGAAGTGCCCGTACCAAGCCAGAAAAGTGAACGGTCATGTTTTGTATGCTAGTGGTATCGATTTTGCTTCTTTCTACGATTTTGATATTTGATCTTGGAATTGTTCCGACAGTGGTATATTTTGTTTTTCATTTTATCATGGAGCATACCAGAACAATACTTATGGTGTAAATTTCCACATACATGTGGAAGATATTAAAATATCTTAATTTGGTCGAATTGAAGAACGTGTGTCATCCATAAATAATGAAAAAATGAATATTTAAGAAAAAAAGGAGGTAGAGTTAATTCCATGTCCGGCTAGTAGTCAGTGTTTCGGCACAAACATAGTTTATTTGATATATTTATTATTTAAATTTACAGTCCTTCAATAAAGTAATTGGTTTTAATTAAAACTAATGTTCTCCTCTTTCAGACATAGGTGACCGCTTCCGATTTTGGCTATCCTGTATATTTAGCACCTTTTGCTTTCCCATCTTTTGACTGTGAGCGTACCTGGTGATGGTTATTCCAGAAACCCATCGTGCGTTAGATATCTACGTTTTCTTTACTACATAGTAAAAACTGTAAAGCATTCATAATACCAATGTTTCATTGAACAAGCGATCCCAAATAAGTCAGCATCATACGCAGCTGGTTGGTATACATTATACATATAAAACCTCACTACACGGAAGAATCTATCATCTGTCGTTAATTCTTTGTCTTGAAGTTTGCAAGTGGAGTGCTTCGTGTTTTTGCTGTTGGTAATATTTTTTGTTATACAATTAGCGTTTATCTTCGTATTTGAAAATATAATCTTGTCGATACATGATCATTTGGCTTAGTTCGTTATCTAGAAGAAATTAGTTTAATTTGACAGACGGTCCTGAAGCATACATTTTTCTTCTATTCATTTTGTAGACGGATAATTCGTCAAAACCTAGTTGGATTTGTGTATTTTTAGTGCAGACTTTTATTGGAATTCTAAACATAGATAATTAAACCATCCATAAAAATCTAAACACAGTGAAACAAAGGTAATGAGATATTTAACTGATCTTTTTATACATTTAACAAGCAATTTTCTTGTGGATAAATATCGTGTGAAAAATAACGTCTTTATATTAAGAAAGTGATCAACATCGCTTTAATATTTCCATGGTAACAACTTTACGTAGAAGAAAGAAAAAGAAACACTTTTTGTGAGACGACTAGCTACGTAACTCATTTTCAAAATTATTTACTTCAAAGTTTCAACACAAAGTAATACTGGCGACAGCTTTGCTACTATCGATTAGTTATACTAAATAATCAGGTTTGATTTCAACTGGTATCATTGTGTATTGGGATTTTAAATGTCGCAAAACAAAAATTAGAAAACATTTAATGATACCTTTACTGACGAAAGCAACTGCAATAGATTTATTCATAATTATGTAATGTGAAACTAAAGTGGCCATACTGAATTATTCATTGCAATTCTATTTAAGCAAGGTAAGTACATTTATTAATTTATTTTAATTTAAAAAAAAACGGAATTGTTTCTTTTACTTCAATAGAACAAACGGGTGTTAATTTTCGTTTTTTTTTTCTTTTTTTGTTGTTGTTAATTTGAGTTTTGTTTATATGTGTTTGCAGTCAATTTCAGTAATTTATCAGCTATATAGCGACTACCAGCTTTATTAGGAAGGAAACTAATTTGATAGGGTTTTTAATTTGATCATATAAAACAAACGCTGTGATTTGTTTTGAATTTCTGACCGACGTGTATTTTTGAAAGTCCAAGCATCCAATTAAGTTGGTGATGACTTTTTTAATATTTTTTTTCATTTCGAAAATAATATCTTGGAACGTATCTATTTTTAGGTAGAGTATGGGATGAACTGTTCGACTCAATGGATTATAAAGCCTTTAAAATGTCTACATCAAACGCACATGTAGTACACCCGTGCGGTACACACAGGTAGGTAGATTACCTTGTCACCTATTCAATACATACAGGTTAAGATTATCATTACACCCTTTCGGTACATACGGGGTAGATAGATTATCTTTTTTTTTTTTTTTTTTTTTAATTAATTTTTTTTTTTTTTTTTTTTTTTCATCATAATATAGTTTATTCAAAATCTCCTGTTTACAATAACCTTAATGGCCCAGGAGTGAACATTAAGGGTCCCTGTTTTACATAAATCTCACTTGTCCAGGGGTAGCAAGTGAAAATAAAACTTAAACTTAAACTGACATATTTCATATTCATTTGTTTTTACATTTCATTATAATATACACAATTAGACGATACAATTATTACCATGCATTAGCTTTATGTTCATAAATAATAAATACTCGTATGTTATTCCGAAAAAGTTCTAATTTGTTTTTATCATTTTCATTAATATGCGAAGTTTGTAATGTGCAATGTAAATGCTTTTTAAAATTATTTTTCCAAGTGTTGAAAATTGTTTGATCTCCAATTCGGGATTGGTTATATTTCACCTTATTACGTATTTTCCATATTTCCCACTTTGAGATAAATATTACGGTATTAAAAATGACGTCTAAATCCTCACCCCCATATAGCCCTAACATTATATTTAATTCCTTGATTTCTATATTAGCTGTTAATCCAGATCTGTTAAATATTGCTTCTATTTCTTTTATAATTTTATTCACAGAAGCACATTTAAAAAATAGATGCTGCATCGTTTCATCGTTGTCTCTAATTTGGCAGAGATGGCATCTTCCGTTTGACAAATTCATTTTTTTCAATCTATGTTCTGTATAATTTATATTATGGAGACATTTCCACTGGAATTCTTTGACCTTATTAGTAACTTTGATTTTCTTTAATTTTGTCCAAATTTGTGTCCAATCAATATTACCCCCGTACTGTTCTTCCCACTTAATCTGACATTTTGGTTTTATATTTTGTTTAAAGATTCCCTGAATTACTTTTATTTTCAATTTATCAGGTGATATAGTTGTATTTGACTCATTTAAAAATTGTAGCTTATCGTTGATATTTAAGGTAACTCTACGTTCTGGTACTATTGTAGTTTCACCTTTTAAGACTTTTATGAACTTTTCCGGGATTGCTTTTTTTTATCTTAGAAAACTCTGAAATACAGTTCCTCCTATCTATTAATAAATTGTATATATCATGACAACTTTTAAAATTTGTATTATTTGAATCCCAAATATCGTTTATAGTTCGTAAGTTACTTTGCAGAAACGAGGTAAACCCTAATGGTTTGTTTTTAAAAGTTATTGAAGAGTTACAAAATATTCTGGTTTTTAGAATGGAATCAATGTCATTATTACACAATTGAATAAGTTCCTGTAATTTTGACCATGATTGGATACATATTTTGTAAAAAATTGGTAACATATTTAAATTTAGAGCACTTACATACAAAATATTTTTCATTAAACTTGATGTCTAACTTACGGAGCCAATACTTAACAATTGCATTCCAACTTTCTAATGGTTCATGTAAAATTCGGTATAGAAGCTTAATTCTTTTGCTGTCAATAAACTCTTGTATGTTAATCATACCCATGCCTCCATTTTCTACTCCCAAGCAGCAAACTTTCCTATCTATTTGATTAATACCCCCTCCCCAGATAAAACCCCATACCAAAGTTGTTATTTCTTTTACGTATTTTTCTGGTATTCCCCGCATTTCAATTTCGCAACCACAAAGAGAGATCAAGAGATTTTTCACTATTAAAGTTTTTCCTGTATATGTCAAGTTTCTACTTTTCCAAACGTGGACACAATTTTTCATTTTATCTATTATTGATTTCCATATCTCATCATTTTGTATATTATAACCATGATGAATGCCAAGAGTTTTAACATTATCCTTTGTCCAAACTATTTTTGTAAACTTGGGTCTGTTATTTTTAGCCGATCCAATATACATACCTTTTGTCTTTTCATAATTGACTTTTGAACCAGAGGCTTTTTCATATATAGATAAAATATCAAAAGATTTTTTGATAGATTATCTTAATTAAACAAGTAACAATTACTGTCGTGAAAATACCAATAATTATTAAGCTTTTCAATACATGAATATAAGCGTATCTTGATGAAGGTCATTCCAAAAAAAATGCGTCGTTTGCATTTAAATTAGCTATCTACGTTTTAAATATGATCATTTGGTCAATTCCGCTGCTGTTGGACTAGTAGTTCCAGAGGGTATCATCCGCCCAGTAGACAAATCACTGTTTCAACACCGACTTGAGACAACTGTATCATTAACATTTACAGGACTGTTCCCACATAATGTATTTATTATATAACTAAGGTTCATCTACCACAGACAGAGGGATATAATTTCTGACAATTTCTTGCTCGTCTTTGATTCTCCCAAAAACCTTTGATATTTTTGGCCTTCCAATCTTTTGACGTTGAGCGTAGAGTGCATAGTCAAAAGTGAGTCATTAAAATGGTCGACATCAGACGTATTAACCAGTGATGGCAACAGATTCAATGGGCTACTTCATCAATAAAAAAGCATTACTTACCCCTTGTTCCTAATATTTTATTGCCTGACCTTTCGATCTGATAACCTGATAAAGTCTTTTCGGAATTGATGCATATAAACTCCGTATGTAATGAGGAAGGGAGAGACATATTTCTGTCATTTTTGCCACAAATGAGTCGTGTTTTTGACGTCGGTTATCTGGCTTTGCAACCGGATTTTTATGGTACGCCACACATTTTCTATTATGCTAAGGTCCGGTGATTGAGAGGACCATGTCATACATTTAATATTGTTTTCCTGTTTCCACCGTTTTGTCTCCATACTCGTCAGTTGTGAAATGGCGAGCAATTACAGGCCATAAAATATGTGTCTAAAATATTAACATACTTCCATACTTCCGTGAGTTTACATTACCCTCAATTTCCGTAAAGGTCCCGACTCCTTGATCAGTTATACAACCCTATAACAGCAGGACATTTACAATTACCACGAAGTCCAAGACATTCAGGTCGCAATACTTCATCAGGGCGTCTCCACACATAAAACACGATTGCTTGAATCAACCACCAACTGTGTTTCATCGCTAAATATAACATTTGTTCCAGTCTCTATTTAAAGTCCATATAAGTTTTGATCTATACCAATGTACTCGGCTATATATGTTCTCAGTCCGAATGGTGAGGGTCTTACGATTTTTTTCATCTTGTGAGCCCATGACATCGTAATCGTCTACAACCAGTCCTTGTAGAAATCGTGTTTGGAAAGGCATTATTCACTTTTATCGATATTTCCGTCAACCTTTGTCGTCGTTCATTTTCACAACTTTCACGCTGATTGAATAGCTTCAAAAATGTTGACACACCTGATTGGCTTACTCTTAATATTTCTGCAATTCGGCGCTAGTTTACTCCATCCTGGAGCAAAGGTATAACAAGTTGTTTCTGCAGTATTGTCATTGTTTACGCTTTCCGGCCATTGTTTTAGAGGAAGAATTTCCACAAACAGAAAGGTCAATTTCAACCATTACGTATTTAAATATTACCATATTAACCGTACTTAATACACATATAAAATGCATCGCCTTGTTTATATCAAAATTAAGGAAATGGATCTCATCATTTTTTATTTTTATTTTCTGTCGGCCATTTTGCTGACTCACTTTTGGCCATACACTGTACCTGCTGAAGATTATTCCAACAACCCGTTGTGCGTACTGAATTATATCTACGTCTGGTCTTCATTTAAACATAAGGTCAGTTAAAGATCAGAAGAATTAATTGTATTTTTACGAACTAAGCAGCTAACCAGGTAGCATTCAACCTTTGTTTTTACTATAAGGAAATCGATCATTTACATTAGTTAAGGAAGTTTCAATTATTTTAAAGACATCTAGGTCAATCTTACATGTTTTATATATCCTAGAGATAAATCACGGGTTACAGAAGTAATACAGGTTTTTTTTCGGAAGCGTATACACACATTTAAATATGCGACGTCCTCTTGTTGTATTGAACGATTCAACCACATAACTCGGATTTAAGACGAATAGGAACTGAGTCACGTGTATTGAGAATACCACGTTTCTTGCATGTAAAATATAACTAGTAACATGCCATAGCGAGCAAGATTTTCATACGATTGGGCGTTGGTGGCAATATTTTCCCACCCTATTCATTATATCCTGTATTTTCCTGTGGCGATGGAAACTTTAGTCCATCACGTTGCTGTCTTTTAACACACAGAATGTCTTCTTTGTAATCTTGACTTATACAGCAATCAATTAATGAATATTAAATATTTGTTTGTTGTTTTTGATAACATGATCGGTTTTTGTTTTGCTATTCCACCTTAGACATCAACGTCTATTTTTGTCACTGAAAATGAGTTAATTATTACACGTTAATTATTGTTGTCTCAGCTCAAACCATTGAACACAAAACGACCACGACATATGGTGTTGGGAATCCAGGCCTTGGTTTGAGACAGGCACAAAAATGGGATCTCCGTTATCGATAATTAGATTTACAACAATTATTGTATAGCATACTTTCTTTGCAGAAGTCAGTGCTTAGAGTACAAGATTTTTTTTATATTTCCTTTATATCCTTCCTGGAATTGATTAAATCTCTATGTCGAGGCTGTGAATAAATACGGAAGAAAATAGAAATAAAAAAATATTAAAGTAACGTTTTTAATTTATGGATCGAATAAAATATTTAATAATGACCGTTATTCGTATCCCAAATCAACTGCCAAACGGTACATATGCTATTATTCACTTATCTGAGAGACCATATTTGAATTTAATTAAGAACATGAAAACTAAAGGCTTGTTGATTGCCACATACTGTACATGTAATATGAGACAGGCACAACCTATTTGAAGGACGAAGTCCTATAGTTTTAAGAGGCGGGCGTGAGAAGGGAATGTATTATTTTTTTTCAGGTACTTTTTAAAGTTTTTTTTAATTATTTGGCTGGAGTTATCTCTCTTTGACTTATGGCTGTTCCGTTCATTTTACCTACGCCGCTCTTCCGCCGAGAATCTCGTAGAAAGAAATGGGAATTTTTCATTGAAATATATATGTTTTGCGTTTCTAAATATCAATTGATCTATTTTTAACACTTCCGGTGAAAATATATTTGGCTATGAATAGATACATAGGAGTCGACTCCTATAGAAAGGAGGAAAATCGTACAGCCTACAGTTAAAAGGACTTCGTCGCCATTTTGATAAAATAAACCCTTAAAGGCACAACTTCACATGTCATATGATATTCCTACAAGGTTTCATAAAGTTTGATCAATGCATCTCCGATAAATGTGTTGGACAAACTTATGGCGGAAGAAAGAAAGAAGAATAATAATAAGAATATTAATAAGAAACACATTTCCAAACAATAACAATTTTACTATATTAAGCAGATTTATTGTCAGAACAAAATAAAATACAAACATAGTCTGTAAATGAATGGTTATCACTTCTATGCATTTCTTTGTGGAATTGGATTTAACATAAACAATGTATCTTTCATTTTCAAGGTGTTCTCTAAAAAGAAGAAAATCATCTCGATCAAAATACCAACCTAAAGATGTGATGAAAGGTAAATTAATGATATTATATATACTTTGACACAATGAAACAGTTCTATAAATTTAAAACTTGACATCTTAATATTTTGGTTGTCCTGTTCAATAGTAGTTTTTCTAATATGACGGCCTATATATCGTCAACCAGTATATGTCGGTATATATCTACATTTAGCACCTGCACACTCAAATTATCGATTGGAAACAAAAAAAACATAATTTAAATCGTTTCTGTAATGACTAAAAGCCTTCAAGGCCGTTTCCGTGAGGTCATACACAACAACTACACATTATATTACTTTGTTTACATGTATACACAAATATGCGATGAAAACGCACTCATATGGTTTTCCCCGACGTAAACCAATAATCGTATTCATATGTGAAGGGGGCTAAACGGAACAGCCGTTGTGTGGCGGATTCTAAGGTCACCTAGTGTCATAAAAATTACCGTATTTGTCATATTAGAAAAGAAATAATTCATGGCAGCCGTAGATTTGTGTACATTTAACCATGGGTTGGGCATTTATATTCGTATTTTATCCCTCGCTAGCGCTCGAGAAAAAATAATCGAATATAAATGCCCAACCCATGGTTAAATGAGCAATCTACGGCTGCCATGAATTATTTCTTAAATTACAATAGGTTTACGAGCTTGCCTTCTACCTTTAAATAACAGTATTTATTAATGTAAATTAACGGGTTTCTATTTAGAGTCAAATAACAGGCTTGTGCTTGGTGTCAAATAACGGCTTTTCCATTTAATGTCAAATAACGTGTTCATATTTAGTGTCAAATAACGGGGTTTTATTAAGAGTCAAATAACGTGTTCATATTTAGTGTCAAATAACTGGTTTCTGTTTAGGACAGATGCGGAAAATTCAATATAATGTATTTCGAATGTATACATGTTTGTTTGTCCCAAGGTTAAATATACTGCGTGTGTAGGATGGAATAAAATCAACAAGATGTTTACCCACGACAACAATCTATGAATTATTGAAGTTAAATAACACTAGTTAATATGAATCTTCATTGTGATGTCTAGGTAGAGATAATAATCAGAGAAACACGTCATTCATGTTCATGTTAAGCATGCACTGCTGGACATAAATCTCATCATACTGTATTGCAGTGATTAATTCCCTGGTGGTCATATTGATTAGGCTGTTTGTTTATATTGTTTATTTTTCAAAATATTCTTTTCTAAAAGCTTCGGTGAATGCAGTTTACAATTGCGTAAATTATTTAAATCTAAAAATTCCCTTTCGTCAGAATAGACGAATAGCCATACACGCATGTATCGTGCATATTTGACTGATATTTGTCTTTGCATGATTACCTGCAGAAGGTAACTGGCATGTCTACAGGTGTGAACATATTGATATACTATAGTCAGAAACTTTCAAATAAAATGTACAGGAAAGATCGAAGATAATCAATTAAATTTTGTTCGTGTCTGTAAAATAGGGGCCTGGGTGGTCAAGGTTGCTGGCATCTGATGATAACCCAAACACAACTGTCGTGGCTTGCCACCCCAATATGCATCTCAAGTTTTAATGGTTACAGGGGCCGACCAGTCTCCTAATGCTGTTCAGGCTTTCCTTCTCTGAATAAAATCTGGTAGTCTCGATATAGCAGGGAATTGCATAAAAATGACGATTGACAACAACAACCCTAACCTAACCAATGCCAAAGTGTTCTTGTATGCTATCACTAAAAGCCACTAACTCCATTGAACGGAAACCATGCACAAGCACATTTGATTCTTTTGTTGATGCCGAGTAAAACAAATCATTTCAGATCCTTGCTATTTTTTCACGAAATCTGTCAGACTTGCTATTTCATGCTTTATATTGTATTAATTTTTTTTCTATCATTTCTTTAATGATTTTATGTACATATTGTCTGGTTGCTATTTCATGCTTTATATTGTATTAATTTTTTTTCTATCATTTCTTTAATGATTTTATGTGCATATTGTCTGGTTGCTAATTGTTTTAGTGCCCTTTCCACCTGCCATTTTATCAGTTTATTTCTTAGCCTAGATATTTGTTTTTTGACATTCAATCCTTGACCATAATACAAAAATTAAATGTCTTCTAACATCTATATAACACAAATAAACCTTTACGACAAATGCCCTTAATTAATCAATATCCAGAAAGTAAACTACAGGTCTTATTGTTAGAACAGGTAATGTTAGCTGTCCGAAACACATGGTTTCACTCGGTTTTTATGTTGCCCGAATATATGAAAAGAAAGTTAAAACAACAATGGTAAAATATTCCACCAATATCAAAAACGCAAGCAATCACTTCTCGCCTTAACTCAATGAACGTCAAAAAACAGCTACGGCATATGGAGTTGCAAATCCAGGTCCTGGCTTGAGACTGCCATAAATATTTGACGAGGTTGTTTTCTTTAACATTTATGTTTGTACTTTTGTTATTATTATTATTTTTTTTTAACAACAATATATTTTTATTCAAAATGCTTGTTACATTCTTACTTCAAAAGCCCAAGCTACTTATGAAGTATTTCATATTAATATTTTCTTATATAATTAAAATACTTTCAAATAATATAATATAAATAAAGGTAATATAACTGATGAGTATCAGACTTTAATTAAATATACCTATACATACGCACCTACATCTACACACATACATCCATGCATATACACACATACATATGCATGCATACATATACATATACATACATGTATATACAATGCCTACATATTTACATTTCAATATTTTCCCTTATTTTTGCTAACAGTTTACTATTTTGGAGTTTTTGCACCTGGCTTATTCTCGTAATATATTCTCTCACAAATAAAGAATATATGTTTACTTGTTTGGTCTTTTGTTCAGATACATAATATGCTTTGTATATAGTAAATCCTAAAATTGTTAAAAAATAGTTGAAATCAAAATAATCTTTATCAAATATCTTGTACCCAAAAACAATATGTTTTAATGTGACAAAATTTTCTATATTAGATTTTTTCAATATTTGTTGTATTTTCACCCAAAATTCTTTCAGGTAGGGACAAGACATAAAGTAATGTAGATAGTCTTCATCTTGACCACAGAAATTACATTGGATATTCATAGCAATTCTCCATTTCATTAATAGTTTCTTTGTAGGAATTATATATTGCAATAATTTCCATCTGAATATTTTTAGCTTATTTTCTTCTAGATAATGAAAAATGAAAGAGTAAAGCTGACTCATGTTTGGTTTTTCATTTATAGACAAGTACCTTAGCCATGTATTTATACCTATTGGTTTCAAAAATTTTACATTAATATATTCATTATAAAAATATTTGTTGGACAGTTGTGACGGGTCTATACATTTTCCATTTACTATAAGCTTATCTTTTTGAAAATTTACAACACTTTTAATAGAGTTTTGAGCCTGTAATGTATGATACCATTCATTAGGTATCGCTTTTTTTAGGCTGATAAATTCAGATATCCAATTATTCTTGTATTTTAATTTATCTAAAATTAAATTCTGACTTTAACATTAAACTTTTATTTTTAAACATTATAAATTTATTTCCCCATATAAGCTGTTTTCTAATCTCTGCAAAATGTGATAGCGTTTTTGTTTGACCCCCACCCATTTTTATCCAGGTTTGCAATATTTCTTTATAAAAATCAGGAATATATCTTAAATAATCTTTCATTTTTTTGTATTCGATATTCATTGAAAATATCAACCAATTCTTACCAAATTGTCTAAAGTATTTATATGGTATCAATTTCCAATTGTCCATTTCTCCACTAACAAATCTACTTACCCATGATGCTCTCAGTGATGCAAAGTAACTTCCTATGTCTATCATATTTAAACCCCCCATTTCAAAATTACCTATCATAGTGTTTCTTTTAACTTTGTCTGGTTTACCATCCCATATGAATTTGAAACATTTACTTTCAATTTCTTTTCTATATTTGTCTGGCACGACACATGCACTAGCAACAAAAGTAAATATAGGTATGACTAACGCTTTAATAATCATAATTTTCCCAAGAATAGTTAAATTTCGTTTTCCCCAAGAGAAGAATAAAGTATTCATTTTATCTATTTTATTTTCCCAGTTTAATTTTTCACACTCTTCTTTATTGTTACCAAAATATACACCCAATGTTTTAATAGGTTTTTCATACCATTTAATGCCCTCTATTTTATCTTTACTGTGTTTAAGTTTCCCTACCCAAATTCCCCCAGTTTTATTTTTGTTCATTAATAATCCAGAAAAAGACCCGAAAGTTTCTATTTCATTAAATGCTATATATATTTCTTCTTTAGACGTACAAAATAAAGTTGTGTCATCAGCGAGTTGCGATATCTTAATGTTATGAGTTTTTTCGTCTATTTGTATTTGAAATCCCTTAATATCTTTATTGCTTCTAAGTCTTGAAGCCATGATTTCCACTGACAAGACAAACAACAAAGCTGATAAAGGAGACCCTTGACGAATTCATCTTGTATTCTTAAACATTTCTGAGACCCACCCATTGTTCATTACACACGTTTGTTATTATTATTAATATATATATATATATATATATATATTACGAATTTAGTTTGTTACGCATATTTTCATTGGTTATTCAACCCTGAATGTCAGCATATATTCGGAAAACAGACGGGGTATATATGTACGTTTTCGGTCTCCCTCATTTGGGCCCCAAAAAACAATAACAACGTGGTTGACAAAAACAGAAATATTTACGCTTCACTGAATCAATATCATAATACGGAATAATAAATGTATTATTACCAAATTAAATGCTGTTTTTAAACTCAAAACGGTTGTATGAACAAAAAAGATATTCTTTTCTTCAATAAAAAATTAAAATATACCTTTCACAAATCTACACCAACCACTCAATTCGTGCAACGGGTGCAACTATCCTCGGAAGAAACTGTTCAATGGCACACATTATGGCAGCTACCGGACACAAATCTGCCTCGTCAGTTGCAGTATATCAACGTGTTTCATCAAAGGAAAAACAAGTTATGGGAGACATTATCACAAGTTCTGTTCGTGGAGAGCAACCATCTCAACTATCCTCAATAATGCCACCGCACAGTACTTCCCGGTTGCAACTCATGCCGCCGACACAAAACAGTTCAAGTTCAACATCACTTGTTCAAATGAGAGCCAATACACATGTTTCATCGTCGGTTACGCCTCAGGGAATATAGATCATAAGCCGGGAATGTCACATTATATACCCTGTCTGATAGCTGAATAACAAATATATTACGGATTTAACCATTTTTTTGTTAAATACAGAACCAAACTCGTATAATTTTGTTTTTAATTTTTTTTAATTTTTTTTGTTTTTTGTTTGTTTCCTTTTTGTTTGTTTATTTTTATTTTCCTTTTGTTTTTTTTTACCACGTACATAGTCCCAATTCATATTTAAAACCTTATCAAATATTTTGGGTCTTTTATTTTCATTTTCCGTATTTCTAGATGCCCCTTTTCGTACCTTTGACATTCTTTGTTCAATGACGTCAAATATTTGTCACGTGATATTTTATGTACTGAGGTTTCTCATAAAGGAAAATCCTGTTCAATATTTCTAAATCAACACAATTTCATATGCAGTAAATTTTATAAACTTTATAATTATAACATTAATATATTACATAACAAAACAAAGAGTTTGTGAAACAATTTCAATAATTAAAATGTTAACAATAAGCAAAAACTTGGTGTGGCCCCGTGACCTCGAAAGTTTTAAAGGCGGAAAGTTTAACACACTTTCACTTGTTGATTGTTATGTTCAAATTTTTAATGGTACAGCCGTGGAACATGGGAGTTTGCTGAATTGTTCTGGTGTTTGTGACGGAATTAACTGTTGTAAGAGTGTTATAATCACAAAATAAATCATCATAATTTACATCCCAAATGTCAACGACGTCCGTAACCGACGATGAAACATGAGTATTGGCTCTCATTTGAAAAAGTGATGTTGAACTTGAACTGTTTTGTGTCGGCGGCATGAGTTGCAACCGGGAAGTACTGTGCGGTGGCATTATTGAGGATAGTTGAGATGGTTGCTCTCCACGAACAGAACTTGTGATAATGTCTCCCACAATTTGTTTTTCCTTTGATGAAACACGTTGATATACTGCAACTGACGAGGCAGATTTGTGTCCGGTAACTGCCATAATTTGTGCCATTGAACAGTTTCTTCCGAGGATAGTTGCAACCGTTGCACGAATGGAGTGGTTGGTGTAAATTTGTGAAAGGCCTGTTTTTTTACTTAATGTGGGCATAAATGATGCCAATGTGTCTTTTCCTATCGGTCTTTTTTGGAACCAACATTCATCGGAAATATTAAAACTGTCTTTAGGAAATTGCCAAAGCCTGTTGCACTGAGGGTGAAGTTTTTGAAGGTAGGTCTCAAAATTTCTAACTGGACAATATTCAGGCATTTCACGATCCTCCGGCATATGCCCAGAAATATTTTCTCTGTCCATTTCCCTACGATTTTTAGTTAATTCGTCCACCTTTTTCATTACATATCTCCTGCCAGTGACTGAATAAATTCTAATGACAAAACAGCATTTAATTTGGTAAAAATACATTTATTATTCCGTATTATGATATTGATTCAGTGAAGCGTAAATATTTCTGTTTTTGTCAACCATGTTGTTATTGTTTTTTGGGGCCCAAATGAGGGAGACCGAAAACGTACATATATACCCCGTCTGTTTTCCGAATATATGCTGACATTCAGGGTTGAAGAACCAATGAAAATGTGTGTAACAAACTAAATTCGTAATATATATATATATATATAAATATTGTTATTATTGTTGTCGTTTGATTGTAATATCAAATTGGATCTGCGTACCGTCTGTTCGCATAATAGCGGTGCCAACTTATTTTATCCCAACATACAAAATGTGAAATTTAATCGTGGCAATTATATATAAATAATAGCAAAACTAATATAATGTATATGGCTATAATAAAGTAATCGTTTCCGTTTGATTATATTGAGGAATACACGCATTAAACAAATAGAAAACATTTGGTTTAACATAATTGGCTTATAAAGAACACAATGTTTATAAGAGGTCTTTAATCTGTATACATATACAATATTATATTCAGGGTTCTTAACGTTCCTACTTTAGGTTCAAACTAAAGAGTTATTTTACATTTTATTGTCCCTAACCTCATTCGATAAAGGTGATGACATTATATCTTCAATCTAAATTGCTCAGATGATTAAACACAATGTGTATGTAACTCGAAAGGATGAATAAAACAAACATTCAATACCAATAAATTGTCAAATTAATTATTATCAGGGAGTGAGTTTGTCTACAAGTTCCATCATTATTTCATAAAGTGGTAGGTTTGTTATTGCTCTGTATCATCTCTATCTGCCATGTTTAAGCTATATAATGACTACCATGCTTAATGGAGGAGAAAACTCCGAATAGTTATAACGAACCAGTGAGAGCTTCGGTCTTTGATTGATTGTTTAATCTAACAAACCTTATCGCTTGAGTTTAATGCAGGTGATCGAAGTAACACCAGTGGTGTTCGGCTCCTATTGATATAAAGGTTAGTATATTTCCTCTACAACAATACAGATACTGTCGTATCCTGTAGTGACATGTGTTATTACAATTCGTCGTCGTCCATTGTTTCCTGTTTATTACATTGAACCTTGCGGACAACGTTATTTAGATTGTACTAAGGTAACTATTAAACCCACCATATTTGCGATTATTATCATCAGAGTTATTTCTTGTTCCTTCATTTGCTATTAGGATGTCTGTAGTATGCTGCATCTTCTGGTTATGGTTATTTGTAACCCTTTCATTATTTTGTCCTGTTTTTGTTTTTTTCAGGAAATGTATATTGTTTGGATCCAGACTTATAGATATTTACCATGTAAAACATATCTTGAAAAAAATCACATGATATATGTTTGAACTCAATTATTGATGTTCATACAGAAAGGGCTTGAAGCGAATTTCAAAGACATTGTACATGTTATATTGTAAATGACTTGATATATATAGATATATTTTAAGAATATCAAGGTTTCGTCGTAATAAAACAATGAGAACTCTGTATTGATTTTATATTTACATTCATTATATTGTAATTAAGTTATGTCAGTTATATTGATGACGACATTTGCAATATTGCTTTACCCGTTTATTTTTTGTATGTCCGTTTGTAGAATATGTCATATGTTATATATATAATTACATCGGGCCAAACACGTGCGAGGCACCAGCGTTTGCGTCTTCATAAACAAAAGAGCAATAATAAAATTCAGAAATTATGCTGATAACATTACATAAATACAATTCACAGCTTTAAAATAAGCAAAGTAAAATGACTCTCACACTACTGTGTATATTACATACAATACTGTTTTTAAAAACATATTAGTAAAATGAACACAAAAAAGACCGCGGTATATGACGTTCGAAATCCTGGTTTGGGACAGGTACAACAATGTAGCGGTGTTAAACCGGTAAATGTGATTACAATCCTTCCTCTCTTGATTACTGATATATTTTAGAGATAAGTCTATCGACAATTAAAACGATATTATTGACATCAATATCCTTAAAGATAACGAGAAGTTACAGACTGCCATATGACAATCTTTTTTTTCAGGTGAAGAACACTGGACCAAAGTTTTCCAAACAAAAGAACACCCATCTATATATAAACACAGGTGTACTTGTCGTAAATCCTCTACATTGAACAATATAGTCAACAATAGACAAGAAGCGTCAGAAAATGTGATATCATCTATTTTTCGAAGATTTTGTGTGTGGATAAATGCCCGAGTGAAAAGACAGCATGGTACCTTAAATGATGAACCTGTTAAAATATCTGATAATAATGGTCGGTCTGGATCAGATTCTGGTTGTGAAACAGACTCCGCGACAAATGCACATCCGGTTTTAATACGAACTCAAAAGCTACACCTTGATGATATCAGTATAAACGAAGCAGATGACTCTAATTATGTGTATATCAGAAATAATAAGTCTGGTGATAACTCACCGTCAATTCAGCACATGGTATCAGCTCAAAACTCAATTCCGAATCTTAATGATTTAATCAGCGATAGTAATAAACATGGCCAAAATTTTTTAACAATAAATACAGGGGAATCGGGAAGTAGACAGAATCTGACTGCTACTAGAAGTGCACCGTCTCGAAGTCAAAGAACGTCCAGAGTAGGAGATATTGTCGATTGTAGAATTAAACCACATCACACATGGCCGCTTATGAGAAAAATTCTTGAACAGAAAGGTAATTTTATGCTATACATTCAATCAACCTCTCATCAATATTTGCATTTCATGCGGTACCCAATTGCATTTACCGGTATTTTCTGTGTGAATGTTGTAGGTTTTGGTAATCGTTCATGCATGTTTCTTCTTGTTTAATCCAGAGAGAAGCTATAAGATAAGTTTGGTCAAAATTAAATTATCCCTGTTAACCAGAACGAATTAAGTGTTATCATTCGTCATCGTTTCCGCTTATTGCAATACAGGTTACAAGAGGTCAAATGCCCATGTGAAAATACAATAAATAATATTTAGATCTCAAAATACATTCACTTTTCGCTAACGGAGAAATGTACTCAATACACTGACCGTTACTAGAAATCCACCTTCTGGAAGTCAAAGAATGTCCAGAAAAAGAGATATTATCGATTGTAGAATTAAACAACATTATACATGAACGCTTATGAGAAAAATTATTGAACAGGAAGATGCATTGTATTTCATGCATTCAATTAATAACCCTTCAATGCTTAAAGTTACATATATACAATTGAATTTAGTATCTGTTATGAAAAGAAGGCTTAAACAGTGATAGCCATCAATTGCACCAATATCAACAAAACTACCACTCACCTCTCATCTAAATTGAACTCACTGAACACAAAAAAGACTATGACATATGATGTTGCAAATCCAGGTCCTGTTTTGGGACAGGAAAAACATGTGGCGGGGTTAAATCACTGTACATTTTAGGCTTTATAATCGTTCATGTGTGCTTCTTCCTGTATCAGTCAGACAACTTATGAGATAACTTCGGTACAGATGTATAATATCCCTTTTAATCAGAACAAATTAAGTACTGTCATTCGTCATTTTTTCCGTTTATTGCTCTACAGGTTGTAAGAGGTCAAATGCCCATGTGGAAATACAATAAACAATATATATATATATTTCAAAATGCATTCCATTCTCGCCCACGGCGATATGTACTCAATACAACTTTATATTATAAGTCTATCAGTGACTTGCGACAGGTGTGTGGTTTTCTAGAGTAGTTTGGTTTCCAGAATAAATCTGACCGCCAGCATATAACTGAAATATTGATGGAAATGGCATACACTACGCTAAAGCTCAACCTATGCTACACAAAACTTACAAAAATGAATTGTCAAAGGAATTCGGAAAAAAACAGTACTTAATATATAAACTAGATCATGTATATACGTGTTAGGGTAATCAATTTAGATTATATTTAGATTTTATAACTGTTCCGACAACGTAATATTTATTAGTTATTTTGTTTGTTTATTTTTCATTTTATTTCAATGATCTGACTGTAAAACAATTAGGTATTAGACTTAAATACCATTTGTATGCCTACTTTTGCGTCAACTCTCTCTGTCTGTTTTGTTTTCGATAAAAGGCTCTTATATGCAGAAATTTGCTCGACATGGGAGCATTAAGTTGATGTATATTATTACAAACTTCGTAATGAAATTACGTGTATGTATTTCAGAAGAGGAAAAGAATACAGTTTTTGATAATTTAGAGACAAGACATAGGTAAGCGTATCAGCAATAAATTTATTATTTTGTTTTTGGTAAGATAAATAACGAACGTTAGGTTTCGCTAATCCTGTTCAGATAATCCTGTTTGCTTTTGTCATCACTTTGCGTTCGTCGTCACCAACATCAGGCATCTTACTTTAACATTTCCCTCCAATACTTAATATGGATGCTATAACCAATAATATAATTTGATAATATCAAAGTTCAAAGTTCTACTCACACCAAAATATTCAGTGGTTTAAGATTTCATTGTATAATGTAAAAATCATTTTAGACACTGGATTTCCATATGGATCAAACCATTGATGGTGACGACCATTGAATGTTCGAAGAAATATCCTACGTTTATCTTTCTTAATCTCAACTCTGATTGAATAAGACTAGTCCTCTGTTAAACTAATTCGGATACGAAGGACAGGTTCTGGAATACCAAATCAAGTATGATACAAACATGCCTTAATGGAGGTAGGCAGGAATATTGCTTCCCAATAATTACTTTTAAAGAATCAAAGTCATGAAATATATTATCAATCTTGAAAAGAGCCTTTCCATCATTACCAACATCGAGGTATCAGATGCAGTACGAGGCACACCTATTGGTATCAGTATTACATTTGATTTTTAATTGACTGGCTAATAGTGAAGGTACGTAAAAGTCTGAAAATATCAAAGGGTAGTCAGAAACTGGAAATTGAAGACGGACAGGACAATCCAATGACCAAGAGTATACAATGAAAATACACACATTATGGTCCTTAAAAAATTAGAATAAGCAGCCCGAACCAACTATAAACACGGTATGAACTCGTGTGCTCCAAATGGGAAAGCAGTTCCTGTCCACTAATGACATTTCGTATCACCCATGCTAAAATCCGGTGATATGCCATGAACGAAGAAAATATGATTGTGATTTTGATAAACGGCACATAATCGTTGTATTCGTTTACACATATATTCCGAATCAATAAACCAATTCATTGTGACCACCGTAAACCTTTCGACGTGACCACTTTAACTTTAACACTAGGTACCCTTGGTCAGATAGTGGTCACTGAAAACCGGGGTTGTCAAGTGATAAACCATTACATGCATTTATATTGAAAGGTTAACTTAATGGTTCAGGCGACCAGGAGTTGAAGTATTTTATTTTAGACCGATGTGAGCAATACCATGATAAGAACTAGATACACTTTTAATGAGATGATGATGATGATATATGTTTTATACTAGATCAACAAGCGGGTAAGATCACTGATACAACAGTTCCCATGTACATGTAAAGATGTCGTTTCACGCGAACACTTTTCCGGATTCCGAGCCAGCAATGTGTCGTTCTTAGTCCTGAATGTGGGATGCTGAGCGATGAAACATCAAATACCAATGTTATTGTCTTTAGGTTGATCATACCATGGCTAGAACCCACGATCGATCTACCGAACCCGAGCACGCTAGCAATTATACCACCTATGTAATAGTAATTTGACATATTTTCATCTACATTTTAGGAATCCATCAGCAGAAGATATCACAAATGTCAAAGAGTTTTCTATTCCATATGAAGACCTTGAATTTTGTACGTGCTTTAGAACTGGTAGAGATCGTGTTATTTACAGGTAAATACAATTGCACCTTATTCACGTAGGTGTGTTCGATTAGTTTTTCGCATTGCGCAGTATGTTATTTGCTGTAGCAAGAGACATATGTAGATATACGCTAGTTTGTAATAGTTAATTTTTATCAAACATATTTATCAAAGTACATTTAGGTATTCACAGTTCTCTGAACTCTCTCCGCTTCTGGAAAGGTGTGTTTGACTTGTGTTCTTTATGTGAAGACTTACAAGATGTTTACCGACACTTACTGATAATAATCCACGACTAAACCGATGAAATATTTAGTCTGGACCACGAAGACCGATTTCTGTTTATCTACATTGCAAATTATTATTAAATCTGTTAGTAGAATAATGGTCTTTAACCAACAAATTCTACTTTCTTAACAAGTGTTCAGTTAGCTGAATTTGGTACTGCTTTGACAACTAATTTACCTATTTTGTTCCAGTATTGTTATAAATACTGTAATAGTGACAGCCGGAACATATGAGCCGTAATGAAAACGGGAGGTTTGGCGCCTTAAAATCTGATTCAACCCACCATTTCTTTAGAAATGCCTGTACCAAGTCAGGCTCATTACGGTTTTCACAGTTTTCCGGTTGTTGACTGTTTTGTCTGTTTATTTACTTATGAGTTTTGACTTTCCCTTTGGAAGATTGTTCGGTAATTTTTTTATTACCCTTATTTAGCTGCGAGTGATCAATTTCCCTTCCATTGTGCTGACGATGTTTATCTTGTTATTCATATTTGCGATATTGTCTGGTATTTTTAAGAAAGCGAATCTGTGTATGTTTTTTATTTTTTAATTATCTATTGGAATTGGAGATCCTATAAGCAAGAAGGGATTGTATCTTATTAAGCGGATTTCCCCATCATATGTTTGTTCCTGTTTTTAGCTAGGCATTGAATTACGAAAGTCATATGTCGGTGTCCTATTTTGTATTTAATGATTTGAGGTGAGAGGTCGGTGTTCGTTTGTTGACATAGGTGGAATTGTTAACCATCACAATCACAAACTTTCTTTTCATAATGTGTGGGTTCTACGTATCTTTGTATAAATAATTGCAATTTTTTAAAATTCTGTCGAAATATATTCGTAGTTGATTAATACAAAGACAACTGATTTGCAATTGAAATGTTCAATTGACCAAAATAAGAACACACGTCTGAAATACTTTCCTGTATTCAAATGAAATAATTGTATAGCGTTATATATTTTTGTAGTTTTATACAGAATGAAATATGAGCTATCTAACATATACCAATTCCATTTTTAACTGAAAAGCCAATTGTTTGTTTATATTATATATACACCACTAACGTGGGTGTGTGACCTCGATACCATTCTATGTTTGGCCATTGCATTGATTTACGGCCTAGGATTACCCCTTTAATATCTTCAGGGTTCCAGACATTTTACCTGAGGTCGTGGGCTTGACGGTCAGTTCGTTATATCTTGCAAACGCTAAATATATCTGAGAACAAAATGCTGAAAATGACTACAAATACCTATAATCATAGCAAAATTTAGTTTCTGTTGACATTATTTGTAAGAATTAGATACGTTTACATCACATAGTTAGTATTAAATGCCCCATTACATTTGTTTGTCATGTAGCATGAATGTAATATAAATTGTCCTTGATATTGTTACAATTGTAATAAATTGTTTTCAACAAACAGAATAATGTTATCAAGATCGCCACCATGAAAAAAAATAATATGATAAACATTTTATATTACATCCGTCGTGAATTATAATCTCATCTAACTATACTAGGGAATTTGATATTTTCTCAACAGAATTGATGGTATAATTGTAATTTAGCCAAATACTCTACAAAACTTGATTTCAAGCTATGAACTTTATCAGCGTTACAACCCGGTATTTGGAGATGTTGTTGCTCCCTGTTACATTTCTGTGGTGTGTTTTATGGATCAATCATTGTTTGTCTTTTGCACTTTTTCTATTGACACTTTTATTGTATGTCATTCTTGGATGCACGGATTCTTCAAAGGGTTTTCGATTGAAGTTCGGGCCAACCACAATACTATCAGATAGGTATATTCTGCTTCATCACTAAGCACACAGCCTCAAGGAATCAGGATAATGTGTGGTAGTGGTTCTGCTTCATCACTAAGCACACAGCCTCAAGGAATCAGGATAATGTGTGGTAGTGGTTCTGCTTCATCACTAAGCACACAGCCTCAAGGAATCAGGATAATGTGTGGTAGTGGTTCTGCTTCATCACTAAGCACACAGCCTCAAGGAATCAGGATAATGTGTGGTAGTGGTTCTGCTTCATCACTAAGCACACAGCCTCAAGGAATCAGGATAATGTGTGGTAGTGGTTCTGCTTCATCACTAAGCACACAGCCTCAAGGAATCAGGATAATGTGTGGTAGTGGTTCTGCTTCATCACTAAGCACACAGCCTCAAGGAATCAGGATAATGTGTGGTAGTGGTTCTGCTTCATCACTAAGCACACAGCCTCAAGGAATCAGGATAATGTGTGGTAGTGGTTCTGCTTCATCACTAAGCACACAGCCTCAAGGAATCAGGATAATGTGTGGTAGTGGTTCTGCTTCATCACTAAGCACACAGCCTCAAGGAATCAGGATAATGTGTGGTAGTGGTTCTGCTTCATCACTAAGCACACAGCCTCAAGGAATCAGGATAATGTGTGGTAGTGGTTCTGCTTCATCACTAAGCACACAGCCTCAAGGAATCAGGATAATGTGTGGTAGTGGTTCTGCTTCATCACTAAGCACACAGCCTCAAGGAATCAGGATAATGTGTGGTAGTGGTTCTGCTTCATCACTAAGCACACAGCCTCAAGGAATCAGGATAATGTGTGGTAGTGGTTCTGCTTCATCACTAAGCACACAGCCTCAAGGAATCAGGATAATGTGTGGTAGTGGTTCTGCTTCATCACTAAGCACACAGCCTCAAGGAATCAGGATAATGTGTGGTAGTGGTTCTGCTTCATCATTAAGCACACAGCCTCAAGGAATCAGGATAATGTGTGGTAGTGTAACACTATGCCTTTCAGTACGCTGGGTTCTTTTTCAATCTAGCCCAGCGTGTTGGTCTAGTATAAAAGTGACCTCGTCATCATTTCTTCAAAAGATAACTTCTTCCCGCCATGATTTAGCTAACTAATTGCACGCTTTTTGGGCCCATACAACTAGTTTAACCCCACTACTTTGTATTGAAGTGCCAATACGAAACAAACGAAGTGAGCGGTCATGTATGCAAGTATGTGTTCTAGGGGTGTTGTCTCCTACGATTTTGCGATTGGAACTGTTCTGACAGTGTGGTATTTATTTTCTCCTTTTGTCACTAACTGATATTTGTCCATTCTGAATAGAAATAGATATAAATGATTAGTTATGACATAACCACGCAGGTTGTTTTTAGTTCGGTATCAAATAAATGAAATATATTGTACCCAAATGGAAATGCAAGGACAAATGAGCAATATGCACTTTAATTAGTGTTTGATAAATCATTGGTCGCTACAAATACTAAAGGATATTTATTGCGAAGAATTCTAGACAGTCGAAATTAAAAATGAATTATATAAAGTGCTTGCTAACATTATTGAAATACTACTAAAGTTATATTAAAACAGTTAATTACACATTATATAAGAATGCTGGATTCTGATTGGTTAATAGCCGTGATATTTGTTTACAAATTCAGGCCTTGCATTGTGAATTTGCAGAATTTTTACTTCATGTAGGTGTATTTGCATAAGATTTAACTTTTTTTTATGGTATTTGCCAAATCGTATTTGCCGTTTTTACCCTTCACCGAGACGCTTGTAACAAAATTAGTAAAACGTTATCATTTGTGCGTTTTATGTAACATCATTCGGTAGAATTAAACATCATGTTAGGTCATGAAAACCACAAACCAAAGGTATTATTTATTTAGCCAGTGTTCTAGATAATATTCGGTGTAATTAAATAGATATATCATGTTTGGGAGGGGTATTTGCGAAAAATACCAGTCATACGGCTCGAGAAATTTTTCGTCTCTCGACTGGTATTTTTCGCAAATACCCCTCCCAAACATGATATATCTGTATAAAATTGAAATGAAATGCAAAAAAAACGAATATCTGAAAATTGCGCTTATCAGCCAAATGTATATGCAACGCATACGATATCGTTCTATAAAAGAAAAAACACCTCCATATAAGTATTATTATATGATCCGTATATAGAAGAAGAATAGATAAAACAATGGCCAAAAGACGAAGTTTCAATTTTATGTACTATTATCTCCATGTGACCAATTCATTATAGTAGCAAAATGTTGAAAAAACTGTACGACATATCTGTTCGAATGATGTATGACATATTTGTGTGCTAGCGTGCATTATATAAAAATATATGTATATATTCAATACATTTTATGTGTTTCAGGGGCAAATGGCATGGTGATGTGAATATACACTATTATGGCAATTACACATTATTAGACTTTTGGAAACTAGTTACGAAAATGCAACGAGTCCGACATGAAAATGTTGCCTTATTTATGGGAACCTGTACTGACTTCAACAGATACGCCATTATAGAAAGGTAATGTAATATCAATATTCTAGTCGTCGTCACGAACTGGTTGACCGTTATGAAATGTCCATTTCTCAAATAGCAATAGATGTTCTCTCTTTTACGTAGAGTTTCCTTTCCTACGTAACCAACCGGACTTGACACGGTGGGTGGTTTAAAAAATGCAGTATAACACGGCATGAACTGCAAGCAGAATGGGGTTCACTCCCGGTGTTTTTAGTGTGGTCCCTTTTCCTCATAATTTTTTTTTGTCTTAGTCAAGTGTCTTATGCGCTCAATGTTGCCTCTGTCCATTCTTGATTACCCCTTCGGTTTTCTGTAACGCCTATTTATTTACCTCGACTATTTTATGAAGCTGTATAATTACATGTCGTATATTAGTGGTTTATTGTTACTGTACGATTCCTGAGTTTGAACGACATTCCTAAGCTAACAACACATTTCAACACAAATTGAAACATTTTTAATTTCCGCTTGTGAAATGTTTCAAATGAATTATAACGTTAATTTGTTTAATATGTGTTTTCTATCTTCTTTAAAGACGGACGTCTTACATCGTGATGTCGGTCAGATTATTGTTGTGTTTGATTAAATAGCAAGCTATTTTACTTGTGTTCTTCATCAGTTGGTTATAATAGTTTTTTTTTATTTCTGTCATTGTAACAATTCTATGATTTTCTATGTAACAATCGATACATAATTAAATTTTTAAAACGCGGTTTTAAGATAACAGACATGGACTGTAAAAACCTTAATTATTTTATACTAATATAGAACAGGTATGTCTGTTATAGCAAGAATAAATTGGGATCTATATAATTTCCTGTGAATTTCTATTCGGGTTTCAGTTTTGAGGATTGAGGAAATGATACAACTTGGTTATCATGGATCAAAACGGAAGATATCAAAATGTAGCATTTATCGATCAAAACTATACAGTATAAGATCAGGCACAGGTGTCGTTATTGTATAGCTAGACTATGAATTGATTAAAGAACTTGCTAAGGTCACATATTCCTATTTATCAATTATTTGGCTTTCAACTATTTTGGCTCGGTACTTGATGAATAAAGGCTATTCCAGCAACGCGTCATGCGTACTAAATTTGATATCTACGTTTGTATTATTCAGATGAAGAACAACAATACATGGTATAATAGATGGTCTATTAAAATGAAATATTGTGAAATGCCATTTTCTCTTATTTTCGTTTACACCCATATTTCTAGTAGAATTTATGAAAACATATATGTATTTATTTCAGCATACAAGACGGCGTTTCATTATACGAACACATACATATCCAGAAGGAGGTTTCTAGCATGCAATCAAAGATTCAGCTACTTCGTCAGATTTCACATGGAATGGGATATCTCCATGCAAAAGGAATAGTTGTAAAGAATCTCAATACTAGAAACATATTTCTTTGTCCAAAGGCAAGAGTTAGTGTGATGGATTATGGGATAGTAGAACCACAACATGACAGGTACAATACCTCTTTTTATAAATTTATAACAATATTAAGCGCGTTGTAGCCGCTGCAAACGTCTAAAATTTCAGTTATTTACGTTCCTATCCGTATATATGGAGATTTTAACACCCTGAAGTAGTCAAGTACACCCTGAGGTGCAGCCTCAGGGTGTACAGGCTACTGAATGTATTAGTACGAAAGGATATGGATATAAATGAACATGAGAGACCATCCAACATTACACTTGGCCACAAAATCAAGTAATAGAAGAGCGCTTTCTGATTATAATTAATGTTAAATATATATGATAAATTAAACACACTTTGCCCATAGAAAAGAAAATCTTTAAATGATATCTTAGTAATTAATGTTTATATCTAGAATAAAAGAAAATTTAGTAGAGAGTATATATACAATCGACCTAGTTGTGTCGAGATCGAACGAACCGACAATGTTACCCGAGTATTCGGGTTTTCCGGTGTACATTGTAGTGC
The DNA here is from genome assembly GCA_963680875.1 of Bathymodiolus brooksi. Classification (NCBI taxonomy): domain Eukaryota; kingdom Metazoa; phylum Mollusca; class Bivalvia; order Mytilida; family Modiolidae; genus Bathymodiolus; species Bathymodiolus brooksi. The sequence continues at coordinate 71,135,387 of OY804577.1, read as the reverse complement.
AAATATCTCATATTTGTCTTGGAGTTATTCAAGAAACTATTATCCTAGTTCGAGAATCCGAGATTAGTCTATATATAGAAGATACCTAATGGCATCTTGCAGGTGTTACATAATTTCAATAAATTTCAAGTATTCTTACAATTGCACTAAAATGTCGCCACAAAGCTGTTCGTTAATACCAGTGTTTCGATTTATGTGCAATTAATTGTTCAGAACATTTGACTGGTAATTTTTTATGATCGTCCCCAAAGTAGTGTTAAAAGGAATAATTTTCTCCTAATAGTGTCTTAGTGTAAAATTGTTGTTCCCTTGATATCAAACAGGCTACTTACTGGAGGGTGTTAAAATTCCAATATCTACGGATAGGAACGTAAATAACGAATTTATTCCCGGTTATCGTCAAAAATAAGACATCTTGGAACCCGGCGGCCCACGTAAAAGTGACGTTTTTTTTGTTTTTGGAAAGAATAAGTAAAAAATATGAAAGTTTCGAGTGTTTTTTACCCGGTGTAGGTACCCTACAGTTGATCAAAGTAACAGCTTTATATTCAAAATATAGCCAAAATTAACTAAAATTGATTTTAGAGCGCAACGTCGCGAGCTTTAACGTCATATTATACCCGTTTTGAAAATTATAACAACATTTGATTGGTTAAATGGCTAGTTACACTCGGTAATGTGGCCTAGCAACACCCGGAAATATGTTTTTTTTTCATACCCGGGGGTTTAACCAATCAAAAGCTGTTATGATTTTCAAACCGGGGATAATGTTCATTATTCTCTATCCATATCACCATACTGTTCAAGTGTCAGTGAAATGTCGTGGTTCCGGTTGAACCATCCATATCTCTTTTCTATATATATATATATATATATATTGTTCAACCTGTTCTCGTTCCGAATATAACTGAATACTGTTCGCTGGAAGTTAGGCAATTCATTTGGAATAAGAGATTCGATGTATGCCTGTAGTTTTCTTAGCGTTGTCGTGATCCCAATCCGGTCCTTTCCGCATTCATGACTTATCACCGTGCTTGTAACAAGAAAAACACGACGGGTGTCACATGTGGAGCAGGAACTACTTGCCCTTCCGGAACACCTTAGTTCACCCCCGGTTTTTAGTGGGATTCGTGTTGCTCTATCGTTGTGTAAGTCGTAGTTTGTCCTTTTCCTTTTATTCGTTGTGCTGGCTGTCTTTCTTCGATTTACGACTTCTGATTACCCCTTTGGTATATTCAAACCTTTCTGGCAGGAGATACATCCTTTACCACGTGGTAAGGACGTTGCTATTAATACAATGTTCTTGTTGATCAAATATTCATTAGGGTAAAAGAACTGTAGAAGTAACCATCAATATATTGTGATATAATTATATGGGCCCTTTGGTTCTTTTGCTCCCGAAAAAGTTTAATATTTATGTCTTTGAGCGTACTGGTGACGGGTAAATCAGAAGCTCTTCGTACGGACAAAATTCTATATCTGCGTTTTTATTTATTTATTATTTTCTTTTGTACAAGAAATTAAGAGAATCGCCAATTACATTTAATTTCCGCGAACACCATTTAAGGCCGAATTATCTATTATATCTTGACAACAGGGCATTGACATTAACTATGATACGCTTGAATGACATACAAGTAGGACAAGTAACAATACATCCTATTGTGTAATAAAATTCCAATAAATATCCTTTGTGGTGTCTATTATTTTCAAATCGATTTGACATTTGACATTCCACACCGTCTTGTTGCACCAGAATGTCCTTTGTATCTTTTCAAATTGCGCAAACTTAATTGTAAGGATATGTAGTGCTCTTTGAATTATTTTAATTACACCGGATTACAACTAATCTATTTAGTCCATTTAGATCACTCCTGTAAGTAGTGATGTACTTGTTATAGATAATATTGAGCATTAGCTGCTGTTTGTAGTGGAGTAAAAAATCAAATAAAAGGCAAAAATAGCACACCGTTGGAACAGTTAAAAAATCTAGTAAAAATCATAGGAAAAGAGGCTAAATCTATATCTCTGACTGACATACACATACATGATCGCTCAGATCCCTGGCTTTGAACGGGTATTTCAATAAAGGGTGGTGCAGTTATATTAGTTTTAAGGGCAGAATCCTCCACTGTTAGTGACATAAGGCGGAAACTGAAATGTTTTCCACTCGAGATTAAAATGTCAACATTGATATATAACAAATGACCAGCACTGTTACAAAGAACGCTGAATCCTAATCTTGAACATTATATATTTAATCATCGTCTCACAGACGTCGTCTTCTATTTAATATTAGTTAGTACTCATACCGGTCCCTTTGCGTCGTTGCAACTTCTTAGAGGCACAAGTGTCGTGAAGAGATTGAGCAATAACAGGTATGTGATGCCCGAGGTCGCACGTGCACTACACTGGAAGAAATAGCGTGTCTTCGCCCTTGCCTGGAAAGGTTGGGTATCCAGTTTTCGTTATAAATGCATCTTTGTTTTCTACCGTCATCTCCTATTGTCAAAATGAATAACGGAGAAAGAATGATTACACTGCTTGCGTCATAAATCAAATGAAAAACAGAAAAACAAGTAGGAAAACTGAGCATTATCTGCAATTAAGCAATAATTAATTCGCTTCCATTGGAGAGATTCGGAACGTCGACGGTATTCCACCAGTAGAGGTAGATCTCTGTCTAGCCAGATTTTTCATTAACGTTAGGAAGGCTGATAAATCTGAGTACGAGCTGGGGCTACACTGATGTAATATAAATCCAGTATGAATACGTTGATGGTAGATAGGTTATGATATGGCATGTTTCATATCAGCCCTGGACCCATATTAGCCTTTGGGCAATTGGGGTAATATGGATGGCTCGGGTTGATATGACATGTGATATGAAAAATGTCATATAATAATCAATAATTATCAGTAACAGTGATGAGTTGTTATTTAGTATTTATCAGTAACTGCTATGAGTAATTCGGGAGTTGTTATTTATTTTCTATCATTATCTGTTGTGAGTAATAGGGGGATTATATTTTTCACATATCATTAACTGTTGTGGGTGGTGAAGCGATTGCTAGTTCTTATTCATCATTAACTGCTGCGAGTATCATCCACCATTAAGCGTTGTGGGTAGGTCAAGAGTTGTTATTTGGTGTATACCATTTACCTGCTCTAGGTAATGGGGATGTTACTTTTTGCAGTCTCATTTTATCATTAACTGCTGTGAGAAACGGAGTAGTTTATATATTATTATTAATTACCATGAATGTAACATTCATTTCCCTTCATTAATGTTTTTGGGGACTTTTTATACATCTGTAAACTTGTGTAAATAAAGATAATAGGCTATACTTTTTTTCTTTTGCAAATAGTTCCCGGGTTTTCACAAATTGACCGGACTAACAGAGGAGTAGTTGCTATATATTATCCATAATGTACTGATATTTGTTGTTGATTATACACACGTACTTGTAACGATATTTACTAATATTCATTTTTATTTTATATATAGGGATGGTTTAGCGTGCGTTCCAAGAGGTTATCTTACATATATAGCACCAGAAATTTTACGAACAGTAATGGTGAACCCACCCATACTTTATACTGAAACTGAATACACCAAAGAGGCCGATGCATTCGCATTTGGGTAAGAAAACAATTAAATAAAATGAACAAATATGATAAATAACATTGATATAAATATCCATCATGTGATAGAATTACAAGGTAGCTTTAATTCCAAAGCATTTCAGTTGCACACGTAACCTGTGCAAAGTGAACGTTATATTACAATTGCACACGTAACCTGTACATAGTGAACGTTATTCACAGATCATGAGTCTCTAACTTTGTGTCAGAATGCACGATATATCCTTTAAACATCTAATGTATTAGTACGAAAGGATATGGATGTAAATGAACATGAGAGACTATCCAACATTACACTTAGCCACAACATTAAGTAGTAGAAGAGCGCTTTCTGATTATAATTAGTGCTGCATATATATGATAAATTAAACACACTTTGCTCATAGCAATAGAAAAGTAAATCTTTAAAGGATATCTTAGTAATTAATGTTTATATCTAGAATAAAAGAAAATTTAGTAGAGAGTATATATACAATCGACCTAGTTGTGTCGAGATCGAACGAACCGACAATGTTACCCGAGTATTCGGGTTTCCGGTGTACATTGTAGTGCAAATGTCTCATATTTGTCTTGGAGTTATTCAAGAAGCTGTTATCCTAGTTCGAGAATCCGAGATTAGTCTGTATATAGAAGATACATAATGGCATCTTGCAGGTGTTACATGATTTCAATAAAGTTCAAGTCTACTTACAATTGCACTAAAATGTCCCCACAAAGCTGTTCGTTAATGCCAGTGTTTCGATTTATGTGCAATTAATTGTTCAGAACATTTGACTCTGGTAAGATTTTATGATCGTCCCCAAAGTAGTGTTAAAAGGAATTATTTTCTTCTAATAGTGTATTGGTGTAAACTTTGTGTTCCCTTGCTATCAAAAAGTAATTTAGCCATAGACATCTTTCCAATGATTATACAAGAAGATCTACGTGTTAAGATTCCTGCAAGCTTGAAAAATAGTCTTAAGGCTTTGTAAATAGTTGGTAAGACTATAAGGTAAAATACAATTGAGTACAAACTAACACAAACCATGTATGCAGAGCAATACACACTACTAGCTGTAGTTGAATGTGAAAACCATGACTGCTGCAATCTGTTACTCAATTGTTGATGCTGCAATAATAATAAAATACACTAAAAACGTAGATATCTAATTTAGTGCACACGAAGCGTTTCTGGAATAGCCTAAAACAGGTATGGTTAGTGTCAAAAAATTGGGAAGCCAAATAATTATACAGTCTTTTAGAGCAAGACATTTTTTACAGGAGTGATATCACACATGCATAGCACTGCTATGATTTTGTGTATTACTTTTAATTGCTTTTCTTCCTATTGGAAATAATCATTATTAAACAAACCTTATTAAGAAAAAACTGCTGGGACGTGCTAATCTGGGTTACGGGTCACTGTAATCGGGCGGCTGTATCGAGAAACAGATACGGTGTTGAAAAAACTGTTGATACTCATAAAATATTGATAAATGCTATAAATTTTTATGTTTGTCTTCAAGAAATATGATAGACAAAACCATGTGTGAAGTTTTATGACGAAGTATCTCCGATTTCTATGTAAATTTACGAATTGAAGTTGCGGCTGTATCGAGAAACATACGGTGTTGAAAGAACTGTTGATGCTCATACAATATTGATAAATGCAATAAAATTTTATGCTTGTCTTCAAGAAATATGATAGACAAAACCATGTGTGAAGTTTTATGACGAAATATCTCCGATTTCTATGTATATTTACGAGTTGAAGTGGGGAAACACCAACAGGTAATTTTAACGATGTATTTTCATCTTGGACAAGAATAATGAGCGTCCTGATTGGATGACCAATTTAAAACACACTGACTCCGCATGGTAAACAGATGCATGTAAAAGAAATCTATGTTATATTTATTCATTGCATATCAAAATATAATTGAACCACGATAACAGGAAGTTATTATTTTTTTCTACATTTATCAAGTATATCTCCAATATTCGAGTAAATCAGATAAAGGCATGTTCTTTGCTCAAAACGCATCTGTGGTGTAATGGTTTTCGTGCTCGCCCCGGGTGTGGTAGATCTTGGGTTCGAGCCCTGATCGGGTCAAGCCAAAGACTGAAATAGGTATATGTTGCTTTTTCGCTAAGCACGTAGCAATAAGGAGAAAGAACAAAGACTGGTTGGCTCGGAATCAGGATAACGTGTCCTAGTGGGGTGACATGTCTATCCGCGAACTGTTGTTTCGGTAAGCGAGCACTATACAAATCCAGATAAGCGTGTTGGTCTAGTACAAAGCGGATCTCATCTTCATTTTATTGAAAACTAATTTGTTCTCGCCATGATATAGATGAAAAATTGCTGATTTGGTGTTAAGCAACAACCACTCGCCCACTCACCCAATTTTAGATAAGTACAATATATCAATATTTCTATATATTGCACAATCTATATATAGATGCTTTAATGACTTATATTGAAATTGTCATATGAAGGGTCTTATATCAAGTTACTGTGAAGTTGACATGAACAAATAGTCATATAAATTTCTATTATCATGAATTATCGATATTTTGGTAGGACATATCGACATTTTAGTGATAAGTACAGTGCCAATTATTGCTAACTGTGATTTATCACGAACTGAAAGAGCTGGATAAACAGTCAAATAAATATAATTAATATAATTTAACCCAGATAATTTGAAATAATGAAACACATTAAATATAGAAAACCCAGAACCGTGTTTTTTTCCTAAATGTCAATGAAAGGTCTGTACATAATACTGCAAAACACACCCATTTGAACGTTATTTTTAATAGCATTGCAAAATTGACCACACGATTTCAGTAATCTAATTTCATCTATCATTTAAAGGTACAGTAAGCTACCCATATGAATTGACCATGTTATTATTATATCATTGAACAGACTATCACTCACTTGAGATTCATTAATCAACAATTCCTCAAATAGGAGAACTGTCAACATATTGATTCCATCTGCAAATTTAAGCAATTGAAATCTTGATAATGGTAAACGGTGTCTAAATATACCAGCAGACAAATGAAGGAATACACATTTATTTTAAAAATAACTTAAACTTAATAGTTTATTCTTCTTTTTGATGTTTGTTTGTTTGATGGTGTTTAACGCCACTTTCAACAGTATTTCTGTTATATCGTCGTAGTCAGTTTTATTGGTGGAGGAAACCGGAGAAAGCCACTGACAAACTTTTATCACATAATGCTGTACACCTCGCCCTGATCGAGATTCGAACTCACAACATCAGTGGTGATAGGCACTGATTGATTACATATGTAGCTGTAAATCCAACTACCAAACGATCACGGCCACAACGGCCCTTACTTCTTTTTGATATTTTGTACTTGCACCTAAATGCATGATAAATTGTAGGATCAATTACGGAAAACTTGATAATAAATAATGTATTATTGAAATAATATCAGGTCGATGTGATATATCTCTATCGTCCTATTTTTCAGAACGATTGTATATGAATTGGTAACATGGAGGTATCCATTTTTCGGACAGCCACCAGAAGTTATTATATGGAAAATATGTACTAATCAATGTAAGCAGATAGATAATATCAAAAGTGCACGTGCAATGAAGGTAATTATAATATCCAAGAATATAGCTTAATACTAGTAATTCTAACATGACGTTCTTCTTTCGCTTTGTAGACAAAGGAGCGATTTATCGATGATATAATCTCATTCGCATATGCGCGGGTGAATGTGACTGACTTTTCCATTGGCAGCATAAATTGTGTGCGACATTTTCCGCAAACGTAAATATAAATTACCGTCTTCCAATCAAAGTATACTACCGTATTTGTACGCTTAGAAATATCAGAATCGAAATAAATCATGGAAGCCAGAGTGTGTTTTGAGTTTTAACATGGGTTGGCGGATATTAGTAAATATTATCACTCGCCCCTGGCTCGGGATAAAATACTAATATCCGCCAATCCATGTTAAATCTCAAAACACAGTCTGGCTTCCATGATTTATTTCTTAAGTAGTTTTGAAAAGAAAGCTTTAACAGTGATAGCCGACAATTCCACCAATATAAAAGATGCAAAATACCCTGAAAAAACACCTCCTATATCAACTCACTGTACACAATAAAGACTAAGGCGTAACTTTGTATGACGTTTGAAATCGAGATCTTGACATCTGGCAGACACAGAAATGTGACGGGGTTGCACCGGTTAATGGGATCTCAACCCTTTCTTCTTGATAACTGGAGATCTAACTGCAATACATATATAAAACAAGCGATAAAAAAAAACCCTGTACAGGTTCGCTTCCCTCTCCAAAAGACTACATACTATGACAAAAATGAATGAAAACATTAACTTTTTCGAGTTTGAGATAAAGAAATTCTACTGTATTTTAAAATAAATCACCATCATAATTAAATGTCACACCTGATATCAATATGGGAGAAGCTACAACGACCAACATTTAATATACTATTTAGTTTGATACGATCTGTTATAAACCCCCCCATTCAGCCAGTCAGTCAGGAAAACATACATTATTTATATCCATATTCAATATTGATTATACAATATTGCAACGATTTCATAGAAGGGAAACTATACCACATGTATCAAACGCAACGCACTTAATTATTTATATTTCATCACATTGTGAAAGTTAAGCTATAAAAGGATATCAAAATAGTGGTTTTTGCTATATTCAATACTCCATTAAGGCTGTATTCATTGTCACTCATATTGTTTTCTCTAATTGTCTTTTAAATTCCCCTATGAGAACTCGTTTTTAATTACGCACGTATAGTCACGTTCCATATCCCGCCAATTTATTGCTGTTGAAAACAAATTGTTTTTCTCGTCAATAAATGATATTTCGCAACTTAAAAAATTCTGTATATCTCTTGATATGAATATTGTTTACCAGTCTGACAGTAAAGTATATTTGGGCGCGGCAAATTATATATTTTTGTTTTTAATTTATTGCATGGCTTAAAATAATTGAACCAACACAAAATGATAAATGTCACAAATTATACTTTGTTAAAATAAATGTGTTGCACAAAAAGGGTTTCTTTTGAATAAATGTAATTGCACAACAAACAGATAATATGATTGCATTTGCAGAAATTGATGGCATTGTGCTGGTCTTTTGACCCAACAGACAGACCAAGTTTTGGCGATATAAGTAGAGACTTGAATAGAACGGTAAGCACTACCGAATATGTATACTTATTCTAATATGACGTCCTTCTTTCACTTTGTAAACAAATGAGCGATTTCTCGATTGGGTATAATCTCATTAGCACATGCGCTAGTGCGTGTGACTGACTTTCCCGTCGTAAATGTACATGTTGATGAATTGTCGTCAGTTCGAATTTGGCAGCATACATTGTGTGCGACATTGTCCGCAAACGTAAATATAAATTACCGTCTTCCAATCAAAGCATACTACCGTATTTGTACTCTTAGATATATCAGAATCGAAATAAATCATGGAAGCCAGAATGTGTTTTGAGTTTTAACATGGGTTGACGGATATTAGTAACTTTTATAAAATACGAATATCCGCCAACCCATGTTAAAACTCAAAACACATTCTGGCTTCCATGATCTATTTCTTAATTTAACATTGGTTTATGCAGGTCAAATATTTGACATGGATACTCAGTTTATTTAATTGAAAAAATGGAAAATGAATAACTTCCAATTCACATCAAAAATATAGTTGCAATGCAATAAGGATACATAAGGGAAACAATTATGGATTGTAAATAATTTATACTTTAAATGGTGTTTACATGTTCCTATTCCAAGCACTTGAAGATACCAAAGGGATAAATACAGATTGTCTCACATAATGCAAAAAAAAAGCGAATATAATAGACACAAAATTGTTTGTAACAGATTCTGTTACAAACAATTTTGTGTCTATTATATTTGTTCTATCTAGATAACTAGTGAATGGGGTTGGATTCCATTATCTAGAATTTCGGTGTTGCACTTCTTTTAACTTTGTTTTTTGTTCATCGTCGTTCAGTGTTTTGTGCCCAATGTTTCATGTATGTCTGGATTGTCCATTCTTGATTGCCCGTTCGGTTTTCGATAACGTTTAATTTCCTTTCAACATATTTCTGAGTGTATATAGCCGGGACCCTGATTTTACCAGTGTCTGCCCTTCTCTTTTCAGTACAGTAAAAGAGTCAGAGAATGTTCTAAATTCGCTGACTACTTGCCACGAAAGTAGAATGTGTTGGTTATAGAATTTTTCAATAACGGATATTAGCATGCCACGCTATAGTTTAAATACTGCTAAGGATGGCGTTAAGCGCCAACCAATTACTCAATCATGTCTGCATGTCATTACTTTAACAATTCGTCTTTACAGTGGTCAATATCACAAATGTGACACAGATATAACTAATGCCTATATATTTGCAGATATCTTTACACAATAGACATAGCATCTCTGAACCAGATAATCTCAGCAAAACTGGCGTATTAACTACAAGTTACTGTTAGATGCTGAGACAACCTCTACAAGAAGACGCCTTTACCCCACAGATTTGTTGTTGTCTTTTCATTGCCATGTGTTACTTGTATATTGGACAATCCAAGAATTGCATCGTTAATGTTTTGAATTTAATATAACATGTGGTAGATATAAAAAAAAAAAAAAAAAAAAATGAAAGGAACACAATAGAGATCTTTCCAATCTACATATGCAAAGTTAATATGTAAAGTGTTATCCGTGATAATCATGATATCATCGACGATCTAATGCTACAAATATTCACGAATTATTTGTAGCTGCTATATGTGATAAGAACAGTTTGAAGATACCAACGAGGTAATCAGAAGCCGTATATCGAAGAAGTATAGACATCGCAAAGCAAAACAAAAAGGACAGAAGAACAAACACGATCTGCAAAACATTACCTAGAAAACAAAAGATCGAACAACATGAACCCCGCTTAAAACGGGGATGAAGTCAGGTGCTCCGAAAGGATAGGCAGTATTCCTGCTCCACATGTGGCGCCCTTAGTGCTACTTTTGTTACAAACCCGGTGATAAGTCACGAATGAGGAAAGGACCGGATGGTGATTACGACAAACGGAACATATACTTGGTCATTTGTGACACAGATACTCCGTAACGGTTAACCAAGTCATGGTGACGATTGTACAACTTTCGAAGTGTTGACTTCAACTTATCCACTAGGCGCCCCTGGCTCAGTAGCCTCCTTTTTAGCAGCAACACTCTATAACACCGTCTATTTTACAACAGCATAAGTGTGTCAGTGTTGGAGATTTATATTAACATTCCATTATATTGCAAAATTATGAAAATTAACAACTGATATTTCAGTTTACAAATATTGTCAAGACCTACTTTATAACATTCTAATCAGTGAAATAACAAACAAATAAAATATATTCAATGTAGGCAAATGGCAACACCATGTGAAGTGGAACCCGTTTATATCGAACATTCTTTAGTCCAACTATTTAGTTCGGAGTATACAGAAATTCGCATTCAATGGGTGAATTTACAAAGATTTCAGATATTGAGAGTACATTTGAAGTCGGGTTAAAATAGGGTATCAGATTAAGTAGGGTTCCATTTATACAAGCGTAAGCCTAAATGTCATATCACTACTTTTTTCAATAACATTCCTATTGTAATGGATCTCCATAAGGATAAGAAAAAGGAGTGGGCATACTGATTTTAGCAGCTCTACAAGGAGGGTATGCAAATAAATTAAGATCTCTAATAATGTTATACTTATTTGTTTATCTACTTAGTTACAGTTGTGATCTCATATTGAAATGTTTATGTCAGAGTATTGTTTGTTACTAATTTGATAAATAAATTCTATGTTTACATTATTTTGACTGCTTGTTTTTATTATGAAGTTGTGTATCCGCACGTTTTTACCCATTTGACTGTCAGTTTACATTAAGAGTATACTAACATGATATATGATATGTCAAATATATAAAATCCTACATTTACAATTATAATAATTTTGTTTCCATTAACTAGATCTAAGTCGTTGTTGGTTTTTTTTCTTTTTCTTTCAAATAGAAACACTGCAATAGAAACACTGCAATAGGAACACTGCAATAGAAACACTGCAATAGAAACACTGCAATAGAACATGATAACAAGAACACATAACATTTAATAAGCTTTTTGTTGTATTCATAATTGTCTTAGCAAGCAATATACAATGATACCTCGTGGTGTCTAAATCGAAATGGACCAGTGAACATTGCTTTGAATTAGGCCGGAATTCGAGTTATCCCGGGTACATTACGCTACAAACGGACAGTAGCATTATTCGATATTTTCTGAGGAAACGATTTATCACAGTTGGGGGAAAAATGGGTTCAACAGGGTCACAATTACCATTTTATTTACTATGCCGACAGCTTTCTTATTATATTTTGTAATCATAGTGTCGCTCGTACGTGGATATTAGGGCGTTTTTAAAGGTATGAAGTTCCAAATAAACAAAGAATGATTTATTCCCATACTGTATTTACGTTGAATATACAAAATAAGGAATCCAATAAAATATGATTAATACCATTGAGATGATATATTCATCACTTAAGAAAACTAAGAAGTCAGAGTTATGTCTCCTTAGACCGTGTAGTTTATATTATTGCTCCTTTGCATAAATCTAAGTAGAGTATACAATTATATTTATTACTAGTAAAGTATCATAGTACATTATTTTTGTTTATAGCATATATGGATATACTGTATGCGTTTAATTCCTCAAGCAACTACATCCGTATATTATTCGGAAGTAGTTCTGTTATTATTTTTATCTTGTGATAATGTCAAGAACTGTTTAATGTCATGTGATATTTGAAAAGATTAATATACAGAGAAATATCACCAGATCCGGATTGAATGGTCTTGAGCTCGGTGGTTGGTTAGCGGGTTCGATTCTCTGGTGGGCCATACCGGACTATAAATTAGCATGTGTTGTATCTCTGCTAGGCACGCATTTTTGAGGACTGGTTGGCTCGGAGTCATGATAATGCCTCCTCCCGGTGGAGAGACATGCCTAGGTATGAAATGTTGATTCAGTAAGGTATATATCTAGCTGCAACTAAAAAAGATTAATCACGTTGGACTACAACAAAGCAGCCCATCATCTCATCAAAACATATATTGACTTCGCCATGATATACAATCAAAGCTGTATATAAAGAGCACACAAAAAACCTTAAAATGTGTCATTTATGAGCAGTTGCCCTTTATAATATATACAGTTAAAAGTATTCACTATTCATTAATGGGAAAATAAGGCTGCGTATTATAAAGAGTGAATCGTTATATAGAGGTGTCCTTTAAGGCATATTTAATTGTAGCTGGTAAAATGTTCACTTCGCGTTAAGCAACAATCACTTTCTTACTCTATTCGGATTGTAATGTTTTATAATGCTCCTTTCAATTGTTTTTCCTGTTTTAAGTTTGAGAATGCCAAAGGACTAAATGAGAAGTGTAAATTGACGAACAGCCAGCACAACACAACTAACAAAAACACAAAACAATGATCTACAAAACACTAACTAATAACTAATCATTAAGCAACACGAACCCCACTAAAACCCGGTGGTGTTTTTGTCTATCTGTATTGTGTGCTTTTATACTGGTCTCACTAAATTATATTTCATGCTTGAATATGGTTCTTGTTTATGTCTTGTAATTTCATTATAGTGTTTTCTCGAATTGCTATTATGTTTCACTTGTGTCGTTTTGTCATTCATAATCATGCACTCTTGTCATGAACTATCTGGTTATCTTCTTGTGACCTTATTACACGGACTGTAACGACATAAAAGAAATTAGTTGGAGATCGTTCATCAATATTTTGTTTTATCGTCTCCAGTTAGAAGGTCCGCCTTCACTACACAGGGGTGTGCCGTAATCATAGGACTGAAACAGTATTCCTACCTTCACCTTACAATGAAGTATTAATAGTCAATATATCTCCTCCCGGTTATTTGTGAAGGTTTGCATTTTACTCACATGTGGAAATAACTTTCATGACCGCATCATTTCACTAAACGGAGATGTTTGGTCCATAAACTGGTTTAACCCACCACTTTGTATTACTTAAGTGCCTGTATCAAGCCAGGGAGCTGTGAGCAGTAATGTATTTGTGTGTTAGGGACATCGATTTTGCCAATTTCTACGACTTTGATATTTGATTTTGTTGTTCAGACAGTGTGGCTTTTAGTTTTTCATTTAATCACAGGAACTTTGGTCTGATTCAGTAAATCGGGTAAATGTCAATAATCTTGATTGAATCTGTTTCCTACCAAGACGTGACTATATAAAAATGACATTTAACAGTGATGCTTTTATATTTAAAAAAAAAACTTAGTATGAAAGAAAATTCTTAGTAGACTTTAAAGTTTATTTGTCTCTTTTTACATTTCTCAATGAAGATATAACAATTAGAAGACAAAAGTCACCATATGAAATAGTGAAATTCAGATAACTTTCACCCTTTTTTTGGAAAAAAAATAATACAACCAAATGGGTAAGTATAAGCCGTAACTAGAATAACAGACAATACTATCACCGAAAGAAAGAAGACAAAACGACAAAACACAGAAAGTGAAAGATTGAGCAATACAAACCCTTGTGTAAACTGGGGGACCTGGGAGAACACATATTCTGTAGGCGGGGAAGCGGTTGTATCCTATCCATTTAATTTGATCAAATCTTCCATTGTTATTATATATCATCTTGATATCTATTTGGTGACCGTTTGAAATATTGCATGCTTCAATGATGTTGTTTATGCCTCCACAATACAAAATAAGAATGTCGATTTAAAATCATGGTATTATTATTTAAACTAAGTTTCTCATCCATCAGGCATTGGTACCCTTAGCCGATTTTAGCTACCTTAATTAGGTCCTTTCGTTTTCTCGCTCCCAAATATGCTAAAATTATTTGGTTTACAAATATTTTCGCTTGGAGCAATGCCTAATGAGGTTTTTTGCAGCAACGCGTCATACACACTAAATATGATATCTAGGTTTTTGATTTTATCACTGGGTCGATACCTCTGCTATTAGTTTCCGATGGGAGGGCCCATGTGGCTCAATGAGTTAAGCAGTTGGATTATCTAGCAACTCATACTACCCTCTCAACAATACGGCGTGTGTTCGCGCCCGACTTTGTAAATTACAAAAAGGGTGCCCTCGACTTGCAGTCGCAAGTGATAAAGTTTACCAGTTGCTTGCCCATGGTCGATGGTTCTCTCCGGGTACTTCGGCTTCTTCCACCAATAAAGCTGGTCGCCATGATATAGCTGAACTATTGCTGAAAGTGGCGCTAAACACCAAAAATCAATCAATCATTTAGTTTCCGAGGGTATTTTCCGCCCAATTGTCAGTGCACTGACATGGTTTACTAGATATATTTTTTTATCTAAATATAAAGTTCCTTAATCATGTAATAATTATTAACGCTAAGGTTATTCTGCCTCAGGCATATATGACCTTAGCAGACTTTGGCTAATTTAGGCCATTTGGTTTTCTTGTTCACAAAGAAGTTTAATATATTTCGCTTAGAACGTACCGGGTAAAGGTTATTCCAGAGATGCGCCATGCGCACTAAATTTGATATCTACGTTTTTATTATCGCTGATGGCATTCAATTTGTTGTGAGTTTGTATGATATATCATGGTTGATGTGGTGGTTATGAAATTTCTTCATTGTTCATCCCTTAATAATTGGTTTCCTTGGCTCCAAAGAGATGCATAGTCATGCACGTGCATGACATAATCAGTTCACTGAGAGGGGAAGTTTGTGCCCATCAATCTAATTGAACCCTGTCATTTTTTATTGACGTACCTGTGCCGAACCATGAAAGAGAGTAGGTCATGTATATGTGTGTTAGGAGTATCGATTGTACCTGTTTCTATCATTTATGTATTAGATTTTGGAACTGTTCCGACTGTGTTGAATCTTTTGTGTTTCGTTTTGCTATAAAAGCATTTTATTTGTATTGATGTTCAGACAAAATAAACATGATAAACATATTTAAGTATTATATTTGTAAATTTAAGGAAATACCCAAATGGTTCACCGAGTGTGAGCGATTTGTTTATTATTGTATTTCTAGGAACACTGTTCGTTTAAGATTAGTAATATCGGCATATTTCAAACTGTTAGTATTGGTGTTTTGACGATGCGATGATATGTGTAAGACGCTCATGTGATAGGAATTGCAATATCAGACATAGACCTTCAATATCATGTAAATCGTATCGATTCCTTCGCAAATATTCATTTTTGAAATATACGAGACACATACATCTGTGACAATGATATCTGCAATATATACTGTATGTGCAAACTTTTATAGTTTAGTGTGTGACATTTACAGGTGTGTAACTGGTATTTATCGGACGTTCACGTGGAGGGTAGACTATTGATTGGGCAAAGGTCATATATGGCATTCTTGACACACAACTGGGGCTGTCAAAAGATTGCACATGACCTTTTAAAAGTTCCAGCTGTCTACTAGATGAATATATTCAACATTTTCTAGACTGATGACGTATATTGTACATGTGTTAAATCGTATGTTGGTATATGTGCGTGTATCAAATGGTATGCATATATAATATTAGTAATGTGTCTTGAAATATACATGTATATGTGCGAGGCTTAGAAGACGAAACAAATGTTGACATAGCCTTTTAATGAACATAAATACACTTAATATTGTAATAAACTACATTAATATTGTGTTTATCTTGCAGAAAAATCACTTTAATCCATAGAGGATATATATATATTATATAAAATAAGAAATTTATACAATTACCCCTTGCTTCCCCCTCTTGATATTTCAGGATACACATGTAACTTGAAGTGAACTACAAACTAAATTACCAAGGACACGTTGTTCACTGATGAATGTAACAACTGCAGTGTAGAGCCATATATGCTTATGTCAAGTAGTCTTTACTCATAGCCGTATGTCAAATGGTCTTTAGTCATCTTAGTCCATCAGCTAGACTCGAACAAAAAATTGGTGCTGGATACCCCTGTAGACCGCATTTTTTTTTGGCACAAATAGATTATTTATTCAAGTGTTATGCTCAGCTAAAATATGCGGAAAATAGTATAACAAGTGTACCTTTAAGGGTACCCAAAAATAGCAGGAGAAAAACAAAGCCAAGCATTCCCGTCAGTTAGGGTATATCATTTCGGTTAATTTACTTTGAGATTTATTTAAATATGCTTATTTTATGTCATTAATGCAAGAAAGATGATAACCATACATGGAAAGACCACTTGTTGTTAATTCAGGGGGGAGGGGGTAAATTTACTATATTATTTCAAAATTGTCACCTGTTGAAATAATTTAGTGTCTACAAGTTACGTGTTAAATGTTTTATTGCTCGATTCTTCATATTTGCAGTAATTACTGTAGTTTCAATCTCTCTAAGATTAACCTAATGGAAGTAATTATATTTATTTGACAAAAAAAGGGGGTGTTACGTTAATTTTGTGTTTAAGAACCTGAAATCTAACAACCAGTACTTTTTTCCTCAAACTATGATTTCACGTTTTAATCTTCTTCCTCATCGTCACTTTCACTATCTCTCCCTGATAGAGTCTCTCGTTGATTCGTGCTTTGGCATTATGAACATCTGTGCATGATGAACATTGTGACCTACAAGAACAATGTTTTGTGGCGCAGATTGTTTTACACTCGCAACTAATAAACAGCATCAATGCCTCAAGGCTGCTGGTCCATCCAGTTAACAGACAACATGTTTTTCTCCCATCCTTGTTTTTTTCAGCTGATATATCGACTGACAGGCGCGTTTCCAAGCTGCTGCCTAAAAATATTCTCTGTGTGTGTTTCTGCATAGCGTCTTTTGTAGGTGGTAGCTAACGCACTGGGTGTTTTTTGATAATCAAAACAAAAGGAATCGTACCTCATTAATATCACCAATTGACGGAAAAGCGTAGACAGCACATAGGACATTTGTCACATCAAGGAGGATGCGGTTTGGAATGTTAGAACTATCACCTACTCTACAAAGTGTTTGGCGAACCTTTACTAGTTCGGCTGAACCAGTAAGGTTTTTTAGCAGTACAGCCAGACCTACATGTTCAGGGGTTTGCACCTTACAACGTGTGACATCGTAAATGAGGTCCTGTGCAAATGATACAACACGCATGTTGGTTGCCTCTGACATTTCATCCTCTAAGTCTGAAATGGGTCGATCTGATTGGTCCTCAGTCAAAACCAAGTTAATCAAATTATACAACAAATTCGGCATGGTTACAGATTGCTCATTTATAAAGCTACCAATCGGAGGAAATGGTACTGACGACTTGGCTTCTAAACAAATAACACATTTTGAACTGCCATGTGTTCTAGGTAATTTGGCTGGTTTATTTGTGACTGGTACTTTGACATTGTCGTCCATTTTACCTTTTAGTGGATAATTCAGATTACGTTTGCTAGTGTAAGTTAGATAACATGAATAAAGTATTGCGCTATAGAGACAAAGACAACAAAGTATGTAATAGATATTAATAAAAAAATTACAAAATGTACCAACAAAGGAAAACTCCGAAAAACCTCAAATATAACAGGTATCAAACAAATTAAGCAATTACAAAATGTAGAAAAAACAACCCTCCTAAGTGAAAAAATACCCTCAAAAAGTAAATATAAAAATATATCACCAAAAACGCAATCACAAATGAAAAATCAATACAATTAACCTCAAAAAGTCTAATATAAATGACTGTCACGACTTCACGATGCGTGGTTTAGCTGTGTGAGAAGCTTTGGGATGGATCTTGTTGAGTGAAGCCTTGTGTGGTCGGGAGCATTCGTAAAAGCCTCTCCGAAACTAGAATTGGTGGTTGCATGGAGTGATTATCGATCGTTGTGTATGGTACGTTATTGTGCATGGCTGAGTTGTTGGTAATAGAACTTGACGTAATTAATTAGATTAATTAGGCACAGGTGATATTTTAAACGGGGTTGGTAATTTGATTATCGTATGGTTAAGTTATATTTATGACAGTAAATATTTTCTTAAATAACATTTACACTGTCGTCAAAGAGCTCCAATCGAAAATGTTTGGTCAACATCCGGGATATTTTAAAGCGGTATTTTTAAAGCAGACACGGATAATTATCGTAAGTATTTATAGATATACTGTGTATATAATGTTTTGAATTATGATGCTTTATGATTGTTATTATTATTAATTTCATTTTTTGTCCAAATATCATTTATTTTTGCAGTGTAAAATTAGATTTTTCTATAAGTTATAAGGAATCAACTGAAATATCGCTATATCTTGCATTTACGAATGAATTAAATGTTGCCCAAAAAGAAAAAAATATTGATGAATGATTGATTGATTTTACTTAAAAATACTATTTTGTTGATGAAAAGTCAATTAGTAACTAGTTATACCCTAAAACATGATGTCAACAGATGTTATAAATATGAAAGTATATATAACGTTTATATATTTAGTTTATATATTTATACGTACAAATTTAGAAATAAACTGTTTATTGAAATACGCAGGGAGTGGATATGGTCAAGTGGTCTAGGGCGCTGGACGTAAGGCTAAGTGATTGGTGCTGCAGTGTATCAGTGGTGTGGGTTAAAATCCCGTCGAGGGAAGAACAAAAAGTTGACAGCTCTAAAATCTAATTCTAACACTGTTTGGTTTAATTTTCAGACGTATATATATATATATATATATATATACAAATAAGTATAATATGCTGATATATAATGTACAGCAAGTTTGATATGAATATTGTATTTGAAGGTTATGTTTCCTGTTTGATTAATAATATATGGTTCCGCATGTGATTGACGTCTCTGGAGTTGCCGCCCGTCTATGGAGCTACAGTGTTGGACGTTTTGTGAACAACTGATTGGTGGCGTGTGTCCGATGGACTGACTGTCGCTTGTATCATTAACATTTTTTTTTGTTTCATTTTCTTTGTTAATTGTTAATTGTTAAATAAATTAAATATTTATGTTCAAAGTCTAAGGTTTATACTCTATATTATCAATCCATGTTTGCCATCACTCGGTGTTCGTCACAATGACAATTGCGTGACAAATCAATAAACAAAATAAAATGCAACAACAATGGGAACAAGTGTACAGATATAAAAAATAACAAGAAAACCTAGTCTACTGACATCAATGATCAATAAGAAAAGTTAAATGAGAAAATACAAATCAAACGCATCCCAACTAAAGCAAGGTCAAACAGACCAAAACAATTAATCCACTAATTGACTACATTCTGTCGATAATGATCTAAATATTTATCTAGATTGTCAAAATGGAAAATATTTGTTGTACAAAACCATCAAATTAACATAAAAAGCTCAGAAAGCGAAAGAAAATTTAATCAATTTGTAATGTGAATCCGTATCGGTTATAACTCGAAAATCCGGAAATATTTAGTTCAATGGTTCAATTCTTTAAAAAGCGCGTTTTGGAAGAATTAATAGTTGCAAAGATATTCAAATGTAGCGATTAAATCGAGTATGATGTATTCGTGATTATTTGACATGTTTTACGATTTATCCCGTGCAGTCATGTGTGTAATCTTTTAAAAAGATGCTATTTTTAAGCACAAATAGACTACTTTTCTGATAACGTATATCTCTTATTAAAATGCGGTTTTTTTTCAAGGATATGGCGAATTATGCTATTTTGTATACTTGTACTAAACATATATAATCCAATATTGAATATCAAAGAGGTGATATGTATGAAACGTCATATAAACTATTGAACCCCACTACATAAGCACACGAGTGGGTACAAAAAAGCTGAATTTATACTATTTTCCGCGTTTTGAAATTTAGTATAACACATGTAAATCGGCAATTTAAATATCAAACTTTGATTTCTTGCAATAAAAATGCGGTCTACACGGGTATCACACAAACTTTGTTAGTAGAGGCTTTTTCAGACTTGGCTCATGGACTATCTGTATAATCGTGTGTCAAATGTTTTCTAGTCATCTGTATAACCGTGTGTCAAATAGTCTAGTAATCAATATAACCGTGTATCAAATGATCTTTTGTCATATGTATTACTGTGTGTCAAATGTTTTCTAGTCGTCTATATAACCGTGTGTCGAATGGTCTTTAGTAATCAATATAACCGTGTCAAATGGTTTTTAGTCATCTGTATAGCTGTGTGTTAAATGGTATTTAGTCATCTGTATAACCGTGTGTCAAGTGGTCTTTATTCATCTGTATAACCGTGTGTCAAATGGTCTTTAGTAATCAATATAACCGTGTGTCAAATGGTTTTTAGCAATCAATATTGCCGTGTGTCAAATAGTCTTTAGTCATCTGTATATCTGTATAACCGTGTCATCAATAAAAGCGTGTGTCGAATGGTCTTTAGTCATTTATATAACCGTGTGTCAAATGGTCTTTAGTCATCTATGTAACCGTGTGTTAAATATTTTCGAGTCGTCTATAAAACCGTGTGTCAAATGGTCTTTAGTAATCAATATCACCGTGTGTCAAATGGTCTTTAGTCATTTGTATAAACGTGTGTTCAATGGTATGTAGTCATCTGTATAACCGTGTGTCAAATGGTCTTTAGTCATCTATATAACCGTGTGTCAAATGGACTTTAGTCATCTGTATAACCGTGTGTCAAATGGTCTTTAGTCATCTATATAACCGTATGTCAAATGTTTTCTAGTCGCATATATAACCGTGTGTCAAATGGTCAATATTCATCTATGCAAGCGTGTGTCAAATGGTCAATATTCCTCTATGTAACCGTGTGTCAAATGGTCAATAGTCATCTATGTAACCGTATGTCAAATGGTCTTTAGTAATCAATATAACCGTGTATCAAATAGTCAGTAGTCATCTATATAACCGAGTGTCAAATGGTCAATTGTCATATTTCTAACCGTGTGTCAAATGTTCTTTAGTCATATCAAAATCGGTGTCAATTGTAACAGTTCTGACGGTGTGGTAATTCTTGTTTTTCTCATTTTATGGCATATGGTCAAATATAAGCACCAACAGTTTTACTGTTTTGTTTCTATTATCACTATATCTATATCTAGGATTTTTATCGATATTCCAATAATTGAATATTATCTTCAGAACGTATTATTTATTTACCATCAATAATACTGAATTAAAACGGTATAAGGAACACCTGATCCCACTGTTAGTGTTTATTTTTGTGAGAAATTCGTGTTGTTCTTTACTGGATATATTCGTTTTTGTTGATGCTATGAAATCCGTTACAATTTCCACTTAAAGTAATATGTTCGGCTCAATACTCTTATTTGTGTCATATGTATATTATCAGAAAATATACAAAGGAAAAATTTGTACGAGCTTTAGAAACATGTAGTTAAATGCATTTGGTGAGCTTTTCTGTCCTGTTTCGCAGCAAGTGGAAATACGGTTTATGCTTACCGACAATGTACATGTACAGATATTGTGTTATCATGCAATGTAAAAAAAAATTCAAAACAACTATCAAATTTTACTTAATTGAACACAAACACACGTCGTTCTTATAGTTTTCAACGGTGTCCTCTATCACGTCTGCGCTTAGACTCTTACTGGTTGTTATCATTGATGTTGATTTGACCCTTTATCAGTACTCAAAATAACACGATTGCAGAATACTTTGCTTTATTTTATGTTTATGTGTATATTGACTGTCTTTGTATCCCGATCGTCCTCTTACACAGACGTGGATACTATGTGATGGTCTTGTTGGAGTGTTTCTGGGATCTAATTAATGATCATACATTATTCTGTAGCCTGTTGTCTAATTGCACTCAATGCATTGTTTTGCACTTTTGATTATTCCGAGACTGTACATCAAAAACCTCGCTATTTATAGTGTAATGAATATAAAAATATCATACAAAATATCACGATAACACAATTCGTGGTTCCCGTAAAAAAAATTGAAAAAAGACAATTGTATAATTCACATTTAATCATATGTTTATAGTGTTAATGGAATTTCACACCATAAATAGCTTAATATCAGATTCTGTATGAGAAGCGTGGTGTTTTGTATATATGCACACATTCTGATACGAGATATCGTGTGGTTCTTTGTTTTTTTCTGTTTAATGTTTTCTTGCGATATACAAGTTCTTCCATTTTCGACCGAAGTGTCAGATTTTTCGTACGTAGACACGATTCCGTGCTAGACACCTGGCATATCGCATGTTTGTGTCCGTATCCTGCCATATATCTATGACCATGGCGACAAAAAGCTTACGACCTATCAATCGTATGATTAAACGGTGGCGTTGGATGAATATTGCCTTCCAACGGACCAACAATTATCACTTCTAGAACGCCGTAGCTCATTAGAATATATTGAAAGGAATGTGGTGTTAGCTAAACATGAGGTATATAATACTTTAGTGGGGGTTGTATATTCGAGTCGTCCGCCACAACCAGCAGACATTATACCATGAGGATTTTTACCTTGCAGCGAAGAAAGTATGTATTACTACATTTGTGTGTATATACACATATTTGCGGGAACTTGTTAGGAATACAAGAACAACGCCTTGTTAGCCTCATATTGTTGGTTTGTGTTATGGTGCTTAATGCCACTTACAACAATATTTTAGTTATATCTTAGCGGTCAGTGTTATTGGTGAAGGAAACCGGAGTATACCACCGACCTTTCGCATATCACATAATGTTGTATCGAGTACACATCATCATTACCGGGGTTCGAACTGACAACTTTAGTAGTGATATGCACTGATATTACGACCACGACGGCCCCCGTTAGCCTCATATAACCAAAAACTGTATAGGCTTTCCATGGCCTTGACCATGTGGTAGATGGATTCAAATAAACCCATGCAATTAGTTCCATTCCACACTAACAGTAGTGCACCAGATACATTTTGAAGTAAATCGTTGCGTTATATATAGATCTATATTGCAATTATTGTAAATATTTACGTCGACACCCATTGGTAACACCTTATATGTTGTAATTTCAGATTTTTAAAAAAAATCATTTTGGTTCAGAAGGAAAGCTCATTGTTGTTATTTATTATCTAATAAAAAATAGTTTTCTATCAAAACACACATTCAAGAAGTATTATTCGTGTTATAGGGCTATACAACATGAAAAATAGGCAATCTCCGATATGAACAAGTCGATAATGTCATAGTTATGTAAATATAATTAGATCAAGCTGTTAGAGATACATTCTTGTGTGTTTCATTTGCCATGTTGCCAATTGGTGTTAATTATAAAATGGAGAATTCCGTTTTAGCTTAAAATAATGAACAGAAATGGAGCACAATATAACCAACAATACTAATTAATTCTCTAACAAACCTCAAACATTTAAAAGCAGACACCACAACAACAAAAGGTGAAAACAAATATAAACCTTGACTGGGAACAGATACGAAACTATGACGGGGTTAACCTTGTTAATATGGAACCAAAACTCCCATTATGATATCGATATCTCCATTTGTGTTTTTCATTGATTGGCATTTCAAATTGTCACGACGTCATAACTTTTTGTTGCTTTATTGGCAAATGTGGATGTCTGAAAAAAAAATCATGAACAAAAATATGAAAATAATT
Source organism: Bathymodiolus brooksi (assembly GCA_963680875.1). NCBI lineage: Eukaryota > Metazoa > Mollusca > Bivalvia > Mytilida > Modiolidae > Bathymodiolus > Bathymodiolus brooksi. The sequence goes on along the minus strand of OY804577.1, from coordinate 71,111,041 downwards.
TTATTTTTCATTCATTCATAAAAAGTGTTAACAATTACATCATAACGTTTTTATTACAGTAGGAATAAACACCATTTGAGTGATTAATTAAGCAAACACACCCCAAATGAACATCATATGTACTAGTGACGGTAGCTTGTGTACCCCAATGTAGAAACGCATAGGTAAAAGTTAAATGTGTCCCCAAAAAAATTTCGGGATGCATATTTAACTGTAATCTGCTGTTAATAAAAGTAACAATTTTCCAATATTATTAAAAGAAATAACGTTCCAGTTAATACACATTAAACATTTAAGTTCAACAAAGAATACAAAACATAAATAAAATATAAAAATCATGAACTAATAAATTGACCAGATTCAGAAGGGAGACATATCTATGTGTGATCACATGGTTAATTCAATGATACGTTTATTCTTTAATAACTTATATTTGATCTTGAAACAATAAAAAAACAAATATAATCGTTTATTTTCCTGACCTCTAATGAGAATAGTGTGCCTGATGATTTTAACTGACGACAAAGCCTTATAGAAAAGAAAAAGCAGTTCTACCAGTTTTGTTATTTCATTCGTAGATTACATTTTAAATTAAATTGGATAGGTTCAAGTTCAAACGTAAACTTAAGGAGTTTTATTAAATTTGATATTTTCCTTTCCAAATAATTGACTATGAACAGGACATTTTTAGGTAGAAGCAATCATTTGTGTTGAATTTTCTGAATCTTTCATTCTGATTAGATGACGGGAATGACGACAGATTGTCATTATAATATACAAAAGTAATGACGATATACTCAGTTATTAAAATACATATATTTAATGACAATATACGTTGTCAGTGAAATGTATACTTATACATGCAATAACTCTGTAGACTGTCAGTAAACATTATACATTTTATGACTGGATTTTGTCAGTACAATGTATGCATATACTGACAAGACCTTGTCAGTAAAATATATGCATGAAATAGTCATACTTTGTAAGTAAATTAAAAGCATAAAATGAATGTATACATAATCAGTAAACTGTATTCATGTTAGACTGTATATCAGTAAACTGTATTCATGTAACAATGTAAATCAGTAAACTGTATTCATGTAATACTGTAGATCGGTAAACTATATTCATGCTACACTGTAAATCAGTAAACTATATTCATGTAAAACTGTAAATCAGTAAACTGAATTCATGTAGCACTGTAAATCAGTAAACTCTATTCATGTTACACTGTAAATCAGTAAACTGTATTCATGTTACACTGTAAATCAGTAAACTGTAATCATGTTACACTGTAAATCAGTAAAGTGTATTCATATAACACTGTAAATCAGTAAATTGTATTCATAGGACATTGTAAATCAGTAAGCTATTCATGTTGCACTGTAAATCAGTAAGCTGTATTCATGTTACACTGTAAATCAGCAAACTGTAATCATGTTACACTGTAAATCAGTAAAGTGTATTCATATAACACTAAATCAGTAAACTATATTCATGTTACATTGTAGATTATACCTGTAAACTTTGTCAATAACATTTATACATTTAATGATTGTAAGCTGTCAGGACAATATGGAAAAGTAATGCACATACAGTCAAACCTATATTAAAGGGTAGTCAATGGAATCTGAAAATATGCCCTTTATGAGCACTTGCCCTTTATATACAGGTTGAATAATATGCACTATTCATTCATGGGAAAATGAGGCTGCCCTTAATAGACATGGATTTGTTACATAGAGGTGGCCATTATAAAAATCTTTGACTGTATGTTGTGGTACACAAAAAAGCACGATTCTTTCGACATAACCGATATTAAGACATTATGATTTTTATCGAAGATACTTTTTACTATAATGATATATTCACAAAATAATTGAAATAAAGACAAAATAGGCAAAACAATATACAAATATCAGAATAACAAATTACTGGTGAAAAACATCAAAAGCAATAATATAAATGGCGAACTCTGGAAATAAGGAATGTTGACGAAATGAAACAATATAAAATTACACAAAATATATTGACAGTAACGTTTGCTCATAGCACAATGGTAACAAATTAATGTAAAATGAGATTAAATCTTGCTTTTTTCTGACTTATAGCAATTCTATATTGGAATCAAGTTTCTGACCATAAAAATATAATCACACGACTATTTTTTAATATATTGTTTGGATACGTTTTTTTTTACCCTTCACAATTTACTCTTTCAGAGGAATAAAACTGGTCAATTATCAACATTTTAACACATTTTCGCACGACAACGAAAAAAAGACGTACCAGTTTGTATATGTCACAAATTGTGTACAATAAACGTTTTTGTGAATGCTTATTGTACAACTGTTAGGTACATAAATTTGACAGTTTTTGTATTTCAAATTGCTAAGTAATATCACATATTTTATATGTAATTCACAAACTCTTGCATGTCAGAATTAAGTGTTGCATGGAAATAATATTGTGTAGGCTACGATTATTGTTATTCGATAGTTGATTTACATGTAACGACATTATCTGTAATCCATATTTGTAGTAACTCGTGTAATTCGGTGTACTCGATATGACATTTCTTATTAGTTTTCTAACTTCCCGAACTACAATTTCTTAACAATAGGACATACAACACATATACTTTTTTTTAAATATTTTACAGTTTGTATATATCCTAAGCATTTTTTGCATTATTCATGAAACGGATAAATCATGAAGGGTTTTAAAGCGTAGCAAATCTTTCTTTTATAATAAAATAATTATAATCATGGTTACTCTTGAATGCTTAAAGCTGCAATTGTGTTATCTGTTAAATAATCTTTACTATATATTATAATTATGTTACATCAAATGCAGTTTAGTGTATATAGTTGAATGCTCTGTAAAAAAGGTTAAGATAAAACGTCAAAGGATAAGGTTAAACTCTTGCAAAAAGCATGATGACATTAAAATGTGAACGAAATGTTATTTGGAAGAAAGGATGGATAATAGCAATAAACAATATAATGAATATTAATTCAGAGGGAATGTATGGCTTGGAAACAAAACACTTGAGGAAATATGGAGACTATTGCGTGCACTATGCAACATTTTTTTAAAATTGAATCTGAAATGAGTTTCACAAATTTCCTGAAGTTCATTTTATGACATATTGAGCACGAAAACAACACAACTTATGGTTTGTAGGCATTAATAAAGCAGAATGTATATAAAGGATTCTTTTTTAAATATTAAAAACTTCAATATTCGTCCTCCGTTGTTTAATTGATTTTTGTGATAGTTTCAAATTAATGTATTCTCTTTATAGTCATGTATATTACAATAATACAGAAGGAAAATACTGACAAATATGTGAATTATATTATACCTAGCATAGTTTATATTACCACGTAAACTGGCCTAAAAGGAACGTAAAACCTATGTAAGTTTTCCTTCGTACAAATTTGAGTGAGTGAGTGATTGTTGTTTAACACCAAATGAACAATTTTTAAGCTATATCATTCGATGAAATGATAATGATGTCCGCTTTGTACTAGAACAACACGCTTAGGTGGATTTTTACAGTTCGCAGGGAGACATATCGCTCCACTCGGATACATTATCCTGATTCCTAGCCAACTAGATTTTGCTCGTTCTCCTACATGCAGAGTGCTTAGCGGGCAAGCGACAAATATCAATTTCGTTTTCGTTGGTTTACCCCGACCATGGTTCGAACTTTCAATCTACAGCACTCTTACCATTTCACCACCGATGGGATTCGTAAAAATATATGAAAGTTAAAAGTTATATTTTAGCTGTAAAGAAATATAATTGTTCTAACAAATATTTAAATGAGAAAATGTATCTTATCAGTTATAAAAATAACATATACGGTAATGATATTTCTTTGACTACTGGAAATAGTGAAAACAAATCAATAAAATTTCAAAGTGGTTAAAATAACGTGATTTTCAAATATAGAAACAATCACATGTAGTATAAGTTTGATGCATGTTAAATTTCACACATAGCATTGACATTACTATCTTTGAAATACATTTAATTACTTACACTATTCTAGTAAACAAAAGAATACCATTCAAGTTATTGATATTCATTTGAAATTCACTTTCAGGGCGAAATTCTTATGGAAAATACAATTATTTCTATCACAAACTGCTTGTTTGCACAAAAGACATAACGGCATGCTATATTGTTCACACAAAAAAAAACAAAAAAACTGATGTATGTGGAAATTCTTATTTCGTTTTCACACCAAAACTCTGTCCTCCGTTTCTTTGCAAATAAAATGTGATTTTTATGGAGGGACAGAACAGGAATTCTCTGCTATGAAAACTATAGACGAACAAGTAAGTAGCCTGCTACGCTTAGGCATTATATATATGACATAATAACATACTACAATGAACAAATTGAGAAAACCAGTAAGAATTTTATAACAACTCAAATAAAAGATGTTAATATCACAGATACATTATTTATCACAAATCTGGCAACAATATTTCACTATTCTTTAAATACTAAATGTTTTTTTTTTTATTATTTCTAAAAAATCTGAGAATATGCATAAAATCAAATGTTGCTCTGAATTGTTAAATTATCTACACATTTCGAATTATCTCCTCATTTTGGAATATAGGCGAAAGGTGCAGATTTAATAGGTGTTGATGGTTAAATAAATATAACGTGCGATTACATACAAATCATTGAGAAATCTTACTGGTGGGCTACAACAATATATTACCTCGAACAGAAATTCAACAATATTTACAACATTTGAGCTAACAAGATCTTACTGATAAATCAATTATACAATTTCATGTATTTTGGCAACGGTATAATATCAGGAAACTTTGTCTTTTACTGATATCAGTGTGGTCTTCACGTTTCAGTGATCCTCCTGAAAGATTCTGTAGAATGAATATCAACTTTAGGCCAGCTGCCACTAAATATATATTCAAACGTTTTCGAAAATATTTAAATTACCATAGCTTCACTTTGAATTAAATGCCTGTGTCATTTTCGCAATGCAATACTTTTTCTCAAGGTTTTAATCCGACCAGCCAACCGTTAAAGTCTAATAATTGTTTGGCATGATAACTGCTTGATCCATCAAAACACAATTGTTTCTAAACACTCTTGATCATGACAATTTCACAGATAATCTATTTCTGATTACTGAATCAGATCACATTATTTGCACTGAAGTTCATTCGATAATAACACGTCATCAATACAAAGTGAACGTAAATCTAATTTCCTTGTTTCAGTAGGTACTAATTTCTTAACTATGCCACATCCTGATTGGCTGATAGATTCTGACCTTTAAACTATATATGCCACATCTTGATTGGCTGATGAAATAGATTCTGACCCTTAAACTATGTTACACTTTCCAAATCAAGTAAGCAAAAACGTTAATATACTAACCTTTAAATGAACAGGCAAACCTTGTTAATGTATACATCAAAAGTGTTATGCAATGTACAGGTCATTAGTAAGAACAGGTAAGTATATGTAGTGTACCAATAAAAAGTGCTAACGAGATAATTTTGAAAAAGACAGGTGATCTGTATTAACTGTTTACCGAAAACGTATCATTGTCATATATTTAAAGAAGTAATCATACTTTGAGTATGGACCAAATGTATTAATAGACTATACTTTAAAAGAACAAATAAACGAACCAGAGGCTCTCAAGAGCCTGTATCGTTCACCTGGTAATAAAAAAAAACAATTGGTCCTATGTAAAAACTATGTCCTGCAGTGGTAGTCATCTTGGAATTACGATCAACATAAAAAACACAAAGTTTGTAAAGGACCTTCCAATGATTGATGCACAGTTTAGGTTCAATCAGTGCAATAGCTTCAGAGAAGAATATATTTCTGTATTTTCCCCATATGGTCCTGTGTTAATACCATGACCTGTGGTGGCAGCCATCTTGGATTTTCGATCGGCATAAAAAACAGAGGACCTTCCAATGATCATTCCTGGGCAGTTTGGTTTCAATTATCCAAGTGGTTTCAGAGAAGAAGCATTTTGAAACATTTTTCCCATAGGGTCCAATGTTAAACTAAGTCCTGCCGTAGCCGCCATTTTGAATTTCATATCAGAACAAAAAACGTAAAGTTTGTAGAGGACCATCCAATGAACATTCATGTACAGTTTGGCTTTAATCATATTTGTAGTTTCTGAGAAGAAGGCATTTGAACATTTTCCCATAGGGTCCAATGTTAATCTATGTCCTGCGGTGGTGGCCATCTTGGATTTCCGATCGGCATAAAAAACACACACCTTGTAGAGGACCTTCCAATGATCATTCCTGGGCAGTTTGGTTTCAATTATCCAAGTGGTTTCAGAGAAGAAGCGTTTTGAAACATTTTTCCCATAGGGTCCAATGTTAAACTAAGTCCTGCCGTAGCCGCCATTTTGAATTTCATATCGGAACAAAAAACGTAAAGTTTGTAGAGGACCATCCAATTAACATTCATGTACAGTTTGGCTTTAATCATATTTGTAGTTTCTGAGAAGAAGGCATTTGAACATTTTCCCATAGGGTCCAATGTTAATCTATGTCCTGCGGTGGTGGCCATCTTGAATTTTCGATCGGCATAAAAAAAAAGTAACTTGGTAAAGGACATTCCAATGATCATTCATTTACAGTTTGGGTTCAGTCAGTTCATTAGTTTCAGAGAAGAAGATCTTTGAAATTTTAGCCAATCAGAGCATATTATTGGCCCTGGCAGCCATATTGAATATCTGACTGGAACGAAAAACAGTAACTTTGTAGAGGACCATCCAAGGAACATTCCTGCTAAGTTCGGTTCCAATCGGCCAAGTGGTTTCGGAGAAGAAGCTTGAAATGTGGAAAGTTTACAGACGACAGACGACGGACCCCAAGTGATTGCAATAGTTCACATGGACCTTTGGTCCAGGTGAACTAAAAAGGTATCATATTTTGTGTATACATCCAACGAGTTAATTAATGAAAAATACTGCGAAAGAACGGATATAAATCAAACGTGTTGATGAAGTAAAATTAAAAAAGCAACATGTAATCATGTTTTGTGCATTCAAATGATTGTTAACGAACTAGATTTAAAAAAACCCAGATAAAATAGCAGGTAGAGCTATTTAAAGTATACATTTTTTGTACATCAAACGTGTTAATGAATGGATCTTTAAATGGACAGGCAATCGTACAGACCACCAATGTAACGACCTGCTACAAGGGTTGTATTTTACATTCGATAACTATCGATACCCTCCCCTATTCAGTAAGAGAAAATACAACTGAATTTCGTTGGTTCGAGTTTTCGAAATATCCGGGAAAACTAAAGCTACTACAAACACATTAACAGTTACTTCGAAGCCTTCAAGATAACGACTTATTTCGAGATAAAGAGTTTAAACTGTATTTCAATAACTTTTAACACCTTACTTGCTTTTATGATGCATTAATAATAATGTAATCCCTACTCATTGGCCCTGGTTTTAGGCAACTCGTTTGATATGTTCCCTTATAGGTTCTTATGAGACAAGTCTAAATGTATTTCTGTTCAATTAGTACTTTAAGTTTGGTACATTTTTGTGAAAGTTTAACCTGCAGAATTTTCAATCCAACGGTAAATATGATTCTATTTAATTTCTATGAGTCGTAGAAAAGTATGTCTATTGCAAATTGACAAAATATTATTCGTTACCAACGAAATCACCAGGATGTATACATTTATAGGTTTGAATTCAATTCAATTTGTAACAGTATTCACGTTTCACGTTTTCATTTCCTCAGTTCGACGTCATCATGACATCATTGAAACTATCACAACCACGTCACCCGATATACTCCTTTCACTACAAATCCACATGAACAATATTTCGGACATTCACTAATGTGTAGTGTCGGGTATTTATGCAATCGATGTTTTTAATTTGCTTTCAGTGTTTTTTATCACGAAGAATTAAAATGATTCTTTGATATTTGTTAATTTTTTTGGTTTTTGGTTTGTGCTGAAACATGATCTCATAGTGTTAGTCATGATTCAGTGGAACACAAATGAAGAAGACTCATTATTCGGTGTATGCCATGCAGGAATCAGGATCCTTGCAGTAGGGGGTTTCCCTTGCCATACCATCTTTGTTAGTATGTTGGCTAGATAGATGCGGCATTTCGATGCATGAACAGTCACTATGACAACGAATCTCGATCTACAAGAGATTAGGATTCAATTGAGGACAAATGCATCATGATTGTATCCCGTTTCCGGTACGCCGCTATTACTGACTGTGTCCATTTGATCCTGAATGTTGAGGCGATTTGCGCTTGCGGGCTGGGGAAAATCGTCTTAGTTGATTAAATTCTGACCTTCTTAAATCAGTCTGCTGTAAATCTCTCTCTCGTAAACTCATTTCTCTTTCATATCTAAGTTCTTGTCTCCTTGTTATCACCTTATCCGCAATAAGTGCTGGCAACATGTCAAGTTGATTCTGTAACCAAATAAAACTAATCATTTACCAGTGTATATAATTACTTTGTCATTATCAGTTATCACCACTTCTTACAACAGTCTATATACTGGGATAAACATGTGATCCAGAATTAACATTTCCTTGTAAACTGAATCATAACATTTTATTTGATTGGCGAGTCGAATAATCTGTCAAAAACAATCACGTTGAGCTATTATGATGGTTGTTATATGCCAAATACTGAGAGAATAACAATTATGCTGTTTATTTTGTATTAGCAATAAATGATATAGTCTTTTGTGAGAATGTAGGGTTTACAAACAATAGTTCAGTTATATCTTCGTGGTCAACTTTATTGAATGATGGAAGCATGCATCCTTTAACCACACACAAAACGAAACACCTTTACCCAGAAAGAAATTAACAAACTTTAATACAATACTATGTATCGATTTGACCGTGTGGTTGATGGGATTAGAGCTAACAACCACTAATGATGATAGGTGCTTAATACACCAGTAGATGTATAAATAATATTTTACGGTATACATTAGTCTATTAGCATTTCAATAAATACCTGCCTCCATGACATACGGGCTAGCTTCAATATTATATTTCGAACGGTTATGCAGTTGTTATGTATATATATTACCACATGTTTACATTACCACATGTTTACATTCTAACTGACGATTTTTCATGTAGTATCTCTAATCACTCCATTAAAGGTAGAAATATATAATATTGCAAAGGCTGCTTCCATGTAACGAATAAAACACAAAACTCACTCTCTAGACGCAACGTAAATGTATGTTTCGCGATTGAAAAATGACAAACTTCTGTACGTAAAATACAACTCGTGCCGAAATGTGCGTTTGCAATTGTTCCTGGTCCTTGAAGTTCTAATAATATACTATATCTAGTCTTGTACTGTCCTTGTTTATGTTGTTATTCATGTGTGTGATATCATGTGTTCTAATTTAGTGGAATCGAATATGTCGGTTTTGCTTTGATCTCTGTGTATATGTGTATTGTCGTTGGAGATCCAATTATCAAGAAGGGAGAATTGAGATCTCACTAACAGATTTAACACCGCCACATACCTAGATATCAAACATGAGATGCCATGGTATTTTTTTGTTTTTGTTTCGCGAGTTACGATGAGAGATTATTGCTCGTTTTGTTAATATTAAATTGTTGACCATCACTGTTTAAATTGTCTTTTCATAAGCTTTCCTGAATGATCAATACACCAGTACCACCATAAATGTTCCCGATGTCATATTAATTGCGCAACGAGGAAAAACAAACATCAACAATATGTATTCTATCAGATTATTTGTAAAAAAAAAAAGACGCTTTATAATTGAATTCAGTTGTTGGTAATTGGCAGATACCTATAATTTAAGGAAGTGAAATTCAAATGATAAAATGAGACAATGGGGAAATATTAATTGAAAAAAAACACCTACAAAACGGTAAACATTTGTGATGATCTTTGTATATATTATCAATTAAAAAACGGTATAATAATAGCCGTATTGGTAGTAGATAGCAAGCTTAAAGACGCCTACAACGGTAGCAGTTGACTACACAGATTTATTTCATGAATGAACATTGTAAATAATGATCTTCAGATATAATCTCTACAATATGGTTTGCTATAAGACGTTACATATGTTGGAATAGTTAGTACTTGTAGTGAGAATATACGCGTTCTCATGGCTTACCTAAATGTTGGATAATATGTGTTGTGGCAAAAAAACAAAAAGATTAACTGTTGCACTAACGGATAATGCCAAATTTTGGAAGATTTGTAATTTATTATATTCCTTCCATATACATGTTTTGCCAATTGAATCGTACTATATATTCTTCAAATAGTATTATCTAATTATCTCCCCTCTAGGATCAATATGGGGATACACCCCTTCATAATAAATCACTGTGTAAAACAACTATTTTCTCATGAGAAAAGTCCTTAAAACTCAATTAATCATACCTGTAATTCTAATAATTTATCTTCAATTTTTGCCACTCGTTTTTCTAAACTATGTCCATTGGTCTGCATGTCTGATACCATGACTTGAATATGTGACTGAGTCTGGAATATACAAATGTACATAATACAATGCCGACATAAGTGGAATCAAACTAAAGCACATTATGGGCTATAACAGAAGTATATATACTACTCAAGTATTGATAATTGAATATGTGTATTATTGTTTATTTAGTGCTATACAACATATAAAAAAACAATGTGCCACACTTGTTTGAACAGCTAGCACTCTACTCTAAGCTAAACTAAATTCCCTTTCTAAATAAAAGAACTACGACAGATGAAATGGCAACTTAATATGATAGCCTGTGTAATGTGTCTAAGTTGGCAAATTAATATGATAGCTTGTGTAATGTGTCTAAGTTGGCAAATTAATATGATAGCCTATGTAATGTGTCTAAGTTGGCAAATTAATATGATAGCCTGTGTAATACTTCTAAGTTACGTCTACATCTAACGAGATAAGCATTTGTTGTCTCGTTTTTGTTTTAAATTATTAATTTCCAATATATGTATCATAAAAAGTGCTATAATTTCATACATGATATCAAATATATATTTTGTCAATCTTAGTGAAATAAAGGACTTCAAAAGATGAGTTCCACAATTTGGTATCCGTTTGATGTTAACTACTTTGGTCAATAAAGAGCAATGAACGACCCTTGATAACCACGTGATATACAATTCAAATAACATGTTTTACCAAGGAGAGACTTTCACATGAAAACTAAAATGTATTTAACATCTAAAGATAAAAGACTGCACCAAAGATGAGAGCTAGGAGAGAAAGGAATCTTAAACATATTGTTATTATATATACAAAGAAATAAACCATGGAAACAAAATAAACACTGAGATATATCTACATCGACAAAGGTAAAGAGTACCGCTCACCAGTAGGCTAGGGTTCGTTTCACTCTCATATTAGGGTATCAGTCATGCTCATTATTGAAGACCCTACACCTTACTGTGACGGTGAAAATTAGGACAGCGTGCCATTCTTTTAATTTAATGTGGGTTTAAATGTACTGTTGGATTGTCTATCATGTTCATTTACATCATTTCTAACTAATCGTTCAGTTATAGCAAGATGCGAGGATGCTGGGATGAAATACTCGAATTATCTGGAGCAAGATTCACATCCACGAGACACATGAGAAACATTATCTGTATTAGAAGAATATAAAATGTAAGCGGGTGTATTAGAAATGAGAAAACTAAAATCGGGTTCATTAGAAAGACGAAAATTAAGATGGGGGTGCATAAAAGGGGTCACAACTGATAGTAGCCGAGGAAGACAATTTAGTCTATAGAGTGGGTTCTGGGTCATGCTGAAATAAGTAGGTAAAGGTTATGAACATAGGTTAATGAATCAAAGACAGAGTTGTCGTCCACTGTTGATAATAGTAGTTATGTATCCACGCCAGGTACATGTAAACGTCTTATAAAGATGACCTACTTTTAAAGCTATAAATCATTACAAAACCATAATAATGAATGTTCTAGACGAACAGTTTCTATTATTTTGAATCATACAGTATTATAGGGAAAATCAATATATACAATAAGTATTAATTGATTGATTCGTCAATAAAAAACATGAAAGATAATAAACCTTGCTGATTGAACTTATGTTTTATTCATCAAATATAAATTGAAAATGAAACGGCTCAGATCATTTTGGAAATGGCTATATAAACAATAATTTTATTATTTTGTTTGCAAATTGTAACAACATAAGCAACGCGAAGGTGTTTTGCTTGTGAATTATTATATGCACTTTATAATATACTTGAACCTTATTAAATCTAGCAGATATCCTAAACATTTATTCAAAGTAGCTATTTTATGCATGTTTGCTCACACGTTTGATCGTTGAAATTTTCATAAGCCATAACAAGCTAAATCGAACTATCGTGATCTCTAGAGAATGTTGTATTGTGTACTTTAATAATGATTATTCTAAGTGTTATATAGACAATGACACTGCGGATGATGTACTGTAGATATCAGCCTCACCGACATTATTTCCATTAAAGGAAACACTGTGTTCGCATATATTAAACCATTCATAGAGAAAACAGAGTGTATTGTAACTTTCCATTAAAGAAAGATTGTGTTGGCATATATTAGACCATCCATAACGAAAATAGGGTTTGTTGTCATCCGAATTACAAGTTTTGAAGTGAATTAATAAATATATATATTATTTCTTCAAATATATGAAATAATATGACATAAGGTGTCTTCAATGCAAACATAGATAATAAATAAGTTTCTCTTCTTCGAAAGACAAGACAAGACTAAGAGGCGGATCATGTATGTTCCACTCCAATTTGAAATTGACTGCACAATCATACATTCAGTGATGACTTTCATCGTCAGATTTCTCTACACGTCATAATTATGGTCGACTAATTATGTCAGTACAACTATCAAAACATTGCCTCTGATTACTGCATATGTATGATGCATCGCATTTGCCATTCACAGAGAGTTAGCAGTGTACTCTTTTGTAGTTTATGGTCTTACTCCCGTAGCTTATTGTCGGGTGATTGGGTGAGGGCGCTGCTGTTGCTCCACTGTCTTTGATTTTATGCTTCACTGATGACCTAGCCATGTGGTGATTTTGATGCTGTTCCATTTTATCGTATATTACCTCTTTGTAAGTTCAGAATATGAAGAGTATTTTCTTGAAATGGATAAAGCAAAATGGAACTTGAGAATCAATTTCCCGTGGATGGTAACGTGCGGGGTGTAGAGATAAGCAAACTACTACTAATATATGGTCTCTGTACAGTATTCATGATCAAGTCAACTACTAAATTTATTAATCGGAAAGTCAGCAAATATTATTGCATGAAAAACAATCTAATAGATTCGCTACGTAATAGTTTGGTCCCGTACATCGTCATGTCAAGAATCTAAATAGTGAAGGTGATCGTTAGTATTTCCTACAGGAAATATACTACGGATATCTACATATCTAAGTAAAAAACAATGTTAGGAGAGTACGTAATGTTTAATTAACGATGTCTAGCACCTCGTAATAGCAATGTTCATATTGGTCACCAGCTGAAAGTAACACGTAAGGCGTACTAAAAAGCACAATCATGCAAATCAATTGAGAAAAGACGTGCACACTAAGAACGTTGATGCCATGCCTGTAGATTATATAGGTATTGCTAGTTTACAGATTTGGTATTAAGAAACGAATTCAAACCTGAAGAAATTCAACATGAGAAGTTGAAATATAAATTTTCCGTCTTTGTGTCAAGCCATCAAATCCTAATTTCTAAATTGGAAAAAGGAAAGGAGGATCGATGGTCAATAAAGTTACTTATTTTTCAATTATAGTTCATGCATTTTCACAACATTATCATAATAGACCTTCATCGCAAAAGATGTCTTTAATAAATAAAACATTCAAAAATATTTTTTCACAAAAAACAAATTTTTGGACAAAGAACCATCGAAGTCCTTTCCTTTTAACCGCATGCGAGCGCCGTTTATTTATTCACTCGAATAGAAAAATATATCTCTTAATGTATATTTTATGTGGTTATTTGTAATCATTAAGAGGGAAACATATGTTTTAGTGATCCATCGCTTATCAAGTTATTGATTCTTTACCGTCACTGATACATTTTCTATTATCTCTTATCGACTATTGAAGTATGGTGTTTGATATAGCATCCATTTAAATGTCATACAACTGTTATTATTCACTTTTTAAGTAAGAGTAAATTTCAGTTTCTCCTTGAACTTGGGTACTCTGTGTTGGTCTTAAATTCGTCGTGGGTAAGCGAGAAATAGTAATATTAATGATTTATTCAAATGAATAACACATGAGGTCAAATATGTCAGTATATAACTTTTCTTTGTTTATGTAGAAAACTCCAACATTGTAAGTGATTAAGAAAATCCTTAAAAATTGGGATCAAATTATATAAATAGAGGATATAAGAAAGTTAAGTACTTTTTTTCAAGTCTCAATGGTGCAACACACTACTTCAACAGTCTTCTATTGATTTCTTATTCATTAACTTGACGTAACATTTGTTTCAGTCAAGGAAGTGTTTATATCTAGTTAAAAGGAAAGGCTCCGCTAAAAAAAAAAAAAATGAACAAAGTGCTATTCTAAATTCTCATTTCAAACTGAAATGTGTACATATTTGTGACTAAAGGTTAAAATTCAAATGACACACAAACAATTCCAGTAAAAAAAGCATCCCATCTGATCAATTCCTAAAAAACTGTATACTAATAGATGATGTACCAGAAATATTGAATGACTAATATATAACCACTTACATATAAAATGAATACATACAAATATAACTATAGCCAAATTACATATTGTAACAAGGTCAATTACACATACAATTCAGTATCTCGTTTATCTCTTTGAAGCATTAATTTGTTAAAAAAAAATCGAAGTATTTTCAATGTGAAGAGTTTTGTTAGTGTCTATACCTACACTAAGAAAAACATGTGCACTCCTCATCAAGCCTCTAATATTTTCAAGATCAATACTAGATGGAAAAATAATGCATTTTATTCATGTCTTAAGAAGACAAACTCCACAACGTTACCTTTGCCATATCTGCTACGGTGTTCTGTTGTTCTGTTAATTTTCTTTGGTCCATTTTTACATCTCGTAAACTTAAAAAAAAGAAATTAGGAAAATGCATAATTTTCTTAACATAGACAAATCGATAATTATTGTAAGTATAAGTCCTTTGAGAAATCTGAGAGAACAAACGTTTTGTCTGACTTTTGGTAATCGCTACAGCTGCTTTTTATCAACTGGAATATCCCAGTGTGTGGAACTTTGGACATGTGGAATCTTATAAATGTACTATTAAGGTCTGGGTTGCCAAATATTTAAATGATCTATAGTAAACAGTTCCTTGGAATTATTGCAGTTGGGCCAGGATTGAAATGGATTTTAAATTTTCAAATAAAGCTATAATGCATTCCTTAGTCGTAACTGATGAAATATATCTAAACTGTACAAACATGTTGATAAACTCTAGAGAAAACCGAAGAGGCAACCAATAATGGACAATCCAGAGAAACTGGGCACTCAAGACACAGGACGAAGACAAACTAAGCAAAACATCACAACACAGAAAACTAAAAGGATTAGCATCACTGATCCACCATAAACCGGGGGAGGGGCACGTGTTCGAGAAGAGTAAGCAGTGTTGCTGATACCTGTCTTTCTTACTGATTTTGGAAGTAATATCTTGGACAGATTATATAATTGAGACAGAGAAAGTTGTCATTTTCGATTGCCTGAGGTTATGTTTGTTTCACCTTTTGTTGTCATGTTAAATGTTTGTTTTGTGGCAGTGTAGTGGCATAAATCACATGTGGATTTTGAAAAACTCTAAAGACCTTTTGTATAACCTGAAATCAAGATCTTTCTCTCAGGTATCCTCCATCAAAGCTTTAGATTTTTCAACTCTGTATACCACCCTACCGCATGACAAAGTAAAAACCCGTTTAAAGAAACCATTCACAAAGCTTTCAGTCATAGAAACGATGGCTCAAAATTTGTTGTATTAGGCTACAATTCCACATATTTTTCAAACAAAATTCAAAAAGGTAAAACATGCTACTCCGAGGAACAAATGATCAGTATGCTGGAGTTACTCATCGATAACATATTTGTCTCCTTTGGAGGGGCACTGTTTCAGCAGGTCGTCGGCATACCAATGGGTACGAATTGTGCCCCTCTTCTAGCCGATTTATTTTTATACTCATATGAGTCGGAGTTTCTTCAAAATCTTGTAAAAGATAAGAAGATTCATGAAGCTAGAGCCTTTAATTTCACATACAGGTATATTGATGACGTTTTATCTATCAATAATCCTAGATTTGCAGAATTTCGTCAATTGATATATCCTCCAGAGTTGGAAATTAAAGAGACCACAAATACAGCTTCGTCCGCATTATTTTTGGACTTATACCTCGAATTTGACGACAGTGGTCAACTCAGTACTAAAATATTTGATAAACGGGATGACTTCAATTTTAAAATCATAAATTTTCCAAATATGTGCAGCAATATACCAGCTTCTCCTGCATATGGTGTTTACATCTCACAATTGATTCGTTATGCAAGGGCCAGTAGCAATTATTCTGATTTCTTGAAACGTCATCTTTATCTGAGAAACAGGCTACTGGACCAGGGCTATAAAAAGATTCGCCTTATTCGATCTCTTAAAAATTTATATTCCGATACCAAGATCTTGTCAAAAAATATTCTGTCTCTGCAGAGACGATAATAAACGATGGATTTTCATAAAGTAAATATGAAAAATGTATAAAGATAAGGATTAAGCAATCGTGGTTTAGACATGACGTTATTCAACATCTCATTTGAAATAAAATTGTGTAAGAAGATGACCGTTTAGTTAAACCGTTCTGCAGAGACGATACTAAACGATGGATTTTCATAGAGTACTGCGTTGATTACTATTATACCTAATTTGTCCCAGTATTGTTAAAAATGCTGTTATAGTGACAACCGGAACCTTTTAACCGTAATGGAAGCGGGATGTTTGGCGCCGTAAAATCTGATTCAACGCTCCATTTCTTTGGAAATGCCTGTACCAAGTCAGGGCGATTGCGGTTTTCCCAGTTTTCCGGTTGTTGACTGATTTTGTCTGTTTGTTGACTTATGAGTTTTGCCT
The DNA here is from genome assembly GCA_963680875.1 of Bathymodiolus brooksi. Classification (NCBI taxonomy): domain Eukaryota; kingdom Metazoa; phylum Mollusca; class Bivalvia; order Mytilida; family Modiolidae; genus Bathymodiolus; species Bathymodiolus brooksi. The sequence goes on along the minus strand of OY804577.1, from coordinate 71,093,802 downwards.
TTCCCTTTGGAAGATTGCTCGGTGTTCGGTAATTTTGTTATTACCCTTATTTAACAAGATTGTCTTTAAATAAGATACACGTCTAGTTTTGCCATGACGTGTACAAATATTCTGATAAACAATTATATGGTTATCATCAAAATCGAATCAAACTGTCAATACAGTCACGACAGAAACTAATGGGACACACTCAGAGAGAGAGAGGGGGGGGGGAGAGAGGGGGGACCCAACAAAATTAGGTTTCCTTCACATACAGCGGCAAATATGCTATGCTGATTATGGACAAGGACCGATTCAACAATATACAAATAATAATTTAAATCAACAAAGAAAAGACATATGTCTACATTATAAAAAGTGGTGTGTTAAACCACTTTTACAAGAGTTCCAAACTGTACAATGCTTGAAAATAACATTTCTGATTCGGTACAGATAATAACCAATGTATACGACCAAGACATAAGTTAACGGAAGTTAGCATTAAGAATCTGTACCTTCAGGGCAGTCTTAATAATTGTAGAAATGAAATGCCATTTAGCATCAATACTAAATTGATACAGGCTGTATCTAAAATGTAATATAAATTTAACCTGCAAATTAATATCATATGATGCTTGTTATTTGCTGCATAGCCCTTAGCCATACTAAAATCAGATTGCATCTAAATTGTACAATTTCAATAATGAAATATCGATGTATGCAACAATACATGATGATTATATTTTTTGTGAAAAAAACAACTTACTTGTGAATTGCCTGAAGAAACTTTCTTTGGTGTGATCTCACTCTGCTGGCGTTCACTTTCTTTATTAATTTCGTGTGTTTATAAATCAACCACGTTTCGCGTAATACATTGGCTGCTGCATTTTTTAACTGTGAGGTAGAAAATGTGAACATTAAAAACTCAGTCTGAGCAAAATTGAATTGCTTTCAAGAGTAACAGCATACAACTAATTCAAATTAACATTCTTTCACTATAAAATTATATTTAACGCATTGCACTATTAATGATACAGTAAAACATGTTTATTCAAAACATTTACATTACTTATGCAAATAGTTTGAAGTTGATTAATGAAATTTACAATAGTTTGCATTATAAATATTCCATTCATCAATTATTATGCTTTGTCATAAAAATACAAAACACAGATACCAAGTAAAACATCTATCTAGATTGCACAATTATAGCTTATTTTGTTTATAATTATTTAAAGTGCACATCTAATGAAAAATGTATTCGCATGATCAAAGAAAAACAAAAGAAAAAACGTGATACACAATGTGGAAACATTTATAAATATGATTCCCATAATACAGTGCCTGACGATGACTGTTGGGAATCAAATATCTTGCTGATGATAATCAGTGAGAAGTAATACAGTGCCTGACGATGACTGTTGGGAATCAAATATCTTGCTGATGATAATCAGTGAGAAGTAATACAGTGCCTGACGATGACTCTTGGGAATCAAATATCTTGCTGATGATAATCAGTGAGAAGTAATACAGTGCCCGACGATGACTGTTGGGAATCAAATATCTTGCTGATGATAATCAGTGAGAAGTAATACAGTGCCTGGCGATGACTGTTGGGAATCAAATATCTTGCTGATGATAATCAGTGAGAAGTAATACAGTGCCTGACGATGACTGTTGGGAATCAAATATCTTGCTGATGATAATCAGTGAGAAGTAATACAGTGCCTGACGATGACTGGTGGGAATCAAATATCTTGCTGATGATAATCAGTGAGAAGTAATACAGTGCCTGACGATGACTGTTCGGAATCAAATATATTGCTGATGATAATCAGTGAGAAGTGATACAGTGCCTGACGATGACTGTTGGGAATCAAGTATCTTGCTGATGATAATCAGTGAGAAGTAATACAGTGCCTGACGATGACTGTTGGGAATCAAATATCTTGCTGATGATAATCAGTGAGAAGTAATACAGTGCCTGACGATGACTGGTGGGAATCAAATATCTTGCTGATGATAATCAGTGAGAAGTAATACAGTGCCTGACGATGACTGTTGGGAATCAAATATATTGCTGATGATAATCAGTGAGAAGTAATACAGTGCCTGACGATGACTGTTGGGAATCAAATATCTTACTGATGATAATCAGTGAGAAGTAATACAGTGCCTGACGATGACTGTTGGGAATCAAATATCTTGCTGATGATAATCAGTGAGAAGTAATACAGTGCCTGACGATGACTGTTGGGAATCAAGTATTTTGCTGATGATAATCAGTGAGAAGTAATACAGTGCCTGACGATGACTGCTGGGAATCAAATATCCTGCTGATGATAATCAGTGAGAAGTAATACAGTGCCTGACGATGACTGTTGGGAATCAAATATCTTGCCGATGATAATCAGTGAGAAGTAATACAGTGCCTGACGATGACTGTTGGGAATCAAATATCTTACTGATAATAATCAGTGAGAAGTAATACAGTGCCTGACGATGACTGGTGGGAATCAAATATCTTGCTGATGATAATCAGTGGGAAGTAAATGTAGTAACTGGTGATGATCGTTGAGGTTTAAGCCGTGAAACTGAAGATGGCCGTTGTGGGGTAGAGTCCTGTAGCTTACGATGACCGTTGGTGATTGAATAATATATATATATCTGATGAGAACCATCGGGGTTAACAAGCAATGCAGCTGACGATGACTGTTGTGGTTATAATCGTGTAGTTGCGAACGACAGTAAAGGTTACATTCATGTAGCTTACTATGACCCTTGCTGATATAATCATGTAGCGCATGATAAGCTTTGAAGTTTGGGTCATGTAGCTGATTATGACCATTGGAGTTATTATCAAATATGTTGACCATGATTGTTATGATTATGATCACGTAACTGACGACGACAGCTGAGGTAAGACTCGTGTAGCTAGCTGTTGTTGACCATTGTGATTTAAATTAATATCTTAGAATAGGTATTTATTCAAATGTAATATAAAACAGAATGATACGATTTCTAAGGTGTCGTATTAAGCATTTCGCATGGTAAACAAGATATTTATCCACAAATGGTGAAAGTTCTGTGTTCATTTTGAATCATGTCACTGTAATAGATAGCAGGATTGATTCTTTATGTGAAAGATAAGGAATTAATAGAGACTCTTCTGTTCCTTATTACTTTTGATCATCAGCGTGGGAGATTAATCCTCTTCGCCTAATATATCAGATGAATCGCCTCTTCAGACAGTAACACTGAACCTTACAAATGTAGTTTAGTATAATGTACTATTAAACATAACTCTTAGCGGTCTTATTTGAAACCTTTGATGTACACTCATTTGTGAAGCGTTTCGTTGGTTTCTAAGATTTTTCTTTAAACTCAAAGGTTATTCTATGTTTTCTTTTTTTATTTTAAATTTAGATTGATAATATCGTGATAAAAATTTAACGGAAAATTTTAACGCGATTAATATATTTACGTCAATTATCTGTGGAATCATAATTAATTGGGGCTGTCGTGGTCGTGATCGTATGGTAGTTGGATTTACAACTATCTGTGCATATCAGCACTTAATGTGCGAGTTCGAATTCCGCTCATGGCGATGTCCACTCGATACATTATGTGATACAGTTTGTCCGTGACTTGTTTTCTCCGGCTACTCCAATTTCCTCCACCAATAAAACTGATCGCCACGATATAACTGGAATATTGTTAAACACCATAAACCAAATCATAATAAATAATTTCGAATGTCCATTGTAGCCACTAGGATCATGAACTTATATTTATCATGTGGTTATAAATTATTCAAGATTACCATAATTGAAAACATCACAGAAAAAATAAGAGATTAATGTATTATACCACAAAACGCTAGGAGTATTTCCAAATCAACAATGAAGCAATTAAGTTTGGTCTATATGTACTGGCAAAGCCACAAGAACTTAATTTGATATATGTGACATTTATCTCGTATACAGTTTGATTATAAATAGTCAGCTGTGCCTCATAATTCAATAATTGGTGCATCTATCTTAGAATGTCATATATGTAGGTGGTAGGCGATTCTTATTCCTAGCAACTGTACTCTCCCTTATGGACAAATTGGTGATATTACATCAAGATGTAATGCTTACAAGAAAACCACCGACCTGTTGCAAGTCAAGTCAATGACAAACTTTATCACATACAACATTATCTGATAAAGTTTGTCAGTGACTTGCGACAGGTCGGTGGTTTTCTTTGGGTACTCCGCTTTCCTCCACCAATAAAACTGACCTCCATTGATATAACTAAAATATTGTTGAAAGTGGCGTTAAACACCATAACCCTATAACCCTAGCACGTAGCCCTACTAGCAAGCTAAGCAGTGTGTGTCATAATGTTTCTCACATTTGATTGAAATCAACCGTCAGTATGTCGACGATTCTATACCATTTACCAAAAAATCAGAGATAATGCTGTTCATAAAATATTCGCAAAAATAGCAAGTTAGGGAAACATTTAGGAAATGTTTTGCTATTATTTTTTACTCGCAAGTTAGGAGAATATTTAGGAAACTTTTTCCTATAATTCTTTACTCCTAAGATGTCAGCGATTTGCCTTCATCGTTTTTCTTTAAAACACCTTAGATTTTATATCAAGCACGAACAATAAATAATGTTACCCAGAAGAAAATTCTTGAACTATGTAACTAACTACAGAGAGGATCTAAATTGGAATTGCTCTAGATTGAATCAGAGAACAGACACTGATGACAAAAACCTCCAATATAAGTCAGTAGATATCATAGAAACATCCAATCTGATTCATCTTAAGTTATTACGAAAGGATGTCTAACAAAGCAGACTGTAGCATGTAAATGGGGCATGCCGATTATTCAGATCAGGTATATCTTTATACCAAGACCCCTCTGTAGTATTATTTAATCAGATCTGGTATATCTTAATAACAAGACCCCTCTTTAATATTATTTAATCAGTTAATCTACACGTTTTTGTGCATCATTCCTGTAATAACTAATAGAGATTTGTAAACTGACGTTTCCATAAATACATTATCTTGGATGTGCAAACATCATTTTATATTTTTATTAAGAAAGGCAAATTGTAAACTTGTGAATTATTTTGTTGGTAGATTTGTTGCGAATATGTCCTCGTTATATTTGAAATCTCAGTCGAATCAAAATTACAAGTATATAGTTTAAACTTTCTTTATGTATTTATCATGTCTAATGACAGGACAGTGCATAAGCGAACCACCATAATTCAAAGGTTTATCGTAATTGCTGAAAACATGAGACTATAACGAGGTATGATAAGTGTCATTAAGTGTCCATTATGCCTAGGTCAGATTCGTAATTGAGTCCACATTTTTCAAAATGTTTCTAGAAATTGTTCGAAATTGTTTTCTCTCGAAGAAATTACCCATAATAATTAAGTAATGATTGTTAAACGTATGACATAGCATGTGTCGTTTAATGAAGATATACTCTCTACTAATTGAACAGAAACCATTTATGAATTAAGCAATTTGGGGATAATAACATATAAAGGAGTAGTGGCACGGAGGCTGAAATCGAACCTTCGTGGCCCTACTATACTAATTCCCTCGCCAAGTTTTGATATGTAAAACTTAAATAATATAGTGTTTAGATTTAAGACAAATAAATAGAAACCATAGAATATGATAAGGTGATTATTTAAAATGTGCACATTCTTTGCAAACCAACGAGTGAAATAGTGTCACACAAATCAATTTAAAAAGAAATGAAGCTATTTATCGTAACTTTATCAAATTCCAAAAAATATTCACAGACAATTTAATTTGCTTCTTATCTTTACCATTCGAATTGTTTTTAATCATTTAAAGATTTATAATATATGCTAAAGTATTTAAATGAATCAGGATATTAATTTATAATGGTCCGTGGCGTTGTTTTGATCATTTCAAAGTTGTCCTCAAATAAACATATCCCAAACATTTGGTTTTAAATGTGGAAGAAACCGCGATTAGCTAATGACACGGTATTAATCGAGGATTTTTATGAAACCAGAGAGTCCCCCGAGATTGTATCGTTCATCTGAATTAATATTTATCATTTAATGGCAGATTTCAAAATGAGAAGTAAATTTTCACATCTACAAAGCTTTGATAATCGTTACAAAATCGGGTTGTAAGACACAACCAAGAAGGATATATTGTTAGCAAATACTGCCTTATATACATGTAATCTACATAATTATGGCAATATCCCGCTTTAGTTCAACGCCCATATGGATTGTCGATAGAAAATTGGCATGGATTCACCCACCCAATAGATTTCAGCAGGCATATTGTGGTCTATATGGTTAGTTGATTCAGAGAAAATTAAAATGAAAGACGAATGCGGACACAAAGGATGAAAATAGCTAGCACGGACCAGTTTATTATTATTATTATATATTAGAGCATAAACGAAATAAAAACTGCTACGATCATTCTTTGTTATTTTTGTCAAGAATACAAACCAGTGAAAAAGTGAAAAACGTATTTTACTTCCTTGTTAGAAACAGTCGTTATTGTGAAGCAAATTAATATAGCTTCATTTCATCTTACGTTCTTATTGATGTCCTTGTCGTTCATAAAATTCATGACGTTACGTTCAGCATTTGACAGTTCAATCCATTGTGTAAGAAGTGCCACTAGAATAGCGGTAATCCCAGCACCCTGGTATATAGTAGAATATGTATCATTGTTTAATATATATAAATACATAGATATATTACTAACGATTTAAACCTACCCTTTTTGTTAACTGTGTGTCCATCATAAAATTATGGACATGCGTTTCTGCTCTGCTTAATTCGAGTTTTCGTGCTACGAGTGCTACTACTAATGCTGTACAACCAGACCCCTGACACAAAATAATCATTCTTATAAATATATAATACAACGCATACATTTAAAATTGTCTGAGACAAAATATTACAAAACACACCTTGAAATCTAAAATTCAATTGTTAACTCTAGGACCTCAGAAGCCACACACCACTTAAGTAGCCGTTTAGTCTTCCAGACATCTAAACAAGACAGGTGTATTTATAGCTGTCCGTGCGTTCATTCTCCATTAAATTCGACGGTCAAGATATAGCTGACAAATTGGTTAAAGTGATGATAAATACCAATACCTATCCCACAGTTTATTAGAACTGACATTGAATTATATCTGTCTACGTTGTCAATCAATAATCAATTTCAGGAAATATTAAAGTGCAAATTAGGATATACAAAGTGTAAATTAGTCTAAAATGTTTGTCCATGTCTTGAAACAGGAAAACTGAAGTGTCATCCACGCTGTCCGTAGACAAATCGCAGGCGGTATTACCCACGCTCAAAGGCGACTTATAAATGCATCCTGGTCTACGTTGATGATTGTATTTGCTTGCAAATGTAATTTTTTAGAGCAATATATACACTAGGACAAATGAAATTTTGTCAGCATTTATTTTTTGTTTGTTTTGATTCTGCTGTAATATATAAATTGCAATATGTTGTTGTCTTCATTTGAGCACAGGCACTCGTGGCACGGACTTACCACCCCCTTTTTTTCTAACTTTCTGTTTACAAATTTATTTTCAATAAAATTTCTTTATTTCTTTATTATTTCATCTCTTTTTCCTTATTTTAACTTGTTCGTGTCAATATTCATACAATCTTATGTTAACATCATGTGTCGACCCTATATAGATACTAATAATCCACAAGACATGAAACTCCGCAGGTTTAAAAATCGTACCCCTGCTCGCTTTGAGTACATTTATTGCAAACTAGGACATATATCCATTCCTAAAAGACGCATCTTTTCGCCCCTATTTTTGTTGTTGTGCATACGATAGCTCAGTTCTCCAGAATTTTAAGATTTTCAAACATTTATTACCAAATTTTTCGTAGAGTACCCTTTGGTGACGGAAGTGACGTACCACTGAATTCCAAATGCATTACTTCAACGATAGGGTCAGAAAAGTTCCAAACATTTATTATTTTGGCCCAATATTTTGATATCATGACCAAGAGAAAAAGAAACTACCAGTCCACAGATATAGTTACATGGTAGAATATGTAATTAAGTTTGTAGTTATCATTAACAGGCGATGAGAAAAACTGATATATCTGTGAACTGGTAGTTTTTTTTCTCTTGGTCATGATTTCAAAATATTGCGCCAAAATGATAAATGTTTGGAACTTTTCTGACCCTATCGTTGAAGTAATGCATTCGGAATTCAGTGGTACATCACTTCCGTCACCGAAGGGGTACTTTACGAAATATTTGGCAATAAATGTTCGAAAATCTTAAAATTCGGGAGAACTGAGCTATCGTATGCACAAAACAAAAACGGGGGCGAAGAGATGCGTCTTTTAGGAATGGATACATATCCTAGTTTGAATGACATAACGGAAATAAGGTGCAATAAATGTACTCGAAGCGAGCAGGGGTACGATTTTTAAACCTGTGGAGTATCATGCCTTGTGGATTATTAGTATCTATATAGGGTCGATACATGCAAATTGTTGTTAATATAAGATTGTATGAATATTTACACGAACAAGTTAAAATAAGGAAAAAGAGATGAAGTAATAAAGAAATAAAGAAATTTTATTGCAAATAAATTTGTAAACAAATTTTATTGAAAATAAATTTGTAAGCAGACTTGATTTAATCTCATATTCATGTAAATAATAATATCAGATTCCTTGGTGTTTAATTTGTTACCGAATTGCACGTCAACATTTGCGCGGTTTAGCTACCAGTCATCCGATTGTCAACAGAAGATTATGAATGTTCTGTTATTTTGTTATTTATTATTCGTGAAGTGTGTTTTTTTCTTCAAGTTAATTGTGTAAATTGGGATTCAGCTTGTGCGTAGCATTACCCATGTAGCTATGCAATTAATGAAGTGTATGTTTTTTAATGTAATTGTGCAACTTGGGATTCAGCTTGTGCGTAGCCATTACCCATGTAGCTATGCAATTAATGAAGTGCATGTTTTTTTAATGTAATTGTGCAAATTGGGATTCAGCTCGTGTATATCATTACCTCCGAAGCTATGTTACTTTTTATTTGCAATTCATGAAGTGTATGTTTTAAGTTGAGATTTATATTATGCATGTCATTACATCACGTGTAAGTTAATTGCGTAAATTGGGATTTAACTTGTACCTACCATTACCCCTGTAGCTATGGCAATACCTCTACCACAATACGTATTAGGTACTAAATCACCATACCCAACGGACAGAAACGTAATGGCAATCATCCACATAGAATTCAAAATGTTTGAATGATTAGGGTCCAGATACCTAAAATGAAATCGATAGAAGCTTTTATAATCATACTGTGAAAATGTAATCCATTTAATAACATGCTAGCGCTTTTACTGTTATCAACTATAATTACAGTATATAATAGAGTGGCACAAGTCGTACAGATGATGCTAAAACGACATGATGATGTTATATAATTAGTGTTAAAACTAGCCAGCCATAAAATATCATCCAAGAATAAATATAAAACCCGTAGTTTTTGTTACTTTATTAATGAGGGGAATTGAGGAGGAAATATACATTTTTGTACATCATCGTTGAAATGATTTGGGGGGTCGAATAGGGGGAAATGTAGGAAACAATCTTACTAATTTACCAAAAATAAATAATGGCGCTTAAGTCTTCCCAAAAATGTCAAATTATCTTTAATTGCAAGGACAATTTGTATTATCAAGCAGAAAAAAAACAGAAAAGGAATTTGAAATGTGTAATTGATTTATGGTCCTGTGACTTTATATCCTACTAGTAGCTAAAATACATCAAATGCCCAACATATCAGTTTTATATTCAAAGTTTTTTCTTTTTTATATACACATTATATGATCTGATTGAACTCTATAAGACATATACTCTCTTATTATATAAACGTTGGTACGTAGTGCTTTATGTACCTGTATATCTTAACATGGAGAGTATATGATCATAACAATAAATCAGGAATATACATGATACGATTTGTTAGCTTAGAATGTTTTATTATATTATCATAATATCAAATAATCGATATTAACATGAAAGTCTTCGTGTTTGTTACCTGGCAACATTCGTTTTAAGTCATGACAATATCCTTAAGAGCCTTAATAAAGAAATCGAGAAATAAAAGTTGAAAGAAATTTAATGAACATAAATATAGCGGTTGACGAAATAAAGACATCGCGTGATAATTATTCCAGAATTGCATTCCACTCCAGTTCTTGGTTATGTGTTCTGTGACCTATTTACGTGGAATGAAAATAAACCAAGCAATTGAAAGGATTATATTATGATTTTCATTGCTAATCTTTATTCAAAATAATAAGGAAAGTTAAAGCTACCGATTAATCTCTGTTTATTTCGGTATTCTTCCAATACGCCCAAGATTAAAAGAAATATGAAATATTGTAAAAAATAAAATGACTTAGCAAAACCGTTTTCATTGGACAGACTAACCTTGTGGTGTCCAAATCGAACCCAACGATGGGTGTCTGAGTTAACCCGGATATTTTAAAATAACGGCTTCTTTAAATGGTTCAACTTTTACTTCGAGGTGTCCATGACAACGACACATCATATTTCGAGAAAACATGGTTTGGCTGTATTGATTTTTTAATACATTTATTTATCTAATCTATGGACACAAATCTACTTTTAACTAATGAAACATTCAACCAAATTTGATTCCAATGTACTTTTGATAATGATGGTACGGGATATTTACTGATTTATGAAACGCATAAATATTAGAAATACATCGGTCTAAAAAGAAAGTGGCCCACACATAAATATCCAAGTTAATCCATCGCCAGATCCACATGTCTATATTTCAAATAATCAAAGATACACAGCACCAACAGTTTGAAGATATTAATTGAATAGTTCATTTGAGACTGTATTACACGATGGGTGCCACAAGTGGAGCATGAACTGCCTACCCTTCCGGGACATCTGAGTTCACCACCGGTTTTAGTGGGGATTTGTATTACTCCATCTTTAGTTTTATATGTAATGTTTTGTGGATCGTTGTTTGTTCTTTTGTCCTATTTCTTTTGGCCATTGTCTTGTGTGTTCGTCTTCGATTTACAGCTTCTGATGACCTCTTTGGTATCACCAAACTCTTCTTACACCTTCAGAACCACATAAAATCATTCTAGATATTAAAATGTTGTAAAATCAAAGGTTTGGACGTTTTCATTTTTGTTGCATCCTTTTGTCACGTTGTACGTGAAAATTTATATTTATTTCCCATTTGACAACGAAGAATATCTTGTCAAGCAACGATACCATCGTACATAAGGAATATAATACGATTTAAATACTGATTAATACAATATGATGTACCTATATGTCTGATACAATATCAGATTAAAGTAAACCACATCAATATTGAGGACAGTCGTATATAATCCCTGATAATCCAGAACCTAAACAAAGAGTAGCCATATGGGAATATTGTAGCATATCAAGCCATTCATATAAGTATTTTTAGAGTATAATATTGATTTTGACTTTATAAGGATTGCTGTTGTATTGCAACAATAATTTTGGCTATAAAACGTAGAACGTAGAGGCTTTCAGAAGGGCAATTTAGATTAAGCTGTATTATGTGTACTGTACATGAATATATATAATTAAAATGTTTCGGCATTAGTAAATTGTTTTTGTTTCTTCCTCAGAAAAGTTTGAGGATACCAATAATGTAATCAGATGCTGTAAATCGAAGAACAAATAAAATATGATCAAAAACAACAAAGTACGAAAAGACAAAAAATAATCCACAACAAAACACACAATATCTAAAATTGAGCAATACGAATCCCACTAAAACCGAAGTGAACTCACGTGCTATGTAGATGTAATCAGTTCGTTCTTCACTAGGGACACCTCGTGTTCCTCATGTACTCAATATGTTCGTATTTGTTTGGAATATATTTGTTGATTTCGTCTTTTGATTTATTTTCGTTACAGAGGATGTGTATTTCGTTGATTGGTTGGTATAATTATTTTGCTATGGGTCATTTTGTTTCATATTGCGACTAGTTAGTATGAGATGAACGCGTACGAACAAGAGGCCGGTCGTTGGCAATTTAAAACAAAACTGTACATTGAAAAGGGAATGGGGCTATTAATATATATGACTTCGCTTCGCTTTATCAGGGATGTCACTGAATTGACGGAAAGCAAATTGTGAGGTACGTACATTGTTGAGGTTTCAATTTTAGCAATCTGTCATCATTCAGTATTGTAAATAAGAAACGTAGTGACGTAGATAGTTGAAAACAGATGATTTACATGTGTATAAATGAATATACATTCTTTGGAAATGTTGTGCAATACAGTAACGAGTTGAAGCGAACAATGGCACCATGTGATATACAAATATAAGAAGATCAGGGTTACTTGTTAAAACACAATAGCATGTGCTACAGTATATACGAGATTAGTATTTACAGTGAAATGTTGGCATGCGACCTACTCCTATTTCGTGTTGCCTGAGAAATATTTTGTTAAACCTGCCAATAGCTTGTTTTAGAATGCTGAAATAATAAACGAGAAGGTCAAATAAAATAGTTGGCGTCACCTTCCAATCAATCAATCAATCAATCGAATTAGCTCCAATGTTTAGCACTTTTAACTTAATCAAAATTATGATAAGAACATTTAAACAGTAATGGTCACCAAATCCAACAATATCAAGAAAAACGAACAATCACCTCTCATATTCACTCAATGAAAACAACAAAAGACCACGATATATGAAATTGGAAATCCAGGTTCTGGTTTAGGACAGGAATACACATGTGGCGGGGTTACACCGGTTAATCGGACCCCAACCCTCCCTTCTTTATAACTGGATCTCCATAGGCAATACATTTGCAGACGATTAAAACATGCTAGCAATGGCTTCCACTGAAAAAGACCGCATAGTATACATGTGAATGACAACAAAAACATGGACAGTACAATAACATGGTCAGTGAATGCTCTTAGTTAGCTGTCTACTAGCTAGGAATGTAGAGTGAATGCACAAAATAACCAATTTACACATAACCCATGGAGACGTGAATATCTGCAAACTAATCAAACGTATGTCCTCGAGTATTATTTCTGTAGAAATTGTAATGAAGCAATATAACTCTGTTCGTCCAACCTCGCATGTGTACAGAGTTAATACTAGTATAAGCCCTGGTCAGGAATATTTATTCGACAGTTGTCAGGAGAAATGAAACTTGTAGTCTATCAACAGACCATACCAGTATAGATTGAACAGCATACTGAGTATTTATCAACCGCTTTTGACAGGATACATATAAAACAGTTAGGTTGTACAGCCGATAATCTTGCCTTACAATAGAGTACACCAAAATTATATTTCGTTGCAAGAAAAAGAAAAGATAAGTATGGGAAAAATAAAGATATGTATAAATATTAAACCGCAAGTTAGAAGACGTCGTGATAATAAGTGGACAACAAAGATACACAGTAGTGTTAACAATATAAACACAAAGGGAAAGATACAGAATCACAAACCCTCCAACAAACAATTACACTTGGCAATGACTTGCAATGTTTTTCGTTCCATTTTATCGTTACACAAGATAATATCACAAGCAAGCAACAAGCGTGATGTGAAAAATTATCGTTGATTTCTATGTGACGTTATGTTGACGATACTGACTTGACAAATTCTCGGTAAACATTGATATTGATATTCCTTGATCGAAATAATTTTTTCATAGCATCTCACATCTTAGGCTTCGCATTCGATGTGATATTGCTATGAGAAATTCAGTGTCTCAAAGATAAACGATGGTATCAGAGGATTAATTCATTTAAGAATCCTCGAATGTGTATACAATAATCGTGACATAAAACATAAGACAACGATTAAAATATATGATTTTGTTGTTGACAAAGCTTCAAAGACTTATTAAAGACAATAACGGGAGACGGGTAATTATATATATGTTAAGACAATGTCGTTGTTTTACAGATCGATTGTTAGCAATTCACAGGAGTATACTTGTTGTTGTAATATAAATCCATCCACAAATACATATATTTAATTAGAATCTGGCAAGCTATCGTTAGGAAACGTAAAATAAAATCGTTCGTTTTTGTCTAATATATTTCCAATAAATGACTATAGTTTACCTTTTTAATATGAAACCTGCTTTAGTCTAGTTTGATATATAAACAAGAAATTAGCACAATCGATTTGCAGTTTATTCAAGGTTCAAAAGGTTTTCTGATAACAATAAAGAAAAAAGAAACACATTGAAACTTGTCACTTTTCGCTGTTTTGGGAAGCAACATTAATAGCAACAAGTGCCAATTTTATAATCTGTGGTGTGTCCCCACCAGGGCTTGAATCCATGATCTACCCTACTCAAGGCGATCATACTAATCACCATTACACCACTGATGCGGTTAATATCAAATGCGTCCTTAACGCATGTTGTTAATACCATTTTATTAGATAAGGATAGAAGCTTGATCCGTTTGAAATTGATTGACCGTTTTGTCAAGGACAGTAGTGGACACCCTACTGATTATAATTATAAGTTATGCTATGTCCTTCTGTGTTGTTTATTTCGTGTTGTAAACAATATATTTATTTTTGTAGTAGACATTAACCCCTGACAGATTAGTCACCATCTAACCCAAAATCACTCGCTATTGACAAATTAGCTACAATTCTTCTTTGTAAAATACTTCATCGATGTAATCTACAAAGGGAATAATTGTATACAATGTATCTCTTTGTATGTAAAAGCTATACGCTTAATAGGATAATATATATTAGTAGGGTGCCCAGTGTTAAAAAAGACGCTTAGTTATCGAGTTTGGGTTAACGGAATTACACACGGCTAATTTTGGTATTAAACGCCAGACAAATTATTACATTTTGTATTTTTAATTGTCGTCGTAAGTTTCTGTGGTCACGATTTTTTTAATTTCACGTTTTTCAAAGGTACCCTCGGCTGACACATTGCACATGGTATTTTCAGGATGAAAAATAAAAATATTCTCCGCTATCTAAATAGCTAAGAAGGTTTTTACATAAGAGATAATGTATCAAAGATATAATTAAAATAAAAACGGGATGTAAATAATTGATTTTTGAAAGAGTATATCAGCCTTACTTTAAGCCTCAAATTTGACCCCAACTTAACCGTATTTTCAACAAAAGCAAAGTAATTACACTACATTATAAATGTACTTTGATTTTGAAGAAAACATATTGATGAAATGTACATGTGTGCCAAAAATCATAATCTAAATATCAGCGGTTGTTGAGAAATTGGCAAAATATAAACTCAAATAACTGTAAATTTCCTCTTTGTCATACACGGATTGTTATGTACCGGTTTTTGTTAATGATGTGTCGCTCGCCGGTCATTAACTAGCACGATCTCTGTATCAATGCATTTAGTATTTTCTCTTCTTTTACGGCAAATATATTGGTTTTGATTGTTCAGTAGAATTGTTTGTGGTTTTTATGTTTTAAAAACATTCATTTTTATGTCGGCCGTTGATTGGTTTTAAAATTTGTTTAATTCATGTGTTTCTAATACACGGACCAATCCTGCAGGATACGTTATAAGTCCGGAAATGGCTCAGTTTCATAGAAGGCCGACCGATTCCTGATTGGAAAAGGTTTCTTGCAGTCGCTGCCAACAAACAAGCATTGATAAAATTTCTTGGCGAATCGATTGTGCAACACTATCGTTTATCATCTCTTGAGATGTCATCCGGGGAAGTTCCGTATCTTTCTGGTGCTTCTAATCATTGCCAAGAAAGTCTGCAGAGATGGGGTCTCCGATTGCCAAGAGTTGTTATGTACACATGAAGAGGCGGACACTCGTATGATTTTACATGCTATCCATGCAGACAAAACGTTCGGTGAAAGTGGAATCAAAGGTCGGATCATTGTTAAATCGCCTGATACAGATTTCTTGATTCTATGCATCCATTACTTTCCTTCAATGCAACATACACAGGAATTATGGTTTCATACGGGTTCTATCACAAACACCAAGGATGGGCGTTTTCATTCCCGTACATTCGATCTGTAGCATCCTCAATCCTGTTTTATGTAACATTTTACCAGCTGCACATGCCATCACAAGATGTGATTCCACATCATCCTTGTTCGGGATTGGCAAACGAACCGTTTTTAAAGTACTTAAGGACAGTCCAGAAAACTTTAGAGATTTGTCCACCCTTGCAGACTGTGACACTGATAAATCTATAGATGCCGCCAGTAAACTTGTTTGTCGACTGTACGACCAAAAAGGAAAACTGAAGGAAGATCACGTCGATCTTAACAAATTAAGAGTAAGGTTAGCGACACTGAGGGATGCATGTATGGCCAAGCTTCCACCCTGTGAAGCCACCTTCACTCAGCATGTTTTGCGATCCTCACTACAGATAAATATTTGGATGACTGCCCATGTTGCAAAACCGCCAATGAAGTATACAGTGCTATTTGGATGGGAAGACAGGAATGGATTAGTTCCAGCTTATTTCAAAGGCCAGATGTCTTCTGATTTTTTGCAAGACCTTGTTTGTACTTGCAAAGGAAAATCTGTGTGCATGAAAGGATGTATTTGTTTTGAGCAAAGTCTATCTTGCACAGACCTTTGCCCTTGCCAAGCTGGCGACTTATGCCGCAATGAAAATACCCACCTAGCAATATCTAGAAATACTGATGAAGATGATGAAATATGATCTCAATTTTTTTTTCTTTTTCATCCAGTCTCTATCTATTTTACCGAATAAAACTGTTGTTATCAAAACTATGATCTCAGATAAAACAGTCTTTCATTTCCAACATTGTGACCATCAACTCACGTTAGTCATAGTTGTCCAGTTACCACGACTTCTCGTTGACGTCTTTTGTTTCATTGAGACTTGGTCTAATGTCTGTTTTAGGCAAGCATTACTGTTTTCTGTGCTTAGTAAACTTAGACAAGTTCATACGTACTATGTGTTTTTCAGTAAATAGCAGTTTCATTTGTTGCAATGTTTTTTAAGGTGTTCTTTTTATATGCTGTGGTGGTTATGTCGTAGCTTGTTTCCGCTTTATGTTTTTTCTGGAATTTGCCCAGTCTCCAGACTATGATTTCTTTAACATTTTCTATGACTTGTTCCTTTGTTCCTTCGGTATACTACTGCCGATGTTTAAAAAAAAAACAAAAAAAACCCCAACAACCTGCCAGTGGACTCTGACCTTGACGTGGTTGGTGGGCTTTCAAACTAACAAGAGAACACTTTCTTATTTGCCAAACACCTGAGATATTTGGAGTGTTCAGAGTGGTTTGTAGCCACACATCGTCCAAACGCATAACATGTCCATAGACCTTACGTTTTTAAACAAATGTCGTTTGACCTTTCCATAAATTGCCATGTTTTTGCACAGAATATTCGTTAAGTATTGATTGACCCTACAAATGATATGTTACAAAAACATAAGCCATTAAATTTGAATTTTGGTACCTTTTACGAAGTTTGAGGTTAATAGATATTTTACTAGTAATTAGTCAAAGTGTACCATAACTGAAACATGTTGTTTTTTTGGAATCTGTCCACCAGTTGTCAAATGTTAAGGGTTAACAAATAATTTGAAGGTTTCCTTTAAATGAATATAAAATAAAAATGAGAAATGTTCAAACTATGACAGGTCAAGGTCACTTTTATTTCTCATATATACGAAATTTGTAAAATGGCATTTTTTTTTAGAAAATGGCCTTTTGCTATGTATTCAAACAATGTAAAATAAAAAATAAGCATAAAATAATAAAATATTAAGCTTAACAAATAAAATTGGCATTCCAGTTTAAAGTTCTTCACAGTCTTGTCGAAGAAGGGAGCCTTTTAAAACTTGTGGTGTGTTAGTTCTAATTATTAGATCTTGACCTTTGACCCCAATTTAAAAAAAAACGTGACCACAATACATAGCGACGACATCTTTATTTCGATGCGGCTTGTTCTCCTCATTCCAACGATGTATCATACAGGTGTGTGTAATTCGCTAAGGCAAATTCGCAAAAATCTTTCGTCGGGCACCCTACTATATGTTTCAAAGATCAGGTTTCAAAATAAAACCCAGCATTACATGATAATCGAAGAGTATATCTTTCTTAACGTTGACCAGAATGAAGAGGCTTAAATTGAGAGGTTTAAGGGAAGTGCTATAAGCGGACAATGTACATCAAAGATTTCCAAATAATTCCAATTTAGTAGTACATAACGATTTCCAAATAATTCCAATTTAGTACATCGGAAGTTTCCAAATAATTCCAATTTAGTAGTACATGGAAGGTTTCAACATAATTCCAATTCTGAATTATATGTTCTTTTGTTTGTTATTAGTAGAACGGATACTTATTATACCTCTGTAAATTGGTTATGAGAAATAAAGATATCTACATCAGAGTCCACATATTGTAAATTCAATAAAATATAAGTAAAGTATACTTACGCTTCACAAGCTCGAAGTAACCAACTGGCTATAACCCACATTGAAATCATAAATACCAGCATCACTGTTCCTGGACAGATTGTCATTAATGTCTTAAGCACAAATTTAGTGTCAAAACTTATCCTGTTTAATGCACCTATACTTCTAGATGAAGCGTCTGTAAATAGTCTACTGTGTAATAACATAGAACGAGCTATGAGGTACAGTCGTAAAAACATGGGCAAAGATAAAAGGATGTCTACAGGAACTTTAGCTGATAATAACCTTTCTCCATCATAATTCATTGTTGTCCATGTAAAATAATACGGACCAGGAATAGGGTTTACGGCACAAATGAGTATTTCTACAATTAGTTGAAAACTTCGTTTCAATGATATGGCAATCCTCCAGTCTTCTACACAATTGTCTACAGCAAAGAGCTGAAAAATAGTTAAAACAAGTGTTAAACATATGATTGTACGTGTTTGTGTATCTACAGAAAATCAGTTTTAAACATATGATTGTATGTGTTTATGTATCTACAGAACAAAACAGTTTTAGGCATATGACTCCATGTGTCTGTGTATCTACACAAAAAACGTGTTAAACATATGATTGTACGTGTTTATGTATCTACAAAAAAACAGTTTTAGGCATATGATTGTATGTGTTTGTGTATCTACACAAAAAACCTTTTCAACGTATGATTGTATGTATATTTAGTTTAAGCATATTTTATTTGCTCAAATGTGCAAAAAGGATAAGACACAAGTTAAACAAACTTATGAAGTCTTCTCCTATATACAATAAGTTACAACATTATTTGATAGAGCATGCATGTATATAAATATTTCTTACATTAATATGTGTAGATTGAACAAAAACAGAGAATGAAGAAAGGAATGAGAGAGAGGGGTTAGTGGTGATGATGTGTGCAATTGTTCTTTTGGTGAATTACTAGACAACAAGAAACCTTTCTGACCTCTTTATATATTCAAACACGTGCTTACAAATAATTTCGTTCTGTTCATATGAGAGTATAGGATTACCACAAGTCAAAAGTGTAAGGTCTAAAACACAATAATTAGGTAGCCAATTGAGATTTTGAAACAATGTATGTCTTATATTTGAATAATGGGAACAATCGAAGAAGAAATTATAAGAGTCTTCGCGATTGGCACCACAACGACAAGACGGATCTGAAACTATATTTACTTGGAACAAATCGTAATTCAAAAAGAAGCAAAACATCGAAGCTGTGTTAAAATAATATTAAGTTTTCGGGGTCCAATTTCGTAATGTTTAGGAACTTGGCTAATATCTTTCCGCTTTCTTAATTCAGGTTTAAATTTTGCAATATAATCCACATTTCGAAGTGATGGATCTAAGCTATTCCATTGACGTATAGTTCTATTGAGTCATAGGTATTCGATAGTCTGCAAAATGGTATTATATCACTTCAATGGATAAACAGTTGTACTTTGAATTGTTGGTGAAATTAAGTCACAAAGATACCTGGGTGCATTATTAATTGTATATTATAAAACATTTGTAATTTTCTCCTTTTTCTTCTTTTTGCCAATGATTCCCAGCCTAACTCTTTATAAATTAAAATTGAACTAGCAAATATTGGAAGACCAGTAACGATTCCAGCAGCCTCAAGTTGCAACTGATCGAGTTTATTATAATTCCGTACCCCACAATTATCCCATGCTTCGCAAGCATATTCAAAAATTTGTCTGATATAAACTAAATATAATTTCTCTAGATTTTTCAGAGAAAATTTATATTTTAACTTTCGAAGAACATTCAGCTGTTTGTAAATACTTAACGGTATATTTTCAATATGTATATTCCATTTGGCATCGCTGCTAAATGTAACTCCCAAATGTTTGTGAGAATTTGTAATAGGAATTCTGGAATATCCATATTTGAAAATAGCATAATTTCTGTTTAATCTGGGTTAAAAGACATCAACCATTTCTTTGACCATTCATCCAGCTCTTTCAAATCGTGATCAATCACAGTTTTTATCTGTAATTCATCGCGGTTGGAATAGCCGAAGGAAGTGTCATCTGCGAAAAGTCGGCTAAGAGAGATTATCTTCTCAACAATATCATTGATATAGATAATAAATAATAGAGGACCTAGTACTGATCCTTGGGGTACATCAGCTGAAACATTGCAAAGTGAAGAATACGAATTGTTTATTAATACTCTCTGTTGTTGATCTTGCAGTTAACTAGAGAACCAATTTAATAAATTACTATCCACACCGTATGATTTAATTTTATGTATCAACCCTTTATGCCAAACTTTGTCAAATGCTTTAGAAAAATCACAGAATACAAAACAGCTAATTTCCTTTTTTTCTGGTGAATTTAGAATGCAGTTGTACATTTCTAATAGTTGGTGTACTGTTGAATATTTTAGGAGAAAACCAGATTGATATTCATAGATTAACTTGTTTCTTTGTAGATGGCTAAATACATATTTATAGATAACACGTTCCATTATTTTTCCAACACAACTTATGAGAGATAGAGGTCTATAGTTAGACGGTAATGACTTGTCACCCTTTTTAAAAATAGCAATCACAAATCACATGTGCAATCTTCCAGCTGGTTGGATATTTACATTGTGGAAGAGATTTATTAAAAATTATTTGAAGAGGGGCTGCTATTTTTTTCAGGACAGATTTTTAACATTTTGTGACTGACTATATCTGGCACCGATGCCTTATTAGGATTTATTATTTTTAATATCAACAATCTCCTCTGTGATAATGACTATGTCTCGTAGAAAATTATCGGTCTTAAGTTCAATATCTGAAAGAGGAACGTTCGCATCTTCCAATTAAGAAATAAAACTAAAATATTTATTTAGCAAATCATAATTTTCGTCGTCTCCGTAAACTATCTCCTCTAGTCCTTCATCATGAATTATATTTTGGAGAGGGGGTATATTATTACATCCTTTATTCGATTTAATTATCATCTTCATTATTTTCCAGTAAGTTTTTGGATTTGATATATTTTCTAAGATTATATTATCTAAATTTTGTTCAAAATGTTCTTTAGCAATCTTTTTTAAATTATTAACTTTATTTCTCTGTTTCTTGTATTTGTCGATATCTGATTGTTTGTTATATTTTTGTGCTGTCTTACGAATACGGTCTCATTTTCTAATTTCTCTTCTGGGTTCACTATTAAACCATGAGGCATATGATTTTATGTGTTTGGGTATCTACACAAAAACCCGTTATAAACGCATGATTGTATGTGTTTATGTATCTACACAAAAACCCGTTTGAAACATATGATTGTATATGTTTGAGTATCTACAAAAAAACAATTTTAAACATATGATTGTATGTGTTTGTGTATCTACATAAAAACTCGTTTTAAACGTATGATTGTATGTGTTTATGTATCTACAAAATAAAACAGTTTTGGGCATATGATTGTATGTGGGTGGGTATCTACACAATATAAAGACATGCATAGAATGACCAAAGGGCTATCAATTATTGGGCGTATATGTACCAAAATGCTGATGGAGTATATTTCTTCTGATACACAATTATATGAATTATTATATATAAATATATTTTGCTGACATCATACTATTGTTCGCACAGCAGATGATTACATTTAAAAAAGCACCCTTTTTTATTGTTCCTGTGTAGTTGACCTTTTACTATTTTAGCCTGACAAACGTTCCATTATATTTTGGTACAAGCAATCTGTCTGCTTATATAGATCGATTCAGGATGAACCGTTTTATAATGGATAAGGTCATGCTATTTCCCTTGAACCAGGTCGCCAAAGAACACACGTAAGGAACTGTTGTTCGTTAATCCCCATCCCTTATGTGGCACCAAGTTACTTCCAGGATGTTGTTTGGGTACGTTGTTATTACGATCAATCATCGAATCAACCAATAGAAGGGGGTCGTGCCCTCAAAGCGAAGAAGCTATGTGAAATAGTTTACCACGTGTTTGCAGATGATGCACCTAATTAAATAGAAATGATAAAAAGGTGTTACAAATACCGACTGCAGTTTGATTAAATGACTTAATTGTTGTTGATAGCGTGCATCGCCATGATAAATGTGTTAATGTAATATACTGCACCACGGGGAAATGCAAAAAGGAAATATATAGGAACAGAATCCTAAAAAATCAGACCTAACTTAATATAATACATATTAATTACATTTTTGCAGTAAATATTTAAATAATTAAGATAATTAAGATTTCCATGGATACAGCACAAATGGCATTAACATTGCACAAGTAAAAACCATTGCAGAATTCACCTGTGTGATGCATATTATACATTACGTATTTTACTTTTTGGGAAGTCCAAAACTACTACTATTATTTATATCGATTTTGCATGCAATTAATAAACTCATTAATTTAAAAAGGCGCTGACCATTGCATGTATATTTCCATTCTGACTCGTCTGGACTTTAATGGTTGTCATGAATGCAATCCTCTGATATACATCTTAAATTAAAACAACTATTTAAATACATATGTTATTATATATATATAACGGAACAATAAAATTTGCA
Organism: Bathymodiolus brooksi; assembly: GCA_963680875.1. Classification (NCBI taxonomy): domain Eukaryota; kingdom Metazoa; phylum Mollusca; class Bivalvia; order Mytilida; family Modiolidae; genus Bathymodiolus; species Bathymodiolus brooksi. The sequence goes on along the minus strand of OY804577.1, from coordinate 71,070,710 downwards.
ACACACGAGATGCCGTGTTGATGAAACTTCTAATACAAGGAGTAGCACATCATCGATGTTCTACAAAATTACTTAGATTTATTAAACCTTGAAATGTCGACATTAGTCTCCAACTGCACCACAAAAATAAGTATTTCTGCTTTGACCTTGCTCCTCAATCTATTGCATTATTAATGTTTTAATATACTTATTTTAGATACTAGGTACACGTTTAACGAGAAACGACACTTAAACTGAATTCCCCCGTGGCTCTACCATTTTATCAATATTTTTTTTCAGGACACATGATGAATAAGACAAACATATCGAGACTGGAATATTTCATCTTGTTTCATGCCAACAACAGATGTGTCTGTTAAGCATTTTAACTTTTGCAATTTCACAAATACAGAGTTTTTTCTAATTTTTTCTAAAATGTTAATTTAATTGACACATCTTATTGAAAGTTTTGATACTCAATTTAAGTATCACAACTTTTTCGAACACGTAATCAACTGTGATGTTACTATGAAGGAATACACTATTAAGGAAGGTCATTATCCAGTACTATACTGAGCTATATTATGTAATTGATGACGTAAAATTATAACTCTACCGAATGTATATCCTTTGCCCTAGATTTATTTATAGGATGTTGCTTAATGCCATGTGAGCAGCATTGTAGAGCTATTTATGACTATAATAAGATCATGCACCTATGAATGGGGTTTTCAGAGGGTCTATGGGTGGGTGTTCTGATTGCAACAACTAATAACGGACACAATTGTATTTTAACTAATCACCAACGATACGATCATTCCAAACAAATTGTTGGTATTATTTAGGAGCTGTCTGGTACAAATGGACTTTTACGTGCAAGCTTAAATCGTTTTCCCAACACGAGAAACTAATTAACGCGCTGTTGTAAGGGACAGTTGTAGATTTAATTCGTCTCGCAGGACCAGCGGACACTTCTTTCCGAGGATTGTAACTCTTAGTTGAAAAACGACATTACCCGCATACAAAACCAGTCGGTATCTTCGAGGCAATAACAATTATATTATCAGATCCTTTTTTTTAATCTTACAGGGGAAATGTACTTTACAAAGCCTATTCCTAAGGATATTTTCAGCATAGATCATAATCTGTTTTACCAAATGTTTTGTCATCATAGTTAAAAACAGTTTACTCTCGGGCCTCATCAGTTAGTTAATTTATCTAATATATACGTTCTATCCCATGGTTCATCCGTCTACTAGAGTGTATTTTTAGACAAAAGAAAATTGTCATTTCTGTAGCTAATCAACTTCTATACCCTGTGAAATGTATCAACCTATTATCTAATATATGTATCAGAGTGCATTGCACCATAACAGGTTATTACTTATAATAGGTGCTTAATTAGGAAAAGAGTTCTTTGTTCTCGAGGATCAATAATATTACTGACAAGCAGTAAATCGTCCAAAACTTTCATCATCAGCAAATTAACTGAAATGTTATACCTAATAGTATAACAAGTATATTAGAATATAAATAGAGGGATTTATATGATATACCGGAGGACATCATGACACTTTAGTTGATCTCTGTTTCATACGATACCATACAATAGTACAGAACAACCTTCTTGAACTTTAGTAAGTAACACGACGGGTGCCACTAGTGGAACATGTGCTGTTTATCCTTTAGCTGTTTATCTTTATTCTTTGGCGTATCATCACAATAGTAGTTTATCTTTATTATTCATTGTATCACCATAGCAACAGTTGATCTTAATTGGTGAGTGTATGATCATATCAACAGTACAACTTTATTCCCAAATGTAATATCAAAACAGCAGTTGATCTTTATTTGCGAGTGTACCATCACCTCAATAAAACAACTCTTTCAACTCTATTCCCCAGTGTAGTATCAGATCAACAGTTGATCTTAATGGCCAAGTGTATCATCATCTCAACAGTTGATCTTCTTTGCGAGTGCACCATGACCTAAATAGCGCAACTCTATCAACTCTATTCCCAAGTGTAGTATCACAACACCAATTGATCTTAATGCCCAAGTTAAGTGTTTCATCATCTCAACAGCTGATCTTTATTTCTAAGTATATCATCCATTTGATTATTTCTACAAGTCCTCAAATACCATTATCATACAACTAATCTTGTACCTGAGCATGTCCACAGTTGATGACCTTATTCTGATATGCAAGATACACCGTCTACCTTCTAGCTAATAGTATACACCAAGGTAACATAACAAGGTTATATATCTTTACCTGAATAATCAGTGTTCCTATTTATATTGTATCATTACTTAATTAATTAAACTCTTTTCACATTTTATAATCAGGTAATATAATGTACTTGGTCTAGTAAGATACTTCATTATAGTAATGAAATCATTCACACTCTCAAAGGCAGTATCGTATTAGTACTGGTTACCTTTTATGCGATGTATTCTGGATTTCTGGTACTAATTCAGACTTGGCACGAACTCATATAAGATACCACTTGTATTTTTAAGTTCAAGTGTATTAACACTACGACTATGCGAAATAATCACATTTACTGTTATTTCGCTGCCTTTACTGTAAAAAAAACCTTCTATAGTTTGTTTCTTTCTTGTTCAAATCAGAAATTCCTCTACCACTAAAAACTATATATTGAATTTTAAAAAGCAATTATTGTATAAAACTTCAAAAGTGAGGTAAACAAAATTAATGAGTTTTATTAATGTATATTTTCACTATAGCTACTAATGATGTAACCCAATTAACGATAATTGATAAAATATCAAAAGAAGGCGGTATAACGAACAATGGACAGTAATCAAATTTAGGATTTTTTTCTTTATTAACAAACATTTATCTTTACTTTGTACTGTTTGAGCGAAAAATAACCGTGTGCATGATTTATTATACCTGCTTAACAAAATGGATATTAGAAAAAGGGGTTAACAGGAACATATCGTAATTAAGAAAATTAAATTAATACAAGCTAGTAACGATTAGTATGAAAGCTACCTTTAATGTATTCAATATAATTAATGAAAAGACATAAAAGCATTTGATTCAATTCTTAATATGTGAATATGATCGACATGGTACACCTAGAAAACATCCTGATTGAGTTATAGGTGTGGTACCCTCATTAAAGGTTATTGTTCTGTGATGAATATGCATACGTACATGAACAAGGTTACGAAAGAATAATAAAGATACCGGAAATGACAAACAGAATCACTTTACGGCTATATATATATATATTGATAAATCGATCAGCATTGCAGTTTCTCGTTTCCGTTTTTATGATTATTGATGCTTTACTTCTGTAATAGATATTGTAAATTAAGTTTGGACTTATGCTATGACCCACACCAAAAGCTGTTTTTATTTATATTCCGAAACAGAAACATATACTATTGCTATTTAAGTGTTGAGGCAAATATATTTTATTTGCTCATATTATTAACATATTGGGGATAAATTAGGACAACAATTATTTAAAGCATATTCTTTTTTACCGCTTAAGTTGTTGTTTCGTAGCTGACAGTTGACATGGTTGTCATACTATATGAGAGTAACCGGCACAGACGAGAAAAGTGAAAAGAAACCAGTACAAAACTTGGATATGATTAGTTAAAAAGAAAATGAATCTTTTATTGCACCATTATTTGCAAAGTGAAACTACTTTGACATAACAAAACTGTAGGACAGCAGTCGGAGATAATTGTTCTATCATGAGTTTGTTTTCTCATTTTAACTGCATGATGTTTGGAAAGGCATACTAATAAATGTTAGTAAAAACCGAAGGGGGGGGGGAGGGGGGTCAATAATGGACAATCCGGAGACACTGGTAACATTGGATACACAAGACACAGGACGAAGAACAGCAAAACAAATAACACAACACAGAAAACTAATAAGGTGAGAAATACCCACAACACCAAAAACCTGGGATGAACCCAGGTGCTCGCGAAGAGTACACAAGACACAGGACGAAGACAAACAGAGCATAACGGACATCGCAACACAACCCATATATTTACAGAATATGGAATATAGTATTAACAACCCGGTCATTGTTTTCAATATTTGGCAATTTTAATTAAAAAAAAGACAACAAATAAAGTACGTAGTCTTCATTTATAATGGTTTCACTAAATGTAAGCAAATCATGGATATCTTACAGTCCAGTATATTGTAATTGTTGACCGCTCTTAACTTACGATGAGAGGTGCTGTCATGAAAACAAAATTAATATGGTGTTAATTAAATATTGGACTTCCATAATCATCATCCGTTAGTCTTTAATTGCAAATTCTGACATTTTGGTCAATAAATGAAAATACAAAATCGTGTCAACACCGGCGTTCAAGTGCTGTATCAATATTGACTGCATTTATTGAATAAAAAAGAACCAAGCCAAGTCATAGCAAAAGTCCTCAAATACAATATATATAAAAGTTATTTTAACGCTAAATATACACTGTATTGTCTTTTAATAGATTTTTTTTAAATGTAAACGTCGAGTTATTATTTATTGCACTTACAGTGAAATGCAACTCTCAGAAAAAATCGAATCGTTAATTTGATATTTAAGCAAATATTGTAAAGAAAAATTTGAGCATCAATACGATGGACTAATATTAACACCAATTGCTTCGGGGTAACCAATGGTCGTGTGGTAAAAGGACATTTCCATTGTTTAAAATGACAACATCTTTTTTTTCTGAGCAGAGAGTTTTAGAAATTACAAAGATTGTAAATAAGTCTGACAATTACCCACAGTTCAATATTTGAAGTGGTGGTTGCATGTACTAATGAGTGCGTGCCAAGGTGATAAAGGAAAATGTACTTTAACGTTGCTTTAATATTTTGTAGAAATAGTGTTGGGTTATTGGAGTGCATTGGCACTTCAGCACGTTATTAGGTATTTCTGGTGACTACCAGTCTATTGAGGCTAACCTCGGACAGTGATGTGTGAACTGACTGGTGAAATCCTTGAATATCAACAATGTGATTTTGAATTCCTTAGTTGAAATGGAATTTGATATGCTTCCATATATATTATCTGACACTGACAAAGCCAATACAGGGTGTTCAAATCCTATAAAACGTTAGATATGGAAATGCGTAATTCATAAAATTTACTAAATTAAGTTGCTTGGATATCCCACGAGACCACATTAAAGGTCACATGGTCGGTACATTTCTAGGACATCCAGTCAGATGTATGTACTATTAGAACAAAGGATTAAATGTTTGTTTTTTCTAGTGTATTTTAAATTCGATTGAAAGCGTATTAGATTGTAAATTGTGTTAACTTTAATTATTTGTCTTTGAAGTTTAATTAACGATCTAACACATGTCAGGAACATCTCAGAGTGACATATGACAGGCGAGTAAAATACGCGCACAAAGGTTGTTTTATTGGCGTCCAAGCGCAAAGGGACAGGATTTCTTTAGATGATGTTTTCAAACTTATTTCTGGGTTGCCTTAATTACAAAGTAAACAAAAATATCAATATGTATAATTAAAAACAAGTTCTTCAAGTCCGTCTGATACCTTGCAAAGCCTAGTATAAGCTTTAATTAATTCAATAGCACTTTACGTTAACATAAAGACAATTATCTGTCATGTAAATCATACACATAGACATTATGTCTAAAATAGTATAGTACATATTTATACATCGAAGATCTTTGTTGATATTGCATCATAGAACGGTGCAAACAACTAATATGCCAAAGAACCCTACACATCAATTAGCCTATGTAATCAATTGCAAAATGTTTTTTTTTCTTGTAGGTGGTGAGGATAATTGTTTTCACTATCCCGTCTGTTCCTGTTTCCAGCCACAGTATGTTAAAGAAATATGGTATTACTTATCTTGCAATACGCAACGATAATAGTAAAAAAAAATGAAAGACAGAAAATACCACACTGTTGGAACAGTTCCAAATCCAATAGAAAAATCGTAGAAAGAAGCAAATTTGATACCCCAAGCATACATATACTTAACCGATCATCTTTACGGCTTGGTACAGGCACTTCAATGAAAAAAAGTGACGGGGTTAAACTAGCTTCATGAACCCAAACATCTCCTCTTGCACAAATATAACAGATTTACATATGCAATCCACTGATTGTTGAAACAATATGCTAATTACTTATACTGTTATAATCAACGAGCAACGAATCAAATCAGCTCTAATAAGTTATATATACTTTGATTAATTAATTAGTCCCAATTAATTTCATCAACAAAGACGGATCCCGTGTTTGCATTAAGACTAGTGTTTTAATAAAAGGCATCATATAATGCATTATTTCGTAACGTTACAGTTCTTGACATGTTCAAATATAGGTTTGAAATATGAAACAGGTACACTATAGTCAAATTGATTTAAACAATTAATGTAATGTATGATATGTTTTATTTTAGAAAACAATATACACGAATTGGTCGATTGAATCAATTATGTACCAGACAATAAACATGGACTTCGACTACACAATGACAAGAGATTGGTGTATCAACAATCCTTACATTTTACTGATGTATAATTTACCCGTTCTCTCTATTGGAATTCGTAATAATTCATATCTTCTCCTCCACTTAGCATTTAGATTTCGTCATTCGTCCAATATTTAGTTTTGCTAGTTCAATCTGACACTAATACTAGTGTACTTTTTTCACTGTACTGTTTATAAAACTGCATTTTCCATTCATGCCGGTCTTCCGGTTTCCTCCATCAATAAAGCTGACCGCCATGATATAGCTGAAATATTGTTGAAAGTGGTGTTAAACACCATAACCCTAACCCTTTCGCCCTTAATAATATCTTAACATAGAGTATCAGTATACAATTCAACATTTAGTAAAACTGACATCGATCTATTTATATTTAAAACAACAAAATTGACAAAAATTGATTTATGTTTCTTCTTATCATTAAACAGGTTGTAAATTTTTATTTTATTATAATAATCTTAGTCATAAACTGTTAATGACATTATTTCATTTATCTAAATTTATCCATAGATTGATCTGTTTTTGTTTCACGGCTAGTAATTTCGTCCTTGGCGTCCCTTATAAAAATATACTGATAAAATATTAATTATTAAAGAAGTCAATAGTTAAACTATATTTAATCAAACTAGAAAGATATGAAATAATAAGGTAGATAAATAATTTAGTGCGCACGACGTTTTTTCTGGATGAACCTGTACGATTGTTTACAAAGAAAGACTTGATATACCCGATATTTTCTTCAATATACTACCTATACAATCATTCATTAGCTCCATTCTAGGTAAATACATAGATAAATAGAAAAAAACTGGTGAATTAAAAATAAAACACTAAACAATGATAATACTTTGCTAATAAACGTTCTATCTCATAAGACAAAAGTAAGAAAATTTTGACGAATGCAACTTGGTAATCAGAAGTCTTTAATAGAACAAATACAGACAATGCAATAGAAAAATGAGCAAAGACAAACAATGATTCACAAAATATTACACGGTAATCTAAAAAATGACGAAAGCGAACCCCATTCAAAACTGATGTCACCCGGCGCTAAAAATCTAATTATAAGTAATGTCTGGTGACAAATCATGAATGAGGAAAGGACGCGACCTTGAAAATTGTCTACGACAAAAATAAAATACCAGTAGGAAAAAAAGACAGGGACAACACGTATTTTCATTTCACACACGACGACGTTTCTGATCTATACATGAAACATTTCGTGACTTTTTCGGATACAGGTCGAGGGATACAGGTTGTTAGTATTTTATGAATGGAACATATATACAAGCAGACGCTAGATAAGAAACTCGAATATATCGACAATTCATGATGCTGGCAATATAACGTCATTTAGTAGTAATCGCCTGCATGATTTGTCTGTATTCTCGCAATGTTTACATTGTAGGATTATTAGGAATATCCTCTTTAATAATGAAATATTAATCAGAAGAGCAATATATAACTGGTCATAGTTTAGTTTGACAATGTATTTCAGTTCAATAGTGTAATTTCAAAATTATACTATTACATTTGAGATATTAATGGAATATATGAGTCACTTCTTTGAGCTGTGTTGCACCTCGAGGATTTTTTTTATCAATTGGACTTCATTCCCGATGCATGACAGTTCTTATAAATCCCATAGTATTAGTTCTTCTAAAATATATAACTGAAATAAGTGTGTCCTTTATTAAAAAAATGTTACCATCTTTTTTAGCTAATCGATTGTACTTTAAACATTATATTACTTTAATGGCCGACGACATCTGTCGAAGAATGGATTCCATATATAGACCATGTAGCGAACATTAGCAGATGCTATGCCATTGTCGATAGCTAAATATATGTACGACAAAAAGGTAATTGTCGGATTATAGGTTAATAGCGAGTACTAAAATGGCAACCTTGGCACATTCAAAATATTGGTTTCATTATCCTGACTAATAACACAACAACAAGACTATCTAGTTTTATATTCTGACGTGGTAAACACATATTAATTAGAAACCGAGCTTAGATGATTTGCTTTCAGTATTTTAATAAACATCGATAATACCTATATTAATTCAATTCCTTTGTCGCTAGTTCAACCCCGCCACTTTATATTGAAGTGCATGTACCAATCATGGAAAGTGAGCGACATTGTATTTGTGTGTTTTTCATATTGGATTTTATTTCTGAACAATGATATCTTCAAAATTCCTCGGATAAACCACAAGTGTTACATGTATCTTAAATAGACGGTTTCCAGATTCAATTATCATAGCTGAAAACATTGTAAAATTTTACAGCATTTTTGTTAATTAGAACAGTCTACTTTGTTCCATTTTCCCTCGCAGTCAGAAGAATAGCAGCAGCTCACTATTTAATAGCATGGCTGCAATTATTATAATGTTAGTACTTGCTTATTCATGACTTCCTGATGTATTAGATGACAAACCACAAATTACACACGAAATAATACCTGCATAATCTGTAGACTACGTCACACCCGGAAGTCTTCACGTGAATTGTCAAGAAACTGCACACGAAATATTACCTACATACTCTGTAGACCACGTCACACCTGGAAGTCTTCACGTGAAATGTCAACAAACTAAACACGAAATAATACCTACATACTCTGTAAATCACATCACACCTGGAAGTCTTTACGTGAAATGTCAAGAAACTAAACATGAAATAATACCTACCTACTCTGTAGACCACGTCACACCTGGAAGTCTTCGCGTGAAATGTCAAGAAACTACACACGAAATAATACATACTCAGTAGACCATTGCACACCTAGAAGTCTTCACGTGAAATGTCAAGAAACTACAAACGAGATAATACCTACATACTCTGTAGACAACAGCACACCTGGAAGTCTTCACGTGAAATGTCAAGAAACTACACACGAAATAATACCTACATCCTCTTTAGACCACAGTACACCTGGAAATCCTCACGTGAAATGTCAAGAAACTACACACGAAATAATACATACTATGTAGACCACAGCACACCTGGAAGTCTTCACCTGAAATTTCAAGAAACTACAAACGATATAATACCTATATACTCTGTAGACCACATCACACATGGAAGTCTTCACGTGAAATGTCAAGAAACTACACACGAAATAATACCTACATCTTCTTTAGACCACAGTACACCTGGAAATATTCACGTGAAATGTCAAGAAACTACATACGAAATAATACCTACATACTCTGTAGACAACAGCACACCTGGAAGTCTTCACGTGAAATGTCAAGAAACTACACACGAAATAATACCTACATACTCTGTAAATCACATCACACCTGGAAGTCTTCACGTGAAATGTCAAGAAACTACAAACGAGATAATACCTACATACTCTGTAAACCACATCACACATGGAAGTCTTCACGTGAAATGTCAAGAAACTACACACGAAATAATACCTACATACTCTGTAGACCACATCACACCTGGAAGTCTTCACGTGAAATGTCAAGAAACTACACACGAAATAATACCTACATACTCAGTAGACCACAGCACACCTGGAAGTCTTCACCCTAAATGTCAAGAAACTACACACAAAATAATACCTACATACTCTGTAGACCACATGACACCTGGAAGTCTTCACATGAAATGTCAAGAAACTACACACGAAATAATACCTACATACTCAGTAGACAACAGCACACCCGGAAGTCTTCACGTGAAATGTCAAGAAATTACAAACGAGATAATACCTACATACTCTGTAGACCACATCACACCTGGAAGTTTTCACGTGAAATGTCAAGAAACTACACACGAAATAAAACCTACATACTCAGTAGACAACAGCATACCCGGAAGTCTTCACGTGAAATGTCAAGAAACTACAAACGAGATAATACCTACATACTCTGTAGACCACATCACACCTGGAAGGCTTCACGTGAAATGTCAAGAAACTACACACGAAATAATACCTACATACTCAGTAGACAACAGCACACCCGGAAGTCTTCACGTGAAATGTCAAGAAACTACAAACGAGATAATACCTACATACTCTGTAGACCACATCACACCTGGAAGTCTTCACGTGAAATGTCAAGAAACTACACACGAAATAATACCTACATACTCTGTAGACCACATCACACCTGGAAGTCTTCACGTGAAATGTCAAGAAACTACACACGAAATAATACCTACATACTCAGTAGACAACAGCACACCTGGAAGTATTCACCCGAAATGTCAAGAAACTACAAACGATATAATACTATGTACTCTGTAAACCACATCACACATGGAAGTCTTCACGTGAAATGTCAAGAAACTACAAACGAGATAATACCTACATACTCTGTAAACCACATCACACATGGAAGTCTTCACGTGAAATGTCAAGAAACTACACACGAAATAATACCTACATACTCTGTAAATCACATCACACCTGGAAGTCTTCACGTGAAATGTCAAGAAACTACAAACGAGATAATACCTACATACTCTGTAAACCACATCACACATGGAAGTCTTCACGTGAAATGTCAAGAAACTACAAACGAAATAATACCTACATACTCTGTAGACCACATCACACCTGGAAGTCTTCACGTGAAATGTCAAGAAACTACACACGAAATAATACCTACATACTCAGTAGACCACAGCACACCTGGAAGTCTTCACCTGAAATGTCAAGAAACTACACACGAAATAATACCTACATACTCTGTAGACCACAGCACACCTGGAAGTCTTCACGTGAAATGTCAAGAAACTACACACGAAATAATACCTACATACTCAGTAGACAACAGCACACCTGGAAGTCTTCACGTGAAATGTCAATAAACTACAAACGAGATAATACCTACATACTCTGTAGACCACATCACACCTGGAAGTCCTCACGTGAAATGTCAAGAAATTACACACGAAATAATACCTACATACTCAGTAGACAACAGCACACCCGGAAGTCTTCACGTGAAATGTCAAGAAACTACAAACGAGATAATACCTACATACTCTGTAGACCACATCACACCTGGAAGTCTTCACGTGAAATGTCAAGAAACTACACACGAAATAATACCTACATACTCTGTAGACCACAGCACACCTGGAAGTCTTCACGTGAAATGTCAAGAAACTACACACGAAATAATACCTACATACTCTGTAGACCACAGCACACCTGGAAGTCTTCACGTGAAATGTCAAGAAACTACACACGAAATAATACCTATATACTCTGTAAACCATATAACACCTGGAAGTCTTCACGTGAAATGTCAAGAAACTACGCACGAAATAATACCTACATACTCTGTAAATCACATCACACCTGGAAGTCTTCACGTGAAATGTCAAGAAACTAAACACGAAATAATACCTACATACTCTGTAGACCACGTCACACCTGGAAGTCTTCACGTGAAATGTCAAGAAACTACACACGAAATAATACATACTATGTAGACCACATGACACCTGGAAGTTTTCACATGAAATGTCAAGAAACTACAAACGAAATAATACCTACATACTCTGTAGACCACAGTACACCTGGAAGTCTTCACATGAAATGTCAAGAAACTACACACGAAATAATACCTACATACTCAGTAGACAACAGCACACCTGGAAGTCTTCACGTGAAATGTCAAGAATCTACACACGAAATAATACCTATATACTCTGTAGACCACAGCACACCTGGAAATCTTCACATGAAATGTCAAGAAACTACACACGAAATAATACCTACATACTCAGTAGACAACAGCACACCCGGAAGTCTTCACGTGAAATGTCAAGAAACTACAAACGAGATAATACCTACATACTATGTAGACCACATCACACCTGGAAGTCTTCACGTGAAATGTCAAGAAACTACACGAAATAATACCTACATACTCATTAGAAAACAACACACCCGGAAGTCTTCACGTGAAATGTCAAGAAACTACAAACGAGATAATACCTACATACTCTGTAGACCACATCACACCTGGAAGTCTTCACGTGAAATGTCACGAAACTACACACGAAATAATACATACATACTCTGTAGACCACATCACACCTGGAAGTCTTCACGTGAAATGTCAAGAAACTACACACGAAATAATACCTACATACTCAGTAGACAACAGCACACCTGGAAGTCTTCACCCGACATGTCAAGAAACTACAAACGAAATAATACCTACATACTCTGTAGACCACATCACACCTGGAAGTCTTCACGTGAAATGTCAAGAAACTACATACGAAATAATACATACTATGTAGACCACATCACACCTGGAAGTTTTCACATGAAATGTCAAGAAACTACAAACGAAATAATACCTACATACTCTGTGGACCACAGTACACCTGGAAGTCTTCACATGAAATGTCAAGAAACTACACACGAAATAATACCTACATACTCAGTAGACAACAGCACACCTGGAAGTCTTCACGTGAAATGTCAAGAAACTACACACGAAATAATACCTATATACTCTGTAGACCACAGCACACCTGGAAATCTTTACATGAAATGTCAAGAAACTACACACGAAATAATACCTACATACTCAGTAGACAATAGCACACCCGGAAGTCTTCACGTGAAATGTCAAGAAACTACACACGAAATAATACATACATACTCTGTAGAACACAGCACACCTGGAAGTCTTCACGTGAAATGTCAAGAAACTACACACGAAATAATACCTATATACTCTGTAAACCATATCACATCTGGAAGTCTTCACGTGAAATGTCAAGAAACTACACACGAAATAAAACATACATACTCAGTAGACAACAGCATACCCGGAAGTCATCACGTGAAATGTCAAGAAACTACAAACGAGATAATACCTACATACTCTCTAGACCACATCACACCTGGAAGGCTTCACGTGAAATGTCAAGAAACTACACACGAAATAATACCTACATACTCAGTAGACAACAGCACACCCGGAAGTCTTCACGTGAAATGTCAAGAAACTACAAACGAGATAATACCTACATACTCTGTAGACCACATCACACCTGGAAGTCTTCACGTGAAATGTCAAGAAACTACACACGAAATAATACCTACATACTCTGTAGACCACATCACACCTGGAAGTCTTCACGTGAAATGTCAAGAAACTACACACGAAATAATACCTACATACTCAGTAGACAACAGCACACCTGGAAGTATTCACCCGAAATGTCAAGAAACTACAAACGATATAATACTATGTACTCTGTAAACCACATCACACATGGAAGTCTTCACGTGAAATGTCAAGAAACTACAAACGAGATAATACCTACATACTCTGTAGACCACATCACACCTGGAAGTCTTCACGTGAAATGTCAAGAAACTACACACGAAATAATACCTACATACTCAGTAGACCACAGCAAACCTGGAAGTCTTCACCCGAAATGTCAAGAAACTACACACGAAATAATACCTACATACTCTGTAGACCACAGCACACCTGGAAGTCTTCACGTGAAATGTCAAGAAACTACACACGAAATAATACCTACATACTCAGTAGACAACAGCACACCCGGAAGTCTTCACGTGAAATGTCAAGAAACTACAAACGAGATAATACCTACATACTCTGTAGACCACATCACACCTGGAAGTCCTCACGTGAAATGTCAAGAAATTACACACGAAATAATACCTACATACTCAGTAGACAACAGCACACCCGGAAGTCTTCACGTGAAATGTCAAGAAACTACAAACGAGATAATACCTACATACTCTGTAGACCACATCACACCTGGAAGTCTTCACGTGAAATGTCAACAAACTACACACGAAATAATACCTACATACTCAGTAGACAACAGCACACCTGGAAGTCTTCACCCGAAATATCAAGAAACTACAAACGAAATAATACCTACATACTCTGTAGACCACAGCCCACCTGGAAGTCTTCACGTGAAATGTCAAGAAACTACACACGAAATAATACCTATATACTCTGTAAACCATATCACACCTGGAAGTCTTCACGTGAAATGTCAAGAAACTACGCACGAAATAATACCTACATACTCTGTAAATCACATCACACCTGGAAGTCTTCACGTGAAATGTCAAGAAACTAAACACGAAATAATACCTACATACTCTGTAGACCACGTCACACCTGGAAGTCTTCACGTGAAATGTCAAGAAACTACACACGAAATAATACATACTATGTAGACCACATGACACCTGGAAGTTTTCACATGAAATGTCAAGAAACTACAAACGAAATAATACCTACATACTCTGTAGACCACAGTACACCTGGAAGTCTTCACATGAAATGTCAAGAAACTACACACGAAATAATACCTACATACTCAGTAGACAACAGCACACCTGGAAGTCTTCACGTGAAATGTCAAGAATCTACACACGAAATAATACCTATATACTCTGTAGACCACAGCACACCTGGAAATCTTCACATGAAATGTCAAGAAACTACACACGAAATAATACCTACATACTCAGTAGACAACAGCACACCCGGAAGTCTTCACGTGAAATGTCAAGAAACTACAAACGAGATAATACCTACATACTATGTAGATCACATCACACCTGGAAGTCTTCACGTGAAATGTCAAGAAACTACACGAAATAATACCTACTTACTCATTAGACAACAACACACCCGGAAGTCTTCACGTGAAATGTCAAGAAACTACAAACGAGATAATACCTACATACTCTGTAGACCACATCACACCTGGAAGTCTTCACGTGAAATGTCAAGAAACTACACACGAAATAATACCTACATACTCTGTAGACCACATCACACCTGGAAGTCTTCACGTGAAATGTCAAGACACTACACACGAAATAATACCTACATACTCAGTAGACAACAGCACGCCTGGAAGTCTTCACCCGACATGTCAAGAAACTACAAACGAAATAATACCTACATACTCTGTAGACCACATCACACCTGGAAGTCTTCACGTGAAATGTCAAGAAACTACAAACGAGATAATACCTACATACTCTGTAGACAACAGCACACCTGGAAGTCTTCACGTCAAATGTCAAGAAACTACACACGAAATAATACCTACATACTCAGTAGACAACAGCACACCTGGAAGTCTTCACGTGAAATGTCAAGAAACTACACACGAAATAATACCTACATACTCAGTAGACAACAGCACACCTGGAAGTCTTCACGTGAAATGTCAAGAAACTACAAACGAGATAATACCTACATACTCTGTAGACCACAGCACACCTGGAAGTCTTCACGTGAAATGTCAAGAAACTACAAACGAGATAATACCTACATACTCTGTAGACAACAGCACACCTGTAAGTCTTCACGTGAAATGTCAAGAAACCACACACGAAATAATACC